>CM066731.1:96931500-97628000 GCA_033961575.1 Aselliscus stoliczkanus
CATGATTCCATTAAATGCTTTTCTAGTGTGTGTTGATCTCTGAGCCAGAGCTAGTTTTCTTGTATTATTGCTTCAGATCAGCTATATGAAAATTACAGTAAAACCTTGGATTGCAAGTAACATGGTTTGTGAGTGTCCTGCAAAGATGAGCAAACATTTCTAATACATTTTAACGTGGTAAACTAGTGGTGTCTTACAATATGAGTAGTTTGTTTCTGGAACGAATTATGCTTGCAAACCAAGGTGTTACTGTATTCTTTCTCACAAAGATGTTTAAAGACGATATACTGGTTTTCTAACATAAAATATCCAAAAGTGATGTTATTATAAATATATATATATGTATATATATATATATATCTATATATATACATATATATATACATATATACATATATATATGTTGATAATGAGAAAAAATAAAACTGAATGAGCATTGCTAAGACACTTACTTAAAATAGAATCAAGATGCTATTAGGAAACCATGACCTATGCACATCTTATGCCTCAGTTCTCAGAGCTGCTATTAATTGCTAACCTGGTGCTGAACTCAGCTCAAGGCCAAGCCATAAACATTCTGGAACAACAACTGCTATATGGACACATAAGGACTTTACCTGCTCCTTGTAGTTTTTGCCTCCCTCATTTGCATAATGAAACTAACCAATCCCTGTTAATCTAGCCAGCAATCCTTCATTTGCATGAAATAATTACTTTTTGTGGTCTCTGCCTTTATAAACCCTCCTTTTCTTTCCTCTCCCCAGTTTGAGCTGCTACCTGCATCTGCATCCCTCAAATTATAATCCCTTTGCTCAAATAAATGCCTTGTTATCTTTAGTACAGCCAGAACCTCTTCTTTGGTTAACAATGTACATATATCATGTGTGCATGTATGTGCGAGTGTGTGTGTGTGTGTGTGTGTGTGTGTATTTGTGTAATGAAAATCTTTAAAACCTTTAAAAATGCCTATTACCATGTTACATGACATCACCAGACCATCTTAATACATCACCCTATTTAATTCTAGGAAAAAGTCTAGTGTAGTATGTATCATTTCCAATAAAAAAAATGAGGAAACTGAACCTCTTTAAGGCTAAATAACACGATTAAAATTACACAGATAGTATGTAAAGACATTTGTTCTTTAAATCCAGACATTTGTGGTTCCAAAGATACCTGCTGTTTTCACTATTTCATATTGACACCACTTGTCACAGTCACTTATTTAACTAATTGATAATTTTGTACTAACATCCTATTGTGCCCCTGATGATGTTTTCTTTCCCCAATTCACTGTTTTTGGTGATGCTTCACAATATCCCCAGAAATAAAGAATATAAATGGAGAATTCTACTCTTCCCTTCCCAATAGTGGGTAATTTGCATATAATTTATTGCATAATAAAAGAATAAATAAATTTACAAATGCAGTGTGATAAAAGCATTTTTATAAGTTACATAAATACTAACAAACATTTAGAAACAATGTCGAAAATAATAAGAAGGAAATTTCTAAATCACTTACCTAAAAAGATGCCTTTTACAGGAAACAAAACAATAAGGCTAGGGAATCATTTTTCAGAGATGCTAAAAAGTAGTGGCTTTTAAACAGTTTCTTGGTAATATAAAGTTTTTTTCTTTCATTTTTTTTTTTTTAATGAAATTTCATTTGGAAATCACCTATGTTTGTTGTTGGTGAATGAGTGAGGTAGTTGTTTCCCTGTGGAATCTATATACTACTCTGTTGCTTCACTAACTACAATATTCCCCCAATAATGTAAACATTTATCATATTATCTAACTCAGTCAGTGATGTGCTGGTAAACATTTATTGACCAAAACTTCAAGAAGAATACAATCCTCAATTTGTAGCATTTGCTGATTTCCATGATACAAACATTCCCACTATGGGCCTTTTTAGGCTGTAGCAAGATATCACTGAACTGTATTTGGGGAGAGCGGCCCACAGTCCACTCTCCCAAGTCTTTACTAGCCACTGATTCAGCACCTTCCTGAATTCACCTGGTGAAGGGAAAGGGTCACTTAGATGTTCCTTTTATCTCAATTCTTTCTCAGTCTCTTAAGTCCATTAGAAATTTATGTGAATTAGCTAGCAACAGTAACAACACTACAAGTGAAATATTCCTAGAGAGTTTATCTCCATTTTGCTTTATCATAGATTTCTCTATCAAGTTATTTTACTTCACAATAGTCGGGCATTAATTTAGGTAATAGATATTTTGCACTGGGGAGGTGGGGCTGGGTGTGATTTCAATGTGTCGTTTTGAATTGCAAGCTATGGAAGGACAGGCAAGAATGAGGAAATTGGTTGTGGGGGTGAGGGTAAGATGCAGAGAACATAAGAAAACAAAGTTCTAGAGAAAACAAAGTGGCACTGATAGTAGAAAGGAAAGGGAGTGGTTTCAAAAATGATTTCTACCTACTTCTCATTTTTTTCTAGAACTCGAGTTCCAACGCTTCTTAGAAAACCCATATGAGTTTCCTAGGATATCATTCATTGCTAATCCCTGCACTCAACTAACACTGTATGTTTAAAAGCTTTATAGCTCTTTGTTCTGAGATGGGGTAAGGGGACTAGATGCAAATGGATTAAAACAAGCCTGTAAAACAGGCCAATTAGGCCTTATGCTATGGATTTAATGATGTCAAAATGATCATACCCTATTCTTGTGCTGAACAAGTTTGAAGAAATGATATTAAATCAATTTCCTTGTTATGTACTTAATTACTACAGTTCTTTACTCAGCTAACTGAAATTTCTCTGGCAGTCTCTGTATAGAATGAGTAGCACCTTCTGTAGACATCATTGAAATCAGTGCAAAAATAAAGAAGCACTCTATCTTGAAAGTCAGTCCGTCCTTTTCTGTCCTCACAGATTTGGACACCAAAGTAGCTTTAAAAACCAGAAAAGAAAATAGAACGCAGCATTTGTTTGAGGCAATTTGGAAGAAGAGTATATCATTTCAGGAAATTTTAATAAATTCTTTATTTTAAACTTTCATTTCTGTGAATTATAAATAGCACTAGTTGACTTTATTCAGATTTTATGTCTCTTTGTAGTCAGATAGATATAAATAAAAGACACCTATGAACATTTTCCAAAGTAATCCAAGATTCCTAGAAAAACTATCCTTGCAAGCTAAGCAAGCAAGTTGCTTTCAGTGGGATGATGGCGATGATGATGATGGTTCTTTTCATCACCTGATTTTTAAAACACTTTTTAAATAAATCTTAAAAGATAAACCAATCTTTTTATGTTTTTCCCATTTGAGCAACTATGTCTCTGTGTCTTACTTTCATAAACTTTTCTGATAAAAATTGGTCCCTGAGATGTTTTATAATACAAAAAACACACATCAAGGCTGGAAAATGCTGTCTAATTATCACTTCATTGAGGGTGGCTGGAAATATGTAGTTTTTGCTTGTGTTTTGATATTTGCAGATTGGATTAGCCAGAAAAAATTTTATGGTGAGTTATATAACTAATACCTCACCCCCACTGGGTTATTCATAATCATTGTGAACTTGTCAGGTATGATTGGAAGATGCTCATATTGTCGTAAGTAAAAACAGGTTTTTTGAAGTAGTATATTTTTTAAAAGTGTCTCCAAATTTTCTAGGGCATAAAATTTTAGACTGAACCAACTCCTGTCCATTTAAACAGTAATGGATTTTTACCTCAGAATTGTTATTTCTAATTAATAAAACTTTGCCCCATTTTCTGCTTTATGCACATTGATGACAAAATGATATTATCCCTTATTCATTTAGTCTCCATTATTTGAGACAATTTAATCCCTTTATCCTTGTAACATTCTATTGCCTTGGTCTATAACTGCATGTCTTCACATGTTCTACTTTTCCCGGTTTTTTGCTTGTTTGTTTTTAGTTTCTTTTGTTGTTTTTTTTTTTTTTTTTTTTTTTTGTAGCATAATGTACTAAGTGATATTCAGTTCTGTAACGAGAGTAATAAGCACTCATTTAAAAAAAATGAAGAATAAGAATTACAGTGTTTTAGACACTGATCATAAGGGGTTTGTGCAAAATTCACCATTGTGCAATAGTTAGAGAGGAAAATTACCAAAAACAAACATAGCATATGTTTGTGAATATTGAGCATATGGTCAATGAGGAATGCGTGATCTAGGTAAAGTAACTGCACTGTCAGCTTTTCACAAAAGCCTTTTCCCATTTCAATTCAGATCACCAAATTTTATTGTATGTTTACTCTGTCTAAGGCACCGTGTTAGAGAAGCCTTTCTGAAGAGAATTTGGAAGAGGCTTTCTCCCAAAAGGATACAAATGGGCAGACAGGGGAAGAAGAGCAAACTGTCAACAGCTAGTGGTCTCTCCCAAGTAATCACAGAATCAGAGACTATTAAAGCTAAGGAGAAAAGTAGAGACCATTTGGTTCACTTCTTCATTTATTAATTTCTATGCTCAACAAATATTTATACAAGACCAGTGCTCTAACCACTGAGCTATGGAGCCCACTTACTACCTTCAATAAATATTTATGAGCACTACCTACTGTTAGAATTTATATGAGGCAAAGTGTGGAATAGTAGCAAATGGTGGAAAGACACAGTCACTCCCTGCTGCACTGATAAACTAAGGGATTTAATTTATCCCCAATTACATGAACACTTTCCTGCTGTTAGGTGCACAAAGTATGAGCATATTTTCATTAAAGAAGGCAATTCTATGACTTGAGATATTACTAGAATAGAAGAGATATTACTAGAATAGAAGGTCAAGAAGGGGGAGTTCATTTCTAAGCTTGCTTGAAAGAATCAACATACAAAACAGAGACAATTCTATAGCCCCATATATGCTACAATATTCAAAGTTCATACAGTCAAAATATGTGAGTCCAACCTGCTTTATCACATTGAAAATTTCCTTGACTGCATATTTTTAACTACTGAATAGATATGCTGAAATTTTTCCTACTATACCCAGATCTAGTTCTCACCAAACTAGACTTAGGCTGGGCTCTCACTATTTTTCTAGTCTCTAAATATATGAATTTTGTTTAGTGTTATATCTTTATGATTTTACCTACCTATGAAATATTAGTGTTATTTGAAACTTGTAGCAGTTTTTGAAGCACAATAAGTCCTCGAGCAGACCTAAGAAACTATTCCATTATACATATAGAAATAATATGTTAGTTTAAATGCCAAATTTTATATATCAAATAATATTGGTGTGGATATCTTAAGAAATAGATTGGTTCCTACAATGAACAATTATTTAAATATTAATAAAATATCCATTACCAGTAAGATAGATATTAATTACTATGAAATGAAGTAAATATTTCTGACAAATGTTTACTTTTAACATTTCATTAATGAACATGTTAAAAATCAATCAACCTCTTAAAATTAGATACTAGGACCCTCTAATGTATAGTTAGCAATTACTGTCATAAAATCTATGTATTCAATGCAGGTTATTTTTGAAAAATTGATCATGTTCGTTGGTATTCAAAAATTATTGTGCATAGTTTTAAATGTAAGAAATTACCTTCTATCTATCTATCTATCTATCTATCTATCTATCATCTATCTATCTCTATTATCTTATAGTAAGATACATAGAGTACATAAGGTATTTGATATATATATATATATATATATATATATATATATATATATATATACACACACACACACACACACACATGCACACACATACACACACACACACAGGTAAAAAGAAAAGTGAAACAAATAACAAATATGACTAATCATTTACTACCTTCATCTTCCCAAAGTGGAAGTACTTACATATTCTGGGGGTGGAAAGAACACTTGAAGATAAATACAGGGTAGACATTTTACATTGACACAGTGGTCAGATTAAACCTGTATATGGTGTGCATAAATACTTTTAAACTTTTTTGCATGTGATAGATGACAAAATTGACATTTCTGTATAATGCATAGTGGATATTTTATTGAAAATTATGTGTACATGTTTGGAACCTCATCCCAACACTACACCACATATGTGATATCTGGTCAACTACTTCATCTACTCTTTTCATCAACAGTATAATATATCCAAGCAAAACTACTTACATTTCCACATTGTGGTTTTTTTTCTAAATTTTATCTTTGATTGCTCTAGAAAAATCTGTCTAACCACTCTAGGATTTAGTTTGACTTACAGAGACAACTAAACACAAACTCTGGTTTTCTTATGCCAAATAACTGAATGCTAAAGCACTATATTTGTCACTCTTTTTCCATCTTACTAAACTGAAACAGTAGGTATATGGAGATTATATAACTAATTTTCTCAAGCTTTTCAAATACAATATGGTAATTGATAATCCTTATATCAATAATATGGCACTCACTTCAAAATGATCATTTATACAACTTTTAGCATTGTTTGTCATGGATAAGAATCAACATTTTCTTAATTCTAACTCAGTTTCTCTTATGGATGGAGCACTGCTTTTGATTTTCCTCAAGTCTTAGATGTGATTTGGGAAGTGTATGCAGACAGTCAAGCTACTGATAGGTGGATAGATATGGAAATGGTAACCCCTTTGGAGGTCAAATAGATGAGTTCCCTAGTGGAGTACACTCTAGTGCTCACAGATGTCTTTTTCCTCCCAGCTTCATAGGAAAACAACACTTCTTAGCCACTTTGTTTCACACAGAGACATGTGACTGGTCTAGCTAATGGCAAACATCATTTCTGGCTAAAACTCTTAAGAACCTGTGCTCCATTTCCCTGTTGCCCTTTCCCCTAAAATGTTGACATTGGAAGCCAGGTGTTAAGATGGCAAAGTCAAGAAAATAAGTCAGCAGATGGCAAACCACACTTTCTGAGAGTCATCACATCAAGAAATAACTAAGCAACCTAGTTTCAGGGTTTATCTGTTGCAGCACTTACTAGTTATATGGGCAAACCACACTTTCTGAGAGTCATCACATCAAGAAATAACTAAGCAACCGAGTTTCAGGGTTTATCTGTTGCAGCACTTACTAGTTATATGCCCTACCTAAAACATCTGTAACCATCTGTGAGAAACATGTGACAGCACAGGGAAAGAAGCCAGTCGTCACATATCGCTGTGCATCACTGTATTGGCTCTGGGAAGGGAAACTGGAAAGGTGATTCCTTCCACATCTCAAAATGTGGTTCATAACTACAACTCCCTACAAGAGATGTAGAGGAGCTAAACAAGCCAATAAGATGAGGGCAATTTGATCCTAGTAATGGTAGGAATAAGGATGATAAGAATATTAGACTGTCCAATGCAAGAAAATATGCATTTTCTTTCAAATCTAGTGTACCTACTGTGTCTTTAATTTAGGAAAGATGGAGCAGAAGTGTACATGCACTTCTTTGTTTTATAGTTCAATCTATTCTCAGAACTGATAGAGTTCAAGGTCTATGTATGATGAGCACCATAAAGGTTGCTTTTGGGAAAAGGGAAGATAAAAGTTTTGCATGTGTGGAAAAAGTATTTCACAAGAGCATCAGCTTTTGCCATATAGAACGCTGCATTCGTAACAACGTCTGAATTCCAAAAGAGAGAGTTAAGGAAATTTTGATGTAGCTTCAAAGACATATAGAAGATAAAGTTTATGTGGAAGTTAAAGTCAATGTAATTCACAAATATTAGCAAATTAAAAAAATTTAAGTGAGCCACCATATTGATGTTTCGGAGATGACTGAGATGCACTATCCTCCCTTATAATCTCCAGAAATGGGATAGATATTATTTTCCTTCCATCTGGCAATGAAAGGATTCTAAGAAGTAGGCTGATGCCTCTTCACTGTGTGATCACTGTATTATATTTATGTGGAAGAAGAAAAGAAAGTGGTTTAAATAAGAAAAGCTTATCATGCCAACCTTTAATTAAACACAAAATGTTTTCTTATGAAATGAAAAAAAAGAAAAGAAATGGAGGGTTTCATATCAGTTAATAGATTACAATTGATCTATTTAAATATCCTCAACTATGTTTGTGTTCTTGTAATGTGAGGATTGTAGAAAAATAAGAAGTACAGACAGATTAGAAACCTAAGGACCAGATTTACTCCTTAGTTGTTTGTTCCTATAAAAAAGCCTATGTTGGTTTTAATTGAGAGTCAAAATTGGTATGATGTTGACTTTGAGTGGGGAGAACATAAATTCATGCTTTATTCCAAATGAAGTGAACTGCTATACTTGGTACATGTTCTAAAAGTTTTTCCCATAATTAGACTACCGATTTTTAATAAAAAATATAGCACCTTTCTTATTTGTCCCCATATATCTCTTCTTACTTTGCAGTAACTTTATTTAAAGCTACCATTGTAACTGTTCACATGATCACATTTGGATGGAACACTTTCAAATATGCATAAATGGATAGAATTCTGTCCTAAATTTGAGCTATCAAAGACCTATTCTTGGGTTAGTTTTTCATAAGTGGTAGGAAGCACCTGATGTCTGAGACAGAAATAAACTTTCCTTTTCCCTGCCAAAGACTCTTCAATATAGCATAGCTACTTCTACAAGATTCATGTGACAGGGCCACATTTATAACTTTCCAAAAAAAGATAAAACTAGTAATCTTTTGTTGTTTGTAACAAACCCAGTATTTGAGCTATGTACCACCTGAAATCATTTTACAGAAACCTTGGAACTGCTGAGCTCTAATCACCAGGTCCCCTAACACTGATGTGATGATTTCTAACCTGGAAAGATTTTGTGAGCTTTTCTATTATATTTCTGCTAGAGTCCCATAAGCTCGATTTTTTAAAAGCAAGAATTATAGTAATATGGCTGTTGTTTTATATTCATCATAAATTAACAGTTAAATGTTATAATTAGAAACTATGTAAAACTATTAAAGTGATATCCAGAGCCTGACAGTCATTAGATGATGGCTCCTACTTGTATTATTATTCTTTAGAAAAATTAATACATAACTTCTGAATAATGATCAATGCAGAAAACTAGATATTTTATGTGGGTGGGTGTGTTCCAATTCTCTACTGGGACTCTCCTAATACCTCACAGCATTGTTACAAAAGAAGAAAACAATTCAGTAGTACATTAGTACCCTATCTTCACATGTTGAAAAGTCAAATTTTAGCTTTTAAAAACACTAACAATATTTCATTATTATAAAATAATAATGACAACAGTAAGAATGACCGACATCAAGAAGGATATGTTCAGTACTTAGTGGTTGTTTTAATGACTATATTATCAATCAAGGCATGGTAATGATTGCAGGGCTGAGCTTTATGCTGAAAAGAAATGAAGATAAACAGATAAAACCATGCCTTAGATTAAGAAGAACTACACCATTTATGCTTTCTTTTTCATTGGTGTAGAATATAAACTGCTTTTATAGGAATCTCTGAGTGTTTTGGCTGAAGCAAGCTGCTTGTACTTTCCCTTTTCCTGTAGTGGGAAGATAGGAAAGAAGGTAAGAATAGCTCATGAGGTGGTACTGGTAATGTGAGCAAGGCCAAGGAAGTGTGTACCAATTTTGAATCAGGTGGCCTAAACTTTTTGAGATAATATTTTTAAGGCCACACAGCCTCCCTCAGATCTGCCTCAAATAGGAACATTCTAGTTGGATGAGACTAAAAGGACTCCCAATGTCCTTCAGTTTCCCTTTTATTGATGACTTAACCAGCATTGATATGTTACATTATAGCTTCAAGTACACTGCAGTCCTTGAAGTTAGATGGCTAAGATCCATAAAGAATTCAAGTTAGGAATAAAGAAATAGTGTAAGCCTAGTGGTGTTCCACATTAATGATGTCTTTCTGCCTCTTCAGATTCATTTTTCAGGTATTAATAGATTGGACTCACATAGTTTGAATCATTACCTCATTGTTATTGATGCCTAGCTTCTCTCTGGAGATAAACCCTGCATTTATCTTTATGTATATTTTATCATGAAAAATTACCAATGAGAACTCTGGTAGAGATTCAGTTATTTAATTAAAATAAATATACCGTTAATGAATAGTGGTAAGCCTAATTTACACATTCTTTGAATTCATTTGTACTTAATGTTTAAAACAGAAACAAAATTAATGATTTTATATATAATTCTGCTGATCTTAGATACACTTTAGAGTGGTTGTTTCAAGCTGTGTTCTACTGCACCCTGGGATCCTGGAAAGGTTCATCAGGGCCAATTGTGGGCTGGAGCATGGGTAGGTGGCAAGTAATCAGGGCCCTCATTTCCACCCAACTTGAATGACACTAATTAAGATTCTATCTAATTCATAAAATAGGAATCACCATCAAAAAGTGAAAAATGTTTCTTGGCTAAAAGGAAAATATTTTGGAAGCAGAATCACCAGCAGTACCATCTTACGTCATCCTTCATTAACTGCTTTGAATAACAAAAAGCTATTTTACAAATGTGACAATGAGTTCCTTAGAAACAATGTATCTCAATATTTTATTCATTGTATTTAAAAAATAGTTTAGAAAAATCTAAGGGTGCTAATTGTATACACATTATAACAAGATATAAAAGATGAGATGAATAGAGAAATTGATGTGACAGAAAACTTGAAATAAAAGCATATCTCATTTCATTGAGCTTTGCTTCAGTGCACTTTGCAGATGTTGCTTTTTTTTTTTTTTTTACAAATTGAAGGTTAGTGGCAACACTGTGTCCAGGAAGTCTATGAGCCCCATTTTTTCCTCACAGTATTTGCTCTCTTTGTGTCTCTATGTCACATTTTGATAATTCTCGCAATAGTTATGCACTGAATACTAATATTTGTGTTAGCAACAGGACACATATAAGACAACAGTCTCAAAAGATTATAATGGAGCTGAAAAATTCCTATCACCAAGTGACACTGTAGTCATCATAACATTATTCATGTGTTTGTAGTGATGTTGGTATAACAAACCTACTGTAGTCCCAGTTCTATAAAAGTATAGCACATACAATTATGTACATTACAGAATGCTTGATAATTATAATAAATGACTATGTTACTAGTTAATGAAATTTACTATACTAAACTTTCTATGGCTATTTTAGAGTGTATTCTTACTACTTATTTAAAAATTTCTGTGAAACAATATGACCTATTATAATAGCAGCAGCCTCACCCACCTCCTGTTTCCCACATCTCTTCATTGCTTTATTTTATCTTGTGCTTGATTGAATAGCATATTGGTTTTTATAGTATCACGTCGCACAGGTTTTTAGGCTGGGAGGAATAGATGATACAATCTAGCCTAGGTGGGCAGCGTGCTAGCTATACTTATCTAGGTTTGTGTAAGTTTGATCTACAATGTTTGCATGATGACAAAATTGCCTAACAATGCATATCTCAGACTGTATACCCTTCAGTCACCAACACGTGGCTGTATTTCAAACTTCATTTTTATTACATTTGTTATGGTGATCTGTGAGCAGAGATCTTCAATATTACTATTGTAATTCTTTTGGTTCTCCAATAATCATACCCATATAATTGTCAACTTAACTGATAAATGTGTTTGATCTGACTTCTCCACCAAAAGACCCTTTCTGTGTCTCTGTCCCACTCCTTGGGCCTCCCTGTTTCCTGAGACACAACTATATTGAAATGAGTCTAGGTAATAACCTAACAATGGCCTCTAAGTGTTCAAATGAAAGGAAGAATCACATGTCTCTCGCTTAAATCAAAAGCTAGAGATTAAGTTTAGTGAGGCAGGCGTGTTGAAAGCTGAGATAGGCTGAAAGCTAGGCCTCTTGTGCCAAAGAGTTAGTCAAGTTGTGAATGCAAAGGAAAACTTTTTGAAGGAAATTAAAAGTGATACTCCAGTGAACACACAAATGATAAGAAAGTGAGATAGTTTCATTGCTGATGTGGAGAAAATTTTAGCCAAAGCCTATCTAGAACACGGACCTAACTGTATTCAATTCTATGAAGGCTGAGAGATGAAGAATCTGCAAAAGAAAAGTTTGGAGCTAGACGAGGTTGGTTTGCAAAGTTTAAAGAAAGAAGCCATGTCCATAACATAAAAGTGTAAGGTGAAGTAGCACTTGCTGATAAAGAAGTTACAGCAAGTCATCTAGAAGGTATAGCTAAGATAATTCATGACAGTGGTGACACTAAACAACAGATTTTCAACGGGAATGAAACAGGCTTAAATTCAAAGATGTCATCTAGGACTTTTATAGCTGGAGAGAAATCAGTGCCTGGCTTCAAAGCTTCAAAGGACAAGCTGACTGTTGTTAGGGCTGATGCTGCTGGTGATGTTAAGTTGAAGCCAACATTCATTTACCATTTGGAAAACTCTAGAGCCCTTAGGAATTGTGCTAAATCTACTCTGCCTGTGTGCTATAAAGGGAAAAACAAAACATGGATGAGAGCACATCTGTTTACAACATGGTTTACTGAATATTTTAAGCCCACTATTGAGACCTACTGATCATCATCAAAATAATAAAAAAAATCCTTTTGAAGTGTAACTGCTCATTGACAACGTACCTGCTCACCTAAGAGTTCTAATAGAGAGTTACAACAAGATTAATGTTGTTTTCATTCCTGGTAACACAATATCCATTCTGTAGCCCCTAGATCAAGAAGTAATTTTGACTTTCAAGAATGACGGTTTAAGAAATACATTTCATAAGTCTATGGCTTCAATAGGTAATAATCTGTCTGATAGGTTTTGGGAAAACAAACTGAAAATCTTCTGGAAAGGATTCACCATTCTAGATGCCATTAAGAAACATGCATACTACATGGGGAGATGTCAAACTATAAACATTTGCAGGAGCTTAGAAGCAGTTGATTCCAATCTTCATGGATGACTTTGAAGGGTTTAATATTTCAGTGGAGGATGTAATTGCAGATGGGGTGGAGAGAGCAGGGCAACTAGAATTAGAAGCAAAGCCTGAAGAGGTGACTGAATGGCTGCAATCTCATGATGAAACCTTAATGGATGAGGAGGTGCTTCCTATGGATGAGCAAATAAAGCAGTTTCCTGAGAAGGAATCTACTGATGAAGATGCTGTAAGGATTATTGAAATGACAACAAAGGATTTAGAGTTTTACATAGACATAGTTGATAAAGGAGTGGCAAGGTTTGAGATGATTGACTCCAATTTTGAAAGAAGTTCTGTGGGTATGATGCTATCAAACAGTATCACATGCTACAGGGAAATTGTTCATGAAAAAAAGAGGAAATAGATGCAGCAAGTTTCATTGTTGTCTTTTTTTAAGAAATTGTCAGTCACCCCAATTATCAGTAATAACCACCCTGATAAATCAGCAGCCACCAACATTGAGGCAAAACCCTCTACCAGCAAAAGTGATTACAATTTGCTGAAGGCCCAGATGACAATTAGCATATTTTAGCAATAAAGTATTTTTAAATTAAAGTATGTACAGTATATTGTGTTTTCTAGACATAATGCTATCTCACACTTAATACACTGCATATTTACAAACTGTATATTTACACAGTGTAAATATAATTTTTATATACACTAGGAAACTAAAAAAATTGTGTAACTCACTTTATTGTTATATTTGCTTTATTGTGATGGTCTAGAACTGAGGTCACAGCTTCAAAGATTGCCTGTATTATCAGTAAATATTCTAAGGCCTTGTTCATTGATATAAAATTGTTCACAAGTGAGTTGTTTTTTAAAAGTAATATTTTAATTTTTATATATCATCTATATTAAGTTCATATATATATATATATTAAAGATTTTATTGGGGAATTGGGGGAGGAGAACAGTGCTGGGGAATCGGGGAAGGGGAACAGACAAGTCGCTGTCCCTTGGCTCCTCAGTCCAGTGCGGAGGACACCGCCCCATCCGCCCATGCGGGCATCCTCACCGCGCTCTTCCCGGCTAAGGCAGATCAGTTGCTCACGGCGGCTATTGGCCGCTCACGCTGGCTGCCGGCCACTCACTGTAGCCTATGGCAGCCCACTGCAGCAGGGGCTGCAGCGCACACCATTGCCGGGGCTCGCAGCCCCGCTCCAGGTGGAGCTGCTGTTAGCTGTAGAGGGCAGTGTCACTGTCCCTCATATGTGGGATCCGAACCAGGGCCGCTGGCATCCCAAAACCAGCTCTTAACCAATGCGCCACTTGGCCGGTCCAAGAATATAATTTTTGCTGAAGTGATTCTGTAAAGTTTTGGTTAAAATGTTCAAATATAGCAAGTGATGAAGTGTGTTAAACAAACTAAACTTCTAAGAAAAATAACAAAAGGAGAGAATTACATCCATAAAGGCATTTAGAAAATTATGAAAATGCACTAAAACATATACGTAGACAAGTACTGTATTTGTTCTCCCTTTTGAATGTTAACATACTTAAACTAACAAAAATAAACAATAACAAATACTGAAAAATTATTTCCTTCAACCTTATCAGAGTGCTATTTATATTGATTGAAGTTTTACATACACACAGAACCTGGGAACCTATTTAAAGATAGAACATAAGTACTTCTGTGAAGCCTTTTCTTAATACTTCGTCTATACTGAACAATATGCAAAAGCATATTTCAAATAAGACATTTTTAATTTTTACTGAATTGTTAGATTGTCAATCAAATAATCACAAATCAGACATCAGCAATGCTGCATATGTGCAAATGCTCCTCTAACTTTAATTTGGTACATAGTCAGAAAAATAAATTCCAAATGAACCTTGAGGTTGCAACATCTTTCTTCACTCCACTGGTGATTTTCAGAATGATTAACAACCATTATGGCATGGGGCAAAATGGGAATGGACATACAGAACAGATGTAGGCTCTAAGAAACTGCAACAACCATAGCAGTCTAGCCAGAAAATAGTCTTGCCCTCTCTGTTGAGTTTTCAAATTTTCATGGTTTATTAATTAATTACATTATGTCCCAGCAATGTTGAGTCCACTTAAAAAAGATTATCCAGCTAGTCAGTGAATCATGGCTAAAATACCAAGTTCCTGCAGAGTTCCTTGATTCCCATGAGTCAACATGACCACTTAATTCAATAATTTGATATATTTGGCTATTGCAATCTGTTGAAGAAGTTACCCTAATGTTGAATTTACTTTTTTTTTTTATGATGCCATGCCTGTCTGATAGAAATCCCTTGTAAATTAAAAAAAATAAATAAATAAAATTTCAAAATTTTATTTCATTTACTTTTCATTTTAGATGCCTATCAGCTGTCTTATTAAAAAGGCTAAACATCATTTTGTTTGTCTCCCCTGCTGATTACAGGAGGTTATTCTTTCCGTTCATGGTTATTCAGTACAGATTGTCAATAGCTGATTCTTTTTTCTCTGTTCATAGTCAAGCATTTTTTTCCCTGATTAAAATTGCTTCATATTCCAAGCTTTATGAAACCTCTGAATACTTGTTTTAAATCACAACTTTGTTTCTTTAAAAGAGTGATAAGCTCTTCTTTCCAAAAGACCATCTGCTTTCAGATAACAATAGTAATTCTAAGAAGAAAAACATTTATTACACTTTAAAATATTTTTGCTGGAATAAATAGTAACCTTCAACTACTATTCAAATAAACTGAATAATTTTTTATATAGTATTTAAAGTCCAAACTGTCTTTAGTGTAGTAAGAGTTTCTATAACAGCTTTCTCTGGACCCAAGTTCCAAAGTTAAGTGGCAGAATCACAGCTGTTCAAGAACAAAGGTAGCTAAATAATATTATAATTTTTAAAAAATTGTAGTTATTAGATTTATTCTCATGAAAAACTTATTACTGCCAGATTTTAAAATCCCTGTTTTTATAGAGAATAGCAAATGAACTATGTATAATATAAAATGAGTAGTATATTATCACAAGTAAATGAATCATTTGTTGAAATTCGTATGTATTGAATCTGTTTTGCTCTGTATTATTAGAGTTGTTTAGACTCATTTGTTTTATGAAACTTCAAATTCTTCACTTATATTTATTTTAATACATTCCTTCAATCATGGTTATATTAGAATATGAGGCAGCTCTTTGGAATTTAGATTTATTTATCTTCCTTATTTCTTTATTTTTTTTAATCTAGTCACAGATAGAGAGGTTTATTTTGTTGTTGTTGTTGTTTTAATTTCTGCTATTTCCGATTAATAGGAATATTATTGTAACTGAACTAATTGTACATTAAGGAGTTACGGTTTCTTTGTTATAAGTAACAGAACTGGTTGAGAGGAGTAAAAATTAAGACAGAAGAACATAATAAATGAAAAATGCAATGGAAATAAGCATATGTTGAATACTATTTGAATTAAGAAATTTAAAATAAGTGAAGAAATGGGGTGTGGGAAAAAAAAAAAACACAAAAATACAAGGCCATAGATGATAAAGAAAGATTTAACACTTCAGTAGCATACCCACAGGAAAGAAAATGTTCAGACACAAGTCATGTTTAGCACAAAGACCATCAGAATAAATATCAAGATGGATATTATATGAATACAAGTGGCTAAGCAGACAAAAATTAAAGAGTAGGAGAAAATAAAATATGAAATAAAAACAAACCAATGATGATACAGTAAATATGTGGCAAACAATAATACAAAAAGTACTTACTGAAAAATATCTATAAAGCCATTTTAGGTCTAATTTTTACATCTGATCATCACCCTTCTTTATTTATTCCCATCTTTAAAATTAATTTTTTAGTCTAGAAAAAAGTAACTATCTCTCCATATTTTGAATGACAGTGTGCCACCCATGAATGGGTTTGACATTGATTTATATAAATCTCCATGAAATATGGTCTAAGCCACAAGAGTTACCAATAAAAATGTTTAGGGGGGGATCCAAGATGGTGGGTAGATAAACACTGTGCCTGCTTCCTTCCGTGCACACATTAAAATTACAACTAAATTATAGAACAATCAACCTGGAGAACCATCTGAAGTTTAGCTAAACAGATGTTTTATAACTAATGATATAAAGAAAAAGCCATGCTAAGCCTGCTAAGAGGGGCAGAGGTGCAAAACAAGCTGGTCCCAAATTTCCTTGTGGTGGTGCGAAAAATTAGAAGAGATATCTTTGCCACAGGGTTTCCCCCCAGAGAAGAGAGCTCCACACAGGCTCCCTAGCATTGAATAATGGTACTGGGAAGTGTAGCCCATACAACATCTGGCTGTGAAAAACAGTGGGGATTGATACCATCTGGATGGAACAGAAGGCTTGGGGAATGCCACACATGCTCTTGAAAGCCCTGCATACGGACTTACTCACTCCCTGGCATTCATCTTGGACTCTGGCAGAACAGTGACTGAAGGGGCTTCAGAGGCATATAGGGGGCAGACTGAGATGTATGGCTTTTCAGAGAGGGCTGAAAGGCAATCACTATTTTCCCTGTGTGGGGTTGTCCTCCCATGTATCTGGCAAGCAGGAGCCATCTTTCTTCTTTTTGAGCAGCCCTACCATTCTTACAGACAAATATGAATCTGAATTGTCTGGTGAGCTCCACTGCTCCATCCTGGTGGCTCAGTGAGAATCCAACATACCCAACTCACCGAATGCCAGAAGCACTTTCTCAGGGAGCAGACAGCCACACCCATATTGCACTCTTTCTTGGAAAACTATTGGAGTCTGACAGACCCCAGGTGGGCAGTGACTGGCCTCAGTGTTCGCTAACACTTTTGCTAAGTGGCTTCATGCTCAGCACTGGTATCAAACCAGAATCTACACTAACCTGGTGACAAAAACTCTTCCCACTCTAGTGACTCCCTGAGATCCTGCCACACCCAACTGGTATATTGCATGAGGCTGAACCTTAAGGGAGCTGGCAGCAAGTCTCAGGATGTCCTGGCCTTTTGCAGAGCTGACCCAGGCCCACTACTTGTGGCAAATGTCCAAGGTACACAGTATGGCTTCTCCAGTGCACTTCTATGTTTAGCACAAGCTGCAAAGAACCATAGATTGATTGGGTTGACCCTACACAGGGAAAATGGTGATTGTCTTCCAGCCCTCACTGCAAAGCTACACAACTCAGTGTGCCCCCTGCATATGCCTCTGATGCCCCCCAAGTCACTGTTCTTCTGCCAGAGCCCAAGGTGAGTGCCAGGGAGTGAGTGAATCAGTATGCAGGGCCTGTAAGATCATATGTGAGTTTCCCCCAGTCCTTGTAGCCCTTACCAGGTGATCCTTGGCCAGTCAAAAGCACTGGGTTACCTGGGCCTACACTGGAACTTCTCCCAGAAGGCCCCAAAACAAACATATTTAGAGGTTGGCTTCAGACCACAGCAGAACAATGCCTAAGTAACCCCACAAGTTGGCATGCCAACATGGTGGTCTCAACAGACACTATGGACTACTGGGGCGAATCCCACTTTGTGGGGTAAAGCCTCCTGCACAGCAGTCTATAAGATATGGATGTGGTCACACCCTACTGCAAATCAGCTTGAGGGTCAACCCTGCCCACTGATATGCCAATAGAAATCAAGGCTTAACTATAACAGGAGAGCACATATCACCTACACAAGGAACATTCCTAGAGCACCCAGAACAGGTGATCAGGGAGACTGTGCCAGGGCCCCACAAAGCACCTACTACATAAGGCAACTCAGCTGAGAATGCGAGACATAGCAGATCTAACTAATACATAGAAACACTACAGAAAGGCAGCCAAAATGACAAAACAAAGAAATATGTCCCAAATGAAAGAAAAGAAGAGAACTCCAGAAAAAGAACTGCACAAAATGGATGAAAGCTACCTACCAGATATAGAGTTCAAAACACTGGTTATAAGGATGCTCAAGGAACTTAGTGAGAACTTCAACAAAGAGATAGCAAGAATAAAAAAATAAAATTAAAATTAAAAAAAAATACACAAAATCATAGAAACCATAAAAAAGAACTAGTCAAGAAGAGTACAAAAACTGAAATGAAGAATATAATAGAAGAAAGCACCAGCAGACTAGATGAAGATGAGGATAGAATAAGTGATTTGGAAGACAAGGTAGTTGAATCACTCAATAGGAACAACAAAAAGAAAAAAAGAATCCAAAAAATGAGGAGAGTTTAAAAAACTTCTGAGACAACATCAAGTGTAACAATATTTGCATCATAGGGGTACCACAGGAGAAGAGAGAAAGCAAATGATTCAAAACATATTTGAAGAAATAATTTGAAAACTTTCCAACCTGGTGAAGGAAATAGACATACAAGTCCAGAAAGCACAGAGAATCCCCCAAAAGATGAATCCAAACAGACCCACACCTGGATACATCACAATTAAAATGGGAATGGTTAAAAACAAAGAGAGAATCCTAAAAGCAGCAAGAGAAAGGCAATACCAGATAAGGGAGCTTTCATAAAATTGTCAGCTAGTTTCTCTATAGAAACTGTGGAGGCCAGGAACGATTAGCACAAAATATTCAATGTGATGAAAAGCAAGGACCTACAACCAAGGAGTACTCTACCCAGCAAGGCTATAATTTAAAAACAAAGGACACATAAATAGCTTCCCAGACAAGAAAAAGCTAAAGGAGTTCATCATCACCAAGTCATATTACAAGGAATCTTAGAGAGATTTTTTTTTTAAGACAGAAAAAAAAGAAAAAAATGACCAAAATTCTCAATAATAAAATGTCAACAGCTACATATCTATCAGTATTACTCTAAATGTAAATGGATTAAGTGTTTTCTAATCAAAAGATAGGAAGGATAGGCTGGCCAAGTGGCGTGGCGGTTAAGAGCTGGCTTGGGACACCAGCAGCCCAGGTTCAGATCCCTCATATGAGGGCCAGTGACACTGCCCTTAAAAATAAATAAATAAATAAATAAATAAGATAGGAAGGATGAATGGATAAAAAAAAACAAGACCTGTACATATTCTGCCTATAAGAGACTCACTTCAGATTGAAAGACACATTCAGATGGAAAGTAAAACAAAGGAAAAAGATAGTTCATGAAAATGGAAACAAGAAAACAAACAAAATCTGGGGTAGCAATACTGGTACAGACAAAATAGACTTTAAAACAAAAGTTATAAAAAGAGACAAAGAAGGAACCAGTAATCCCACTTCTGGGTATTTACCCATAGAAACCCAAACACTAATTTGAGGGGACATTAGCATCAATATGTTTATTGTAGCATTGTTTACATAACTGAGATGTGGAGGCATCCTGGGTGTCTGTTGATGGAAGACTGGATAAAAAGGAGGTGGTACATATATATATAATGGAATATTGCTCGGCCATGGAAGGGAATGGGTTCTCGCCACCTGCAGCAGCGTAGATGGACCTGGAAGAAACTGTGCTGAGTACAGTGTCAGATAGAGAAAGACAGACAACGTGATTTGGCTTATATGTGAAATCTAAAGAACAAAATAAACAAACAAATTAAACAGAAACAAACTCATAGATACAGAAGCATTTTGATGGTTGCCAGATGGGAGGCGAGTTGGGAATGTGGGTGAAAACAAGGGAAGGAATTGATAAGTCCAAATTAGTTGTTTACAGATTTGTCACAGGGATGTAAGGTGTAGCTTAAGGAATATAGCCAATATTATTGCAATAACTATGTATGGTGTCAGATGGCTACTAGATTTGTTGGGGTGATAAATTTGAAAGGGTGGGGGTACAGGGTGAAAAAGCTGAAGTGATTAAGAAGTACAAATTAGTAGTTGCAGAACAATCATGGGGATGTAAAGTAAAGCATAAGGAATATAGTTAATAATATGACAACAACTATATATAGTGTCAGGTGGGTACTAGACTAGTCGGGAGGATCACTTCTTAAATTATATAAATGTTTAACCTCTATGCTGTACACCTGAAATTAATATAAAATAATATTGAATGTGAACTGTAACTTAAAATTTTTAAAGGTGGGAAAATGTGAAGGGGCATAAGCGGTCCAAATTTCCAAGTAGAAAACAAATAAATCATTGGGATATGATATACAGCATAGGGAATATAGTCAATAATATTGTGATAGCATAGTACAGTGTCAGATGGTTGCTGGACTTATGGTTATCACTCCTTTAGGTATATAAATGTTGAACAACTATGGTGTACACCTGAAACTGATATAATATTTTATATTAGCTATACTTTTTTTTTTTCAACCAGTGACCCTATTGCTCAGAGCTCACAATTTTTCTTTCTTTTTTTTTTTTAGATTTTTTTTATTGTGGAATTGGGGGAGGGGAACACATTGGGGAATCAGGGAAGGTGAACAGACAAGTCACTGTCTGTTCTTGAGTCTAGCTGAGGACGCCGTCCCATTGGCCCATGTAGGCATCGTCATTGCGCTCTTCCCGGATGAGGCAAATCGGTTGCCGGCCTCCAGATGGTCGCCCACCATGGCTATTGGCAGCTCACACTGGACGCCAGCCACTCACGCTGGCCGCCAGCCACCCTCTGCATCCCACAGCAGTCCACTGCAGCAGGGGCCGCAGCCCACACCGTCGCTGCAGCTCGCACAGCCCAACTCTAGGTGGAGCCACTGTTAGCTGTAGAAGGCAGTGTCACTGGCCCTCATATTTGGGATCCTAACTGGGGCTGCTGGCATCCCAAACCAGCTCCTAACCAATGTGCCCCTCGGTCGGCCCTATATTAGCTATACTTTTAATAAAAATCTTAAAAAGAAGAAATAAAATGGTTTCACTTTGAATTTCTGAAATGAGAAAAACAGGATAGTATTAATTTCAGTTATTACTGGGAGAGGCTTATTACATTAGGACAAATGCTCACATTTTGTAAAACCTAAATTGCTGTATATCATCTGATTACAAATCTCAAATTAAAAACACCAAGTGATGCAACTTTTCTGTGAATCCCAATTAATATCTGGGAGACTGTAATCCTTGGAAGGCTGTAACCCTTGCCAAATCTACCCTAATCACTTTTCAAGTGTGGATTTCTCTGAATTTTATATATATGAATTTATGTGAATGAGCTACATATATACTTTTTTTTCAAACTCAAAATATACTTCTTTAAAATTGCAGATTAATTTGTCTGTTAAATATTGAAGATATACAGTATGTAATACAACACATATTTAGGGAATGAGATAATAAGATGCTCAAGAGATTGTGTATATTCTCAAGAAAGGTATAACATAATATTTTACATACCTTTCCTAAAGATCCAAATATGTTTTTTTAAAGTATATAATTTGTATGTTATGATACCAGCAAAGTAAGTCCTCTAAGCTGTCAAAAAAAATAGTACTTAATGTAAAACTATCTTCAAGGAATGGTATGCCAAAAGTTCAAAGTCAGCTTTTTTTTTCAATATGCAAGGAACAGTCCCTATTTGAGAAAGTCCACATAACTGTATTGACAGAATTACTTTGTCAGAACCTGGAAATATTCTTTTTAGAACCATTATTATTTTTTTATCACAGGCTCGTTCATTGGTGAAAATAATGGAGTTGTGAAAGTACTGCTTTGATCAAAAATCTGACAATGGGGCCTTGAGTTAAATGTAATTAAGTATTTATAGATTTTCCAAGAGATTTTTATGGTTACTTTTTAGGTTATTGAAAATTAAAAGAAAAGGTATTTGATCGATAGTGTTTTCTTGAGTGTTGAATGTAAGTAAAAAAGCACCTGAAAGAATATTTGGCAAGCATAATATGATCTAATGGTTTCTGGCACAAATATTCATCCTTTTATTAGACTATCTTTCTGGAAATTAAGCAAGGATAGTAGCATTTATACGTACTGTATATTATTTTGCCTTACTAATAATATTCTCCCACTTCGCATGCTATCACAGAAAAACAAAAAAACCTACACATGTATCAAGTAAATAGATTACTTGTTTTTTATAGAAAAATACCATGCGCGCGCGCACGTGTGTGTCTGTGTGTGTGTATGCATGTGCACATAACACCCCAGCTCTTGAGGAAAAATAGAAGTAATATTCAAAGTTAGTTTGTGGATATACCTCTATTTTTTATTTTAAATTTAGAAATTTAGTTAAAAATTATATTTTAGATCCTGATTTTTATGGGGTTTTTTTTTTGTTATTGTTTTGACAAATGGTGAGATACAGTCAATATGCAAGGGATTTAAAACTATATAAATGGGAAATGGGAAGCCCACACATAAATTGGAAAAAAACCCCAGCCAAACCAAGTGCAAGTCAAAAGGATACAAATTCCAATCACAGTTCTGAGATTCATTATCTAGTTGTCCTTAGGCCAGTTGCTTTACCTCACTGAATTACTTTTTTTTCTAAATATTTTTCTTTATGTTTTATTATTTTCATCTGTAAATTATGTAGGTTGAACCTATTTCAGTTCCTAGCATCTACAAGTGTCCAGCAATTCAACTTATTACTATTAAGAAACAGAGGATGGAAGTTAGAAACAAACATCTATCTTGATGAAAAATGTACTAAGAATCTTGTAATCTGAGTCTTCGTCACAAAGGATGTGACTCATGGTGGGTTGCCCAGGTCTAGTATATCTTGGGGTTAAATCTAAAATGGAAGCCAATCTTAGCCATTTAAGTGTACTCTTAGGTGGCCAATCAGATCACAGTGATTCCTTCAGCTTAGAATTTACCTGTTATATATTTGATTTATTAAATCTTTTTCATTTTTGAGGAATAATGAATTATCCCATTCTGTCAAATACTAATCAAGCCTACAAAGGTTAAAACAAAACAAACTTACATGTATATTCTTATTCATCAGTGTAAGAAATATTTACAGTTCATGAGACAAGAGTTGAGTGGTAATGCAAATCCAATTGTTTGACTCCATTCAAAGTGCAACAATTCCACATTCTTATCTACAAGAATCCACTTACCTCAAAAGTCAATGGTTTCCAAGCACACATCCATCATTGTAGTAAAGAAAGTGTCATCAATATTTTATTGAATTTATAAACTGCCTTCTGGTTTTGCATTGTCAGAATGTATCTGACCCTCTTTGCATTAATATAGGTGCTGTTGTAGTCAGGCATTTTGTAACTAGGATTTGTGTGGATTTTTATTTATTTTTCTTTCTTTATTTTTATTTTTTTATTTTTGTAAGATTTTATTGGGGAATTAGGGGAGGGGAATAGAGTTGGGGAACCTGGGAAGGGGAACAGATAAGTTGCTGTCCTTTTGTTCTTCAGTCTAGTTGTAGAGGTCGTTGCTTCACTGGCCCATGTTGGTATCATCATTGTGCTCTTCTCAGGTGAGGCAGATCGGTCTCAGGCCTTTGGATGGCCGCTCACAGCAGCTGTTGGCAGCTCACACCAGCTGCCAGCTGCCAGCTGCTCACACTGGCTGCTGGCCACTCACTGTAGCCTATGGCAGCCCACTACAGCAGGGGCTGCAGCTATGCTGCCCAGGGGAAACACAGCAGCCCAGCTCCAGGTGGAGCTGTTGTTCACCATCTTAGCTGTAGAGGGCAGTGTCATCAGCCCTCATATGTGGGATCCGAACTGGGGCCTCTGTCATCCCAAGCCAGCTCTTAAGCAATGCACCACTTAGCCGGCCCTTTCTTTCTTGTTTTAACCTCAATTTCAACCTGAATATATAGATATCATATTCACTTATTATATTATTATTTCTGTTTGTGTGTTTTTTACATCTGATGACATATGAAAGGTTCCACTGGGAATGCAGAGTCATCACTACTCCATTTGACTGAAATCCTGATAACTTTCTTCAGTTGGAAACATTTTTTCCTGCATTTCTTTTGGTAAAACAGATTCAAATACTTTCTCTCACAAACGCCGAGTAGTGCCTTATATAATGACCAAGCTTGGGAGAGTTTTTTTTTGTTTTAAATGACAATACTACCTTCAGGGTCCACTTTCCCTTTTGAAATACTGCAGTTCATGGTTCCATTCCAATTAAATGAATATATTACATAAAACTTACCTACAGTGGCCAAAAAAAAAAGGCTGGATAAAAAATTCTGTGTGGTAGACTGTTCCTTCCTCAAGAAATGTTTTCCTTATTTATGTGAAGAAAGCAGGTTACAAAGCACTTGTGTAAATTTTTCAAAGTGTATTGGATATGATTCTGTAACTAGCAACTTTTATAAAGTAGGTACCTATTCAAATACACTGTCAATTAAAGTATGACTTTGAAAATAATATATATATATATATATATATATATATATTTATATATATGGTGTCAAAAATGTATACACATTTTAAGAGATTTTTATCTATGTATTATTTTTCGAAGTTGAATGGAATTATGTAGCAATGTGTAGCATTACATTTGCTCAAAAGATGGTGTTAATCAAATGAATGCTAGCATCATTTATTGTATTACAATTTAAACACAGTCTTTTCCTTTCTTAAAATGTGTATACATTTTTTTGGTATTTTTTGGGCACCCTCTGTATATCTTCTCAGAGTTATTGTAAATGGGTGAGAAATGTTAATTGTCCTGCATCATATCTTTAACTGTTTACCTACACATTCATCTTTTAAATGTCTGAGGACCAAAACATGTATAGGCTACTTATTATGTACAGAATAAGATGTGGATATATAAAAAAATAGAAAATATCCCTATCCTTAAAGATCCTAACAATGTAATGAGGATCCTAGACTATTTGTTCTTTAAACAGAGCTGACAGTAATTCTATGCTGCATTCATGCTTAGCTAGACATAGAGAAACATAAAAAACCTAAATTAGATGTTTTTAAGGGGGAAGTGATATTCACAACTCAAGAGATAAAAAGTTCAAACTTAAAAGCCTGATTTTTCACTTGGTTTTAATTTTCAAATTCAGATAACATGAGAATATGTCATAATTTCAAGGTCTTATTTGTAATTCTTTCTAAGTCTTTTCCTTATTGGAGTAAAGTACTCTTTTCCCTTAAACTCCTTAGCTATATGGATCAGAGGTACACCTTATTTATTTATTTTTTTGGAAAGCAATTTTTTGTAATTCAGTTTTGGTAACCAAGTTATCAAGCCAACATCAAATTGCCCAATCTCCTGATTTAACACAATGGGAAATGTATGTCATAACCTATGGTATATTCTTGGCAAAATAGGTACTCTGAATCTAATCATTGGGAAAGAAACAGAAAAATCTGGATTTGTGTGGCATTCTACAGGAAAATGTTAGTGCCACAATAGACAAAAGAAAAGTTTGAAAATAGCCTAGATTAAAGAAGACTAAAGAGCATGACTACCATAAGCAATGTATTATCCTTGATTGGGTCATTTTATAAAAAAAAATAACTACAGAAGATATTCTGGGGACAGTTGGAGAAATTTGAATATGAATTGGAAATTATATTAAAGTCAATTTTCATTGGTGGGATGATGGTACCATTATTACATAACAGTGTGTCTTATTCTTAAATCATTTAGGGATAAAATGTCATGATGTCTGCCATTTACTTAAGTGATTCAGCACAAATCATATATGAATATGCATGTAAACATTATATATATGTAATACATAATTCAAAAAGAGAGAAAAAGATGAAGCCAATGTCACAAAATGTTAATGGTTGATAAATCCAGGGTACACAGATATTTATTACATTATTCTTTCAACTTTTCTGTCAGCTTGAAATTCTTCACAATAAAAAATGGGTGGGGTTCAATTATTTTTAAAAAGTAACAATATACATTTATTGGATGAGCTAGTGACTAATGATGTCTTAGAATACCAACAAAGAAAAGCAAAATCATTCTTCATGTTATGGGCTGAACTGTGTCCTCCCAAAATTTATATGTTGCAGTCCTCAGATGCAGCACCTCAGAATATGACTGTGTTTGGAGACAGGACCTCTAAAGAAGTAGTCAGGGTAAAATGAGGTCATAAGGGTAGCCCTAATTTGATATGACCAGTGTCCTTAAAAGAAGAGATTAGGACACAGACACACATATGGGGGAGACCATGAGAAGACAACAGAGAAAGGCAGCTATCTATAAACCAAAGAGTGAGATCTCAGAATGAAACCAATCCTGCAACACCTTGATCTTAAACTGCTAGCCTCCAGAACTCTGAGGAAATAAATTTCTGTCATTTAAGCCACCAGTCTATGGCATTTGTTTTTCTTTTTATGGTGGCTCTAGCAAATTAATACACTATATTAGACAGAATTCTAGGAACAACTCCCAATGACATTCATCCTTGTATATAATACCTTCTTTTTCAAATGTGACTAGAACCTGTGAATATGATAATACTCTCAGGATTATATTACATTGTATGGCAAAAGAGAAATTATCTAAATCTCTTAATCTAATCACTGGAGGTCTTTAAAAGCAGAGAGATTTTGTTTTTGTTTTTGTTTTCCCATTTGATAGCAACGGGGAAAATCAGATTGGAAGCAGGAAGCATGAGAGAGTTTTAGCATAAGAGTGCTGGCTTTGAAAATGGAAGGGGTCACCAGTTAAGGAATGTTGGTGGTCTTTATTTGTTAAGAATGGCTGAAGCTGAGAGCCATCATGAAATTGTGGCCTCAGTCATACAATCACAAGAAACTGAATTCAGTCAACAGCCTCAATGAGCTTAGAAACAGATTCTTCCTTAGACCCTCCAGATAAGAGCATAGACTGAGGAACACCTTGATCTCAGCTTTGTAAAGCAGGGAACCCATTTGATCTTGCCCAGACTTCTGACCTACTGAACTGAGAGATAAGAAATTGGTGTTGTTTTAACATACTGAATTTGTGGTGATTTGTTACACAGTGATCGAAAGTTAATAAAAATCTCATCATCAACACAGTTATGCTCAACCATGTGTTTTTTGTTTTTTTTTTTTAAATTAGAGTGTGTGCATATTGTGTGTATTGTGGTTTGAGTGTGTGAATAAAAATGGTTAAGAAAATTAAATTATTTTTCCAGATTTGATTTGTTTGTATGCACACACATAAAGATCATATGCATGCATATATAAATGTTAACCCATATACCTTTTATAATTGTTAATTCAGTAACATATACAAATTCATAAATATACCCTTTTAGATGGAGAAATAATTAAAATCCTCTCTACAGTTGTTATTATATTTCTCTTTCATCTTTAGCATATTGATCTCGTTATTTCCAATATCTACCACTAGGTCTTTCACATAGCAGTTGCTCAATTAAAATTTGATGTGTGTAAATTGAATAGCCACATATACATGTATGTGAATGGAGTATGTACAAGAAGTGTGTGATATAAAGGAGAGAATGCTGACTTGAATGTTATATGAGATGAGCATGCATGAAAATCTCGTCTTCACAAAGAGGGGATCTTAGTGGAATCTATTGAACTTCCATAAGTCTCATTTGCTTTATATAGAAAGCTGGATAGATGATACAGTGTTCAATTATACTTCTGTCACTTAATTGCTTTAAGACCTTCCCTCATGCTTTATAACTCAGGCAAATAATTGCCCTCATGCTTTACTTTTTTCATCTATAAAAGGGGACCATACTGGGTATCATAGGCAGGACTACTATTAACTACTATTAGTACCTTCGTGTAAATTAGAAAATGTTGCCCCTCTCAAGATAGTTTATTTCCATTTGTGGGACAATATATACACCTATGCTGTCTGTGATGTCACACTAATGCCCTGCACAACCTGCACAACTCTACCTGATATCCTTCCTGCTCAAGGTTGTTCTCAGGATGGAGGGAGATAATCCATATAAGGATCATGTTGAAACATCTGGCTTATATTAATAATCATCAATTTTGTGTCAGCAATATCATTATCATGTTTATCATAAACATCATCTTTTTTAACTCACATGCGAGTTAAATACTCATATTTAACCAGGATAGAGTATTAAGTTATCATAGGCTAAAACCCTAGTACATGGCAGCGCATGGGATAAATATATAGTTGAAGGATGGTGATGTCTAGTAAATACTTTGAACTCATTAATTCCTCAGTAAATAGTTGCTGACTGGCTGAATGATTTCTAGTTTTCTTAAAGAAAATCCATCTATATATTGTGAGAAGTCTAGTTCAGTGACAAAATTGTCTTCACAATTTAAGTGAAAATACATAGCATATTATTTGTTTTAAAATTTGAATTGTCTAACATATGCAAATTTGGGAGTAAAATATAACAAAATTCCCCAAAGGTATCTGTAGACAAAGTAATATTTCCTTTTACCATCAAATTACATCTATTTTGTTGCATAACCCAGTGATCAATTCAGAATTTTAAATTATAACAATCTAATACAGATTATGGCAACCTAATATAAAATATTATTAACAACTATGCTATTAGTAGTATATACCAGTTATGCATTTCTATTGTTTCCTCAAAAAGGGATTATAATTAGGTTGTCTGTCCATGTTTATGTTTTATTTTGTAACTAGCTAGGATTGCAAAGATGGCGACCGACTGTTCCTCCAAATGAGTGTCCTAGATCACCAGGAGCAAGTGTCAGGCAAACCTTTCATTTTTTAAATGTTGGAGCAATCCATCATCCATAAATATTTGAAAACAAAAATCAGTGTTCATTATCTACTGACTTTTTATTTCAAATAAATTTCATTTGCATATGAGAGCACTGTTTTGTTAAATTAGGTGTTTTTAGAGAGTTACAACCACTATTATAGGGGTGGGCCCTTTATTCTATCTGAAACTGATTAGTAATTTAACTTCACATCTTTTTAACAGGCTTGTAATGCATGTAATTTAAATACTCTGCTAATATACTTTCAAAGAAACAGAAGTTTAAAATCACTGCATTTTTCCTATTCTGATTTAAAAAAAAAAAAAAAGGAGGGCTGGCCGAGTGGCACATTGATTAAGAGTTGGTTTTGGGATGCCAGCGGCCCCGGTTCTGATCCCACATCTGAGGGCCAGTGACACTAGCCTCTACAGCTATCAACAGTTCCACCTGGAGCTGGGCTACATGAGCCCCGATGGCGGTATAGGCTGCAGCCCCTGCTGCAGTGGGCTGCCATAGGCTACAGTGAGTGGCTGGCAGCCAGCATGAGCTGCCAGTAGCTGCGGTGAGCGACCATCCAGAGGCGGGTGACCAATCTGCCTCATCCGGGAAGAGCGCAATGACGATACCAACATGGACCAGTGAAGCAACGTCCTCTACAACTAGACTGAAGAACAAAAAGACAGCAACTTGTCTGTTCCCCTTCCCGGATTTCCCAACGCTGTTCCCCTCCCCCAATTCCCCAATTAAAAATCTTAAAAATAAAAAGGAATTTTATTAGATATATTGTAAAATGCTGTATTATTAGTCCACTAGGGTTGCCATAACAAAACACCATAGACTGGGTGGCTTAACCCGTGGAAATGTATTTCCTCACAGTTCTGTAAGCTAGAAGCTCAAGATAAAAATGTTGGCAGGGTTGGTTTTCTCCAAGGCCTCTCTCTTTGGATTACAGATGGCCACAAGTCTCACTGCCTCTTCACATGGTCTTCCATCTATACACGCATGGTCCTACTATGTCCTAGTGTGTCCAATGTCCTGTTCTTATAAGGACAACAGATTATAGTAGGACAAACTCTAATGACCTCATTTTAACTTAATTAGCTGTATAAAGGTAATTTCTCCAAATGCATTCACATTCTGAGGTGCTGGAGATTTGGATCTTCAATATATGAATTTTGATGGGGCACAATTCAGCCATTAACAGATCTATAATAGGAAGTTAGAATATAGAAGTTTTAGATTCCTGGTCTAGCCTTGTTACCCTTTAGTTATAAGACTTTTGACCAAGCAATCTGTTCATGTCTCAGATTTCTTATTTTTTTAATGGCCATAATACTTGGCCTATCTTTCTCAAAAATAGCTGCAATGACCAAATGATATTTAATAAGTTTAATGCACATGTCCTTAAAAGATTATTAAAGTACATGTACATATTATTTCTATAATTCCTATCTCCAAAAGAAAAATTTTAATTACTAAAAATTATTAGCCTTGTGGCTGTATGCTAAATTCTATGGAAGTATTTTATATTAGTAATTATTTTTCTCTTGGCAACACAATCAGAGATGTTGAGAAGTAATTGTTGGTTTGTTTATTTTTTTTGAAGTTGAGGATCCAGAAAGATTTACATCAGTTGAGGGATTTTTCCCTATTTAACTGTTCCTGCAATGTGGATCCTTCCTTCTCATTCTCCAGAAGAAAAGAAAGGCAGGAAGGCAGGCAGGCCAGCAGGAAGGGAGGGACAGAGGGAGGGATGGAGGGAGGGAAGGAATGGAATAGAGGGACAAGGAAGCAAAGGGGAGGGAAGAGGAGAGGAGAAGAGAAGAGAGGAGAGGAGAGGAGAGAAAGAAACCCTAAGGCTGTTGTTTGCTATAAGCCATTCAATATAAGTCTTGTTTTAACTCATCTTCACATGAACTTCTTTTACTTTATTTATTTATTTATTTATTTATTTATTTATTTATTTTTGGTGAGCAATTTCTCCCATCCTTAAAATCAGGAAAGCTAATGTTACAAAGATTTTAATTTAAAAAATTCAACCCAGAGTCAAGTATGCTGCCTCAACCTGAACAGAGCCAATACATTAGTAGAATATGATACTCTTTGTCCTACTGAAAATTCTACAGGCATATAGTAGAGTGTTATATCTTGCTTTTATGAAATATGATGGAAGATGTGGGGGGAGGGAGAGAGAAAGAAAGCCATTGCCATTAAAATAACTTTTAGAACACAACATCCTTTAGAGCTTCATTTAGCAAAATGTGTCATTTTGGAAGCACTTCTGAGTGAAAGTCAAATGTAAATTTTATACACTGACTATAAAGAATAAAACATCCTCTGGGAAGACACTTGCTCACCCATGAAAGGTAAGAGGCCTTCATCCCCAAACCCAAATGCCAGATTAGTTGTGGATAAATGATGGATTGAATCATTTCTGAGAAGACTCCTTACTCAGCCATCAGTTTGTCCCTAAAGAGCCCTGCAGAAGCATTTGTTTACAGTACAGGAGATTTTACGAAAGTTACCTCTAGATTTCCTGTGTTTTATTTTACCCCCTTTATTTTATAGTATTTCAAAGTTTTCAATCTTTATAGTTTCCAGTCCAGGCTGAGTGCCTTTTTATTCTGTGACCTGTGATCTTGGATCAGAGAACCAAAAAACAGTGACTTCTTCAATGAAAAGCGAAGACTTTTTTAATGCTGGTTTTGATTCACCTACCTGAACTGTAGTGAGCTCAGTTTTATCACCTATGCCTCCAATCAACCTTTCTTAAAATTGTACCGGTGGACTTTCGGAGACATGTTAGCACTTCATGGGGCAGAATTAAGGGAAATGTCACCCACCCACCCTCATCCCATCCCCACTGTGCTAGGGAAATGGATCAACATTAAACAGTCCCTTTCAATTGACAATTGGACTTTTTCCTACCTTCCCGTCACCACTTCATATCAGCCCTTAAGTGGGAATCTTTTTATTATTAAAGAAGGGTCAGTGTTTTTGGCCTCTCCACTACTAAAAAGAAGAGCCTCACAGTAAAATGAAGAGAAAAACAAAAAGAATTGAAAGAGATATAAACTGTCCTCATGAGCCTCATATGCTTTCCCTTTAATCTGTAAGATCATTTCAGCATCTCTACCTAACAAAAACCTTAACTTTGTGGCTCTCATCTATTAGCTCATTGCAAAGTGACTTCTAAATCACTATTACCTAGAAACAAGAACCATACTACTATTTATTTTATCATTCCTATAGTCTACTTTCAGTGACCTATTCTATATATATATTTTAATATATATATATTTAAAGAGCAATATATATTTGCTAATAATCTCCCACCTGAATTTCATTTTATTTCTCTGACCTCTGTCAAAGAAAGAAAGTTTAGAAGGAAGTTATAAAAGGATTTCTACCTTATAAACTAGGGGAAAGGTCACTGTATGAATGTAAGCAGTTAATTACTGTCCTCCTATGTAAATAAAGTTAAAATCACACACTGGAAACATAATAAAAGCAACTTCATGCAGAGAGGCATATCCAACCCTAGTAACTTACAACCATTTTCATTTTTCATAAATGCTTTTATTTCTATTACCCAGGAGGCTTGTTATTTTTACTGCATTTTAAAATAATAACTGAATACTCCAAAAGCGAGTGCAATACAATTCTGCTGGGATAGCGTTCCATGTTTTTCAAATGATTCCACATTTATAAATCAGGTGGTCTATGGGGGTCCTCTTAAGAGTTGGATATTTCTTTAAGTCAGTGTTTCGAAAAAGGAGGACAAGTTTAAAGAAATATAAACTTTGCTTTAACCAATAACAGCCAACTTAGATTCATACAGAAGGACCATTAACTCAATTTCCTCATTTCCTAATGTCTATATTTATGTCTACCTTTATCTGCAATGTCAATTAAATAATATGATTCACTAACATGTTTTTTAGCCATTTATTTTAATTTTAGTCAATTAGTCAACATGACGTTTTTGGAAGATTTCCTAGAAAAAAACGACCCATCCCAAATAATCTATACACCAAATTTGTCTTAATGCTTGAATGTAATTACATAATTATTAAAAACATTTAACAGCTTAACTTGAGTTTCCATATGTGGTAAATTAAGCATTTTCCAATTTTAAGTTAGAAAGGAATAGGGGGCAGTTAGGATGCTCCATTAGAAGACTCTTAGAGTAAGGTACTTGCTCAAAGCTCTGGGCATCTGGAACTCAGGATGGGGAGTGCAGTAGAGAGGGGCTCTTACTATGAAACAGGCATTATTCTAAGTACTTACTGTGAGGCAAGTACTATCGTGTCCATTGTACAGATGAATTAATAGAGTCCTGAAAAAGTTAAGTTAGTTGCCCAGGAGCAAAAGGATTTGTGGTGGAATTGGCCTTGGAGACAAGCAGATGGGATTTAGAAGACCAGATCATACCTCCCATTGACTGGATGGAGAGAAGAAAGGAGAGAAGAATGCTTGCTATCTGGTGCCTCTGCCTACCCAATATCTATTCTCTCCTTTTTCTTTACTAGCAGAACCACCAATTTTATTTTGGAAAGCAATGGGTCTTGTTGAAAATAATCATTGCCCCATAGTCCATATGATTAATTCTGGTGAAGAAAATATAAGCATTTATCTTTTGACTTTGTTTTCTGTAAAAGCTATTGTTTTTCTGTTAAACAGAGAGACTCAGCTGGCACTCACCTTTTCCCTTTTCTCATTCCTTTCTTTCTGCCTGAAATGGAATCATCTACTGGCAGAGGTAGAGCAGCCATAGTGTGGCTATAAAACTGCTAACTCTGTGCTAATGATGACAGAGGAAAAAGACAGAGGACTCCTGGTCCCATTCTCGCACTGCTCTATCAGTCCTAAATTTCCCACTTTTGCAACTTTTTATAGGAGAAAAATGTATTCCTGTTTGGTTAAGCTACTGTTTTTGGTACAGAGGATCCAATGCAATCCTTACCAACAAGGCGGCATACAAAAATAGAAGAGCCCAGCTTTTGTAGAGGACACAATATTGCCTGAGTCTGGCATTATATGGTAGTGGGGACACACACAGCTCTATGCCACATAATTCCACTGTGAGGGCTTATTCTCTTCCCTGTTGTGGCTGTACCTGGGCACCGACCCACTTCCATAGCTGTAGGGTGGATATGGTTCAGCAATGACACTATGATAAGTTGGCAAACTGCAAGCTACTGGCCAAATCTAACCTGTAGCCTGTTTTTGTACAAACTGTGGGCTGAAAATATCTTTTTGCTTCTTTCCATTTTAAAGCACTTATAAAACAATAAAAAACAACCATATTATTCAACTGCATATATAGCTCATGAAATCCAACATATTTATATCTTGCTCTTTATAGGAAAAGTTTGCTGATTCCTGCAGAAGGACAAGACAGAGGAGAGTCGATATGCAAATTATCAAACTGTCCAGGTTGCAAATATTACCTTCTTACAAGGCCATTTTTATTCTCCTTTGTTAGCCAAGGAGTCATTATATCAAAAACACAATCTATAATTGAAGGAATCTCTAAATGATTTTCTGATGGGGAGGGGGCATGCTAGTATAGGGCAATAGGAAGAAGGAGAAATAGCAGGGCAAATACTTAACTGACTTAAAAAGGAAGGATTAGTTTTAAGTATAATAACATCAGTTTCCCAGAAAATATCATACAGCAGCAGGAGCTGATGGTTGGAAAGGAAGTATCATTAAACATTCAACAGAAAATCCTAGAAGGAATTAAAATTTGAATACCTCAGAATAAAAATGCCTTTCAAGAAGACTTCCCAGCCACAGGTGGCATCAAGCTTTCATTCCACAAAATGCATTTCCACTCTTTATTTGAATTCTCATCACACACAATGTGAGACTAAAAACTGGATTTAAGCACTGAGTAGAAGTATTGTGATTTCCCTGATTCTCTATTCTCATTGCCTCATAGGACCTAAAGATGTTATCCATTTAGACACTTGGAAAATTACTTAAAATAATGTGAAGAAATAAAGTCTTTCATTTTTTAATATAAGGCTGAAGAATATTTTCTCATACCCAATGGTAAGGATATAAATTATTAAATTTCTCCATATTTTAGAAAACTCATCTCAATGTGTAATCAGCTTTGTGGTAAATCAGTGTTTTTAATATTAATTATTTTTATTTTCCTGTATTGCTCTAAGTTAAATTTAATTCCCTCCTCATGGATATTTCAGCGTTTTCCTAGAGCCTGGGCCTGAACAGAAGAGGAGGGAAATATGTACACATTAACTTCTCAGATCCTCAGATATGTGCATTTCATTTAATTTCCAAGATTTCTTGTTATACTGTATGCATGTTTATTTTCTAAAGTACTTCAGTCATCAGCATTTCACAAGGAAAATTTTTCTCTTCCTTGACAATATCCATTTCATTTTTCCTAATAGAATTTTGTCATCATTGCAGAGCTTTCATAATGTCATAATAAATTCCATGCTATATTGGTCTTCTTATCATTTTAAAGGCTAAGTGGATTTAGGAAAAATAAATGTATTGCTTCAGCTCTTTTCATCTAATATTTTGCAGATACAACATACTTTGTCTTCAAATCAAAAATGGTAATAATTTTGTTCATAAACTGAACACAGAATTACATTTTCTAAGAATCAATCTTCAAGGTTTTTGATTTCTAGTATTTATCTTTCACATTGAATGTATACATTCATTTAAGTATAAAACTATGCAACTATTTTATGTAGATTAGTAATGACTACATATGTTTGTCATAAATACACATCACAGAGTACTATGATTAGGAAAAATGATAATTGTGCACACCTGGATTGAGAAATTTAAATGTAAAAATGTGTAATATTTTTCACAAAGCTTTTTTTCCTATGGTTATCCAGATTTCAGTTGGCATTGTCTGAAACCACTTATTTGAAACAGGCTAATTAAATGTAGATTCAAATATGTTGTCTAGGTTAAATACTCAGGTAGAAAAATAGTTATTTTTTTTTATGTTTGCTACATGGCTACATTGATATAAGAATAGTTTTACTGTTTCCTTTAAGTATATTAAGCAATCTTGGTGTTCGAGAATAGAATAAGAATGGCCAAAATGAAGAAATCTTTTAAAATAAATGTCAAAAATATCTTGAGTAGGTATAGATTTCATTTTAAAAGCTAAGTAAGCAGAAAATCTCTATTTTTAATTAACCTACATGTAATTTCTAATTTGAGACCTCAGTTTGTTAAAGCCGCTAATCTCTGTGAATTAAAGGACCCACCTTTTTCCCAAACCCAGGGTGTTATGTACCTTCTGGGCAGGGTGGATATCAACTATTTAACAACATTGTGATGGAGACACTGACCATTCAGAGCAGAATTCCAATCAGTCAGGGTACGTGCTGACTGGCAAACACAGGTCTGGTCCACTGATGTGGCCCTTTTGGGTCTCAGCCATTTCCCCAGAAGCATGGAGTGGGAATGGTGGGGTAGTGGAATATTTGTCACCCACCCAATTCAGCATTCACTGTGATGTCTTTCTTCTCTGGGCTATAGATTTGACCATCCAAGTCCCTGTTGTTCCTACTCAACACCACTAATTCTCTACAGTCTGGTTCTCTTACCAAACTCCCTCTTGAGCACAAAAGGAATATCATCATTCTATGTTCTTTACCAACACGAAGGGAACTCCTGCCTAGAGAGGCTATCCAGCCATTTCTTCTCAATTGCTTTTGCATTGTGCCAGGTACATGGTCCATGGCAATTCTCCTTCACCCTGGTTTTCCCACATATAGGTTCCATTAATCTACCTCATGTATCTGTCATTTTTTCTATCAGGAATTTGGTGAGAGGGCTGGGATGGAACTGCAACACTCCATTACCGAAACTCATCAAACTTAACCTTTTATATAATTATTCCATGGCAATCCTTCCAGCTAATGAAGAGAAAACTCCTGGATGACATTTAAAGAGGGGAGGGCTAAAGCCTAAAAAGAAATAAGTTCTACTACTTGTATATGTAATATATATATATATATATATATATATATATATATATATATATATATATATATATATCTCAGAGGTGCCAAAAATGTATACACATGAATTATATTCATCTTTTGTTATCAGTATTTATTAGGTATTTTAATTTTAATTGTTCTTTTTTACTTCCTTAAAAAGTGTATTTTTTTTAGCAACCTCTGTGTATACTATGACCAGAGCATTTTTTATTGTTGTATTTTCACAGTACTTTGTCATCTGCGCCCGTAGGCATAATATTGAGATTTTTTTTCTTTTTTTCCATTATTGAAAAACTTTATTAAGATATAATTCACATACCATACAATTCACCCATTTAATATATAAAATTCAATGCTTCAAAATATATTAATGGAGCTATGGGACCATCACTGGAATCTAATATTAGAGCACTTTAATCACAACCAAAGGAGACCCCCATACTCATGAGCAGCCAGCCATTGCTTGTTGCCTTCCACCGTAACACTCATCTACTTTCTACCTATCTCTATAAATGTGCCTATTTGGAATCTTTTATATAAATGAAACGATAGAATATGTGGTCTTTTGTGACTGGCATCTTTTCCTTAGCATAACGTTTTTAAGGTTTATCCACATAGCATTTCTGAGTACTTCATGCTTTTTTAATATTCCTTTTTATGGATTTACCACAATTTTTTATCCATTAGAGTTTTTTTCCAATTAATCTATTGTTTCCTGTCATCATGCCTGGAACCTTTTCTATGCCATAGAGAGTCTATTAATATTAAAGGTTTTCAGAGTTAAACTGATGAAAATGGTAAAAAAAAAAAAATACAAATGTAGCAAACTACTACAGCCTCTTCCTATAAAAGAAGTGATCTGTTCAAAGTAAAGAGAAGCAGTTAATGCAAACATTCATGTGCCCATAGGTTGAGAAACTTTAAAAACACTAGAAAACATAAAGAAAATGAATAAGGATTGCCTCTGCTTTTTCAAGGTAAGTTTTTAATGGAAACTTAATAGAAGCAATAATTATTATCTCTACAATACAAAACAGTTAAATGATCGTTTGTTTTTTTTCCACTTTGAACTCACAGAACTACATAGTTGCTTTCAGAATAAACCAGCATAACTGGGAGCACGGCTGACACTAGAAGTGCCAGAAATATAAATATTAAAATTCAGATGACTGTTCATACTCCTTATGATAGTGGGTATTTTACAAAACAAACAAACAAAACCCCACAAATATTGCAGAGTTAGCTGTGGTTCTATTATTTATCATTTTGTTTTGCTGGCATTTTTCGTGTGGACAAAGCATTTTCAGTGAATATACTTAGATACAGCGGAAGGATTCCAGTTAGGATCCATGTGTACCAAAAACTTCTGAATCTGGTATTTTAAAGGCTAAGATCTTTACTGGATGGATGGACAAATATAGTTTCTATCTTCCAGTTTTAAAAGAAGACTTGTTCAATAATTTGAGTAGCACCTTAAGATATTAATAGAAATAGTAACGATCTAAAGCTTGATTACTATTCCTTCTATGTGCTCCTCTGTCTCAAAATGTTCGAGATAAATTATTGGAAAGGGTCTTAACCCCTTTTAACTATGTTTTAAAAGGTTAGTTCCTCTTTAAGCCATTGTTTTTCTACTAGTAAAACATCACTTTGAAATAAGTAACTGTGCTTTCTTCCTTTTGTTAGTTAATTCACACTACAAAACTTCACTTTAAGCTTTCATTCAAATAGTCATTTTAAGGGAAACACAAACAAAAAGTTTCAAGTTTCTTAGGCTATTTGGGAAAAAAAAAGGAATCAACTATAACAGCAGTCATCCATGAAAACAAGTGACATTTAGTTTCACATGTAAGGTAAATCTAAATGGCATGAAAACCTTTCTACTCACAGGCATCTAAAGACTCGTCTGAATCATCAGGGCAGTCAGGGTCCCCATCACACAGCCAGCTCTGGGAGACACAAGTCACATGATCGTGGCAAAGAAATTCACCAGGATCACACAACTGCTGATCTGAAAATGAAAATGTTTCAAAATAAAATATGAATGACCTGAACATGAACACAAGAGTAGTACAAAGATGAAATGTGAGAAGGCATTACATAAAAGGTACATGCATGTGATCCACATTTTCTGTTCAGCAGCAAAGCAAAACCAATTATCTTCCTTAAGTTCAGCCACCCAGCCCAAGTACACAACTGTGATGATTTGACTGTGTTTTGATCTCACACAATTTGTCCTGGAAATAGGTAGGAATTCTGTTTGTGTTTATGACTAGAGACTAGAAGCTTTGTCACATGGGTAAGGCATACAAATATCCCAGTAAGCGGGTTGTATAGAAGATGCTGATCCAAAAGTTATCAAGAAGTTATCAAGCATAGAAATTTCCATTCCTCCTCTGCTCCAAGAGAAAAAAAAAATTACATATATAATAAAAACGAATAGTGTACTTAAACTCCAACTCTGAGCATTCAGTCCTTAACTCTCCATCCTGAGACAGGGGCTTCAAGGTCTCTACATCAGTTAAATACCCAAGGTCATACAATATGTTCTTCTCCTTTTTGCTATGATTTTCTGGGTGACAGCTTCTGCTATTGAACAGCAAAGGTGATAGGAAACTTCCATAAAGCTTTGCTATAACTCAAGTTGCTACTGTTGGCTGTATCCAAAAGTTACATTATTTAACATCTATTTTTGAGAATATTTAGGACCTATACTTTTCCTTCAATCCTAGTCAACTTGTCCAATATTGGCTCTTTGCAATATACTTATACACTGTAAATCCATTAAATAAAATGTTTCATTTTTATATTTTAAATAGGAAAGGAATATTTCTTATAATTAATGACCTTTGAAGGTGAAAGAGTTTAGGAAAACTTTGGCCATTTGATATCATTTACACATTTGTTATGTACATACATGAATGAATCAAAATTTTAAATATCTGTCAGTAAATATACATGAAATAAAACTTCTAAGTAATAGGAAAGCATTAGATCATAGCTTAATTGGCATTTTTATTTATTTATTTATTTTTAATAGAGAACTGTTTTTAAACAGATTTTATTTCATTTTATTTTTTTTTTATTTTTTTTTAGAGGGCAGTGTCACTGGCCCTCATATGTGGGATCTGAACCGGGGCCACTGGCATCCCAAGTCAGCTCTTAACCACCGTGCCACTCAGCCAGCCCTTAATTGGCATTTTTACCCAAGCATTACAAAGTGATGGTATATCTTCAATGCAACAGTTTGATAAAATATGGTATACATTTCCTTTCTCTTCCTCAAACTCTTCCCTTTAACCTCAACATAACTTTCAATAAATATACATTACAAAAAAACACACAACATATTTTTAATCTACAGATGTGGGTATGGAATTATTTTTTCCACTTTCAAACTATAAATGTTCCCTGAAATTTTATATTTTTTTTATCTTTTCCTATTATATTTTTAATAACTTTGCCATCAATACTACATTCATTACCACTGCTACCATAATTATTGTTGTTTTTTACATTAAATAATTAAGTTTTTGAATATATTCTGTACTTGGCCCTATACGTGGTGCTACAGAATAAAAAATATAGAAGTCACAATCTTTGTCTTTAAGGATCCAACAGGCTAATTGTGCCAACAGATCCAGGAGAAAAAGAAAAAACAAAAAACAAATGCTTTTTATTGAAAAAGTTGTCAAATAAATGATAAAGAAAATAACTACTAAAAGGAGAGAGCAGAAGTGGCGACAGATACAAAGGATAGTTTGGGGATATTAGCATAACTCTAAAGATGGGTAAAATTTGAATAAATGGAGAGCAAATATAGGACATTCCAGAGAAGAGGTAAACAAAATTGCTAAAATGGTAATCATTAATATGTTTTTGAGACAAGTAGAATTTTTCTACTAAAATTGAAATGACATTCAGGTTATAAGTCTTGGGTTTTCAATGCTGGATGGAGAAGAAAAACTTAAATTCTGCTTCAGATAGTCCTATAACTGTTGTAAGTAATATAAGCAAAGAACACAGGATAAAATTCAAATCACTTTGCTTACAGATAAACAGACCATATTATTTATCACCAAACTGGAAGAGTTCTGAGAATAAAGAAAGACTTAGTACTAATTAAATGGGGCAACAGATATAAATTAAGTCTGTTTCAGAAAAATCAGAATGAATGTTCATTGTACCTATAGCTACTCTGCATTTCATCTATGATCTCAAGATGCTAGGCTTCTCTTCCTCCATGCCCCCAAACTATAATAAACTGCTATGAGGAGAGGGGAAAAGAGGTGGTGCCTTGATAAATGCCACTGGATAGTATCTGACTCAATAAATGATATGTATTTATAGAAAGTATAAGAAAATAAAAAAGGGATCATAAAGAACAGTTTTTGGTGTTGGAAAATTGTATCTCAAAAACAAATGTCAAGGTCAGTAATGAAAGACCCCTATTACTATAGGAAGCATTTTATAGATCATTTTAAGCCATGAGAAAGTACTTAAGAAAGGATTTTAATGATAAAACATGATACAAAGTCATCTGTTAGACTGCTGTAATTGTCTAGGGGAAATTTCAAGATGACTGGGCTAAAGTAGTGGGGACTAAAATGAATATTCTATTACAAATAATGTAATATAAGAGTTAGGAATTGGTGACTAAATGGTTGAAATGCTCAAATATGTCTCCAACTAAATAGCTTCAGAAATTGATTAGATGTCTCAAAACCAAAATAGGATATTCATATTAAAAATAAAATAAAATAAAAAAAGATTTTGTGTGTGTGTGTGGGAGCGTGGGGAGCAGAGAGATAATGTGCATGCCAGCCTGGTCATGTGGGCAGTGGAATAAAAAATAGTAAAAACAATAGACAAAATATTTAGTATTTTTGTAGGGCTTCTTAGCTTAAAAAAAAAGCATTTCTATTACTGATATCTGAATTTATACATTCATTTCTTTATTTAGCAAATATTACTGGGCTTCCACTATGTCCTAGACACTGAGGATATAATATTGAAAAAAACAAAGCTGAAATCCCAGCCACCATGGGACTTTCATTATAATGAAAGATAGAAACAACAAAATAAGTGAGTTAATCGTATAGAATACTACAAGATAAACCCTATGCAGAAAAGTAAAACAGAGATGGGGATTAAAGGTTGGAGGCAGAGAGGTGGAGGCACAATTTCAAATGAGGTGGTCAGAGAGTATGTCACAGAGAATGTGACATTTGAATAAAGGCTTACAGAAGGTAAGAGTGACATCCATTTGAATAAATCATCATGTGCATAAGGCTAAAAATCATATACTAAGAACTTGAGGTAAGAGAGTGCCCAGCAAATTAAAGAACATTAAGGAGGTCAGAGTGGTAGAGAAGAAGAGAAAGTAGGGCAAGTGAGGTTTACTAAAAGTCAAGATGGGAACCCCTTGGAAGGTTCTGAGTAAAGAGACACAATCTAACTTACTTTTTAAAACTTATCACTGTGACACTCTGTTGAGAATAGGCTACAGTAAAGTGAAGGTAGAAAAAAGAATATCAAGTAAGATGTTATTGCAATGACATAGGTGAGAGGGAATCATTGTGCGAATAAATGAGATGGAGTTTCAAGACAATATTTGATGAGGAAATTAAAATCAAATATCTTGTTCACCGTTTCATTACATGTCAGAATCTTGAATTCAGATCTCTGACTACCAATGTATGACTTTTCAATTGTTTTTGGAATATACTGAGTATGAGGTGCTTGGGAGACATTAAAGAATAAATATGCATTAGGCAGTGGTACACTTAAGTGTGAATTCAGGAGAAAGATCAAAACTGGAAACAGAACAGGCAGGAGGCTGTGAGACCCTGACAAACATGGGGATAGAGGTAGATGAATCTAAAGTGAGGTAAGGGAGAGGAGAGAGAGAGAAAGAGAAACACAAAGAAGTAAGTGTAGGTCATGCAAGGAAACAGGAGACAGAAAATCTAGCCAGAAACACAAGAGGAGAAGAGCAATGGGTAAGGATATTGCTTACAACCATGTGAAAGTTCAAGAACTGAATTGAGGAAGGCAGTCACCAGTGACAAAATTCAAGTATAGTGAGTGCTGAAAAGATGATATGGACTCACAGGCTGAGGGAAAGGTGCCATGGAAGGAAGAGAGACCGGAGGCCCAAGATGGATGTGAAACTGGAAAACTTTCTAAGAAATACTCAGGATAAGAATCTAAACTATTACTAGGGGCAGTTTCCCTGAGGGAGAAATGATAGAAAATTGAAATAGATAAATTATTAGCTGATGGGGTACAAAGTTAAGGTATTCTTACCCTGTTTTCTCAAAGAACTGGAAAAGCAAGACTTTTGAAATTTGAGGAAGTAAATAGAATTGGAAAGAGTGGCAAAGGTTTAGAATAACTGCTGTGGGGAATAAGAAAAGGAATCAACATGGAATTTGTGAAAGGATTTCTTTCTAACAGCAATGAAGATCCAGGTAAGGCTGAAAAGTATGTATTTGACAGGTGAATGTTTTGTTCATTTTGTTTTGTACTAATGTCAAAATGTTCACCTATATTAAGCCATAGATACAGAATAATCCCTTGGGAAATTCAAGAAGAAAATACCTTTGAAAAATAAGCTAACTACCCATATTTGGTGTATATATAGACAAATACACCAATCCATCATTTTTCAAACATAACTTTACTTTTTTTCAGGAGAAACATAGACTTGAGGGGATTTACCTAATAAGCCTATGTTATTAATTTGCTAAGCAAGTTCCAACTTTTAAAGACAATTTGCATTATTGCAATTTTGGGGACAATTTTATATTATTCCTCTAAGAAGTACCTGTTAAGAATAGCTTCCTACAACCACTTATTTATTTTCAACTAGATATAACATTTCAAGATCAGTTTTTTAAAGCATTGACTATAGGATTCAAATAAATGAATTTTCAGTATTTCAAGGTGATTATTTTCCAATATATTCGCTGAATTGAGTTTCTTGAATCAGAAGCTAAAAAATGTTGTGTGTATGTGTATTTTCCATTTATCCTATTTTATGTTTCATGCTACACTTCTCAGATAGCCAAACTAATCTTATTTTAAATGTCTTTCTATTGTGTGAAACATAATGCAATAGACTATAATTAAAACAAGAAGCTTATGAGAATGTGCAGGCAGTTTTCCTTACATCCCTAAGGAAGAAGATCAAAGCCAGTATCTTGTCTATCTCCTTGTAATAATAGACTCTTGCAATCAAAAGACATGAAAAGATTAGGACAACCATAGCTTATACTAAGTCTGGACTCATCCTGGTATGAGAAAACCTTCGTGTGATAACCCTGCTACACTTATAGGAAAACATCTAATTACTTATTTTAGTAAAATTGTATAATAATTTTGGAAGTTGGATATAGATAGTCTTAGCTGAAAAACTTAATATGAATTAGTTGCCACAGACTAGCTAATTTACATTTTCTCATTTTAATGTCATTTAACAGCTAATTGTAGTCTTCTCAAAAAATAGGAAGTACCAAAATCAAATACTAAAACTAATATTTATCAATAGAGGTCTATCGAATAATAACTAACTAACCTCCAGTCCTTGACTATTTCACCATAATTAATTTATAATAGTGTTATGTCATTTTTCTTAGAAGTTGACATGCCATTTAAATACTAATCAGTAGGTAGTTTACCAATAAATTTTCTGACTACCGAATGCATAACAGGACATTACCGGGGCATTTAAAGTAAATACAGATGATAAATTCTGATAAGTAATTAGTAATTACAAATTAGAGGTAAAGGAGGGATAGTACCCATTCAACAGCTAAATTTCTGAGAAAACCAATATTGATCCTAGCTATATTAAAGAATAAAATACAACCTCTTGGACAAGCTAAGTATTAGGGAAATCCTGTGACAGATTTCCAGATCTTATTTAAGAACAACAATATGTATTTATTATTTGTATATCTCATTGCTAACTTAAACATAATATGGTTAATAATAATATACCATTCATAATTGCTTAAATATGGTTATAACCTCCTTATCCTCATTTAATAGGCAATTAACTCATTACCAGAATAACAGAATTCCTGTAGAGATGTACACAATGTCATATTACAACTTCATCTTCAAATTTTGATACAGCTCTTGTAAAATTAAAGCAATGGTGTTAGTTATCAAGTATCAGGAAGTACCTAAATTTTTTGTCCTTTGTATTTATCTCCTTCAAAACATGTGCAAATGTAGATTAAGAATAAATTCCTCAGAATTCCATTTAAACTGTTTTTCATAATATGGTTAAAGGAGTTCTTCTTAATGCTTTCTTCTATTATCCTTTCACCATTTGACATACATTTTTAGTTCTCCACACTGTTCCATTCTCTTTCCCTACATATACCATTTTATGTGTCTTTACTGTTTATTCTGTTGTGTGCAATGCACTTTTCTGTATAAGAAAATTCTAGTCCTTGTTTAAATTCCAATGGCATTTTACCTCCTTTAATCAAAACATCCCCAACACACATTTTCTTCCTCCATCACTGGTTCCGTAACACTCTACCCAAGGGGTGGCAAACTGAAGCTTGCAAGTCACTTGCAGCTCCTTGGGTACGCTCTGTCTCAAAAGTTTGCCAACTCCTGGAAGAGTCAATTCCATCCCTCACAACAATTTAAAAACTATTCAAGAGCCATTAATATATTTTTACATAATCACACATTATGTGAATAATATCCTTTAAAAATTTTATGAATGGAACTATGATAGTTTTATTTTCATTTTCAGTTTTACTTCAGAGCCACATGTACTTACCCAAAATGCCCTATGTGGCTCGCGAGCTGCAGTTTGCTGACCCCTGGTGGCTCCTCCAATTCAAAAGTTTGCTGACCCCTGCTCTATCCAAACCACCAAAAATCTCCTACTGTATTTTACTATATGTATTATAGTTACTGGGTTATGAGCCCTTGGAGGGCAGAGGATTTTGTCCTAGACTTCATATATCCCCCTAACAAGGTGATTTCAAAGGAATAAAAAAATCACATTTTATGAAAAGTAATTATGTATTATTTTGGGGAAGAGATGGGGAAAATAGAAAAACAGAGCAATGACAGTGTTTTGCATTTTATTATCAGAATTAAAAATAGCTTTATTTAGTTAATCACCAAAAGAAAACTAAGTTTTCCCATGGTTAAAATAAAATACCCTGAGTAGTAAAAGATTATCCCATATAAAATTAAAGCATCCATGAAAACTAAAAATCAAACTTGAGAGAAATTCAAAGTTATTCTCCAGAGTGTCTTAAAGATTATACTGAAAATTACGGTTTTATAATAGCTGGTTGTGTAATGGTAATTTAGTCAAAAATGTTAATGATAGTTTGTCTTTTTTTAAATAATCCTTTAAGGAATATCATGATTGCAAGTGTAAGATACAATGGAACTTGTCATTTAAATCCATATTTAATCATAATACAAAAATATATTTGGATTATACACATTTTGGAAGATTGTTGGGAAACGTAGACCAAAAATGTTCAAACTTGGCAGTTTCATTTTACCAAGGAATACTTGTGTAAATTCTTCATAAAATGCATGATTGATTGAAAAATAAACCTTATTTTATACAATAGGATTATAACTTATGGTATAACTTATCTATGTTGAATTCATCCTTTATTAAAAATTTACCCAGACTTGAATTAGAGGGGCAATTAGTAATGAAGAGTACCCATATTTCAATGGTAACATAATTTTTAATTAATAATTCCTATTGTCATGCTGAGTCACTACTGATAATTTAGAAACTTAGTTACTCTATGGACATGTGTGCTCACACATTCACACAATATGTGCATGTGTTCTTGTACCTTAAAATTAGTATGTAACTCTGCCTAGAGCTCTGCTATCTCTGAGGCTAAGAATGGTTAAGAGAGACTGTTCAAATGCTTGAATAAGAGTGCTGTGTGGACCAAATAGCAGTACCCCAAAAATGTCCACATCCCAACTCCCAGAACCTGGGAATATGTACACAGTTATAGGGACTAGATGGATGTGATTAATCTAAGGAATCTGAGGTGAGGAGGCTAGCCTGGATTATTGAGGTGAGCCCAGTGCAATTACAAGGGAAGAGTGGAGGGAAGATGTGACCACAGAAGCAGAAGCTCGTGTGATCTGAAGAAAGGACCAGCAGCCAAGGCATGTGGGCAGCAGCTCAAAGCTGGAAAAGGTAAGGAAATAGGTTCTCACGTAGAAGCTCCAAAGGAACTCGGCCCCAGCTTCTAACCTCCCGAACACTAAGATAATAAACTCACGGTGCGTTAAGCCACTAACTTTGTGATAATTTGTTAAAATAGCAATAGAAAACTAATACCAGATCCTAGTTTCATTTCACAACCCAGACATCACTTATGTAAGTCTGGTTAAATGAGTAGGAAATAAGCAAGCTGCCAGCTATTTTACCATGAATCTAAAGGTCTTTTTTTCTCCTATGTTGGTTCCTGTTAGTTTCAACACTATCTACTTAAATAAAACACTTTTTTTTCTTTTTTTTCTTTTTTTTATGCTTGATGACAAATGACAGTCCAAATACATCTGCACAGGACTAAGGCCACCAATAATGCTTAGAAACACATGACAGGACTTTATGAAAAACACCATATTTGCTCAAATTAATGACATCCTTGACTGGAATATATATATGGATTGGGAAGTGTGTGAGTGTGTGTGTGCACATGCATGTGTGTGTGTGTGTGTGTGTGTGTGTGTATTAGGAGATGAGAAAGTTCAAGATATCTATCTATGAGAAAATTTTAATTAATTGTATATTGTTATGCTTTCTATTGGCTACCAAATTTGCAATCGTTCTATGCTTTATTGAGCACCAAATGTTTTTAGTGCTGCAAATGGCAATTCATACTTATTTAAAATGTCTTATATAAAACCAAGACAAAATTGAAAATTTAAATAAGAGTATTATCCCCAGAAAGAAGCTTTGCTCATTTATCATTTCTATAATAATGAACAAATAAAAACTATCTCTGTAAATCAAATCTAATTTGGCATTTAATTTTCAAAGAGAAAATATGTTTCTTTTTCCTTGTTCCTTTAAACAGTGGAAGGTTTCCTGTTTTTTTTCAGGCAGCGATATGGAAAATTATAAAGCACTCAGCATAGACCTGTTTGAAACAGCTTCTTTACTAAGAAAAAACAAAACAAAAAAAAACTTAAACTATAAGAGTAAAACCCTTTCCTTTATTTAGCAAGAGACAAAGGATATATTTTTCAGTGAAATAAAACGTGTACATTCAATATGGTTGACTTGAGATTTTACTCACATTAAACTAATGTTTTGCAGCTCTATGTTATTTTCTGAAATTTCAGTACAAATGCCCTATTTGCTTTTAACCTGCCTTTTCTCAAAAGCCCACTGAAATGAATGTGCGGAGTTATTTCTTGTTCTACATTGTTAAGAAAGGGGAAGCATTCGGCATGTCTACTTCGTAAATGTAAAAGAATAAGCCTAAATTATTGGCATTTCCTTGCAAGTTCTGTTTCCTAAATCCTGTGTGATCCTCATCCAATCTCCCAGAGGGTACCAAAATTCACATCTTTTTTTTTTTCTCATCTCTAGGCTTAGTGAGATATGAAACAGATGGTTAAGCTTTGGTTCTTTCAGGGATGATGCAATATTTCCTATTTCATTATACTCATTCTATCTTTTAACCATTAAGGGCTCTTCAAAGACTACAATTTCACTTATCTCAAGTTCCTACTTTAATTTTAAAATGTATTTTTCAATCATATGTTTTCCTATTTGAAAAGACTTCAAACTTATTCATTTAACTAATATTCATTTACTGTGACCCAAATTAGACATTAAACATATAATTATGCAGACACCAGGATTACTACCCACAATTTGCTAGAAGGTCGGGGAAATATAAATATACACAATCATTTATAGTAGGTACTCGTATAGGTGTATCTGGAGTTTGGGAAGAGCACTGAAAATGGAGCAGCTTGTGCTGTGGACAGTTGGGGTTAAGGGTTGAGATGGGGAGAGAGCATGCAAACGGTATTTTCAGTTGCCTACCCATCAACTATCGTTTACCACTTTTGGAAAACCCCACTTCCCACTATAGGAACAAGGAAGTCCATATGCTTAGTTCCTTTTGCATCTCAGACAAGGACTCTAATGTTGACTAATGACAGCTGAGGTAATGACTCTGTTATGACTCTCCTGGGAAGTGTTTTCTTTCAAAAAAATAAAAAATAAAAAAAAAATAAAAACTTTGAAGGGAGCTCTTCATTGCTTGATGTTGTGAGCAGTTGAAACCTGGGGCAGCCACAAATATTTTAAGAGCATGAGAATATATCAACCTGAGGATGACAAAGTGGTAAGATGCTCAGCACCTGGGTTTTGCATTATATTGTTGGGCTATCCTGAGATGCCCCTGCACCACATCCCGCTAATCTCTAGACATTTTGTTATGTTATGCAGTTGATATCCTTATTACTTATGGTATATTGGGTAATATCATTACCAATCAGAAGTAACAAAGGAGGTTGGAAGCACCATAGGCATGATATTGTCAAGAATTCCCTTCCCTAGTATTCTCCAGCATCAAAGGCACGGAATAAATCCTTTATGTTAGCTCCATGATCAAAGAAATAATTAAATATCTGAAAATCCATTAGAAGGTAAAAAAGAATGGAGAGATAGTGGTTTTCATTGAATGGTTACCCTTTTTTAGACATATCTCTAAAACCCAAACTGTCATATGAGAAGAGCATCTTTATGAGTTAGCATGATAAAGGACAAAGGTCATAGCTAGGCAGGCTTGTGTTATTTGGGTAATGGTAAAATATGATAGGTCAATAGGTTTCCTAAACCTAACTATAAGTAACACAGACAATTGACTACTTCTCTACAGAAGACACACATCATGAGAATTTAAATTAATCCTCATAAAGGTAATTACTACTCTATCAAAATAAAAGGCCTAATGTAACATTTTAATGTTAATAGGAAATTAGAAACGGTAGCCCTGGGAGCATAAAAAATATATAAATTTAGCCTCATACTGTTTTCAGGAAGAGATAAAATGCACACATTATAACAGTTCTTGTTTCTGTTTTGTTTTTCCATAATTAAGGAATTATTGAGAAACTGTATACTTTAATCTAACAAAATGCATTATAAGTCATGTTACCTGACTATGTATTAGAGTATTACTATTTTCTGTAGTTCAAGTTTTGGATATTTTAATTGCATAAGTTACATTTAACTAAAATATAGGAAAACGGAGAATTATCAAAAAAGAAAAAAAGCAAATCTTCTAAGTTCATTGCTTGTAGACAATAACCGCTACATTTTCAACATTTCTATAGACATTCCTATGTAGAAAAAAATACATATAAAATTTTGGACTTTTAAAAGTACTCAATATATCACTCTGTATATTGCCTTACTTTTATTACGAAACTTTTTGCACTAAAACTTCATATTGGTAAATCTCATTGTATATAATAAATTTAATAAGAACATGATAGACCATTACATAAATTTTCCATAACTTTGTTTTTATTAATTTAAAACATTGGGAGCTACTTAAACATCCAAAAATAGGTAATAGTTAAATTAAAAGTTGTAATAAACAATCCTGTGAGTAATCTTGGTCACTTGTCTTACATTAAAAAAAATATGTATTTGATGGGTAAAAGTAAGATTTCACAGAAGAGCTGATTTTTAGAACTTCTAATGCTCTTAGGCAAATCACCCTCCAAATACAGTGTGAAAATTTACACTCCAACCTCATTTTTATCCCACATTCTAACCTATATTTTCTATTATATTTTTAAATTTGTCAGTCCAATAGATTGTATCATTTAAAATATTTCTATTTATTTCAACCTCAAATGTTTTCTTCATATTTTTGACCATTTTTAGGATCATATTAATTTTAAGACATTCAATGATGAGAGGATTTAGAAAAAAATCCATGAGGCCTAAACATCCTGGTGCCTACTATATAAATGATCTTTTGTTTTGGAGAAAATTTAAGTTTTAAATAAGTTCTGACTTCATTCTTTTTTTTAAAAATTAGTTTCAGGTGTACAAAACAATGTACTAGTTATACATTTCACCATTTCACCCCTCACAAAGTGATAACCTCCCTCCTCCAATCTATTGCCCTTCTGACATCGTATATAGCTGTTACAATGCCATTGATTCTGTTCCCTATGCAGCACTCCACATCCCGTGAATATATATATATATATATATATATATATATATATCTATATATATATATAAAATTATAGTTGATATTCAATATTATTCAACTTCAGCTTCAGGTGTACACTACAGTGGTGAAGCATTGACACCATCCATGAAGGGGTCTCCCTAACAAGACATGTGCCCATCTGACACCCTACAAAACAGTCCATAATATTGTGTTACAAATTTGAAAATTGCTAAAAAAATACATCTTAAAAGGACTCATCACAAGAAAAAATTTTGTAACTCTTTATTGGGAATGAGGGTAAATACATTTATTGTATAATGCTGTAATCAATTATACTTCTGTTAAAAAATACACCTTAATGGATATGAAAGACAGTTTGGAGAATACAATAAATAATGTTGTAAATATTTTGTAGGGTGACTTCATTTTTTTAATTAATTAATTTATTTTTAAGATTTTATTGGGGAATCGGGGAAGGGGAACAGACAAGTTGCTGTCCTTTTTGTTCTTCAGTCTAGTTGTGGAGGACATTGCTTCACTGACCGATGTTGGTATTATCATTGCGCTCTTCCTGGGTGAGGCAGATCTGTCGTCGGCCTCTGGATGGCCGCGCACAGCAGCTCTTGGCAGCTCACACTGGCTGCCGGCCACTCACTGTAGCCTATGGCAGCCCATTGAAGCAGGGACTGCAGCTTACATCTTCGCTGGAACTCATAGCAGCCCAGCTCCAGATGGAGCTGTTGTTCACCACCTTAACTATAGAGGGCAGTGTCACTGGCCCTCATATGTGGGATCTGAACTGGGGCTCTGCTGCTCAGAGCTGGCTTGAGGCGCCAGCTCTTAACCAACGTGCCACTTGGCTGGCTTGTGACTTCATTCTTCGTTCCTTTTGTTTGTTTGTTTGTTTTAGGTGAGCCATCCTGCTACCTGTTGGCAGCTCAACGGGCATCGAACTGTCATTGCTCAGAGCTCACCTCGCACTCTTCAGTGAGCTCTTAACCAACTGAGCCACTCAGCCGCCTCCTGACATAATTCTTAAGGTGCGTTTTTTAACAGAAGTATAACTGACTACAACATTATATTAGTTTCAGGTGTACAACATAATAATTTGACACTTTTATATAATAAATGTAATTACCCTTATTCCCAATACAAAGTTACAAATTTTTTTTCTTGTGATGAGAACTTTTAAGATTTCTTTTCTTAGCAGCTTTCAAATTTGCAACAATATTACCTACTATAGTCACCATGCTATACATTACATCTTCATACCTTATTCACTTTATAACTGGAAGTTTGTGTCTCTTGATCCCCTTTACCCATTACACCCACCCTCTCAAATCCCTCCCCTCTGGCAACCACCCATCTGTATTTTCAAAATGCAGTATCCTTTCCAGAAATATAGCTCCAGAGCTGCCATGAAGGAGAATGGACTATATGTGCAATTTCTTAAATCTCCTTTGTTGACTTATCATCTTCAATTTCCATTTTGATATGTACGGCTCGCCAGTTTTGAAGAAAAGCCTTGTCACTTTATTTCCCAATGAAAACTGTAATAGAATTTTCAAAAAAAAGTTTAAATATAAAATTTCCAAAGGGTAACATGTTCTGTCACATAAAAGGTTGCTTTTAAAAGAGAGTGAGGATGACTCAAAATAATTCCAGTGTTTTGGTGAAACTCAGTGGAGGATGAGCCTATCTAGCCTTAACCGTAAGACAATTGCAAAGCCATAGGCAGTATCTTTATCCTCATTTGCTTATAGTCACATAGGGGAAATGCTACCTGGGTTGATGATGGAAGACACACACTTTACACAGTGGATGCAACATTATACAGGCAATATTCAGATATTTCTTGGGCATCAACTTTGATAGGAAATCAAAAAAGGATTTCTTTCATGTGATGCCCTGACATTTCTACTGCACCAAAATGAATATATTTAAAGTGTAATCTAATTTAGAAAAGTGAGCCACAGCAAGTTTTGGCATATCCTGAAGCTGGATTTCACTTAATATTCAGCATACTGTCTATAAGAATATACAGACACACACATGTAGAGAAACAAACTGTAGATGCTGATTAAATATATATTTTATATATATGAGGTTTGGACAACGAAGCTCGTGAACTTGTTACAACAATGTTGCTAACTTTTTTGGATATCAGAGGGATTATTCATTATGAATTTGTAACAACTGGACAAACTGTTAACCAAGTTTACTATTTGGAAGTGCTGAGAAGGTTGCTAAAAAAGTTAGACCACCTGAACTTTTTGCCAACAATTCATGGGTTTTGCATCATGACAATACACCAGCTCATGCTGCACTGTCTGTCAGGGAGTTTTTGGCTAGTAAACAAAGAATTGCATTGGAACACCCTCCCTACTAACTTGATCTGGCCCCCAATGACTTCTTTCTTTACCGAAAGATAAAGGAAATATTGAAAGGAAGACATTTTGATGACATTTAAAACACCAAGGGTAATATGATGACAGCTCTGATGACCATTCCAGAAAAAGCGTTCCAAAATTGCTTTGAAGGGTGGACAAAATTGTTTTAAAGGGCAGCATCGGTGCATAGCTTCCCAAGGGGAGTACTTCATAGTGATATTCAGCAATGAGGTATGTAGCACTTTTTCTAGGGTGAATTTGCCAACTTAATTGTCAGGCCTCATAAACTTTACATATCTTTATATACATTTATGTATAATCTGATATATATATATATTTATGTATCTTTAAAGATATATTATAAAAGTACATATGTATTCAAACATGCATAAGTTCATCAGAATTATCTATTATCTTCTAATTATTGAGATAGAAATATTTCTATTTTTTCTTCAGTTATATATTGCTCATTGTGCCAAAAAGCCTAGCAACTACAAGCTTTCAATAAGCAATATTTGAATCCTCAGTTTGCTGATTCACATGTTTACATTTCTTACCCCAAGAGCTTGGTAAATCATTAAAATAATTTCCTTATCATAAAATATTAATGTTTTTTTTTCCTTTAGAATAAGCCAAATCAGTGATTACTTATGAATTGGATTTTTTCTCTTTAAAAGGTGGTTAAGTATATCTTAAAAGTCCTTTGGCTTGTTGTCAAAGTCAACTCTTCTCAGTTGTGGGAGGTAAGTGGTTAGTCAGAATAATAAAAGATAATTTGAAAGATGGTGACTGGAATGGAAGCTATAACATGAAAATAAAGTATATATGGGATAAATGGTAAAAGCATGACTCAGTTATTTCCTAGCTGCATTACTATGGTCCAGTTACCAAACTTTATTCCATTTCTGTTCCCTAGTTGGAAATTTGGAAAATAAAACTAACTAGCACATAGAAGTTATGTGAAGGCTAAAAAAGAATACTGTGTATAAAGCACCTGATATTGCCACCTGGAAAGAGTTAGTAGTGACTGTATGTAAGCTATTATTATTAATAACAATATTAGTACTAGATAAAGAATGATGCTTTTGCCCTCCAATTGCTTTCTATTTTCCAAGTCTACCAGGATGTTTAGATATTCCTGTGTTACCATCAAACCTAATTTTGTAATTGTTCCTGGATGTGATAAGTCCTATAAAAATAAGATTTTTATTATCATTTTTTCATATATACCTGAATTAACTAAAGTGAGCAAAACTCTTTTTTGTTCTAAAAAACATATAACTAACACAAATACAAATAATAGGAAGAGAATACTTAAGGATTAGTTTCACCAAAGGAAACATTTCACTCCTATTCTGTTTCTCCGACAAGGGAAAACTTGATGTCTAGCAGCAATTTTTGTTCCTTTGCTTCTGATTTGAAGATGCAAGCTGATTAATAGATTTTAAAAGTTTTTCCTAACAGCCTACTATTTAAAGATGGCAAATTATCGTGGATAATTGTCTTTAATGTTTAGTTTTGTAACAGATGAGTGATAAGTTTGATATTTGTGGACTCTGAAACAGGAAGAAGTATAAGTTGGGGATGGTGGTGTCGGGGAGTCTGAACACCTGGTATTTTCTTTCAGTGGCTTTATATATTCTATGTCCTCTACCTCCCCCAAAAGGATTTTGGTTACATCCATGTTGTTTAAGTCTTCTTTTATACTTAGCTGATACTATTTTGGGCAATGTCTTAAATATTTTTATATAATTATTTTCAGTGCATGCGTGATATTCTTTACTGTGTCTAAATGAAATATTTAAGCATTTTACTCAGTTTGATTTCAAATACTTTTTATAGCACCAAAGAATTAGAATGATGGAACAAAGAAAAGAGAGTGTATAATTTTGAGAGATTTGGGGGTTGGGGCAAACATTTGGAAATGTGTGTAAATGTCCTATCATAAAGAGAATAAAAAAGAATACTACTGACAATAACCACAAAATATTGAGTAATTATGTTCAGGAAAGACTAAAAGTCAAAATTCTAAACTGAAATCTTCATTTTTATTTCATTCACATCTCATCTATTTAAAATCATATTATGTGCCTAATTTATATTTTAAATTGTAAGTGCTCCTTCTCTGATGAAAATTGTGCAACCTTGAATATTTCTCCATACCTAACCTTTCATAGAAGAAATAGAATATAGTCACTCCCAATGGACTTCTAAAGTTTTGATAGGCCACATTCTTTTCCTTACCTGCAATTTCTAGTCTCATCACCTCCCAATGTTCTTATTTACTATCATAAAACAACATTATTTAAGATATTTAACAAATTATTGAATCTACTAAATAATATCTGTTATGCACAAAGTATCTATCATTTCTTCTGTGCGTATATCATCCAACTCAGACCACATGCTAAGATGACCTATAAATACATAAAGTACATACATTATTTTATTTTCCCCTTGAAGATATTTGTCTATTTCAGTTACATCCAGTGACAAATATAGCTAAATGTGTATTTCTTAGCTTACCCATGCTAGTGTCTAAAATAGCTCCCTTTGGAGGCACAACCTACAATTTAAGGGTATATAACACCTGCATGAGTGACTCATTAGTTTAAATAACAGTAAAAAACATAAACTTAGTGAATTTTTACTTTGATATAAATTTAAAAAGTAAGGGTTTACTGCATTCTATTCCACAGAAGTTTAGTGTAAGTGAAAGCAAAAAGAAAAGCTGTAGAAGTTAGGTCAGGAAACTGGGTTTTAAACCCATGTTGATGCTTTCTCCTGGGCAGCTGACTCCAGAGCTTTGGTCCTGATTTTTCTCCTCTACAAAACAAAGTACTGTATCAGCTAAAAGTACCTTTAAAATCCCTCTAGGGCTCTGATGTTGGGTATGTGCTATGTAGATGTATACACTGGACAAATACTAAAGGTTTAATTCTTTTCTTTTGAAATTTCGTTTAGTGAAATTTTAGTAGATTTGCTTCTTTTAAATACATTAACTACATTACTTAATATCTTTATCTTGTTTGTGAGCAACTGGGTTCTATCTACTTTATTTTTCCAACTTTGCTCTCACTTTTTTTTGTTAATTTCTAAAAATTAATGTGTACATTCAAAGACTAAAAACTAGTCACCATTTTTATGTTCCGAATAATATGACAATATAAATTATACCTCAGTAAAGTTGATTTTAAAATAATATGATAATATATTTCTTACAGATACATTTTGAAGAATTAGTTTTAGAAATAAGGAGATTCATCCTGAGGTGACTTCTTAGAAGCATACAATACACACTGTGTGTGTGTGTGTGTGTGTGTGTGTGTGTGTGTGTGTGTGTGTGTAATGATTTAAATTGGGCAATAATTTATATGTGGATTGATTTGTTTTCCTTTTTCAGCATCATAACTAATTTCTGAAGTTTCTAAGTTAAAACCATTCTTGTTGGCATTAAACGAATTCACTTGTTTAGACAACAAGTGAATAGACAAACTCATTATGTTCCCATTACTATATATTGCTTTATATTATAATATTTTATTACATTGAGAGACTTTTTCTTTCAGGTAACATTTCCTTATCATTAATCTAAATCAATTTCAGCTCCTCAAATGTGAAAGGGGAAATGTTTGAGGAAACATACCCCAGACCACCTGTGTCATGGTCATTCACACTGCCTCAAAATCAATATTTAACAAAATTGTTAGGGGAATCATCTGTTTTAGAGCCATCTGGAATGTGGATTAAACAAAAGCAATTCCTGGTTTGTGGTTAGAATCTCTGGAGGCAGGGTCCAAATTTAGAAAGCCCCTCAGGTAATCTTTAGGCACATTGAAGTTTGAGAACCTCTAACCCAGTGTTGGTGCTGCTTTGTTATTACTGAATCATATCTTTATGTAAGTCAAGCTATAACTTTAAGGATTTCTCCTCTTCTTTATACTCTAAGCATTTTCTCATCAGCTCCCACCAGAGGCATATCCAAGTGTTGTGGGCTCTAGCTTATTACTGTTCAGTGGACACTCTTTAAGGAAAAGAATGCAAAATTCGAAATGTAAAATTAGCTGTGAAAATGGATATTTATTTAAAATATGAAATAACTCACAGCACATTAAAAGTTTTAAAAAGCTGAGGAGTACATAAAACACCAAGTAATTAAAAAACTCACACAATGTTTTTATTAACTGATTGACATAGCTCTATAATATGTTTTCCTCTATATTTTCTAGCTTCAGATATTTCAATCTTTTAAATCATATTTTCTACAAGGGGAATAAAATTCTAGTTGCTCTTCTTGAAATACATATATATAATCATTATCTTAGAAAATTTTCCTTAAATTTCATTATCTATTGAAATTGCTATGGAAAGTGCAGGGTTGTTAAATTAGGGAAAATCTCCCTATAAGTTTATTTTATATATGAACTGCAAGATTGAGAAGAAGTTTTCATATATATTGTCCTGTTTCTTCTTTACTACCCACATTGTTTACTACCCACAAATGTTATTAAGCACATTCATATTGAGGCATGATTCTTGGTCCTGCCCTTGTGTATCATGATGTTGGGTATATCACCAGAGTGAGTAGAAGCCAGTCACTTCTATGTAAATATACATAGAAGTGACTGTGAATAACTTAAAATATCTCACTAAACATAAATTAAATATACTATGCACTCAATTCCCTCAAATCAAACTCCCCAAATGCCCACAGTCACCATAATACCTGACTCATTCTTTATTCACACTTTTCTCCATAGTAAGCACCACAGTTCCCCCATTTGCTCAAATTGTGTTTTGCAATTTTAGTTATATCCACTTTGTTTGGTTTCATAGAGACAGGATGAGAAAATAATTCTAGGTCATTGATATTTAACTTATAATTCTATTAATATTTGTAACTGGATACCTGGGATTCTTTCTAAATCTCTGCTTGTAAGTCAACTCATACATACAATGGATCACTAAGTTATAGTAATTTTATTGCCCGCTTCCTACATAACATTAGATGCTCATCTCTTCTAACATTCCAATTGGAACATCCACAATTCCAGCCAAGAACATCTCCTCTCTGGAGCCCCACAGCAGCCTCCTTCTGTCTTAAGTTTTGTTTCATTCTAATTCTTTCTCTAGAGTGTGATTCACATTTAGAATATACTTCTGATCATTTTTATTCCCTACCTAAATTCTTCAAAAATTTAGAATTACCATAAATGTCCAACCTTATCAAACATAGTGGAGAGGATCTCCAGGACTGAACCCTTATGCACCATTCTCTACTCTCTCCCCAAACTCAGGGACCTTGTTCAAACTGAATTATTGTTGGTCTTTTAATATAAAATGCATTTTCTGCTTTAGTGCCCTTATAGATTATATCCGTTCTGCTTAGACCACTCTTCTCTCCTATCCATTTCTTATACCAGACCTAACTATGTTTCAATTTAAAAGTCAGATCCTTTGAGAGATCGGACTCTTGCAGTTTTCAACAGCACTCTATTTCTGTTTTCATAATACTAATCATAGTTTATTCTCATACCTGTCCATTTGCCTACCTTTCTCCCTAGATCATAAGCCTATGTAAAAGTAGGAACTATAGCTTGTCCATCATTCTCTGAAAAATGTATAAACTCAATAAGTATTTATTGGAATAAGAAAATAAACTGAAATAATGAAAAAACAACAACAACAAAAAACTGGAATCAGATATGTGGTGTATTTTTATGGCTTCAGCAAAGTTTATTTTCCATAAGTCAGTTTTCTCACATATAAAATGTAAAATATAGTATACATGTCATGATTGTGTTGTGAAAATTATATAAGAATATATTTGAATGTTCCCAGCATGCACACTGGGAACACTCAAATATGAAGGATGTTATTATTTACTATAAAAGAAAAAAAATAAATTTCATCTATTCAGTTCTCTAAAGTGTGTTAACTTTGGCTACTTGAAAACAGCATCAAGGATTTCACCAGTCAAACCATTGTTCTAGGAATCCTGACTCTTCTTATTTTTACCCCTGGTTCAATAACTTCCTACAATGGAAACAGTAGCCCATGCACACTGTTTTTTTTAAATATTTTATTAGGGATTGGTAGAGGGGAACAGCATTGGAGAATCAGGGAAGAGGAACAGACAAGTTGCTGTCCATTTTGTTCTTCAGTCTAGTTGTGGAGGACGTTGCCTCACTGGTCCATATTGAAACTGTGATCATTGCACTCTTCCAGGGTGAGGCAGTTGCCCACCCGCCTGTCATTGGCCAGCGGTTCACAGCGGCACACGGCAGCTCGCGTCAGCTGCCATCCACTCACGCTGACTGCAGGCCACTCACAGCAGCTTATGGCAGCCCACTGCAGCAGGGGCTGCAGCCTACGTTGTCCCTGGCAACTCAAGGAAGCCCAGCTCCAGGTTGAGCTGTTGTTCACCATCTCAGCTGTAGAGGGCGAAGTGTCCCTGGCCCTCATATGGGATCCGAACCGCTGTCCAGCCGCTCAGAGCCGGCATTCCCAATCCAACTCAACCAACGCACCATTCAGCCAGCCCAAATGGACACTTAGATGAGACTGGCCTCTGACCAGTAGTAAGTCCCATTCTATACTTACACTGCAATATTCTTTTCTCATTCTCAGGTGTTCTTAGGTTCTTGACCAGCATCTTCCCCTTCATATTTTTTTTTACAAGAAATAACAGACTCATTAGCATGACTACCATTCAAATAAAAAAAAGAAAGAAACTTTTTCTCCAGTTAATTTCTCTTTCCTTAAGAACTAACCCATATTTACAATTATAGGGTTTTTTTTGTTTTGTTTTTGTTTAAGTCAAATTCTGTCAGCTAAAATTGCCGCAGAATATTGGCCTACTTGGTGGGCAATAATAACTTACATATACAATTTGTTAAGTGAACACAATAAGTTACTTATAAAAAAGAGAAGGCAAATAAAAACAGTAGTGTATAAAGTGAGCTACGCAGACGACAATAGAGTCTTACACAAAAACACCACTTTTCTCTGGTTCAAACTGTCTTTCTGTGAGCTTGAAAAGGTTGTGCTGTTTTAAAATTGAAATTCCTGTGTTGACTACTTTGACAATGCAATCAAACAGTTCATTCAGTGATCACTGGACTCCCTGGTAGAATCACAGTCAGAGAGGCATGCTAATGCTGGGAAAATGTATCCCCAATGTAATTTTCGAAAATATACTGGCTGTAAATAATAATACAAATGTAAGTTCTATTTCAACTACCAAAACTTGTTTTCTTGTCCTATCCCCATGAAACCACATTGAACCTATAGAGTTAAGATTGTGAAAATAAAATTCTAATCATTCATTCAAATTAAATCTCTTCTATATATCTTACAAAAATAAATTGAATCAAGTATATTTTAAAGCTAACCTTTCGTTTCACAATTCTGGGGGAAAAAAAAACTACGTTTTAAAACATTATTCCAAAGTTCTCCCACAAATTATAGGTACTTAACTTTATTACAAATACTATTTTGAATTTCAATTACATCTTTAAATATGGGCACTTACCCTCTGCTGAAGAGGAAAACAAGACATTTGAAGAAAAATCAAGATGCACTTACTACAATACCTAAACTATAGGTTCACGAATAAAATTTCCTGATTATTATTTCTTATGCCATTACAGTTAAACAAAAAAAAAAGTAGATCCATTAAGTAAATTAAATAATAACAATTTAATAAATGTGTATTTCCTTCCCCTATATTTACTTATACAACAATAAGTATACATTTTTCCTCTCTAAAAGTATTTAACTTTTTTGATAAAATATAAAGAATATTGGATTGGACAAGGTTCCTACCATTTAAAATTAAGGGGACCAAAAAAGCTAGTCTGACTCAAAGTATGTTATTAGCTTTATGTCTGTTCTTTGTCATTTCATCCCTGGTGCAGGAAATGATGGTACTATGAATGTATGTTGAGGCCTCATGAGGACGTAATTTCAATGCAATAAGAATAGAGAAAAGACTCAGCGAAAATATATCAGGGTAATACAGTGAAAGAATGAAAGGAATACTATTGGGTTGTCCAAAAAGTCATGACATATTTTTTCTATGTTTTTCGTGGCAAAAATGCATCATGACTTTTCTGACAACCCAATATATCCAATAATTGATAAACATTTGTATAACTTTTTTTTTACTCAAATCTTGCCATAGGTTCACATACACAAACCTGAATAACCTCAAGACAATAAATATTTAGCATTAAGATTAAGCATAAGTGAAAAATGGCAATGCAAGTTTCCAAGAGGAAGTCATTAGACTAGAAATGACACTATCATTCCTCCTAGCATTTAACAAGCATTCTATAAATATTAGTTGAAAAGATAAATGAATGGTTGTTTTAATGGAAGTATGTACAGAGGCCTAAGTGGATAAGAAGGGCAAAAGAAAGGCAGAATGGAACAATGCTCAAAAGAAAACATCTTTGAGATGGGTTTAAAGGATAGCTATAGATTTCCCAGGCATAGAAAGGAATAACAGAAGAAGAAAAATTTACCACAAGGAAAGGATTAGGAAAATAAAGGACATTTCAGAGATAAAAAAATAATAATAATTTAAGTAAAAGGCTTATAGGTAAAAATTACACAATTTCTCCATTGGGTAGCCCATAGCTATTTGATTCTAGGCTGTCAAGCAAGGAGTTTTAAAATGTGACTGGACAGTATTATGTGATAGTGCAAATATGTCTTGAAGGACTGTTTAATGTGCTCAAATGGTTTGCACTTTATTTAATCAGATGAGGAAAGACACTGAATATATTAGAGAAGGTTTTAAATTTTTTTTTTTTTTTAAAGAAAAGAAACATCTCATTATGCTACAAAAGGAGAACTTAGTCAGCAGTTGGAGAATGACTCAGAAATAGAAAACAAATCTTAAAAAAATAGGCAAAGCAATTAAGAAGGAATTACAATACCTTTTCAGTGATATGGTAAAGAGGGCCTACACTTGAATAGTTAATAGAAGAGACAAGGAAACAAAATGGCCATTTCAGAGGTAAAATGGATGGCAGCAGATGGATCCCTGCAGGAAAAAGAGATGTATCCAGGCAAGAGCTTTCCTGAGAGCATGCACAATTAAATAACATAGATAGGGGAAAGAAACATTCAGTGGAAAAGATAGTAAGGTCTGTTTGCAGCATATAGTGTTGAAGGGAATAATAGAAGATTTGGGGAAAGATGTCCCAAAGCAGTTAGATATGTGATTCTGGGACAAAGGTGCGAGGATGGATACACCTTGGTCATTCACAGGGTCCAATTTCACAGACAGACCAAGGAGGGATGGAATGGGGGAGGCTACACAGTTGTTAAGGAAGAAACAGCAAATTTTTGAAATACAGTAACCACAGGAGATTAAGACAATAAAGGAACTGTAGAGTGATATTTCCAGAACAAAGGGAAAAAACTGCAGGGTAAATGAGAAAGTTGAGGTTGGATGGGGATATTTTTGCTTATTTGCTCTGTTTGTTGCATTTCACAGAAGATAAACATAGAAGAAAGAAAAAACATAATCTGAGAAAATAAAACCAAGGATGCATAAAGATTAATAGATATTTTATAGTAGAAGATCATGATGGAACTAATGGAAAGATCACAGAGAAAAAACATCTGAAAGTTTTAAGATATCATTTTTCATAGACAGAAAAATAAATAAAAAGTTAAAGTGTAGTTAAAATGATGATAGAGCCAAAGAGAATTGAAGAATTTCATATTGGATGTATTATTTTCTCTGTAGGCTAAGGGTGAAATGCGTGTGTCAGGGTTTGGAAAATGTGGTACAATCTTGAAATAGCTCTTGTTCAAAATATTTCTGAAAAGTGACAGCCATAAAATAGCATTAGGATACTTGCTTTCTGATTCAATGATAGTATTTGTTCAAAGAGTTAAAATATTTCTCAGATAGAGTTCAGTATACTCTAACATCTCTGACCAATGGTTTGAACTATATTATTGCCCTTTTTGTCTGACTCCTACCAAACCATATATTTCTTTCTTATCATTTTCTATTCCATTAACATGATTGTAGTAATCATTAAGTGTTGTCTATCATAGAAAAAATTATTCAAATAGTAAAGACTTTATTATTCATATCATCCCTAGAAGAATGTTGATGGCATGAATTGACTCTGTGCTTGGCATGGACCATATGGATTCTGGGGTCTATGTTTACATTAAGTCTTTAGATTTACTTGTTTTGTGTCTTTACATTACTTTAAATTGTTTTCTAATTATTAGAAATTATAGGAATAATATCTATTGGGAGAAGCAACTGAGCTAAAAAATATATGTAAAATATAGAAGCTTATACAAAAGGAGTAGCTATAAGCTCCTTTTACATGTTTTTTGACAGTGTACACTTGATCAGGACAAAAATATTGTATTACTATTCAGTGTTCATCTGTCCAAAAGGTTTCTGTCTGTCATTCTCTGGCCCTGTCTTTTTTCATGGTCATGGAAATGGTTACATGTGCAGAATTGAAACCAAAAATAGCAACATTGATTTACTTTAGGAAAGCTGCTATATGAATGACAGAATACATTCAGAAGGTGAATAAAGGAGGGAAAAAAGGTGGCATTAATAATGGTAAAGAGAAATAAGAAAGAGTTTTCCATAACTTACATTTTGTAGAAATTGTTGGAGAAAAGGATAGGATATTTAGAACCATTTGCTCCGTGTAATGAATTGTCTTCAACTCCTTTACAAAGGATTCTAGTAAAGATTAAAATTACTTTTCAATGTTTTGGGGTTTTTTGAAATTTAGTCAAGTTATTCCTTTGAATGAAACATTGTAACACCATGTTGTCATACTATGGCTTTACAAAGGTTATAAAAGTATTCTTTATCTGATTGTCTTAGACCAGATGATGGAAGTAAGTGGATACGTACATTAAATAGGGTAGTAAACTATTATGAACTTTGAAACTACATACATAATCTACAGTGATGGGACACAACGTTATGTATTTCCCTAAATTACATGGCTTCTCCTGATCTAAATCAATCATCTTTTTATAAGTCTTTGATGGAAACACTTGTGTAAGAGTCAACTAAGGCTGTCTTATAATTGTGAAATCATATCATTTAAATAAATTCTACTACTTGTCCCCAAACTCCAATCCAGAAAAAGGCTTTATCAAATATCAATCCATAAATTTCCCACGAATTGTCATAGAAATCCTTCACCCAACTAAAAGATATTTTACTACCTGAAAGAGTTTTTGAATGGGAGGGAGGGTTGCATTTAATATAAAACTGAAAAAAATTGCCTATAAAGAAGAAAAAGATGCAAGTAAGTCAAGTTCTTGCATAATTGAAGCTGTATGTCAAGAAACTTATGATGTATCTATAATAAATACATTTCTAGAAATAAAATTTACTTTCTCTGTCTGTTTCATTTTTTTCTCTTTTCTTCCAGACACCTCATGGAGTTTTAGTTTTTGAAATCCTCAGCAAGAAGAATCAAGCAGCTGCTACAGATAAAATAAGCATCATGAGCAGATATTAAAGCTGTTACCTGATGCAATCTGGGGATCACTATTAGGCCTTCAATCAATAAATAACCTGCAGTATAATTTTGTATCTCATATATCAATTAATTTTATATTACTGCCACATATGACACTAACAGCTAACAATATTTCTTCATGCTGTTTGCTTAATTGCAATGTGTGTGTGCTGAACATGAGTATCTCAAGATCAAAATGTGTCCTATAAGAAAAATATCTAAGCTGTTAGTTTAAATTTTTAGAAATCTATAAATCTAATAGTAGAAACATTTTTATCTTATTTTTAAATGGTCTTAAGAATTAATACAGATTTTATATCTATTTATACTTTCTAAAGTAATTTTGTTTCACTTGAACATTTACAACTGTATTTATGCTAAGTGATATTTCTATAAAATAACTAAGTGACATAGGAAAATTAAATATAAAAAACTGAAACTACATAGTGCTTAGGTTTTCAACAACTCATTATTTTAGGGTGGTAGGATAGGTGGAGAATTTAGAGAAATGAAATTTTGCTTGAGGTTAACATTATTCAGGCCAGTAATTATGTAGGGTTGGAAAGCATAACTGATGTTGGAATGATTATAACATTTGTAGACTACCATAAGGAAATAGATTGTCAGGGAAAGATGGTACAGGTGATGTTTATTCTAAGAATAATGAGAAATAGGAAAAAGAGAATCTTTAAAGTTGAATTGATAGAAGTTTCTATTAAAGGGAAAGACATCAAAATTAACAGTGATGGACTGTAAAAATGTACTTTTTCTTCTCTGATTGCCCTTTTTTCATCTTTAAAATACAAAGTTTAGAAGACTTTTCCCAATATTTAACCCATGCGTAGACTTCCATTTTTCTGTAAACCCTCTGAAACAATATACAAAAATGTTAATACATGTATAATATGCAATTATGATGAGAAAAATCTGTACTTTTATCATAATTTTAAAGGCACTCCTGACCTAAAAAAGGCTAGAAACACTGATTATCTTTACATTTCAACCATATATTCTATAAGAATGTGGCTTTTGCAAGCATAGAGAAAATAAGCCTGAAGGACTGAAAGTTCTTAAGAAAACCAGCATTTTTTTTTTCTCTATCTGTGTATCTGCCAAACATCTAGTGTCATGGTTTTAAATGGTAAGTGGAAGTTAATGAATGCCATTTGAATGAGTAAATTAATGATGAATGAAAATAGAAGACCAGATGGATATACCACGACTTTTTTTTTGTAGTATTAAAATATTAGAAACCTCACCAACACATTAAGTCTGAGTGTTCTTCAATCAAAATGCAACTAATTAATGTTATTATATCAAACTCCCAGAGAAACGTCTACAATGTTTATATGATTGATATTACATAAAAAATATATGACATGTACTTGTAAATACAGCCTAGGAAAACTGAAGCAGAGAACACAAAGTAGGAGAATAGTTAAGAATAAACGTTGACTCAAGTTGGTTCCCATGAGTTTAGCAAAACAATGAGGGTGGCTTGTTAATCCACAACCTCCCATCTCGTATGATATTTCTTCACTACATGCATTTATTAGAGCCTATTATAGAGAAGATCCTAGTTTAGAAGCAGGGCACACATAAATGCAATGTCATAATAATCTACAACCTACGCTATGTCATAGTCTGATGGATCATAGGCATGTCCACCAATGAACCAAATAATTAGTATTGGTGGTATGAACAAATGTGGTGTCAACAAAGGAGTAACTGGGCCGGCCAAGTGGCACATTGGTTAAGAGCTGGTTTGGGACACCAGCAGCCTGGGTTCGGATCCTACATATTAAAGCAAGTGACACTGCCCTCTACAGCTAACAACAGCTCCACCTGGAGCTGGGCTGTGCGAGCCCCAGCGACAGTGTAGGCTGCATCCCCTGCTGCAGTGGGCTGCCATGGGCTACAGTGAGTAGCTGGCAGCCACAACATGGGCCAGTGAAGCAACGTCCTCTGCAACTAGACTGAAGAACAAGAAGACAGCAACTTATCTGTTCCCCTTCCTGAATTCCCCAATGCTGTTCTCCTCCCCCAATTCCCCAATAAAATCTTTAAAAAAAACAAAAAAACAAACAAAAAAAAAACAAAGGAGTAACAAATAGCATTGAAGGACTTCTGACCTACAGGGCCACTGCATTTAACTTAAAAAATTGATTGATGTTTTTACTGAGTCGTTGATGTATTTCATAAACTCTCTATATTCCATCACTCAGCTATTAATTTAGCAATTGTTTGAATCCTCCCTTCCATCACATAACTGAACTATTATAAACAAGCCTGGATTTCTTTTGGCATTTGGGAAGACAAAATTAGGGAATAAATGATAAGAACATTATTAAATATACCTCCGTTTCATAGTCAACATACTTGGGCATTTAACTTCTCATGTACCTACTCAATGACTCAGGTGTAGAAGACATTTCTCTGTATGACGGCTGAATGCTTAAGCAAACCTCAATGGCTTGATAATTGAGCACCCATATACAAATTGTAATCTTTCAGGATGAATTCTACTTATTTGCTGTCTTATTGGAGAAAGTATTTTTTATTGAGGCCAGACATCCATTCACTTTTTAGGAGACAAAATGTTTTATGTTTGAGCTGCATTACAAATCCTTTTAAAGAATATAGAACAGGACTTTTAATTCGAGTCAGTGGGAAAATTGATTGTGAAACTTGAAATTCAGATTAGTGTTTATACTTTCGATACTCTGTTAAGAATATTATCATGAAACTTCAGAAAAGAAGAAGCTGAGTAATTTGACCAGCAGTGTGCCTCTGGGGATCTATTAAGCCAGGGAGCTGGGATTCCTGAGTTTGGACAAAGAACATTGGTTTCTTTCTTTCTTTCTTTCTTTCTTTCTTTCTTTCTTTCTTTCTTTCTTTCTTTCTTTCTTTCTTTCTTTCTTTCTTTCTTTCTTTCTTTCTTGCTTCCTTTCTTCCTTCCTGTCTTCCTTCCTTTCTTTTTTCCCTCCCTTCCTCTCTCTCTTTCTCTCTCTCTCTCTCTTTTTTCCTTTTTCTTTTTAAGATGCTTATATTACTAGTTACAGTATGAATTATACTGAAACAAAGATGTTTTAAGTCTTCAAGAGGACTTCATGCTGTTCTTACTGGGTTTAGGAGAGGTTCAAATTGTATTTTCTAAGTATCTGAACCATTTAATTATGAGAGAAGAGGTTGTAAGAGGAACAAATGGTGAGGTAATACTGCTACCTATATACTTTTTCATTTTGGGAATACAACTCAAATAGGGAAAATATACCATTGCTTATATCAAGCCAGAATTACAAGTTCTCCAATATATATGTAGGTTACTTTTCATATGTATATACGTTACATGCACCACTGAGCACACTTCAATATTATGAATTCCACCCAAAAGCTGAGACAAGGATTTACACCAGAGGTTATTCCAAAGTAATTTATATCATCAAAAAAAAATTAGATGCGCAGAGGAAACTTCTTTTGCATTTGGCTACCATGAACAGGTAAACAAGGCCTGAACATTAACCCACTCTGTCAGTCTGTAAGGGCTATAGGCAGTGGTTCCTTTTCTTAACTATTTTAGAGACTTGATGTACCAGAAAATGTATTTCCACTTTAGTAAGACCTGTGAAAGTAAAGAAAATCTATCTTTCATTTTGCTGAAAGGGAAGTGAATCTGAATGATACATTATACGTGTGAACTAATGAAAAACAATTACATTGCTTAATCTACTCAGCAACTAGCCTAATTTGATGAAAAAGAAGTCACTATAGGTTTACCCCAATATAAAACACAGTTCAACTCTTTATATTCAATCCTCAGCTAATAAAATGTATCTAAATGAAAGGCATTAATAATTTAGTAATATAATAATACTCACACATATGCCTTCCAAACATGGATAGAAGAGAAAAATTAGAATTAATAGCACCAAATGAGTTTTATGCCTTCTAGAAAGAGTTTTCATTCCTGGATTATCCCCATGTTTTAGTTTAGTCATTGCTGATATAGTTGGTCATATATTTTTAATGAATAAATTTCCTATCAATTAACCACATAAAATATGAATTGACTGTCAAAATTGAATCAACTCTACACTGATCCCTGTAATTGAGATTATACTTGAAATAAACACACAAATTTTGGGTCATCTTTATTAGAACAATGTTTATCCTCCAAGGATTTATTGAGCCTCTGCTTCAAACCCATTAGTGTTTAAGGCACTTGACAAGTGATGAAAAAGCCAGAGATCCCTCATTTCATGGGAGACAAAGTATAAAATTAACACAAATAAAGTCAATAGTATATTAGAAGGTGGTGAGTTAGAGTTGCCAGACAAAATACAAGATTTCCAAATTTATAAAAGTAAATTTGAATTGCCGATAATGAGTAATACATTTTTAGTATATGTATGTTCTATATTGCATGGGACATGCACTAAAAAATGTATCTGTTGCTTATCTGAATTTGAAATTTAATTGGATTTCCTGTATTTTTAATTGCTAAATCTGGCAACCTTATGAGAGAGCTGTAGGAAAAAATGAAAAGGAAAAGAACAGAGTAAAAAGGGACCTGGACTGGTCAGGGGCAATGAGACAGGGTTTGGTGGGAGTGAGAGGAGAGTAGGCAGATAGATAGAAAATTGATAAAGGCTTAAAGTAGGTGACTTACTTAGCCAAAGGGATATCTAGGAAAAGAATGTTCTAGGCAGAGGAAATGTTCTAGGGAAGAGGCCCCAAAGCTGGACTATATCTGTCTTGATTGAGAAACAGTTTAATCTATTGCTTTAAATGAAAATGGCTGATGATATAATGGATACATATACCTGAAAAGAGGTAATGAATTTCCTCAGAATGATTGTTGTAACCTGTCACTACTACAATCCAGGTATAGGCTGTTCTTACAGAATCATATTATGTAATGGGAAATACCTTCAATTTATTATTTTTAAAGAAATGTTGATCCTAATACTTCTAGAGGACAAAGGTGGTGTTTCTTCTCTTTCAGATATAAAATGGCCTTCCCACCATAAGTAAAATATTTGTACCAGTTATTGAGAACATGGCCTTAGAGTTAATGTATCTCTAGAACAAACTAGCTTAGTTGACACACAACAGAATCATGTCCTTGTAGAACATGGATTATTGACATATTTAATTTCTAATGGTAGCAAGAAAACTAGCTATTGAAAATATTTCATCATAGAATACTAAAATTCATTAAGGTATGAAGCCATAATGATAAATCTATGTATTTGTGAAATAACTAATCTAAGTAATGATTTGAGTTTGAATATATGTGTGTGTATTCATTTTTGAAAGACAAGTTAAAGCAAGTATCATAAAGTAATAGCCATAGTAGTAAACCTAAAACTAAACAATCATTTCCCTTAAATAAGAGATCTCCAAATTGTGATCAAACTACTATTAGTTTCTTTTTATTATTTTAAGAGTTGGCTAATTGGATGACTTTCATTTTTTGTGAAAGAGAATCACTGCTACATGCATCACACTCTGTGAAAAACACTACTGACTATTTACATGGCCTAAAATTCTAGAACGTGCTTATAATAGACTTTATTACAGTGAACTATAATTATCTACTGTGGGTTTATATTTCTTACTAGATTAATTTAAAAGTTCATGCTATAATTTAGATAAAACTTAGGGATTGTGTCTCAAGAAGAAAGAAGAGCTTAATGATTAAAAGTATCCTTACCTAGAGTCTTGCTACATATGAATCTTACTACTTTTCAGTTAGGAGAATATGACAAGTCATTTCACATCTCTTTCTTTTGGTTCCTCACTACTAGTATCTAATAATAGTATCTACCTTATGTGGTAGCTTTGGTTTGGGTACTTTGTTGCACATAAAATGGTTTTATGTGTTCCTGATATTAAAAAATATATATTCAATATATTTTAGTTCTTATTATTAACTATTTCACGTCATAAAGTAATTTGTATCATAAAGTAAGTAGTTAATATTTTGGAATTAATGCATGGATGAATGGATAAATAGATGGATGCATGACAACAACCTGAAAGATCTGTATTTATTAAATTTCAGATATTTTACAAAAAAAATGTTGTTCATTTGGTTCAATACATATCTTATTTTAAAAATCTCGCAAACATATTTAGAAAAGTCTTCATGCACAATTAACTCTGATAAATTCTATTGATCACACTTTGCTAGAAGGTAACCATAAATACTTCAAGTCAAATACCAAAAAAATAAATCAAATGAAAATCATTTGAAAACTGACAGCATGGCTTAATAACAAGAATTATTCAAATTAAAAATTTAAAACTTACATAGCGACAACTATTAAAAATGTTTTGATCATTAATAAAATGAGAGGAACAATTAGACACACAACACTCTTGTAATGGTTTTAGTCTACTTGACTAGTAACTAGAAACCTCATGAAAAAGGTTAGCTCCTTAAGCATTAGGTTTCTTCTGTTCTTTTTGTGGTTTAATGAATATTTTGCACAGATAATTTGTCTCTACTTACAAATGTGCTTGAAATATCTTCAATACTGACTTTTGTGGTAAAGCTTTAGCCCTAATATTCAGACACTACAGTGCTTCAAAATGAATCAAGCATTTAACACATTATAAAATAGGAGTTGGTTATATGTAACCCATCATTATAGAATGGTGCTGTCCTGAGTTTCATTGATTTAAAGTGGTCATTCTGTAATTCCAATGGAGCTTTTAGAAATTATTTATCCATATTGCACATAATATAATGACAAGGCTAATGTTTGCATTTAATTAAATGCATGATCACAATCTAAGTTGTGCTTTGAATGGGATATAGTATAGCATCATAAGGGCACAGCATATCTATGTTCTACTTAATTGCAAAGGTTTTGTTTGAATGACTAAAAATAACGTACAGGTAAAAACCTATGCCAATCTCAATAATAAAATTGGAAAAAAAATATTTTCCCTTTAGATTACTCCCCTTTTTATAGTTAGTAAATTAGAATGCATTTCAGAGATAATGTAGAGACAGCCTGAACCAGACATTATTCCCCAACAGAACAGTTTAGCAAGAAAACAAACTATATTCCATCATACTGCACTTTATGGCAGTGAGCTTTCTCAGGTTTGGAGGCAGCAAATTTCCATATCCTTTTAATCACTAGCCTCCATGCTGAGACAGTCAGTATGGGTGGAGAAGCCACAGGCAATGGTGTTTGCTCCTCACTTCATTTACTCAGCAAATGCTTTACCCAGGGAACAGTAACATCAGCCCTTAGGGATGACAATTTAAACCTACCAATACAAATGGGAATCCTAAGGCTTTCATTCAGCTCCTTCATTGCAGATTGCCTTAGATCCTGTTTAATCACATTCTCTCTTCCCCTCACTTCAGAACAATGAAAAACTGGAACCAGGAAAAAAGCCCGCAGTCTCAGATTTTGACCTCACTCTCAGGATCAGTTAACTGCATGGGTACTGAGAGTCAGGAGACTAAAAATCACCTTTCCCCCTGCCCCCTACCCTAACTCCTGGCTACCTTCTACTCATCCTTTAGGTCCAGGTTGTTTTCCTCTCTTTCCAGGAAGCATTCACTGCTCACCCAGTGAGTTAATTTCTCCCCACTCAAAATCCCATATGCTTTTATAGAACTGTAAGCCTTTTCATTTTTGCTACTATCAAAACTAAAATAAAAACAAAAACAAAGCAAAATGGTGAAATTAAATAGCCCAGGGTGTAATGAACTGCTGAATGACTGTCTGTCTCATTAACTTAGAAGTTCTGTGACAGCAGTGAGTTTCTGTCATTTCAAGAGTAACGACACAGCACTTACAGCAGTGTCTGATATATGCATGGTAGGTGTGCAATAAACATTTTTTAGATAAATAAGTGAATGAGCAAACTCATTTATGTTCATGTTAAAAAGTTTTAATTTTTGCCTACCAAGTACAATGAATATGATTTAAAAAAAAAAAATCACATAAACTAAAACCTCTATATTGAAACATTTTGTGTCCAAATTTATCGGTTCAGGTGTTACTGGAGAAAATTCTCATTGTGTTAAACTGCTATAAAGTTATATAATTAAGACATAATATAAGTTGAAAACTGCGTGATGTTTTAAGGTGCTAGATGATGATGAGAGAATTCAATGATTTGCTTGTAGACAACTTTAATCATACACCAAAGATACTATATTCTAAAACATTTAGATTCTATGGCAATATAGAGGAACGGATTCTTACCCCAATGAGGATGGAATTTCCAGAATTTATTCATGTATGCCTTACAAATATCTGGCACTTGCTTAACATCTTGAATTTTCCCCTTGTCAAGATTTTAATCTTTCTTACACCATTTAAATATTTTGCCTTTCATCAGCTTCACAATTAGGTAATCTTAATTAATTTATGGCAAAAATTTCCTGTAAAAAATTCAGCACTCTTATGATAATAATTTCCAGGAAAAGTGATAAAACCCACTAATGGGTATTTTAGTAATCTTTCATCATATATATATATATATATATATGACTAAATTTATCAATGTAATATTGCATTCTTTTTTACCTTATATGATTCCCTAAGTGACTTATAATAAGACAATTATATTAGCTTAAAAACTTCAGGCAAATAGTTTTTTTTTTTGGTTATCAGTATGTATTTTTTTTTAAATTAGTTTCAGGTGTACAACACAGTGCAATAGTTATACATTTTACCCTCAAAGTGACAACCCCCCACCTCCAATTCGCCACCCCACTCCCCCCATATCATATATATCTATTACTCTTCCTCTGACTCTCTTCCACAGTATAATCCACATCCCGTGACTACCTATATATATTCAATTACAGTAGGTATACCACTTCCGCTTTAGTTATATAGTGCAGTGATCAAACCTCTACTCCATCCATGAAATGGTCTCCCTAACAAGACCTATGATCATCTGACATTCCACAGAATATTTACAACATTATTAATTATATTCCCCAAACTGTTTTTCATATCCCAGTGGCAATATTGTAGTTGCCTATTTTTGCTGTCTAATCCCTTCCCCTTCTCCCTCATCTCCATTCCCCTCCCAATTAGCAACCCTGATTTTTCCTCTATATCTATGAGACAGTTTCTATTTACTTTGCTCATTCATACAGTTTTTCAGATTCCACATATGAGTGAGATCATATGGTATTTGTCTTTCTCCAACTGACTTATTTCACTTAACATAATAGTCTCTAGGTCCATCCATATCATTGAAAATGGTCAGGCAAATAGTTTTAGGGTTAAACTGCATACACTCTTTGGAGGTGATATTGAGAGAATTCATAGAAAAAAAAACATGATGGGTTTTGAAAATATCAAACAAGCTTCCAGTTTATTGAAACAAATGCATTAAATTGTATATTTTTCCATGAGATGATAGTTATTTTTATCTTCAGGTGGATTAGTCTTTATGAAAATATTAGCAGAAAATTTTAAAGTCAATTAGGGAGAGGGTAATAGATAGTGACTGAGGCTGAATTTTAACATTGTGGCATTCCTCCGTTAGCCTATTCATTCTCACTTAAAGTTGTGTATTGGAGATAAAATCAAAAAGTCCTTCAAGTCTGTTGCATGTATAAAGACAGAAAGATAGAAAATACAGAAAAAAATAGCTATAAATGTTGCAAAAATTTTATTTTGTGAAAGAATAAAATAAACTGTGAGTAATTACAGTTTGAAAACCTAGCAAAAACCAATAACCTTAGAAAAATTAATTTGATAAATTACAAAACAAATAAATAATGCAAATAAACCATTAACATAAAATAATTTGAAATGACAATCACAGCACTACCTCAGATTTCTCAAAAAAAAAAAATTCTCCACGTTATACATATATTTTACAATCATTAAATATATTATTTGTAGGAAAAAATAAAGAGGAAGCTATCTCCTTAAATCTAAACCATGTGGAGATCGAACAAAAAATTTAAATTATGGTTTATTTCTTTTATGAACATACTTATAAAAATCCAAAATGTAATAAATATTAAATTAATTCAACAATGTATTAAAATAATATATGATTCAGGGAAATTTACTTTTAGTTGTTTAATATCAGAAAAATCCATGAATGTAATCATGTATGTTAATGAACTAAATAAAGTAAAACACAATTGCAGTACCACCTCCTGTGACAAAAAGTTGATAGTGTATAGTATATTTTAGTGAAATATTTTTGAAGTCAAAAAATGCATTTTTAAGTAGAAAAATGTTACTTATAGAGTTCAATAGCAAATGTTACATTTAGAGAATAAATTTTTGACATATTTCTTTGAAGGTTGAGAATAAGATGAGAATGCTTCATATCACTATCAATGTTCAAGAGTTACTCAAGGTTCTAGCTAACTTTATAAACAAGAAAAAGAAAGAAGCGAAATAAACGTGAAACAGAAAGCAATGTGACTGGTTTTGGTTTTGTTTTGCTTCATTTGCAAATTATATGATAACTTATGCAGAAAACCTAAGAGAATACTTTTTAAAAAAAATTAGAATTAATGAGTACTCACCAAGTTTGTGATATTATAAAATTTCATCCAACACCATTTACTACAGTTGATAGAATATAAGATTTCACTTACCATTACAAAACATATAAGAATTAATCAAACTATAATCTAATATAAATGCACCAGGCCATCATAAACTTTTAAATAGTGCTGAATAGGTAGAAAAAGATACCTGTTCATCAATGATGTGACAAAATACTATGAAAACCTAAATTCTCATCAAAGCAATCTATAAATTCAATTCAACTACATTCAAAACCCCAACAGCCTTTTTGTTTTCCTTTGAAACTTGACAATTGATTTAACAACAACAAAATTATGGAAGCAAATAGGTCTCCAGATGGCTAAAACTACTTTTAAAAATGACAAAAAATTGGTAAGGTTTCCCTACCAGATATTATATCACTAAGTCACTGTATTTCAAAGAGTGTAGAACAGATGCTGAAAACCATACAGCAAAATGGGATGAAATAGAAAGCCCTGCACAGACTCGTATGCATAAGGCAAGTTGATGTAGAGACTGTCTTAAAAAAACAGAACGGGCTATTTTGTAAATGTTAAATTATTAAAAGATGTACAAACGATGACTCATACACGGAGAAAATTCTCTAGCAACACTATATACAAGAGGAAGCTCAAAATCCTCACCTAAATGTGAAGATACCAATGCTTAAAACATGACAGTAAGGATGGTAATTAATATATCTGACTACAATAAAGGATTTTAATGTGAGGATACCAGGTATAACTGGGGGAGCTATTTGTAACATTTTAAATCTAACAAGCGATAAATATACAAGGTCTGACAATTAAGTTTTTGAACTTGTTGCAACAATGTTGCTAACCTCTTTTGATATTAGAGGGATCATTCATTATGTATGTACACCAGCTAGACAAACGGTTAACCAAATTTACTATTTAGAAGTGCCGAAAAGGCTGAGTGAAAAAGTTAGATCACCTGAACTTTTTGCCAACAATTCATGGTTCTTGCATCACAACAATGCACCGGCTCACACAGCACTGTCTGTGAAGGAGGTTTAGCCACTGAATAAGAACTGTATTAAAACACCCTGCCTGCTCACCTCATCTGGCCCCTAATGACTTCTTTCTTTATCCAAAGATAAAGGAAATATTGAAAGGAAGACATTTTGATGACATTCAGAACATCAAGGGTAATATAATGACAGCTCTGATGGCCACTGCAGAACAAGTGTTCCAAAATTGATTTGAATGGTGGACTAGCCTCTAGCATCAGTGCATAGCTACCCAAGGGGAGTACTTCAAATGTGACCATAGTGATATTCAACAATGAGGTACATAGCACTTTTTCTAGGATTAATTCATGAATGTAATTATCTGGCCTCGTATTTATAATATAAAAGGAATTAATTCTTCAAATGAGCAAACCAAGACTTCATGTTAATGTATAGTGAGCAAAATATATGAATAACCAATTCATGAAAAAGAGAAGCTACAATGGGTAAGAAAATAGTGAGAGATGATCTACCTTGCTAATAAAAAATAAATGCAACTTATAAGGCCAATGAAATATATCTGACTATCAAAAAGTAAATGGCAGATGAATACCAACTGTTTGTGAGGACTGGAAAATAGAAACCCAAGATAAATTGGATAGAATATAAAACTAGTAAACATATTCTGAAGAAGAATATTTTCCCCATATACCCCATAGTAAGCAATTTCAACACTGGTTATATACCGCAGAGAAGTTTATTGGAAAGCGATTGGATAAGAGTTCAAGGAGGAGATTAAATATTATGCTGGAACACAGTCATGAACCAGATATGTCTTAGGAAACCAAATAGACCATCTGGGCATGCCATATATAGAAAGATATTCATGATAACAATGTGTGTGTTAGAATAGTTGGATTCAATTTAGATGGGCATCACTAGGGAAATCTGTAAATGCTATGTGACATATGCATAGATATACAATGGAATATTATCTAGAAGAAATAGTCAAAAGTATAGATATTAAAAATAAAACGTAGAATAAAAAAAAGTAAGAAAGATCATGAACTTCATAAAAAAACCCAATTGATATGTTAAAAGTAAACACATCCTCATGAATTATGCATAGTGTCAAGACTATACATACAAATATATTAACAATTTATGGTAGATAAAAAGAATATAGTGTAGAAATTAGAATGAATACTCATGCTAGGCGAGCAATGAGATTAGGATGAGAAAAGAGAAAACAATAGAACACAATTAAGAATCAGAAGGGCTTTGTATGAGCAGATGGCATAATCTACAGAGACTATGGTCTTTTGCCAATAACTTTTACTTTGCTTGGCACATAATAGGTGTTCAATAAATATAATTGAATGAAGATTATAATAAAATAAACTTTGTGTGCCAAAGATCCTACAAAGAGATAATTAAAAATATATTTTTTGATATTCTTCATTTTACTTGTATTAATTTTTAAAGCATAGTAATAAAAAATTAACACACCAAAGATGATTTTGTGGCCCTAGTTTACTGATATAGCTGTCCATTTTTGTATTAGTATGAATTGTTTTAATTATTTAGGGTTATAATATCTTATCTAATGCTTAACTAAATTTCCTCATTAATTCTAAAGTTTTTCAGTGTAGCCTCTTGGGTTTTCTTGGCGGTATATAATCATATTGTCTACATATAATGAAAATTGTGTCTCAATCATTTCATGTCTTCTTGCTTTGTCAGAGGATGAACTGCTATAGTTTTTTGTTTGTTTTTGTTTTGTATTGTTTGGTTGTTCACAATCAAATTATCACTAGTTTTTTAAATCTTACTTATCATGTTAGCTTTGGCTTAACATGTTTAAGAACATGCCAAAAAATATGTTATTTACAAATTCTGTGAATTTTTTAAAAATCAAATTAGAAACTAATTCCAGTTGTTTTTATTTTTTTGGTTTTCTTTTTGTCAGTTTTATTCCAACTGCCTCATAATACCATTCTGAGGAAATACATGTTGATAATTTAAAACATCTCACAATAATCAATAGGAGTCATATTAAAAATGACAAAAAGAAAATGAAGATTTTACATAAAAAAATAAGTCTCTGTAACAAACTTAGGATCTAGGCTAAATAAGACCCTTAAGCATTTAAAATGAAAGCAATGAAAAGTTCTATATATGTAGAGTTAAAAGATACTGCAAAGTTCCTGCTTTTTCATAGTAAGTCAAATTTAATGATTTCATAGCCACATCAAATCTTTATAGTCAGATCTTAATATTTCAAATTCTATCCTGGAAACACATACCAATGATAAGACTTCTTTTTAAAACTATAATTCTAAGAAATCATAGTGAAATGATGGCCAATAATCTAGCTATTGATGGAGTAAATTTAGTATTAGTGAAGGTTTTACACGCTTTTTAGAAGAAAACATTTGCTAACACCATCTCCAAAATTAAATTTGGTACAACAGGCATTTCCAATAGCAAAACCTATCAATAATAGATCATATATTTACTATTTATTTAGCTCCTGAGTTTACTTAATGCCAAAACTGAATGTTTCATTCAATTTAGTTGAAAGGTAAAATTAGTAAACTAAACCAGTTGCTGTCTTTGCAAGGATTATCAACTCAACTGTCCCTTTGCCAGTAGAGGCAATTTTCATGTTTCTCCTCATGGTTCTGCCTAAAAAGAATAAAACAGGAATGGCACCAAGCAAAATAAACTGATTAGATCCTGGTCGATTAAAGCCTGTCACAAAGTACAGACCACATTCCAAAATTCTTTTGTGGCCTTGTACTTTGTGACATGGATAGTATTCTCAAGACATTTTATTTAAATATAATAATTATAGAAACATCCACCATCCCTAATCTTAAACATTTTGGATTTGCTTCAATTTCTTTTTTATCTAAAATTGTCTTTTCACTTTTAATATATGATTAATTTTTAGATAATATAATATCCTATGCTGTAATATATAAATGTATACATATATGTAATATGTACATATGGATATTGTGTGTGTTTTTCTTTTGCATAAATTATGTATGCATATATATGCAAAACTCACTCTCAATATTCTTATTCAAGGAATAGTTTAATAGGCAGAGGAAAAATAGGCTAACCAGCACACCACTAAGAGGCATCCATTGCATATTTGTCTCTCTGGTCCCCAGGGAAATAAGAATTTCCTGAAGCATGCACAGTTATTCTTATGTGATGATTCCAGAATTTTTTCTTTCTCCTTAAAAAAAAAAAAAAAAAAATCCTACAGATGCTGACATTAAACATACTGATGGAAATTATGATCATATGTCAGAAAAATATATGCCTCCTTTGAGCTCTGTAATAAGCTGACAGCATTCCCATAAAACATTAAGTACTAACAATAAAATTCCTTCACAAGGAATGGGAGGCTAGTAGAAAGATTCTGGAAGCCCTCAACAATGAATTTTGATTAACTGGCTGATTTGAATTTCCTTGTTTAACTATTTTCAGGCTTCATATAAGTGGACAAAAAGCACGGAAGTCAGCAGCATGTATTTATTCATTTGGCAAATGTTTGAAAGGTAAAAAAATGTGGAAGTCTTCCTCCCAAAGGAATATATAAATAATAAATACATTTGGCAGAAATGGCGAGGTGAAGTTGTATGTTTCATAACCCCTCTCCAACCTCCACCACCACCAAAGTCAAGAGGTTGGTCACCCTGGTGATTGCAATTCACTTATGTATGTACAACACATCCCCCAATTTTCCAAAATACAGTTTGTAGATCTTTCATGAATGCTATTTTCCATTCTGCTACATACTTAATATTAGGTGTGCTCAGGAATATTCATATTAGTCTTTATTCTACAGGTATTCCTCTAAATAAGAAATGTAGATAGCTGGTTGAAAATTTTCCAGTTTCAGATATCAAAACACAACTTGAAATGCAATGCATTAGCAATGAACCAATAAAATTTGCCCTTCTAGGAAATGTGCATACCAAATAAAGGAGGAAAACATCAAATGGGCATTTGAGTACCTTACTTAGATATTTCTGAAAGGAAGTGAATCAATTCCAAATAGGAAAAGAGTTTATAATTATTGTAGTTTTCCAATGAAGTTCCAAAAACTAGCAAAGAATTTGTACCAATACCTAAGTACATTTCACGATGTTGGCAGGGTGAACCCAGCTATAGCCAGATAGACATACCTATACACAAAGTGTGATCAAACAATATGGTGAATACTAAAAAAAAAAAAAAAAATACTATAGTAAAAGACACATTGCCATTAATCCCCCTCAAAATACGCCCCCTCATTTTGAACACATTTATCCCATCATTCTTGCCACTTTCTGAAGCAGTTCTGGAAGTCCTCTTTTGTGAGGGTCTTAGTTGCACTGTAATGGCTGCCTCCATGTCCTGAATTGATTGAAAATATTTATCTTTCATGGTCATCTTGACTTCAGGGAGGAGCCAGAAGTTGCATGATGCCAGATCCTGTGAATAAGCTGGATGGGGACACACTGTAATGTTTTTATTTGACAGAAATTGCCACATACCAGAAGCAATGTGTGATACAGAGCATTTCTGTTGTGATAAAAAACTATGATGAATGCTGCTGCTGAGTGCCAGCCAACAGAAAGTCAGGGATTTTCAATAGGGGAAGCAGCACGTGGACCCTTACTAACAGTGTGTAAGGAGTTTCAACTTGTTTGGTGCAGTCAGTCGGGTGTGAGCTAAAGTTGAGACAAGGTGTGTTTCAAACTGAGCTGTAAGTCATCCTTTATTATGACAACCATCCGTGTCACACATCGCTTCTGGTATATGGCAATTTTTGTCAAATTAAAACATGACGGTGTGTCCTCATCTACCTTATTCACTGGATCTGGCATCGTGCAAATTCTGGCTCTTCCCCAAAGTCAAAATGACCATGAAAGATAAACGTTTTGAATTGATTCAGGGCATTGAGACAGTCATGATAGTGCAACTAAAGACACTCATGAAAGAGAACTTCCAGACCTGTGTCAGAAAGTGGCAAGAATAACGGGATGTTATTCGAAGAATAACGGGTGTGTTCGAAGTAAGGGGGAGTATATTGAGGGGGATTAATAGCAATGTGTCTTTTACTATAATATTTTTTTATTTAATCTATTACCATATTGTTTGATCATACTTTGTGGAAAGCCACATATTCCTGTAAATGGGCTGTAAAATATGCTAGATTTCTCTGATTAACAATTCTTGCCAAAAGAATGGGAAATGATATCTTGGGAAAATTTTTCTAAATTTGACATTAGCATATGAGGTTCGCTTTTAAATCAGCAGCCCAAAAACTCATTTTGTCTCCAACCTCAACCCCAACACACTTGAATTATCAGTCAGAGTTCTATCAAATAGAGTAGGGATACCCTCAAAATTCTCATTTTCACCTCTCCCCAATCAAATAAGAATCTATAAATTAATCTTTTAAAACTGGGTTCCAGAAAATGCAGTTATGATAAATAAAGTGGCCAAGCTGCATTAATTTGAATTGAATTCAACTTTGAAATCTCACAAAACTATGTGATATTTATTAGATGGGTTATCACAAAAAGCTGATTGTTTTTTAATTATAAAGTACATATCTTTACATCCTTAGGTCTGGGAAGTACTGACTTGGCATTCCTTGAAATGTATATTCTTCAAATGTATAGTTAACATTACTGGGAAGTTGGGGGGATTTAAAGTTTTTAAAATAATTTTTAATTGTAAAAATTATGTATGTAATAATTTTAATAATATGTGTTGACATAAAGCAGACAAACAGGTAAGAATAGTTAAGATAATTCTGCAATACAAACAGAGTGCAGTGCCTGACAATATGAATTTTTAACCCTCTGTCGGGAGCAACTGATCTCAAAGATTCATTGCATACAAATTTTCAAATATCTAACTTTTAAGTATCATGATTCATTGCTTCCATATCTTCCCCCTCTATCGCCAGTCATGTTTGTGACTTAGTAGAGACATATTTCATAGCGGCATCTTTGTGTAATAATTATTGAGAAATATTAAATTATAGTAAACCATTTTAGTAATGAAGAAAAAGACAAATACATTAATGGAACAGAATAGAAGTGAAAAGAGGTGCACATATATACATGGAAATTTAATATATAATATGAAGGAATTTCAGGTCATTTGGAAAAACAAAGATTATTTCATAGAGAGCATTGGTGTCATTAGCTCGATAGTCATTAATTGAAAAGCAAAAATAAGGCTGAACCACACAAAAATAAATTATAATGGGTCAAATACTTTAATAAAACATTAAAATTAAAACTATTTAAAGAAAACTGGAACATACTATTTTTTTTTGAATGTCACAGGAGAGAAGGACAGTCTAGGTGTAACAGAAAAAAGAAAAATAAAACAACCTTGATGAATGCATCACTACTACATAGGGAGGCTCAATATATATATATATATATATATATATATATATATATATATATATATATATATATATTTATTTATTTAATAACTTGGTGAACCAAAAATAATAATAACTGGATGGGATTATTATTTTATTTTCAATTTAGAGAGTATAGAGGTGTTCTATGATAGAATGTATAAATAATGAAATAAGAAGAACAATAATTTCAGGCTGTTTCCATAGAAACAATATGCATCAAACTTATATGCTTTTAAATTATATCAATATTAATATATCTGGTGATTGTTAGCTACCAACCCAAAGAACAAATAAAATGAAAAAATAAAGCAATATTTTAAAATATATAGATTCTACCAAGCTGCTTTTTCTTCAAATGCTGGTAGTTAGGCCTGTAAATGTTGAGAGAGGCTCATATCTTCCAATATCTGGGATGCCTGGATTGTATTTACTTTGCACACAGTATATTTTTTTGAAAAACTGACTGTCATCACCACTTATCAAAATATAGTATTTATGAAAGATTATGCAACATAAAAGAATAATGAAATGTATCTTAATTGTTAATACTGAACTTCAGTTTTGCCTGTTCTGTGAAGGTTAGTGTTTTGTCAGGTTGTACATTTGAATGTTTTATATATTTTCAAGTATTCTAAAAAGAAAAGTATTACTTTTCTTGTTATTAGTCAAACATTTATAGCTTATATGCATGTTCCAAAGTCTCAGTATAGTTACGATGGTAAAAAAAAAAAAAATATTCAAAAGTTAAACATCAATGCAAATGGTATTTATTCATTATAGTTGAGTGTCAATGGGCTTCTTGTTTAGGCTGAAGTTTTTGTCCTATATGAAATATCACTTTGGAGTTATGCCCTTATCAAATGAGTTGATAAAATTAATGAGGAAGCTAATATAGAATGACATTTTTAGTCATGTAAATAAACAAGTTTAATAGTGAACATAAGTAGCAGAGAACATTATTTTGCAGGTATAAAAAAATATGAAAATTATTGAATATATATGTGAGTTCAGATATATATATATATGATATATCATGCACATTTCTCTCTCTCTTTCATATATATATATATATATATATATATATATATATATATATATATATTGCCAAAAAAAATGTATACAAGAGGGCACTTTGGTCAACATTGCTCAAGCAGTAGTTCGCCATAATCGGAAACATCTGGACACTGATGGTAACCACTTGGAGCACCTCGTGTAATTGCAGAAGTCAAACGTGACTTGTATTCATCTTCAGTTATCAGTATATATTGAGTACTATAACTTTAATACAGTTTTCCTTTCTTAAAATATGTATACATTTTTTTGGCACCCTATTTTAAGAAAGGAAAAAATCCGTGCTAGAGTTGTAATACAGTGAATGACACTAGCATTCATTTAACATCTTCTTTTGAGTCAGCGTCATACTACACATTGCTATCATAATTCAATTCAACTACGAAAAGTAATACACACATAACATCTCTTAAAATGGCACCCAAGGCATATCTCCATAATGTCTTTGGTTTGAATATTCCAGTTCTTAAAAGCATGGAGCAGTACATGTTTGCAAGAGTTAAGATAGTTAATATGATTATCATAATTAAAAAATTTCCAGGTTATTTATAGGATAATACAAGGGAATGAAATTCATTATCCTGCAAAGTATGCGACAAACCATTAAACACAGCAATAAAAACCGATTGGCACAAAAAGAAATGCAATTATGTTACATTCATGTAAACCCTTCAGTGAACTAATTTCTAAATATCCATCATGACTGATACTCATCATATACACATCAAAGAAGCACTTATATTTCTAAAGTGCATCAAGTTCCCATTATCTCACAAAAAGAAAAATATTAAATATTAAATGAGAACATCGTCATAATTGTGGCTGGTAATTTCTAACCCTTCAAATCTCAGAGCTCAATTTTGTCTAACAAAAGAAAAAAAAAGCAATTGCCATTTCATCAGAAAAGGGTATTATACCATCTTGTTAAAATGTGATGGTTTATTTCTAACTAACAACTGATTAGGGTCCATTTCAAAATTTTTCTAACATCACACATGACTAACTTTAAGCAATCAAGGCATTAGATGAAAATAAAAAGCAGGCATATCATAAAGTGTCGATGATCTACACCTGCATTACACATCTGTTAAAGTTCAATTTGCAGGAAAGATAAACTAACCCATTGCCCATCATTTTGTAATGTTAACTAAAATATGCTCTTTATTCTTAATATTTGAAAATATGAATTCCACAGTTCTATAAGTAGAAAAATTGAAAAAGAAAAGCCTGAAAGTAAAACAAACAAACAAATAAATAAATAAATAAATTGGAGAAAAACAACCTAGAAATGGATTGTATGTAAATAAAATGAATTATAAATAATATCAATAATATGGATTCATTTTTCCTTTTCCTCTTCTTAACAGTTTTAAAATATATTACCTATAGCTACTTTCTTTATTTTAATATATTCGTTTTTTTTTATCAGAGAGATAAAAAAGATCTAAAATAATTGGGCACAATCTTGGTAATTTCTAGGGAAGACAGACCTCATGAACAACATGCATAAATTTATATAAACATAAGTGATGTAATAAATAATCAATTAAAAATGAATTCCATCTGCAAAAGAAGAAAAAAATGACTTAAATGTTGTTTTCGAAAGGCAAGAGTGGGTGGAGGTACCAGGGAGAAAGTGGGGGTTGACCAAATCCTTCATCTATTTGGCAGGTTTGTGTGGAGTTAGAGAATTTCTTCTTAATATGAGTTAGCCATTCAAAGCTTCCAATGACCATTCCAGCATAGCAGTTCAGCACAGCAGTTCATTAAGAATTTGAATTTTGATAGAAACAGGTATAACACGTTTTCTTGGAATTCTGCTGTTTATAAACAAATTTGCCTTCTTGAGACAGTGAATCTTTTCTCTCAAGCCCCTTAATGGGAGTAAGATGTCCAAATTTGGAAAATAAGGTTGTGGAGCGATGACCTGCTTGGACTAACAAAATTAGAAGGGTTGGGCACATTTAAGTAAATTCTGAAGTAGGATTCTAGCAAAGGCTAGTGGGAAGAAAACCAAGAGCAAGGTACTGTGACCCCCAAGATTCCAATAAAATGTACTAAACTCATGAACGCTTGTGAGGGTGATTTTCAAAGATGAAAATTTTAAAAGGAGTCTGACTTATTGTGAGATATTTTGTGATGTGGAACTGATGCAACATTCTAAGAACAAAGGCATGCCACACCCTCTATCCTTTATTTGACATTGGCAGAGATTGTTGGAGGCTTTTGGATTTACCCTGGCTATAGTATACAGTAGTTTAAGGCAAAAATCACATGGATACCAAGAAGCAGTCAATTACCCCTTCCTCTCATACCTAAACAACTGATATCTGGGTTTTAAAAATGCATTCATGGGCCTGCCAAGTGGCGCGGTGGTTAAGGACTTGCATGGGAAGCCAGCGGCCCTGATGCGAGTCCCACATTTGAGGGCCAGTGACACTGCCCTCAAAAAAAAAAAAAAATGCATTTGTTTTTTAATTAAATTTATTGGGGGTGACAATGGTTAGTAAAATTACATATGTTTCAAGTGTACATTTCTGTAATACATCATCTGTATGTCACATTGTGTGCTCACCATTGATTTTTAATATTATTTCTTGGCCTAGAATTACAACTCCATAAGTACTTGTTGAATGATGGCTAAAGAAAATACAGAAAGAATTTGCATTCATGAAAATTGGTGAGATCAATGTTAATTTATCTTGAAAATAAAAACTGGTAATAATCATAGTTTCTAACATAAATTAAAATCAGTTTAAATAAAAGCAAGGAACCAATAGCAATTGCATGTAAAATCCAGATGTCTTAACGGAAGGTGCTATGTAAATTCAATGACAATTACTTTAAGTGCTTTCCTTGCTCATCCAAAATAGAATTAATTTAAACTATGTAGAAGGAAACACCATATATGAAGAATGTCTCCCAGTGACAAATGTTTTTCATTTTATGCAACCTCCTTTAATTACATTACATTTGGTGTGTTTACAAATATATACCCAATTTTCTTAGATATTGGCAAAAGAAAAGTATAGTGTATCCAAAAACTTTCACTTTATATAAAATGCACAAATTGCTTCTCAGAAATGAAATGATTGTATTCGAGCTATTTCATAGTCTAAAAGTTTCCAAGTATAGTTGGAAGGGATCTGCAAGTGTTCATCTGATTCAGCATTTACGCTAGAGTGTGCTAAACTATTCTATCAATAGATCATAGGAAGCCCACTTTTGTTTGTGATTTCACATGGAGATTCCTACATTTCTAATGGAGAACCACCATTAAACATATTTCACTTAGCAACTATCAGAGTGTTTGAAATCAGTAAATGATCACTTCCCAGATGCTTCTTTTCAAAGATGAACACTAATTCTTTAGCCTTTTCTCACAAAGCCAAGTTACCCTGTCTTTAACTAGCTATGTCACTATTCTCTGATGATTAGATTTCTTTCCTCACATTTTTTTAAATATGAAAACACAGAGTAAACAAAACATAGCAAAATGGGCAAGATGTTGCAAGTTAGAATAAAGAGTATATCTTATTACTAAATGGATTTGACTTCTTTCACAATAGCACCCATGATGCAGACTTGGGTACATCTTGAGGTTCCTGCTGAAAATCAGATCTTGCTCCTCATTCCAATATTCCTGCTAGTTTTTGCCAAACCTGGCATTTTGTTGAAGTTTATTGATAAATGGCCTACAGAAATAAAATAAAATAAAATAAAATGAAGTATTGGTTGAATTTTTGGCAAGCCATCATTTTGACATCTAATTGTGACATATAGTTAGAAATGATTCAAGTAGGTAACCTACTTCAAGCCCTTTCTCTAATTTTAGCTGTATCCTTATCATTTTACAGTATCTTGCATTTAAGATAGTCAGGAAAAAAAAGTGCATCATAGTCTGATTGCCAAGTTTCAGTTAATCACATTCGTTTGGTAGCTTTTCTAAATTTCATTTATCCTCACAGTCATGCAGAATTGACCGTTTTTGTTTTTTGTATTCAGAGTTTAATTTCTAAGAATTTTCATCTTATAAACTTCCATAATTTATAGCATTTTTTATTTGTATGTCTATTTATTCTTTCCATATTGTAAATACCTTAAAGTTACAAACCACTTCTTATTTGCATCTTCAATGTTCAGCATCTTGCCTGACACAAGTGATGTAATAACTTAATTGTATGACAGTGTGCATGTATGTGTGTATGTGTGCATGTACGTGTGTGTGTGTGTGTGTGTGTGTGTGTGTGTGTAATCAAATGCAAATATAGAGGTATATGAAACTATAGGCACAAAGTTAAGGGTAAATTACACATCTCCTTTTCTTCCTCAAGGAGTTTACTGATAGAGAGTATTGCTGTTATTTTTACTTTGGATGTTGGCTTGGTACACTGTCATATAATAATATAATATAATAATAACAAAATTAATAATAATAAATACATAGCAATTTCCCAACATGTGCTAAATCACACACAAGTAAATACATCAGGCACTGCACTATTTGCTTTGCATACTGTTACCAACAGATCCATGCTAGTTTTTCATCACCTTTATGGATAAGGAATCTGATGTTTAAGAGATTAAGGTACTTTCTTAAGATGGCATAACTGTAAGAAATAAAGACAATTGTTTGTGTCAAAACAATAAGGCAAGGGCCGGCCGAGTGGCTCAGTTGTTAAGAACTGGCTCAAGAGTGCGAGCTAAGCTCTGAGCAACAGCAGTTCAATGCCAGCCAGAGCTGAGCTGCCGCTGAGCTGCCAACAGGTGGCAGGATGGCTCAGCTAAAAAATAAAAATAAAAAACAAAACAAAAAAACACACAATAAGTCAGTAGGAAGAGGAAAACCAACCAAAAGTTGGTGGTCAGAAACAGATAAGGAATTAAAATAAAAGGAGACAGAGAAAAAGACATTATCAGAAAAAGTCTTTGGAATAATTTCTAGCAGAGCAATCAGACATTCAAGATTATCTTCCTTTTTCCCCCTTCCTAGGGCTAATTTAATCCATTTGCTGCAATTTAAGTCTTTCTTTTTTTTTGCTTTTCAAAATCTTCCATAACCTTGAGCTTACTATAAAAAGACAAAACAAAAACAAATAAAATCTTTCTGAGATAAATTACTTTTGTACTCAAACAATTGCTGTACTTTTAAATATTCCTAATATTTACTATGTTATGTTGTCTTTTATTTTTTTGTTTGTTTGTTTGTTCACCTTAATTCTTTGAAATATTTTGCAGTATTTCCTGGGGTCAAATGGGAAGTAGGAACCTCATCATCACTATCTCCCTCTTAATTATCTCTATCTCTTAAAAAAAAATCATCTCTATCTCTTAAAAATATTCTGGGAGTTGAATGAAGGCATCATGCCATCACTTCATTATTTTAAGGCCACAAACAAGTCAACATATTCATAGTTAACATAAAGGTCAAAGGAAATAGAATTACCTTTTGTTTTTTTCTTAAACATAAAAATATTAAGAACTTAAGAATAGAAATGCAAAATTTGCCCTCATGTAGTTTGCCAATTTAGTTTATAACTTCTGTAGGGGTAATAAATCAGTAGTGGAGATTTTAAAAGTATATTTTCTGTATGGATATTACTTCTAAACCACGATGGTAGAAAAGCCAAATTGGCAGATGTTTTGAATCAGATTCCTTTTTTCCATATTTCTCTCATTGCAATGTGTAGTATTTAACTGTCCTTTTCATTATAGCAAAGAATATAATGCTTCACCATGTTAGAATTTATAGCTAAATGCCAAGTAGGCTTGTGTTTCTTATTTATTTATATATTTGTTTTCTTAAAAACAAACAAATAAACTGTTTTGTTCATATATCATACTTATCTTGAAACCAGCACTCTGACTTTATGGTAATGCTGTATTCCCATATTTTAGCCCATTACTCAATTTACCCTACATACTGATGATGCCTGCTGGGCACTTTAGTGACAGATACCCTTGGGCTCTTTGGGGTGGGAGGAAAAAAACTGTAAAATTTGAAAAGAAATTTAGATGATCTTTTGAAAATAAGGAACATGTTATTGTAACCGTGCACTTATTTTTACCACTGCCCCAAAGTTAGCTATTTCTCCGACAAGGCTATGCTTATTGTATTTTTATATTTTATAGTCAATATATGCTAAATTCATAAGTAATTCTATCATTTTGATGGAATGCTTTACTTTGGCTATAAAAATTCAAAGTAATTAAAGTATTTCATTCTTTAAGTTTTCTAGAAAGTCTGAATGATTTTTTTTTCTTTTCAAGATTTTATTGGGGAATTGGGGGAGAAGAACAGCGTTGGGGAGTCAGGAAGGGGGACAGACAAGTTGCTATCCTTTTGTTCTTTAGTCTAGTTGTGGAGGACGTTGCTTCACTGGCTCATGTTGTTATTATCATTGTGCTTTTCCCAGGTGAGGCAACTTGGTTGCCAGCCTCTGGATGGCTGCTCACAGCGGCTCTTGGCAGCTCACACTGGCTGCCAGCCACTCATGCTGGCTGCCAGCCACTCACTGTAGCCTATGGCAGCCCACTGCAGCAAGGGCTGCAGCTATGCTGTCGCCGCCTGCGACTCACAGCAGCCCAGCTCCAGGTGGAGCTGTTATTCACCATCTGAGCTCTAGAGGGCATTGTCACTGGCCCTCACATGTGGGATCTGAACCAGGGCCCCGCTGCTCAGAGCTGGCAAACCAAGGCAGCTCCTAACCAATGAGCCACTCAGCTGGCCCCTGGATTAAGTTTTTTAAGGTGGCAAGGAGAAGGAATTTAGTTTTACTGCTTTTCCCCCTACCACTTGCAAATCATCTAGCTTTCAAAACTGAGCCACTTTTCTAGTTAATGAAGTTAATGGCTTCATCATGCTGTGTAATTCACAATGTGAAATATATAAAATAAAAGCAGTTTATACAGACTATTCCTGATGTTCGTGAATATTAAATGTTAAAAAATAATTAGAAGGTAAAAATAGAAATCTAAGTAAAAGTAATGAAACGGTATGGAAAATATTTGCATGGCAATATATCAATTTTAAGAACTTGCCCAGAGAAAATTGTAGCAAGCACTTTTAGAGTAATGATGATTTCCCAGAGCATTTTGATATGTATGATTAGATTTGATCTTCACATTAACCTGGAAAAGAAAATATTCTCTGGATTCTACAAAAAAAAACAAAAACAAAAATACCACCAACGTAAATAAAGGCCGTCCTAGGATCAGCCTATAGAGTACATGTGTTTTTGGTGCTTTTTCTTTTCTCTCTCTCACTACATTATTTCCTTACCATTTCAAATATCACTTTCCATACCACACTATTCTTTCTGCATTCTTCTTGTAAACAGGTTTTATTCTATGTACTTTTAAAAAGTAACATCATATACAGTCAATTTTAAAATAACCTTTAAAAAATTCCTAAAGTGGATACAAATTCGGAATAAGAAATATTTAGTAATGTTATTTGATTTCTCTCATTCACACCCTTAAATGCAGTTTTCATCCCAGTTCTACCTCTGGCTCTCTTTGACAAGTTCATCTACTGTCAGGACCTCAGCTGCTTTCTCTTCACAAATGCCCCCTAAACCCTCTCTTCTTTAATCCTAATATCTCTTTCTTGAGCTGTAAATCTATTACATGACTTCATCTGGAATTATATTAAGAACTCATGTTTAACATGTACCAAAGAGTACTAATTAGCTTAACTACCCCAACATGACATTTCCATATTTTGGCAGATGGTGTGACAATACCCATAGCCTCCAGGATTGGAAACCACTCCAGTTCAAGCAACTAAATCATCCCCATTTTCAGACTAGATCTTTTCCCCGTTCCCTTTTTAATTGCCACTAACAGAGTTTTCACCATCAACATGTAGACATTCAAATATTGTGGCAGAAAAAAGCAAGGAAGGACCAAACAAGAATCACCTACCCTTATTTCTCAAATGTTACAAATATATAAAATTTAATGGAAAAATAAAATCACAGACTCCAAGTGTTGATATACATTATATTTTCATATTCATACTGAACCATATGTTAAGTACAAACCTACATGCAAAATGCTTATATTGATAGCTATACAACATAAGCCAAAATAAAAAGAAAAAAAAATTGTAAATAAATATAAACTACAGTGCAAAATAAACTTTTTAAGTGATAGTAACATAACATACAAAATGATAATATGTTGTTGAAACAAAAGGTCACCTTGAGATGAGAATATGAATTAGCTACTATAATATAAATTTCCTTGAGCTTGTATGCATATCCCACCTTGTGTCCCTCTGATTTCTCTATAGAAACATTTCTGAATCTTCATTTGTCTAATATACATTATTTACACATTAACACTGGTGAAGTTTTCTCATCCACCTACAACATTAATTTACTAGAGTCGGATGTCCATGTTATCATAAATGCACATAAAATTTCAGCCACTGAATTCATATGGAAATACATGGCCATACCAGTAATTTGAAGTAAAATTATATTAATTTTGAGATTAGAGCAGAAATGAAAACCCACAATTGAAGAATTCTCTTAGATACTGTGTCTACTACCCCACTATTAGTCTGCAGAATGAAGTTGGAGAAACACAAGTTTATACTCCCATAGTAGCACCCCAATATATCATCAACACCATAGTAAACTGTAATAGATGTCTCCATGTAGGCTGAATAAACCTTCCTATTCTTGTCTGACTACACCTTCCTATTCCTGTGCTCTCTCCTGTGTATAAAGGTTTATCAGTCTTTGGAACTTAAGTATGTTGGTGAGATTAATTTCCTTGTATTTTATTTGTTTCACTTGTCCTGTCCTGCTTACTGGCTTAAAAGGTACTTTTAGCTTTAGTTTAAATATTTATATATTTAGTTTAAATATTCATATTTAAACTCCTGCAGCACCAAGCACAATGCTTTGTGTCAGTTAGGTGTTCAGTTATGAATTCATACATTTTTGCATACATTTATTGAGCTCCTACAATGTGCACTGAACTGAGCATATTGGTAGACAAATTGTGCACTCTTTGTCCTTAAGAAGTTTATACTCTGGCAGATAAACAATTATTACGACATAATTTTTGATAGGTGTAAGTGATGAGACAAAAATAAAGGCAGTAAGGATTGTGCCAATGAGGCTACTTTAGTTAGGGTGGTCAGAGAAGGCCTGACTGATAAGAGGGCACATGAGGTTAGATTGGCAGAATCTATCTTCAACTTTAAATTTGATTTAGAACATCTATGTGTCAATTATTTTTATTTCCTAGTCTATTATATCATCAAATTATCATACCAACAGTGTGGCTGGGAAGCAATTGTTCCCATTTGTTGGATGCTGAAACTAGGTGTTAAAGAAGTATCCAAAGTAGTATTCAGAAGCATCAACAGTGGCGGCTCCTTGTTCAGCTGTAAATCAAACCTAAACCTATCTGACTTCAGACTCCATTTTCTTCACACTATACTACACCACCTTCCAGCATATTGAAAGTTCAACAAATGTGAACTTCATAGAACCCACCGTACTTCATAAGAAGTAATGCAAAATTATAAGAGAGGAAGACCATGACTACCAAAAGAGTCCAATACAATATTTGCCTTAATCTAAAGTGGAAAAGTATTTGAACTGCTATATGAACATATAACTTTAGCTTAGTAAACTTTCAGAATTTCCCAATAAAAACAGTTGTCAACAGAGAAAAAAATGTCATTATCTATAATAAGCAAGCAACTGTAATTTATAGAACGTCGATACTTTAGTTAAATAGCAAATACACACCAATAAATACCTGTTTGGGATAAGCAATCGAGTGTAAGACAAATCTGTCTGACCAGTCTCAAATATAAATGATGGCTCATGTAATTATTGTGAACGACCAACGAGGTTTGCAGGGTCGTTTGTGCTAGAGAATCAAATTGCTTTTTAATTCATTTAATATAAGCTTTTGATATTAAAGCTGATAATTAAATCCTAAAGTTCAAGGAACAATAGAAACTACTTTTAATATTCTAGGATTAGAAATGTGTATCTTGCTTATTATAAAGTGTGTCTGCTTTGATGAAACATGTTTATAATAATCACAACACCAATATTTTTTATTGCTGTCTCATTCAACTTCTTGGAGATTTAAATCAAGGCCCAGGACAAGCTGGAAAAGAGTTTACAATGTGCACTTGACAACAATGTTCAAAAGTTTTAAAATAAGGATGTATTCTTCCTTCTACCTGACCTCATTTATTTTATGTCAAATCATGAGGGGAAAAAAAAACAAACAAACTTGTTAAAGAGGAATGTGGTGGTGTGTCATTATTATAGCACATGTGAAAACATGGAGTATCTTTATTTCTTTATATTTACAGTATATATAGGTCATCTTCTTTTCCAATAAAAATGTGGATCATTAAAATAAGGCAACATCTCTATTTTACATATGAAACACTACCTTTACACCAGACTTAGAAAGCCCCAGCAAAAGAGCTATTATCTTTCCTGTGTCCATGATCTTCTAACCTCTCATTCTTTGTTTTTGTTTTTTCCCTCCACATTATAGTTATGTCTCTTCTCCTTCACCAATCTTTTTTGCAATTAATTACAATCAGAACTGCATCTTCCAAGGGATTTAAGAAAGGACATATTAGAATTTATCATGGGTTTATTGTCTAGGTAGACGTTTAGTCCAAAATGGAGAGTGGAAGAGAGAAATGGGGAAATTCCATTGTTGAATGCCTAGTAAGTACTGTGCTAAGAATTTTACATAAATACTCCTCCATCTAATCCCAAATTTATCCTGTGAGACAGATATTATTTTCATTTCTCAGATGGTGACCTGACACTCAGAAAGGTTAAATGAGTTAGTTTATGCAAGGTTATACTGGGAGTATATGGCACAGATGGAATGTGAACTCAGATTTAAGAATTCAGTCTTTCCCCCTATACTGTATTGTCTTCCAACAAAATGTGTTGTGTTCTGCTTGACTTGAATGAACTCAAATCATCTGGAACAGTGGATATAAATTTAAAGTTCCCCGATTCTGCTGCAGCGTTTCTGAGAATGGAGAATAATTGTTCATTCAGTTTTATTCATCAGGTTTGGAGAACAATGACAGGTGTGTAGTTGTGTCCCTCATGATTTTACTGACCACTGGGATCTGGCCAGGGGCTATACTTCTATCCACACAGACAGTTCTGTCAAAATTTCAAAATGTTACCTAGATGTATGAATAGAATATCTTCTCTCAGTAATTATGCAGACTACTGTTCTTGCATTCCTTAAGTCTCTATGGAGAAAAATCCAAAAATGGGTGAAAAATACAAAAAGAAAACATTTTTCCCTACTTCTGCATTACTAATTTCTCTCTATAGTCTATAACGTCTCAATAGTTTTCTAGTTAATATAGATATACAAAAAAATATTTTCAAGGTTTTTGTGAATAACAATAAACTATAGAAACATAAATAACCACAAAATTTCATAGATTCTAAGATGTATTAGTTAACACAATGTAAAGAAGCTAGTCTTCAAATCCACTCACATATACTAAAACTGATATGTAGATATTACTTGTTCAAAAAAGTTAGAAAATGACAGGACAGTAATTCCAGTGCCTGAGCTTTAAAATATGCAAACAACCTATGTGTCTGTCAATGAATAAATGAATACAGAAGACATGATATAATACACAATACAATATTATTCAGCCTTGAGGAAGAAGGAAATCCTACCATTTGTGACAACTTGGATGGCCCTTGAGGGCATTGTGTTAGGTGAAATATGCTGACAGGGAAAAACAAATACAGAATGGTATTACTTATATGTGGATTCTAAAAAAAGATAAACATATGATGCGATATGTTAATTACCTAGAGGGGGGAATCCTCTCACTATGTATATGCATATCAAATCATCATGATATACATTTTAAAAAGCTTATAATATTTTGTTAATTACACCTCAGTAAATCTGAAAAAATAACAATAATAAATTTTAATCAATTAAAACAATAAAACACTATAATATTACTACTATTTGATCTATATTTTGCCAGTAATATTTCCAGATTTAATAACATAGGAGCAAAAACTATGTCTTCACTTCTTCATATTTTAGGACTTGATATACTATTAGTTGGTATGTAATTGATGGGAAAGAGGTAAAAGACAGAGAATGAAAAAGAGAAGAAATTTAAAGGAAATTAAAACAGAGAAAGGGAGAAGAGAGTAGAGAAGGGAAGGTAGGAAGGTAGGAAGAAAAGAAGAAAGGAAGGGAGAGAGGGAGGGAGGAAGGAAGGAAGGAAGGAAGGAAGGAAGGAAGGAAGGAAGGAAGGGAGTAAAGAAGGATCCAAACTCAGAGTTTTTACTCTGGGGTGTCTGGGAAGTGAATGGTTATGGCTATAAATAGGTATTCCATGGATCTCAACTTTTTTTAGTCCCCTTAGGCCAACATAAGTAATCCTCACATATCTAGTAGACATTAAAAAGAACTGATACATGAAACCTAAGAAAATAAAAGATTCTTAAATGAGAATGTTTCAGAAATAGAAAAAAAACCCAACAACAACAGTCAAATGGAAAGTATGTGGCAGATAAAACTCTGGAAATCAGTCCCAGCAATACTGATCTCTAATTTGATTGATATACTGTTGGAAAATTTACTGAACTGCTTTGAATTCTGATTTCCTATTATGAAATGATGGGTACATATAGGATGCCCTCATGGGTTACTTCCTGTTTTAAAAATCCACCTTTTGCTACACTGGAAGAAAATTAATTTTCCTAATCATATTTTCTCTCATGGAAAAGGAGATTATCTATAAAAATGAATATCTCCACTATAGTATATGTTTCCAATTAAATAACTGATGAACTTATGTAAGGTTTAAGAGTACTGAATCTGTCAGAGAGCTTACAAATCAGAGGAGACTAGTAGGAAATAAGATTATCCAGTCATTTACAATTCAGATTTAAAGTGTCAGCATTTACATTTTTATCAGCGTTATACTTATAATGAGATTTGTGATGCGTTGCCTCTAAGTCATCTTGTCATATGACTGATGTAAAAATATCATGTTAGCAAACTAAGGCTTTTTTCTAGGTACAATACTCTTCTCACATTTCAGAGAGAAATGAGCAGAAGTATGCTAAGTCCATTTATTTCTCTTACATAACCTAACTTGTTTCCATCTGCATGTGTAAATTTATTAGATGATTTAAAGAGGAGACAGAAGACAAATCTCACAAGTTATGGTTTAATTCTGTGTGGAGGATACGTAAGAAAGTGAGGTTCATGTGGACATCCCAGGACTCACCAATGAAATGAATAGCAACTGATTCTGGAAACGGTTGAAACTTTAACCCACAGATGGTCTTTTACCATCACCTCCAAGCAGGCAGTCATTTAATATGGTCCTTCCCAGTCTTGTGAACCAATTTCTGACAACATCTGTTCTGAATGCCAAATCCTTGAGGAGTACTATAGAAATGTATTCATTCATATTCTATAAACATTCCATTTCCTTTTTATCTGTTTTATGACCAGAGGAAGAAGTTTTGAAAACTATGGCATAAGAGTTGCTTGGGAAATTTCTGAATGGCATTAAATTAACCAAATCTCTAGTGTTACTCACTCTAGTTCATAATATAGAGAGCTGTCCAGGTGAAGAGCAGTTCAATAACCAATCTCACTTTTATAATTTCAACTGTATGCACTTGTAACTTTTGATTTGAATTTCAAATTTGAAACTGCTATTTGTTTTCTCTGTTCAAAGCATCCAAATTCATATGGCATATCTCTCCAAAATTAATATTCATGTGGGCACCTTGTTGTATTTCAGCTCCAGCTGTTCCAAATTTGGTAAAACCCACCCTATCATTTTTACATAATGCAATAACAGACAACAAGTTTATTAACAATTTATTCACAATTTCAGGGAGTAAGGATAAGGCTATTGGATATTGTTGATAAACAGACTAGTAAAGGCAGAAAAAGTACTGATTTTATCTGTCTCTGTCTTTGAATGAAAGACTTGGGAAATATGATTTTGCTAAATTAAAACTGGATTGGTCAAGTCAAGCAAACTAAAGATCTATACCTGTATTTTTTTTCTCATTTCTTAAAGCAATTGTTAAGGATTATGATAATGCTGAGGTGCTAAATATCTCTAAAGTGATGAAATTGGCAGCCACCTTTAGATGTATATAAGGAGCAAAAAGTCAGCAGAGGTAATATATTTTACCGACTGATAGCTTGAGGCCCATCTTTCAAAGTAATAACTGATGGACAGAAAATCTTTTACTTAGAGATGGTAGAAATTTATTAATAACTTTCAATGAGAAGACTACATATTAAACATTCATTCAAACCTTAATTAATGGGAACAATCAATTCGATTTTATTTTACTCCTAGAAGGATACAAGAAAATAAGAAATTAAGTTTGGTTGGAGAGTTAATAAAATATAGATGAAACAAAAATCACTCAGTGTTTGGACTACGACTAGTACTTAACCTAATTTTCTATAGCAGCAGCTCAACAGGACTTTCTGCCATGATTGAAATGGTTTGTATCTACACAGTCATCTACCATAGCCCCTAGTCATGTGTAGGTTTCGAGCAGCTGAAATTTGGCTAGTTCAACTGAGAAACCAAGTTTTTTTCCAGCTTTATTGAGGTATAATTGACAAATAAAATTGTAATACATTTAAAGTATTTGATGTTATGATTTGTGACCAAAATAAAGGTGGGAACAAGGGGAAATAATAATATATATGTCCTGACAAAATAGAAACACATCAATTAAAACAATGACAATGGAGAGAAAAAGGTATATTAGAATGAACTCACTGATTGTTGCTTTGACCCTTCCTGTGCAGGATTGTTTTTTGTAGTAGCATTGGTTGAATAATTCTAAAACTATTTTGTATGCACTGTAGAAAAGGTTAAATGAGGGAATAACCTTGATATTCTTGGAAATCAGAGGTCTCCCTGGGAGAAGGGGAAACATAAATGAAATGGGAAAGGTAAGAAAAATCCTGTGGGTAGATTTGAATTGGGGGTATCAGTATGGTCTCACAATTTGAAAAAAATCCCCGTGTATTTGTGTGTGTGTGTGTGTGTGTGTGTGTGTGTGTGTTCCATGAAAGAGTCTAAAAGTAATGATACTGCAATACCAATTGCCATACTTAGTGCCCAAGTTTTTGCTTCTAAAAGGAATTAGGATTCTGGAGAAATGCTGATTTCAGGCCTGAGGAGTAAAAGTACAAGCTGAACATGAAATGTAGTTGGAGGCCAGAAACTCCAAATAACTTTGTAATTACTTGTGGAGATATATACATAAATGGATAAATATGTAGTATATATACCCAATGGAATACTACTCTGCCATAAGAAAAGATGAAATACTTCCATTTGTGACAACATGGATGGACCTTGAGATTATCATGCTAAATGAAATAAGTGAGATAGAAAAAGTAAAGAAACACATGACTTCACTTATATGTGGGATATAATACTGAAGACAACAAAGGAATATGGTAAACAAATAAGAAGCAATAACTCATAGACACAGGCAACAGTTTAGTGGTTACCAGAGGGCAAGGGGGGAGTAGGAGTTGTAGAAAAGGGTAAAGGGTAAATACATGGGGATGGAAGGAGAACTGACTCTGTGTGGTGAACACATAATGCAATACATAGATTATGTATTATAGAATTGTACACTTGAAACAAGTATACGCTTGTACAATTGAAATTGTACACTTGTATAGAATTGTACAAAATGTAGTTTTGTTGACCATTTTCACCCCAATAAATTTAATAAAAAAATAAAAAAAAAAATAATTAATTTTTTTTTTAATCAAATGAGCTACCTTATGCTCGATTGAACAAATTTGGGTCAGTTGTTTCTAATTTTTTATTACTGTATAACACACAATCAGGAAAATAGCAATTTAGTAAGGCCATTGATTGGTAAATTTTCATTATCAGAATGCATTCTTTTAACCAGACCCAGATCAAGAAATAGAACATTAAGCAAAATTCATGCACCATTAAGTGTAACCACTCTTTTAATTTCTAACATTTTTTTTATCTGTTTTGTAAAATGGAATCATGCAGAATATACTCTTTTGTGTCAGACTTATTTTAATTCATATTATTTTTGTGAGCTTGATCCATATGTTTGTGTTTCGGAGATAAATCCTTTTGATTATAGCTTTCTATTGTAAACACATCTCAGAGTTTAAATTTTAGATGATTTGAATATAAAAAATAAGATATTAAATACTTCTAAATCCATAAGTCCACAGTGACACACTAAAAAAGGTGCAGATGGGAGGAAGAGATCTTGTTTACATAATTATGCACACAAATAAATCCACAATGAGAAAATAACCATGCTATAACCATTGCTGTAATAATTTATTCAAACAAGGATCATCAATGGATCTAAAACCACTGGGGTAGAGAGAGTAGGTTATTCACATAGCTTTAACATGAGCCCACATATCACTTACTAATAAAGGAAAAGTGGCAACATTATAGTGGGACAATCTTGTAAGTGACAAACCCAGAATTATCAACATCATGTTTCACAATAGAATGCAATATCATGTTTGTCATATTCTTACCAAAAAAGTTTAATTTCAATCTAAATATGACAAAACAGAAAAAAATCCAGACTGTAAACCATTATATAGGACAACTGGCCTAGATATTTAAATTGTATCAGTGTCATAAAATGTAAATGACAGTTTTTCAAAAATTAACTTTGGGGCTGCAATTCTAGATTTAAAAAGACAAAACTAAGTACATTCATGATCCTTGATTGGATATTCAATAAAAGCAACAAAAAGCTGTAAAGGACAATATGGAGAAATTAAGGGACTTTAAATACTCAGTGTTAATTAGATAACATTATTTTATCATTTTTTGAACTTCTTGGGCTTGATGCTAGTATTTTATTCCAATAGGAAATGTCTTGTTTTTAGAAAAATATTTCAAGGTATAGTTTCGGGATGTCTGCAAATTCCTAGTGTTTCCAAAAAAAAAAAGAGAAAAAAGAAAAAAAAAATGCAAATCAGAGAGAGTCAGAAACCAAATGTACCTATTGAAAACTAGTGAATCTAGATAAAGATATATAGATATTCCTTTGTACTATTCCTTCAAAGTTTCTGTATATTTAAACGATAAAACAAAAGGGAATATATAAATCACATTTCACTTAAAATTTTCAAAGATTTAGGATTGTTTTAAAAATTTGATATAGTAAAAACTACAATGAGCTACCTACCATGTTTTTTTCTTGTCAATATTTAAGTATGTAAATCCAAAACATTTGTTGATCTAATTTAATTTGTGATGGACTTACCAGTTAATATATTTTATTACAAAATTTTTAAAATACTAATGAATTTTGCAATATTTAAAGTAATCTTAAATGTTGATTTTTCATTGATCATATTTTCCTATTTGCATATCACAAACTTATAAGCCACAATTATTTATGAAAACTATGCTTTTGGGTACACAGTGCTTTCAAAATATTATTTTTGGTTGAGTTTTGATTCAATGAAAAAAACATCAAAAAATACTCCAGAACAATTTGAACTTATATTTCATTGCTTATACCCAAATATTACTAATTATAATATTAGCTACCACTTACCAAGGAAATAGAAATTATTTTATAAAAACAATCCTGCCCTCCAAAATCCCCAATACTGAATTGGAACAATGCAAACAAATATTTTAAGAATTGCTAATTGGATCATGGTTTCAGTAAAATCTGTTTAAAACAAAACAAAACACATCTTAGAAGTGTTATATAACTTTAAGTGATAGAAAACACAATTCATTAAAAATACTTATGTGACTAGAAATAAACTAACTTTAAAAATAAATAAAATGCAATTATTAACTCTTATTTCTTACTTTGTATAGGATTAAAAAGTTCTTTCTTACTTGACATTCAGGAGCCTGATGTTCAATGGATTATTTGAAATTAGTATGGAGAGATTAATAATTTTACAAATCTGCCTGCATACTTTTACTCTTAAAAGCAAATAAAATTAATGTAAACTCCTATGTAGACACTATAATAATACATATTGCATATTTACTTAGCAGCAAAGATGGTGTTGCAAATTTAAGCATCATCACCAACTGAAGGATGAGAGAATATGCCATCCCCAAATATGCTATTTTGGCATAGCGGTTATTTTGAGTTATAGGCACTTAAAAAACAGCTGGTAGAAGAAGGGTACTCTGACCTTCCCTTTTCTCCCTGAAAGCAGGAGATAAAACCCCTGTGTCAAAGATGTCCTCACTATACCAGCCGGAAAGGAATTTTTATCACCATGGACAGGGAGTCAAGGGCAGGAGAATTCTGTACAAACAGACCTTTTTTTTGAGGGCAGTGCCACTGGCCCTCACATGTGGGACCCGAACCGGGACCGCCGGCTTCTCAAGCCAGCGCTCAACCACCGCGCCACTCGGCCGGCCCTAAACAGACCTTTTTAAAATAATTGTTATCTTCTTTTAGTCTCCCTATATATTTTAGTTATTTTTCCAAAATTGCCTCACTTTTTTCAATCTTGTGCCAAATAATTTACACTTTGAAACTTCTTTTGGTCTTAATTTCCTTATTAGGACCTCCATGTCATGTAAATGTTATATTAAATATATTTCAACTGTTAATCTGTTTTATGTAAATTTAATTCTCAGGTCTAGCTGGAGACCAAAGGAGGTAAAGTTTTGCCTTCCCTACACACCATTACTGCACAAGGTAGAGAAACCTTCATATCTTAATATTTGTCATACATATTTTTTGAAAAAATTCATTTTTCCAAATCACACATTGACTTGCTCCCAGTTTTAGTGTATAGGCACCTACAATTTTCTGTTTTTCTTATGAAAAATTAACGTGAAAATATGGTTAACACTGATGGCTATATACAGTAAAACCTTGATTATGAGTAACTTGGTTTGCAAGTGTTTCGCAAGATTAGCAAACATTTCTATTAGGTTGGTGCAAAAGTAATAGTGGTTGCACCAACCTAATAATACATTTTAACTCAGTAAATGAGCAATGTCTTGCAATACGAGTAGTTTGTTTCTGGAATGTTATGCTCACAAATCAAGGTATTAATATATATATATTATATATATATAATATATATTATTATATATATAATATATATTATATATATAATATATAATATATTATATATATATATATTATATATATATAATCATTAGGAATTTTTCCTACATGACATCCAACTCATAGTATCTCTGGAAGTTAGGAACAGAAAAGATTCCTTTAGGCCTTAAGAAATACTTTTATTACATCAATAAATAATATTTTGAAAATTATTTAGTTATGATTAAATCTGTCCCATTAGCATTTGCCCTCAGAGAATGAAAACAATGTCTTATTTATTTCCAATGAATTCCTTAAGTGTAGGCTATATTTAAGTTTTTACAGAGACCTAGGCAACTTACTTTATTCTTGAAAATTAGACAGTATATATTTATTTGTTAACTTCTTTTGCAAGGACATGTGAATAATTGATGGCCTTAATTTTTTCCTGTTTTACCAGCCAGAAACAACTTATTTTCATAGAATCTACTATGGCAATCCACTGAAGGCCCCAATTCCTTAAGGTCTGACATATCTAGAAATGTGTGGCTCCAAATAGAAATATTTGTCTTTGTTATATGTTATTTTCAAATACCCATACCATTTCTTTGACTTCAAAAATTAATTATTCATGTTTTGCTTTCAAGCAAAACAGGCAATTATCTTTAAAGTAGAAGTGGTATTAGAATAGGACAGTACTCTTCCAAAAACTTGAAGCAGAGATAATACTCCTTAACTTATTTTATGAGGCCAACATTACCCTGATACCAAAACCTGATAAGGATAACAAAAAAAATAAAAGAAAATTACACACCAATACCTCTGATGAATACAGATGCAAAAATCCTAAACAAGATTCTAGCAAATCTAATACAACAACACATTAAAAGGATTATATATCACGACCAAGTGGGGTTCATCACAGAGACACAAGGATGGTTTAACATATGCAAATCGATCAATGTGATATACCACATAAACAAAATAAAGAAAAAAAGTTATATGATTATATCAATTAATGCAGAAAAAGTGTTTGACAAACTACAACATCTATTTATGATTAAAATACTTAATAAAATGGATATAGAAGGAAAATACCTTAACATAAAGAGGCCATATATGACAAACCCTCAGCTAACATCATAAGTAGTGGTGAAAAGCTCAATCCCTTTGCTCTATGTTCAGGAACAAGACAGAGCTGTCCCCTATCACCCTGTTTTTCAACATAGTATTGGAAGTCCTAGCAGAGCAATCAGGCAAGAGAAAGATATAAAAGGCATCTGAATCAGGAATAAAGAAGTTAAATTGTCACTTTTTTGCCGATGACATGATGCTATGTATAGAAAACCCTAACGGCTTCACCAAACAGCGATCAGAAACAATAAACAAATATGTACAGTCAAGTTGCCAGCTATAAAACCAATGTATAAAAGTCCATTGCATTCCTATATACTAACAATGAAATCTCAGAAAAAGAAATAAAAAACAAACAATTCCTTTTGCAACTGCAACAAAAAGAATAAAATACCTAGAAATAAACTTAAGTATGCGAAAGACCTATACACTGAAAACTATTAAGACATTTTTAAAAGAAACTGAAGAAGACACAAAGAAATAGAAAGACATTCTGTATTCACAGATTTGAAGAATCAACATAGTTAAAATGGCCATATTACCCAAACCAATACCCAAATTTAATGCAATCCCCATCAACATCCCAGTGGCATTTTCCAAAGAAATAGAACAAAAAATCATCAGCTTTGTATGAATCCACAAAAGACCCTGAATAGTCATAGCAATCCTAACTAAAAAGAAAAATGCTGGAGGCATCATACTCCCTGACTTCAACTTGTACTACAGGGCAACAATAATAAAAACAGTATGGTATTGGCAGAAAAACAGATACACAGGCCAATGGAATAGAACTGAAAACCCAGAAATAAACCCACATAAATATGGATAGATAATTTTCAACAAAAAAGTCAAAAACATACACTGGATTAAAGACAGCCTCTTTAATAAATGGTGCTGGGAGAATTGGAAAGCCACATGCAAAAGAATGAAACTAGACTGCTATCTGTCACCAGGTACCATAATGAACTTAAAATGGATCAAAGACCTAAACATAAGACATGAAATGATAAACTGAATAGGAGAAAACATAGGTACTAAATTTATGGACCTTAGATTCAAAGAAGATTTTATGAATTTGACCTCAAAGGCAAGGGAAGTAAAAGCTAAAATAAATGAATGAGACTATATCAAACTAAAAAGCTTCTGCACAGCAAAAAAAAACCATCAACAAAATAAAGAGGCAAACTACCATATGGGAGAAGATTTTTGCAAACAACATCTCTGATAGAAGATAATATCCAAAATGTATAAGGAACTCATACAACTCAACAACAAAAAACACAATCCAATTTAAAAATAGGCAGAGGACCTGAGTAGATATTCTCCAAAGAGGACATACAGATGGCCAATAGACATATGAAGAAATACTCAACATCACTAATCATCAGAGAGATGCATATAAAAACCACAATGAGATATCACTTCACACCTGTTAGAATGGCTATCAACAACAAATAATAAGTGTTGGAGAGGCTGTGGAAAAAAAGGAGCTCTCGAACACTGTTGGTGGGAATGCAGATTGGTGCAGCCACTATGGAAGGCAGTGTATAGCAATCAAATGGCCAGGAATACCCACATTCTATGACAACAAACTCCTAATTTGTAAATCCCCTAAAATAGAATCTTTATACCCCACCCAAACAGCGGGATGAGGGCATGGGAGTATTGATTGGGAAGCTCTTTCAAATTTGGGGGTTGTTAGTGTTGCCACTGAAAACTGCATTTGGATACCTCCATAAAAGAGTGCACAGTGAGGCAACAGAAATATAGAAAATTCTGTTGACTAAGTTACCCATAAAATAGATATTTAAAACTGCAGTCATGTACCTAGGAATATAATATAATTTATTTAGAGATATTTTTAACTAAGAAAAGAAAGGAGAAGTCCATACTCCAAAGTATATGTCAAATTTTGTTTTGACATCCCCTCAAGTGTTTGCATTCTTAAAAATAAACTTTCCAGCAAATGATTCAGTTTGGAGCACTGGTAAATCAAAAAATAAGATACAATAAATTGTCCTCTTAAACGTCTTCTCAAATCTACTTCTTAAAAAAATCAAATAGAGGGCCGGCCGAGTGGCGCGGTGGTTAAGAGCTGGCTTGGAAAGCCAGCAGCCCCGGTTCGGGTCCTACATATGAGGGCCAGTGACACTGCCCTCAAAAAAACACACACACACACAAAAAAAACAAAAACCAAGAAAAAAAAGAATGTTCCCCTAGGCTACAGCTGGGGTGCATAATACGGGGCTACCAGCCAGATTTCTCACCACAGCCTCTGAGTGGGTTATGAAGACACCAAAGAGAAGAGATATAAAGGAATTCAAACAGCAGGCTATTTCTGAATAAACGTAAGTGCAAAGGACTCCTTTTCTGTCAAACAGTGAGCAGATTCTAAAACATTAGCGAATAAACCAACCTGAAGATTATTAATTAAGTCTGTAAAGAAAGTAAAAGTAAATAGGACTAACTTTTAATCAGACTAGACTAAACTAGATAGACAAATGTCTAGGTGGATAGGTGGATAAGTGGATATATGGCTAGATAGATACGTAACTATAGATAGAAAGACAAATGAAAGACATACAGAAAGGAAAGAAAACAATAGGCTTTATTTGTTTGACATATTTCAAAAGAAAGACAGTAATATTTCTGTTTTGAAGTTTTGATAATGCTATGTATTACATTAAGAGGGAATATATTAACGTTTGCTTTTTTAAAGTTGCATTGTATTACTAATGAATGATTTAAATCAAAATAGGACAAATGTATATAAATTCTAAATTTTAAGTAATGAGTAGCAAATGGCATTTAAACATATGAATAGTACTCTATCTTATTGGGTCCTCGGAAAACTCATGACATATTTTGTCTACATTTTTCAAAGGTCATTTATTTATATTAAGAATAAAGATCAATCAATGATATATTGCCTGTTTTGTTAGTCTTTTGCCATCTTTCAGTGAGCTTCATAATTCCTAATTCATAAAAGGAAGGACCTGACTTTATTTGCGAAAAACTGTACAAGGTGATGAATCACAGCCTCATCTGAATTGAACGCTATACCACGCAAGGAGCTTTGAAGTGAGTGAAACAAGTGGAAGTCTGATGCCCCAAGATCAGGCAAGTATGGTGGGTGTGGCAACACATCCTATCCAAGCTCCAATAATTTTTGACGGGTGATCAAACTTGTGTGTGGTCTCGCTTTGTCTTGATGGAACACAATTGCTTTACAATTAAGAAGCTCTGGACGTTTCTGGATGACGGATTCATTCAAACTGCCCAACTGCCAACAGTACTCGTTCAAATTGATTGTTTGGTTCCTTGGTAGGAGCTCAAAAAACATGATACCTTTAAAATCCCATGACACTGAGAGCATAATATTCGTCTGATAAATGTCTGCTTTCGATGTCGTTTAAGGCAAATCATCACATCAGGACCAGAACGGTTTGCACAACATTGTTGTAAGCAATCCAATTCTCATCACCAGTTATCAATCACTTCAAAAAAAGATCGTTTTCTTCACTTTTTTTTGTTTGTTTGTTTGGTGTTTTTTTTTTGTTGTTTTTTTAGAGGGCAGTGTCACTGGCCCTCATATGAGGGTTCCGAACCAGAGCTGCTGGCTTCTTAAGGCAGCACTTTACCACCACGCCACTCGGCCGGTCCGTTTTCCTCACTGTTAAAGAGCATATTGCAGATGTTTATACGCGCCATCAAATGAACTTCGTTGAGTTCATGCGGAACCCAAATATTGAGCTTGCTTATGCATCCGCTCAGCTTCTTTAGGTGGACGTGAACGTTTGAACGATGGATGTTTAATGTTTCTGTAATCTCTCCTGTCATGTAACGTGGGTTTGACTCAATCAATGCCTTTATGTTGTTGTCATCAACCTCGGTGTGCCTCCCTGACCACAGAGTGTGGCTGAGATCAAAATCACCAGCATGAAATTTCATGAACCATCTTTGGCACTGATGTTCTTGTAGAGCATTTTCACTTTAAACTTTATGCAACTTTTCACAAGCTTCATGCACGGTCTTCCCTTTATGGAAGTAAAATAGTTAAATATTGCAAAAATAAACAGTTTGGTCTTCCATTTTCAACTTGTAAAATCTGCAAAACTCAACCAAATTGTTCATATTTTTTTACAATGAAGCTAGAACTATTAGCTGTCAAATGTCATAGCAATAGCATAGATGCAAATGATTGTAGTTCTTCCAAAAATGAACTAGTGCCATGTGTTGCAAACATGCATCATGACTTTTCTGAAGACCCAGCAAAATCTTTTTGGAACGGTTCTTTCAGGTTTATGGGACAGAAAGAGAGCTTTGCTCTTTGAAGGATTAACCGTTCTTCCTCCAATCCCTGCCACACTTAGTATTCCTAATGTGTCCTGGGGACATCAAATAAAAAGCAACCCTTTGAGTCCACCACCTGGACCACCATCCATTTTTATACCTTTATTTTGAGAGAGGGGAGAAGTATTTACATTAATATATATAAGTAAGACATTTTTTTTTCTAAATTAGCTCTAAAATAAATTGTAAAAGAAAAATTCTAAAAAAATATTCACCTCTTTCAGTATTATTATAATACACCAATGGATTATAATTATTTATTTATATAATGTACAAATATTTATTTTTGGCAAAACATCATTACATTGTAAGAATTATCATACTATTTTGTAAGGACCTGGATGTTATAGAAAAATTTTTATTAATTATTGATTTCTTAAAGTTTTACTCCATAACAGGTGTATATATTTGTGCTATCTAAAAGTGTGCATATATAAATAATCAAGTTCTCAGCTACATCATGTAAGGGATGAATTGGTACCTGAAAAATAGGAACATGATGTACATATTTATAAAGTGAATGCACTAACAAAATGTGAAGTACATGCACACAAAACTACATCTAATTTTCATAATGTTCAAAACAATTGTTAACAAAATTAGTTTATAAGTTCAACATAAAACTAATATCTTTATTTGAAACTCTGCATAAAGCATGTAAAATTTTAACAATTTCTGCTCCTCTACAGTCTTCATCACAGAATGTTTCACTAGATGTTAATCACTAATTGAGATAGGCATTTAGATTGCCTATTGTCTTCATTTTATTTTATTTTGTGTTTTAATTAGTTTCAGGTGTACAAAACAATGTAATAGTTATACATTTCAACCCTCATAAAGTGATAACCTCCCTCCCCTAATTTATAGCTGCTCTGACATCTTATATATCTGTTACAATTCCTATTGTTTTTAATTCCTACACACAGGAGGCCTATGAGTACCAGATATAGTATTTACTTTTTTTCCCCAACAATTAAATAAAAAAGAGAGAATAACCTGGGATAAAAAACAAACCAACAAAAAACCTGTCCTCCAATTGTCTTATGGGTAGACTAAGACTTTCATAATTATAATAATGATTAGCAAAGGTAAAAGAGACAACCTAAAATAAGTATTTTTCAAAATTATACATATAAAATCTTATCTGATAACTCTAGAACCATAACACAGCTCAATTGGCTAAATCAAAATTTAAAAAATAATATTAATGTTTATTTATTTATTATTATTATTATTATAAGGCAACATATGAATACAGGCTATTGTAAAAAGATCAAGTATAAAATTATAGAAAAAAAAGTTTGATCTCAGTCCATCTCTACCCCATTCAACTTTCTTTTAAAACATATCATTAATATATATATATATATATACCATATATATAATATATTTTTAAAAATGTTAACTACTTTTGTAATGCTCACATAAACTTTCTTGTAAGTCCTAGTAAAATTGCATGCTAAATATGCAATTAATTACAAAATTAGTTTATTGTGAATTATTAAAAATGCCAATCACCTAAAAATCAGCCTACCAACTAAGTTGAAAGTAAATACCAAACAAGGTTAATTTGATAAAAGAAAAAAAAATAGAATATATATGGTAACTCTAGAGAGATATTACACATGATCATTTCAAGAGCTTTTTTTTTTTTTCTTCTCAAGCTACATTATAAAAATCAAACAATATAAATCACCGATATTGTCAGCTACATAACTTCCAGGACCAATGTAAAATAAAGGATGTGGAAACTCAGTTGGGGGCAGGGAAGTCAATTTCCTTTCCCTTTAGTAATTGACTCCATTTCATGTAAACAGGTGACCCTGAAGAGATTTCAACCTCAGTTCTGGGATGTGCTTGGTACAGGAATGGGTGAAAACTCCCCAGTGAGTCATCCTCCACATTTCCCATGTTGCTGCCAGCATGGGGCAGGGATACCCACCACCTTTGCCCAGCCCCCAAAATCTGTAGAATGGGCACTCTAACCACTCTGTATCAGTACCTAATCTAGCACCTATGTCTTTGTTGGAGATGGAGGATAATAGAAGAAAGCAGGTCTCTCCATAACCATATCACTGGATGGAAGTTGGGAGCCATACACGCTCCAATACCAGATGGTGAAGAGCAGGCATTCAAGAACCCAATGGGTGGTGGTATTTCATGTGAATTGAGATACATACTAATCATACCAGACCTCACTTACAAAACACAAATTCATAGATAAAATTATAGAATTTCAATACTGTGACAATGGAACATTAAACCCCAAGTATGGGTTCCATCCAAACACAGGGTATTTTATTCTGTACTGGTCAAAATCCCATGAAGCCAGCTCTGCTCATTAATAGTTTGTACCTTTATGATGTCAGGATACATGCCAGGACTATATATCTTTTCTAGTTTTGGAGTTCCAGAATGTCAGGACTAAGGTCATATTCACACAAAACGATGGTAATATAAGTTGTTTATTCCCAAAACAATTTATAGTTGTATCGAACACAATAAGCATCAAATTCTTTTGGCTGTCAGAGAATGAGTTGACTGAGCAAAACACCTGTGAACAGGGACCCTAAACTGGCTCTGAAATGCTTTGGGTTAATAAGTAATATCTCAGGTTAATATTTGATACTGAATAAAGTATAGAAAATAAAGAATATAATTATTTTGTCTTTTCATATACAAGCATCAACACGTTGATGATCCAAATGAGCTTTAAAAGTATAAGTAACAAAATGTCAAATGCTTACTTTAGCAATTTGTAGCAAACTAACAAGAAGCTTAAGTACAAAGCTATAAAAACTCAGCTTGCCTATGGATCAATTAGCTGGATAAAGGTGATATGCTTCCAAACTTGGGTAATGGTCCACCTTCCAATCTGTGGGCCAAATTGACAGTGACATGAAAGTAGGCTTTTGGCACTTACAGAGCCTAATATTGCCACTAAGTGTTAAATTACCACTCCAGCAAGTCTCAAACTGAACAGACTAACAAGGAGAACTATTTTTTTCTAAAGTTTTCAGAAAGATATGTTTGTAGGACAACAGCATGTAATTATTTATTCCAATGCTCTTTGTGTTTATGACAGCACTTCAAGCAAACAAAGAAAGAGCTGAAAGGATAGGAATAATTGTTCTTGGTATCTTTGAATGAAATGGGGAGAAAAAATGAAGAATGCAATTCTGTGTCTGGTAGAGCTAAAGAAACTATTAAGCAATGATTCAAATTTTATCAGGAACAGCTCATATGTTGTGGTCATGACCAATCCTTACAAAGAGTAAGCTGAAGGTCAATCCCACCTAATGACATTCCAACTCAATTACAATTGGAGGTTACAGTAGTCAAAGCTCAATTACAAAGGAGCTTACACACAAGGAACACTCTAGAAACATTTGTCTAGGGAAACCAAGGAGCTCTGCCATAAGGCCCACAGGACACCTACTACATAACACAACCCAGCTAAGACTGGGAGTCATAGGCAATCTACCTAATACAGAGAACAAACACAAGAAGGCAGCAAAAATGATGAAATAAAAATATATATATATCCAAAATTAAACACTGGAGGAAACTCCAGAAAAATACTTAAACAAAATGGAGACAAGCATTTTTCCAGACAAGAATTTAAAACACTGGGTATAAGGATGTTTAAATAACTTAGAGAAAAGTTCAACAAAGAAATAGTAAGTGTAAAAAAGAACACAGAGAGCATAAAAAAGAACCATTCAAAAATGAAGAATATAGTAACTGAAATGAAGGATACACTAGAAGAAGTCAATAGCAGATTAGGTGAAGAAGAGGATCAAATCCAATTTTGAAGAAAAGGTAGCACAAAACACCCAATCACAGCAGCAAAAGGGAAAAAGAAAAAGTAAAAAAAGTGAGAATACTTTAAGTGACTTCTTGGATGACATCAAGCATAACATCATTTATATCGTAGGGATACCAGAAGGAGAAGAGTGCTACCAAAAGATTAAGGACCTATTTGAAGAAATAATGACTAAAAATGTCCCTAACCTGGTGAAGGAATAGACATACAAATCCAGGAAACACAAAGAGTCTCATATAAGATGAACCCAAAAGACCAATACCAAGACACATCATAATTAAAATGCCAAAGTTAAAAACAAAAATGAATCTTAAAAACAGCAAGGAAATAGCAACTAGTTACCTAAAAGGGCGCTCCCATAAGATTGTCAGCTGATTTCGTATCAGAAAACTTTGCAGGCCAAAAGTGATTGGCATGAAATATTCAACATGATTAAAAGTCAGGACCTACAACCAAGACTACTCTATCCAGCTAAGCTGGCTTTTAAAATTGAAGGAGATAAAGAGCTTACCAGACAAAAAGCTAAAGAATTTATTACTACCAAACCAGTATTACAAGAAATATTAAAGGGATTTGTTTCAGGACTGGAAAAAAATAACATTAATATAAATAATAAAATGGCAATAACTATGTACCTATCAATAATCAATTTAAATATAAATGGTTTAAATGTTCCAATCAAAAGAGATAGGGTAGCTGAATGGATAAGAAAACAAGACCCATATTTTTGCTGTCTACAAGAGACCCACCTCAGATTTAAAGAAACACACAGACTAAAAGTAAATGTATAGAAAAAGATTTTTCATGCAAATGGAATCAAAACAAAACAAAAAGCTGGTGTGGCAATACTAATATCACTCAAAATAGACTTTAAAATAGAGGCTATCACAAGAGACAAGGAACATTTCATAGTGATAAAGGGATAGAGCCAACAAGGAGATGTAACCCGTATAAACATTTATGCAACCAGCATAGGAGCACCTAAATACAAAAACAAATACTAATTGACAAAAACAAGAGGTTGACAATAATAAGTCATAGTAGGGGACTTGAATAATCCATTGACATTAAGGGCTAGATCTTTCAGACAGAAAATTAACAAGAAAACAGTAGTCTTAAATGATACACTATATCAGATACACTTAATGGATAATTTTAGATCATTTCACCCCAAAACACCATAATATACATTCTTTTCAAGTGCACATGGAACATTTTCCAAGATAGATCATATGTTAGGCCACAAAGTAATTCTCAATAAACTTAAAAAGATTGAAATTACATTTGGAATCTTCCCTGACAGCATGGTATGAAACTAGAAATCAAGTACAAGAAAGGAGAGAGAGAGAGAGAGAGAGAGAGAGAGAGAGAGAGAGAGAGAGAGAGAGAGAGAAGAAAGAAAGAAAGAAAGAAAGAAAGAAAGAAAGAAAGAAAGAAAGAAAGAAAGAAAGAAAGAAAGAAAGAAAGGAGGAAGGGAGGAAGGGAGGAAGGGAGAGAAACACAAAAACATGGAAAAAAAATAACATGCTACTGCATAATGAATAGGTCAATAATGAGATCAAAAGATATCTTGAGACAAAAGAAAATGAAAACACAATGACCCTAAATCTGTGGAACACAGAGAAAGCAGTTCTAAGAGGGAAATTCATAGCAATACAGGTCTACCTCAAGATACAAGAAAAATCTCAAATAAATAATTTAACCTTACACCTAAAGAAACTATTGGTTGTCGTAAAAGTCATGATGCATGTTTGCAACAGATGGCATTAGTTCGTTTTTGGAAGAATTAGAGTCATTTACATCTGTTATTGTATGTCATTTGACAGCTAATAGTTCTGGCTTCATTCTAAAAAAAAAATGAGCAATTTTGGTTGAGTTTTACAGATTTTACAAGTTGAAGATGAAAGACTAAACTGTTTATTTTCACCATATTTCACTGTTTTACTTCCATAAAGGGAAGAACGTGCATCAAGCTTGTGAAAAGTTGCATAAAGTTTAAAGTGAAAATGCTCTATAAGAACATCAGTGCCATATGGTTCATGAAATTCCATGCTGGTGATTTTGATCTTAACCATGCTCCACAGTCAGGGAGGCACACCGAGATTGATGACGACAAAATACAGGCATTGATCGAGTCAAACCCACGTTACATGACAAGAGAGACTGCAGAAATATTGAATATCATCATTCAAGCATTCATAACCACCTGAAGAAGCTGGGATACATAAGCCAACTCGTTTCTTAGGTTCCGCATGAACTCAAAGAAGTTCATTTGATGGCACATATGAACATCTGCAATATGCTCATTAAACGTGAGGAGAATGATCCTTTTTTGGAGCGACTCATAACTGGTGATGAGAAGTGGATTGTTTACAACAATGTGGTGTGCAAATCATCTTGGTCCTCATGTGATGATTCGCCTCAAATGACATCGAGAAAGCAGACATTCATCAGAGGAAGGTTATGCTCTCAGTGTGGTGGGATTTTTTTCTTTTTTTTCTTTTTTTTAAAGCTGAGCCATCCTGCCACCTGTTGGCAGCTCAGTGGCAACTCAGCTCAGGCTGGGCATGGAATTGCTGTTGATCAGAGCTCAGCTTGCACTCTTCAGTGAGCTCTTAACCAACTGAGCCACTTGGCCAGCCATAGTGTGGTGGGATTTTAAAGGTGTCATATTTTTTGAGCTCCTACCAAGGAACCAAACAATCAATTTGAATGAGTACTGTCGCCAGTTGGGCAGTTTGAATGAATCCATCATCCAGAAACGTCCGGAGCTTGTTAATTGTAAAGGAGTTGTGTTCCATCGTGACAACACGAAACCACACATAAGTTTGATCACCCGTCAAAAATTATTATAGCTTGGCTAGGATGTGTTGCCACACCTACCATACTCGCCTGATCTGGTACCATCAGACTTCCACTTGTTTTGCTCTCTTCAAAACTCCTTACATGGGCCGGCTGAGTGGTTCAGTTGGTTAAGAGCTCACTCAAGAGTGCGAGCTGAGCTCTGGGCAATGGTGGTTCGATGCCAGCCCGAGCTGAGTTGCTGTTGAGCTGCCAACAGGTGGCAGGATGGCTCAGTTAAAAAATAAAAACAAAACAAAACAAAACAAAAAAACTGCTTGTGTGGTATAATGTTCATTTCAGATGAAGCTCTAAATCAGCACCTTGTTCAGTTATTTGCAAATAAAGACAGGTTCTTCTACGAACGAGGAATTATGAAGCTCACTGAAAGACGGCAAAAGGTTATCGAACAAAAGGGGCAACATATCATTGATTGATCTTTGTTCTTAATATAAATAAATGACCTTTGAAAAATATAGACAAAATATGTCTTGACTTTTCCGACATCCCTATAGAAAAAGAACAGAAAACAAAGCTCTGAGTTAGTATAAAGAAAAAATAATAGAGATCAGCATGGAAATAAACAAAATAGTGTCTAAAATTAACACCAAAAAAGTCCATGCAACCATTGATCTTTGTAAAGATAAAACAAAACTGATAAACTTTTAATCAGACTCATCAAGAAAAAAAGAGAGCAGACCCAAATAAAATCAGAAATGAAAGTGACGTCACAAGTGACACCACAGAAATACAAAGGATAATAAAATACTATAAACAATTATATGCCAACAAGTTGGACAGTCTTGAAGAAATGGAAAAAAATTCTAGAAGCATACAATCTTCAAAGTCTGAATCAAGAAGAAACAGACCAATTACTATTAACTGGCCAATTACTACTGAACTGACCAATTACTACTAATGAAATTAAATCAGTAAAAACCAACTCCAAACAAAAGTAAGTTTTGGACCAGATGGCTTCACAGGTGAATTTTTCCAAACATTGAAATAAGAATTAACATTTATCCTTCTCAAGCTATTCCAAAAAAATTCAAGAAGACAGGAGGCTCCCAACCTCATTTCATGAGGTCACCATTACCTGATTTCAAAGCCAGACAAAGACAAGAAAATTATACACTTATGTACATAGATGCAGAAATCCTTAAAAAAACACTAGCAAACCAAGTTCAGCAATACATTAAAAAGATCATACACCACCAGTAAGTGGTATTTAGTGCTGGGATGCAATGTTGGTTTAATATATACAAATCAACTAACATGATATATCACATAAACAAAATATAGGGTACAAATCATATGATCAATATCAATAGACACAGAAAAAGTCTTTGACAAAATCCAGTTATCATTAATGTAAAAACTCTCAGCAAAGTGGGAGTAGAGAGAATATATGTCAGCATAATAAAAATCATATATGACAAACCCACAGTAAACATCATATTCAAGAGTGAAAAACTAAAAGTGTTTTCCTTAATGTAAGGCACAAGACAGAGATGTCCACTTTCACCACTTTTATTCTAAATAGTATTGGAAGTCCTAGCTACTTCAATCAAGCAAGGAAAATAAATAAAGGCATCCAAATTGGAAAGGAGCAAGTAAAAAATGTGATTGTTTGCATTATTGCAGATGATATGATACTACATAGGAACAACAGTAAAGATTCCATTAAAAAAACTATCAGAACTGATAAATGAATGCAGTAAGGTAGCAGAACACAAAATTAATATTTCAAAATTGGTTGCACTTTTATATACCAATAATGAATTATCAGAAAGAGAAACTAAGACAACAATTCCATTTACAATTGCGTCAAAAAAATAATAAGATAGAGGGCCGGCCGAGTGGCTCAGTTGGTTAAGAGCTCACTCAAGAGTGCAAGCTCTGAGCAACAGGGTTGTCAGTTGGATTCCTGGCCCAAGCTGAGTAGCCGCTGAGCTGCCAACTAGGTATATATTATGATGCTTAGGAATAAATTTAACCAGGGAGGTAAAAGACCTGTATTCAGAAAATTATAAGACATTGAAGAAGGAAACTGAAGGAGATACAAATAAATAGAAGCATATCCCATGCTCATGGATAGGAAGAATTAACATTGTTAAATGTCCATACTACCCAAAGCAATATCTAGATGCAGTGCAATTTCTATCAACATACCAATAGTATTTCTTCTAGATCTAGAACAAATAATCCTAAAATTCATGTAGAACTTCAAAAGACCCCAAATAGCCACAGAAATATTGTGAATTAAGAACAAAGTTGGAGGTATCACAATACTTGATATCAAACTATACTACAAGTCTGTAGTAATCAAAACAGCATGGCCCTGTCAGACAAAATATATATAAATCAAAGTAACAGAATAGAGAGCCCAGAAATAAATCTACACATATATGGTCAATTAACCAAAAAGAAAAAGAAAAAAAAAGAAAAAAAAAAAGGAGGCAAGAATATACAATGGGGTAAAGACAATCTATTCTATAAATGGTGTTGGGAAAACTGGACAGATGCATGCTAAGAAAAGAAAATGAAACTAAACCAAGTTCTTACATCATATACAAAAATAAACTCAAAATGGGCTAAAGACTTCAGTGTACACCCAAAACCATAAAACTCCTAGACCATAGACAGTAACATCTCTGACATTTGTCTAAATAATATATATATATATATATATATATATATATATATATATATATATTATATATATGTAATGATGTATCTCCTCAGGCAAGGGAAACTACAACAACAAAAATAAACAAATGAGACTACATCAATCTAAGAAAGATTTTGCACAGCAAAGGAAACCATCAACAAAACAAAAAGACAACCTACTGAATGGGAGAACACATTTACCAATGATATATCCAATAACGGGTTAATATCCAGAATGTATCAAGAACTCACACAACTGAACACCAAAAAACTAACAACCCAATTAAAAAATGGGCAGAGGGCCTGAATAGACATTTCTCCAAAGAGGACATACACATAACTAATAGCCATATGAAAACATGTTCAACATCACTATCATCAGAAAAATGCAAATTAAAACCACAATGAGGGCCGGCCAAGTGGCACGGTGGTTAAGTGCTGGTTTCGAAAGCCAGTGGCCCAGGTTCGGGCCCCACATATGAGGGCCAGTTACACTGCTCTCAAAAAAACGAAAACAAAAACAAAAACAAAAAACCATAATGAAATATCACCTCACACTTTTCAGAATGGTCATCATCCACAAATCAACAAACAAATGTTGGCCAGAATATGGGCAAAAAGGAACTCTTGTGCACTGTTGGTGGCACTGCAAATTGGTCCAGCCACTATGGAAAGCACGATGAAGGTTCCTCAAAAAATTAAAAATAAAACTACCTTATGACTCAGCAATTACACTTCTGGATATTTATTTGAAGAAATTCAAAACACTAAAATAAAAGATGCATGTTCCCTAGTTCACTGAAGCATTATTTACAACAGCTAAGCTACAGAAGCAACCTAAGTTTTCATCATTAACAACTGGATAAAGAGGTGGGACATATGTACAAAGGAATATTATTTGGCAGTAAAAAAAAAAAAGAAATTGGGCCAGCCGAGTGGTGCAGTGGTTAAGTGCTGGCTTTGGAAGCCAGTGGCCCTGGTTCAGTCCCACATATGAGGGCCAGTAACCCTGCCCTCAAAAAACAAAACAAAACAAAAAAATGAAATCTTACCATTTGGGATTACATGGATGGACCTGGAAAGTGTTATACTAAGTGAAATAAATAATGCAGAAAGACAAATACCATATGATCTCACTTATATATAATATCTAAATAACAAAATAAATGAACAAACAAAAGTGAAATAGACTTATTGATACAGAGAGCAAACTGATGGTTTCCAGAAAGGAGGGTCAGCATTGAGGGGCTGGGTGGAAAATGTGAAGGGATTAAAAATTGCAGATTGGTAGTTTTGAAATAGTCAAAGGGATGTAAAGTACAGAACAAGAAATATAGTCAAAAATATTGCAATAACTATGTACAGTGCAATGTGGGTACTAATGGGGGGGAGGGTGTCACTTCAAAAATTATATAAATGTTTATCCACTAGATTGTACAACTAAAACTAATGTAAAACAACATTGGATGTCAACTGTAATTGAAAATTAAAAAAAAAAATTCTGTCATGCTTTTTAAAAGTAAATGTTCAATTCTGCCATCCAGGGACTGTATTTGAGAGATTCAATGAACAATTTAAATATTGAAAATGATGGTGATGGTATTGATGAAGTAATTCAATTAAATTTCTTTTAATATCAAAATTTAAGTGCATAGTTACTCCAAATTGATTAAAAATAAAACAAAATACAAATACAAGCACCCATAAAGAAAGTATTTTCTTACTAAATCTAAATTGATATTTTATCTTGTTTACATGGACATGTAATTTTATATGACAGGAAGAAACTGACTACTTGCAATTTCAAACAACCAAATTGTTTTTTCACTTTCAAATTTTAGGTTTAAATACTTTTTTTTAAATTTAGCATATGGAATGAAAGGATTCCTATCTGATACTTAATATATTTAAATATGTACAATAGTATGGTCAAGAGTCCAGATTTTTTTTTAAATTTTATGATGCAGGAAAAAAAGGCTAAGAAATGTTAAAAATCTAAAGAATCTATGATTAGACACATTAGGATGTCAAATCTGAAGTAAAAATATGTGCTTCAGTAATATCACAATCAGAATTCTATTGTTTTTCTTTCCTCTTTATCATTTTTTTTAAACAAACTGCCATACATTATTTTAGAAGACAGACTATATCACTTTTGTCAGTCAAATCTTTTATACCAATTCATGCTAAAATTGTAGCAGCTGATAATGTCTGAATATACTTATCATCTTTTTGGATTTCATAACCTGAAGGCACCATGAATGGGAAAATGTGGAGTATGTTTAATTTTCTTCAAATGGCCTTGATTATGAAGAGAATATTATTGCCCCAAACCCTACTTCCAGCCTCATGCTCTATAAAGTACTTTAATTTACAAGAGAAATAAAATTGTCTTTGAGGTCACACCAATTTAGTGAATAAGAAATCAGCTGAAAAGTATTTTCGTCAGAACACAAAATTCATCTGAAAATATATCTGGATCTATTGATTGGCTCATAGGAAGAAGCTGATAAATTTTACAAGGTCAATGTGTTATGCAGCAGTAGGTAACTCATTATTAACTTAGGTTAATATCGAGTTTTATATTAAATATTGAGATTGTTATATGCTTATGAATCTATATTAAGGTTTCATATTAAATATTCAAATTGTTATGTGCTTACGAAATATAATTTTATGAAGTATGTCAGAATATTGCTTTTAAATTGACATTAATAATGTCTCCATTTTGTTATTAGTGAAAATTCTTATATAGTATGAATAGAGAAGAGAGAACAGAAAATTACAGAGCAGAATCAAAAAGAATGATGACAGGCATTTTTTCTTATATGTTTCTCCAATGGGTTACCATATTGGACTTGCTATTGGCAATGGGACATGAGCAACAGAGGACGTGGAGCAGAAATTAATATTTGCTTAAATAGAGAGATGACACAGAGAATGTAAAGGTAGGAAAAAAATCATATAAGCTGCTTGCTCTCACGTGTAAGCTAGGAGATGCTGTGAATAGGGCAGAAGATGGAGAAGTGGTAGTGTTATGGTGGTGTATCTTTGGTAGAACAGATATTTTCAGTGACTTATGACCAGTACTAACAGGACAATCTTGCAGTGTGGATCAACAAGCATCACTGTAGCCATCAAGCATCACTGTAGCCAGGTGATATTTTTTTTTTTTGTACAATTGTCATACGATTTTATACATATAGTCAATGACTTGTAATTAGAGACTGAATTTGAAATCAAGGGATAGGAGGCAATTATCTCTATCTTTTCTATTTTCTCAAAGCACTGGTATTTTTGTCTAGATAAAGGAATTTAGGATCAATTTAAGTCAAGGAGGAAATGGAAAGCTTATGGTAAAGCAAAGTACACATATGACCATATGTCCTATGGTGTCCAGTGAAGAAGAGTACCTGTTGTAACGAAACATTGTTAATGAAGACAGATGACCTAAATTAATGGGTACCTTTAACCTGCATTACATTTCTGTCAGTTACACACACACACACACACACACACACACACACACACACACAGATTATTTAATGCAACAGAAGATAAACAGACTGGGGGCTTTGACCCAATTAAAGATGTGAAGAACACTTTTACAAACTATCTGAAGAATTTATATAGTAATATCAGGCCATATATTTTGAAGGTCACTGAGATCTGTAGCTGGTCATCACACTTGCCTAAGTATAGGATATTGTCCTAATGTTTCTCCTTTCATGACTATGACAGCTAAATGAGTAGGGCTACAAGTTATTTAAAATATTAGTAGTACTGTTGTCCTCCTTTGGAAGTATTTTTTTCCCTATATTTTTTTCTCAGGAAAAAAACAAAGAAACAAATAAACATGTTAATGGCATATAAGTTTATGTATTTTAAGAATTATACTCATGACATAAATTTTTGAGATCCTACACTAAAAATGGATGAGTTAAATTACTTTTGACCTGAATAAGGGAAATCTGTTTCTTCTAATCACATGCAATAGGTAACACTTATCTTCTTAGACTCTTCATTTTCATAAATAACCTCCTTGGTCTGAGAATTCATTCCATGGACTTGATAGGATGAGTGCATTATAGTAAAGCTACTTTTGGGATATAAATCTCCTGATATCCAAATATGTTATGTTTGGAATCCAGGCCCATCCTGAATAATCTCCAATATATCTACCTCACATATGTATCTGAGTACAGTGAAAGGATGACATTTAGAGTAAGTCAAATTGTTTTTAAGTCTTCATTTAATAACCAAACCTAAAGGTACTCACTATAGAATTTTTCCCCCTCCAACTTATATGTATGCTGTACTTTTGCCTTCCTCCCTTTCTATACAGTCTGCCTTCATCTTCAAATTGTTCAGTTAACTAGTACTAATCTTGGTGGATAATCTAGGCTAACTTTTCTTTTTCCTGAATAAGTTGGCTAATATCACTAAAACCCTCTATTAATTGTTGTTGTTGTGTGTGTATCAGGGGGGTAAGGATGTGGGGGCGAGGGTGAGTTCTTGGCTGCAAAAAAATTTACTTCTGTTTTGAATGAACAAGAATAGCATTTGGCAGTTATTCATACTTAATAATGATATAATTTGCACAACTCCTTTTGCTTATCAGGTGCTACTCCTATGTCTCTTGGCTTTGCTGGGAATATTGTGTTGTCTCTGCCTTTTACTGCACTCATGACATTATCATTAAATCTATTTTTTTTTTAAACTGGTCTTTCAGATACCAAGTATGGGCATGTACATACAAAGTAATTGAAGTGAAGGCAGGGTGCTGGTTACAGAAGAGGTCTGTTAAGTACTAGAAGGTATAGTTGCATTTGGAAGTGAAATCATTCTAGGGTTCTTCTAAATGAGATGGGCTTCCATAGAGAAAAGTTAAATTGTAGTTGTGCCTTAGTTGAATGATTTCACTAAAGATCTGTGTCCAAAAATGTCCATCACCTATTGTCACAAAGCCATGTTCATAATTATTTATGCTTGACACAGAAATCAGTTAAAGCTACCAAAGCCCAAATTGTGTCTATCTTGTTCTTTTTATGTGTACATTGCCTTCTCAAAACAAACAAACAGAGGATTTAAGTTTGATTTACAGTCACAGAAGGAACTCTTTTATAACACCTGTTCAAAACCCATGACATTTTTCCTCTTCTCACTCTCATTTGTATCATTCAATTTTAAAGATTTTGGTAATATGAAGAATTAGAAATTTACTCTAAAATTAATAATTTTTTAACCCAAAATATTTCCTTCCATTTTGGGTGGGAGAATACCCCCAGAAATTGAATGGATTCTGCCTACATAAGTAGTCAAAGTTTTCACCTAATTTACTCTCCTGAACCCCCAGGGACAGAGCCTCCTCAGGAAGAAGAGTATAGCTCACATTATGTTAATAAGAGAACAATACTGTTATTACCAAATTGCACACCAAGAATTCTTCTGTATCTTCCCTCCAAACTCTGTGCCAGCTTCTATATCAATATGGTGACTTGAAAAACCAAATCTACATTATCCCTAAACAAAAGCTGAAGAGGCAGGCACAAGATGGTAGAAAATATGGAGGTCTTGTGGTCCAGAAAATATGGAGGGGCCCAGTAAAGCAGCATGGCACCAGAAAGCAGTGATGATTAGCCCATCTACCTTGCTGGAGTAGACTGCACCAAATTTTTATAGGGGTAAATCCACTCTCTGTAGCTGTTCCTGAGTTGATCTGATTTTTCAGTGAGAATCGGAAAATATATATATATGGGAGACATACAGGTGAAAGACCATCAGCAGACAAGAAAATTTCACAAAATTCTGGAAGAGAGAAGAAGGGGATTGAAGACTATTGAGAGATGAAGCCAAGTGAGAATTGAGATCAAAGTCTGTGTAGAGGAAACTAGAACAGAGGAGGGAGCTTGCTGATTGTACCTCCCTTCTCTCCCTACCACCACACACACAAAGGACAGAAATTTTGAATTAGAAAAAAAAAGTAGGATGGAGCACAGGAGTGAAAAGTGAGGCTGAAAACAGGGTAATGATTTGAACACTGAGTATTTCATCCCCAATTTCACTTTTGTAAAAAAAAACACAAAAAAACAAACAAACAAAATATATACACACACACACACACACACACACACATACACACACACATACACACACACACATACATATATCACAGTTCAGAGAGTCACAGATATTTTCTTCAGGAAAAAAAAAACACTTAAACATTTAACTGGGAAGAAAATAAGAAATTTTTAACTGTATAACTGGGCAAACCAGTGAGTTTTGGGTTACCCAGAAAATCTTCCATCAATATGGCATTTTATGACTACTACATAATTCTTAATTGCCTGTCAAAGCTTTCCAGTGGTACACTGTGCTCATTAGCATCATAACTACCATGCAATTTGCTCTCCACTATTTGTAATAATGCATAAGCAAGAATCACCAAGCCTTTGTAGCATGAAAGAGAAAGACCAAGATAAACCAACAGTAAAACTTACCTCAGAGAACATAAACATTACTCCCAGAAACCTCTAACAAGGCACTGTGTTAGTAAGAATTCTATTTTTAAAATGAAATTCTGGAATTATGATAATGAATATCATCATTTAAATTATTTGTCAGCTCCTCATGTTTCTCCTTCTGACTTTGTGTTTTTCTGAAGAACAATCATAAAATGGCAAGGTTTTGAAGAAGTAAATATGAAACTCGGGAGTCAGAACAAAGACATAGCTTTTCTAATTAGATATACTTACAGTGGTGTGTTTGGGTATGTTTGTGAGTAGTAAAGAGTAGGGCTCATTAGACCTCTATATTTTACAGGCTATCAGTTACTGAACAACATAGACCATGTCTAGTATCTTTACATCTCCAGGGTTTAGCATATCGACTAGCACAATTTACATAATATTATTATTCCTAGGAACATTAATTATTTGTCACTATAGTGTAAAAAAGAAACAACAAACTTAAAATATTCTAGCCTAACAATAAAAATGTAAACAATCCCTAAATAATAATATATTGAAGCAGAACACTATATTTATCCCCATAAAAGTAAAGAAATATAAAACAGAACTCAAAAAATTGACCTTGTAGTAAGAAATTTGGTTATTTCTGTAGCAATCTTTCTTTTATCTCATTAGCCTGACATGCAGTTTTTAGTTAATGGCACATTTCTATTACCAAATAAGACAGCATATGCCACTTCAATGCAATGTGAAAATGCCATTATCTCTTCTTCCTACTGATATCTTCACAAACTCCCTCTACTGGCCACGTTATCCATTCCAAGCCTGTATCTCCTATCCATATGTCCCTAACCAAGTCTATCCCCTCAGCCTGGCTAACTACCAGTCATTGTTTATATCTAACCTTATATGTGAACTTCCTTAGAAAACTTTCTATAGTCTATGTGCTCATACATAATTCATAGCACTTACAGCACCATTTCAATAGCTTCTTTCCTAACCAGATTACTCCAGTTCTCTAGAAACTCCCTGAAGTCAGTGGTCATGTCCATATCGCTTATGTTGCACTCCGAGTATTTAGCACAATGGTTGTCATAAAGAAGGTGCTCAATAAATATCTGTTGAATTATTTGGATCTTATATATGAACAAAAAATTCCCTACCAATCAATTGTATGTTAACAAGTATACATTATTGTCAATAGAAGTTGGCAAAAGAGCAGATATGATGTTTTCACTCAGCAACTTAGTGCATAGGCCACAGAATAGGCAGCTCAACTTGGATTCTTTTTTATGAGTATACACAAGAGAACACCAGAGCACAGATGATAAATATTTCTGTGGTTTTGACTGTCAAGAAAGATAACTGGTAAACCCATTATGTAGTAATATGCATTGATAAATAAGACACACATTATATTGACCATATAGTATCTGACTCTACATATTTTTACATATTGCCTGTATTTTACAGGCTATTAAGCTTATGGGAATCCACCCATGGAATACTGCACTATGTTTTCCATGAAACCCCCTTATGATTTACTAAGCAATAAAAATCACTGTTTATACACCTTTACAGAATGATGGGTATGGGATTTCCATTGCATGCAGCAACACAAACTTGTACCTATTCTTTGAATCACCTAGCTTTAGATAAGACTAAAAAGCCAGAGTCTGAGCAGCTATTTTAAAGGATTAATTACCTATTTTTTTCTTGGAGATCTCAAGACAAAGATTTCCTCTCTACACTTATGCCACTGGATGAAATGTTCATAGAAATTCTCTTTCTTCCTTTCTTGTTCTCTTTCTCTTCCTCCTTCTTTTTTTCCTTCTCCTTCTTCTTTTAATGACATTGGTCAGATGAAAAAAACAGAAGGAAAACATAATACCACCCAAGAAGTGTTGGGAGGAAATAGCAAAGGGAGTTGAAAAATATAACGAAAGATAAATGAACTCTCCTAAGTCAATTATTTTATTGTAAACATTTAAGGCAGCTAGTTGTGTAAGAAAAATGTGCTTTGGGGCCAGCCGAGTGGTGTGGTGCTTAAGAGCTGGCTTGGGAAGCCAGCAGCTCCAGTTCGGGTCCCACATATGAGGGCCAGTGACAGCGCCCTCAAAAAAAAAAAAAAAAAAGTGCTTTAGGCTGGAGGTCAGTGAGAGAAAACGATGCTTTTTATCTAATGATTTACAACAGCATTGTCCCAAACCAAATTACTTTTCATTGCTCATGCATTCCTTATCTTCCCATGCATGTATACATGTTCACCTGTGTCCACAAGCAAAAGCGACATGTATATCCTCCAAAATCCAGTAAAAGCAACAAAACCATCTAAGGTTTTATGCTTATTTCTCCTAGACTCTAAAACAATTTAAAATAATATACAATATTTTATCTGTAACCTTTGCCAATAACTCTATAAAGGTTTATTAAATTCAGAATGTTCTATGATAAAGTATAATAGATAGGGTGATGTAATATTAATGTTACTTAGTGGAAAGATCAAATATTTCTTTGAACCTAAATCGCTCTTGATGGCATATATGAAAATATTTGCAAATAAGGGAAGGTGGGCTATTTAATTTTCATTATGAATATCATAAATGGTGAGGCCAGCAACTACCCTCTTTTGTAATAACTCCAGTGCTTAAAAGCACACTTCCAATATACAAGTATATTTAATTAATGAATAAATGAATCAGTTGAATCAGTAATAACTTAAGATAAATAATTTCAAATATATAAGATGTACAATATTAAACTCTGAGATTTATGCAATATTATAATTAATAATATATAATTAAAGCATAGACTTATTCTTTATCCATCATCAAAAACATAACTGAATTGGAAGTTGAAAGGAGATATAAAAGACATATAATTTACTGATAATGTTGTATTTCTTGATGTGGCTGCTAGTTGCATTCACATGTTCATTCTGTAAAAGTTTTCTTGAGCTAAACAGTTATGATTTACATACTTTTTCAAATATATTATACTTTAATAAAAGTTTACTTAATAGTATATGTAGAGTTTGACTCTTTGTAAAGCATTTTATTCTTTGTAAGAATAAAAATAATTATAAAACATAATCTCTACCACAGAAAGATCTATATATATTTGAAACGAATGAACATACACACAAATATAGATAAGTAGAATAAAATATTCTTAGAACCAAAGAAGTCTACAGGGATTGCACTGTTGAAGAGTGGGCTAATTGGAGGGCTCTCTGGAGTACCAGATTTTGAGTTGATATTTGAAAAAAATAACAAATTAGCTTAGACAATGCCCAAGAGACTATTTCAGGCAAAACAAAAACATGTGAATATATATAGTAATGTACAAATTAAATGTTGTGAAAACACAGACCATTAAAACTGAAGTGAGAAGTTTATAGCATAGTATGTGGCAACTTAGATATCAAAGTGGAGAAGCAAATTATTGTCCACAATTGGTTTCAGTATTTGCAATTTGACCTCAGGTTGTGCACATGGCTGGATCTTATGAAAAAAAAAAAAGTCAGGTCCCCACCAGTTTATCACTCTGGAAAAAAAAAAAAAAGGTAACATTCAGAAACAAACAATAAAGAAAACACTGATCTGAGGAGGTTACTTGTTTTTTTCTTTAGTTTTTTTTTTTTTTTTAGCTGAGCCATCCTGCCACCTGTTGGCAGCTCAACGGCAACTCAGCTCGGGCTGGCCTCGAACAGCTGTTGCTCAGAGCTCAGCTCGCACTCTTGAGTGAGCTCTTAACCAACTGAGCCACTCAGCTGGCCCTGGAGGTTACTTGTTAAGCTTATCTAAGAAAGACTATCAAACCAATAGTTATTAAAACATACTAAGATCGTTAACAAATATAGTATATATAAATTATTCAAACAGAATTAAACATAACAAAGAATAAAAATCAGATATAAAACAGGATGGAAGAAGCCAAGGAAAAAAATATGTGTACACCAAGAAAGTTTTTTAGTAATGGAGATTAAATATGACATTAAAAACTATCTTGAATGTATGTTTAGGTTTGAAAAGTTTTTCAAAGAAATAAAAGTACTTACTTAAACTTCATTATAAAAGTGAAATAAGACAATAATAAAAATATATGGATAGCGTGTTCCTTCTCCATGTTAAGTGGAAATTTTTTAAAAAATGAAAAAATGAACCACAGAACTCTAGCATTTAATATGAATAAATTAGATTTATATTAAGAGAATAATTATATGTGATCATAAAATATGTACTTTGATCTCTTGCTTACCAAAATACAAAATAATGAATTGACACTTCCAGGCCTAATCCTTATAGAAAAAAAATATTAAAATGGAATTTAATAATAGTAATAATATTAGTTCCTACATGTTTATATATTTTATACTTTGCACTTCACATTTATACTCATTAACTCATTAAATATTCATATTAACCCTGAAGGGAAGATATAATACTTATTTTATTTACATGAGTAAATAGTTTGAAAGAAAAAAAAATGACTTGGAGATTATTACAAAGCCGAATATAGCAAGGAATCCTCTTGACTCCCATGTTCAGATATCTCTATTTTCTTAAAAAGCTTAATAACACTGAAAATTTTATAGTTTTGTGAAAGTTTTGAGAAATGTACATATATGTGACATTTACATATAAACTTGAGAAATTTACCACTACTTTGATATGATAATATGAGCCTCCTCATCATCTGATAAATTTGAGATATAGTTTTCTGGTTCATTCTCTTTAGTAATTGGAAAACACATTTTAATCTTAATCCATATTTTTGTCAGAATTTTATGTTTCAAAATACCCTTCTGGACCGACATATCATACAGACTTTGAGTTCATTTTACAGCTAGGTTTATTTAAATCTGTTAACTTGTTTTCAGTAGTTCCTAAATAGGAAATTGAAAATACTTTTTAAACATATTAAGTCTAAACTATGTTCTCTATTAGACTTCCAACTTACTAGGGTGTCAATTTGGACTAGTGATTTTGACATGCTTGCTCATCATTTTCTAACTTGTATTAGAAAATAAAAAGGCCTGTGTTAAAAACCCACTCTTAGTAGTTACTGCAAAGTGGATGAAGTAATAGAAGCCCAGAAGCAGATAGGCTATGTAGTATTCTTTGTAGGTTTTCTACTGAACTGAACAATATCCTTTTGAGATGGTTGGCTCTATGTATGTGGGTTTCAAAATAAATTCAACCATTTAAACTATTTGGTATTCTCTGTTCACTTGGAATGAGCCAAGAAGGAGCAGTGAAAATAAATGACTTATATGCCCAAACCCAAAATAGCATGGCCATCTGTATAATAAAAAAGAGGGGAAATGGCTTCTTACTTCATTTTTTGGTTTCCAGGTATTCCCTTTTTTTTCAACAAGCAGTGCTCAGTGAGTGGATGCTTGGGTTTTCTGTCATCCCTTTAACAGTTGTAATTAGATATTTATGAAAACTGTTGCATTGGATTCTGAACAAATTGTATTATTATCTTTATGAATTATGTTGGACGTAACTCAGAAATAAAGTGCACCATGATTAAGAAGTACATGTAATTTAACAAAATGGTTATACTCATGGAAGCAATTTAATAACACATTAAGATTTATGTTCATATTTCCCAAACATATTACAAATATTTCAAAAAATTCCAAGCCTTAGAATATTTAAAACTGAGTACCTTCCTTCCCTTTCCTTCTCCTTTCCTTCCTTCCTTCCTTCCTTCCTTCCTTCCTTCCTTCCTTCCTTCCTTCCTTCCTTCCTTCCTTCCTTTTCTTCCTTCCTTTCTTCCTTCCTTCCTTTCATCCCACCCTTTCTCCCTCCCTCTCTTCCTTTCTTCCTTTTCTTCCTTTCTCCTTGGAAAGCAAATTGGCAGTTCTTGAGAAAGCTGCTGCTAGGGTGTGTAACTAGTAATAATGAATCCATTATAATTAACAGCTACTATATCCAAGACACTTAGTGTTGAAATCACTATGCACATTCCATCTATACAACTTGGACCACTCAGTGTGCTCCCAATTTCCAGTTGTTAGGTACGTGTTTTTTTCTATCTAAGAGCTTGTTTTCTGGAACCATAGGGAACTGCCCATGCAGGAAATCTGGAGGTATCAGGAAATTAATATCTTCCCCTAACAGCCCTCAACTAATGACTGATAAAAGTCCTTGCACATACACCTCAGCCTACTCACCCTGTGAGTGAGATAATTTTGAAGCATTTGTTAGTACACATTTTCAGAGTTTGTCCTTGAGGATAAGCCCCAGCAACCCACTATGATAGCAGACTTCATAATATGTGCTTTATTGATGACTTTACTGTCCAATATTTCCATTTGGCTACTCTTATTTTCTGAGATCAACTCTCAGATAAATGACTTGTACTTGAATCATGTGTAAGAGTTTGCTTCCAGGAGTCCCCACACTAAGACACCCACATCTTCGTGTGACCAAAACACCTCGCCAGTGCCTTTCCAAGAAATATTGTATTGTTTAATCATCATAAACCAGTTGTGAATTAGAGTTTACCAAGACCACCTCAACATAATTTACCATATAACTGTTCGACATATCACTTAGAAAATGGTAAAACCACGTAAAAGCTTCTGTTGGTTAACCATGAGGAAAACACAAATAAACACGAGGATATTCTAAATAGAACTGAGCTATACCTATCTAATCTAGATGGTCCAGGATAGTAACAATCAAAAACTTTACAAGCATCTATATATCTATATATATCTATATATATCTATATATCTATATATCTATATATCTATATCTATATCTATATCTATATCTATATCTATCTATATATATATATATATACATATATATATATGATATTTTTATTTATCTAATTTGAGGAAACCCATATAGGTGAAACTCATTAAAAATAAACAAGTCAAATTGAACAAACGTTTAACTTTTAGCAAAAAATACAAACTTTTGCACATTACTTGATAATAAAAACATCTGGTTGGATAAGTGTTGGAGTTAGTTTGAGGTGTGGGCAAAAGTTAGGTCTGTATTATAACTGGCTCTGATTTCTAACTAGTCAGGCAACAAATACCCTATTGACAGTCATTCAATTATAGCGGTGGACACAAAAACCAGTTTTGTTGAAAATATATGGTCAACTTGGGAGACAAAGACAATAAACATTCAAGCAAATATGTTGGTTAAGTGTTATTGTTTTTGTTTGTTTGTTTGGTTAATTTTTTTTCACTATTTGGAGAAAAATACTGTGGGTCAAATTGGCAGTGGGGGTCTGAATAGCAGACCAAGGTTAGTGAAGATTGAGGGAAATAAATAGTTTTCTATAACAAATGAGAAATGTGCCAGGGCAAATGTTTCCTCTATTATACTCCAATAAAGTACTATTTACTACCAACTTAGATTTTACATCATGACTCAATTTACACATTTATTTTTTAAATTACTAGATGCCATTATGACAGACACCTCCTCTTTTCTCATTTTTTTTAAAGTATTTCAGATTGTGTAAAACATACATAGAAATACTTCTGTGTTGATTAGGATCAGCACAAAAGTTTTAACATCGTATACCTACAGAAATAGTTTTCCAAATGGTGTTTACAGAGTCAGCATAGCCCTCAATAGCCTATTTATGCCACAATGTATTTGAAGTTCCTTACTCTATGAATATCATCTAGAATAGTGTTTCTCAAACTTGAGTAATATATGAAAAATTTTAAGGAAAACTCCTCTTATAAAATAATATTGAGGGCCGGCTGAGTGGCGCGGTGGTTAAGCGCTGGCTTGGGAAGCCAGTGGGCCCCAGTTCAGGTCCCACATATGAGGGCCAGTGACACTGCCCTCAAAAAAAAAAATTATAATAATATTGAAAGTCAATTGTAACTGAAAATTAAAATTAGAAACAAAACTGCTTGCATTCCCAGGATTGCCCTACAATATGTCTTAATCACATTTTGCTTAACCATGTATAAATGTAAAACTAGGTATAATCTCACCGTAGTACAGGTTTTATAAAATTTAAAATTATAAATTAAATAAGAAATGTTAACAATGAAAATAAAATCCAAACTAACTCTAACTTGGGTCAAATGATGCTACTTACCTGAAACTATACTGCCCTTCTAACATGAGTATGGCAGTATGTTATAATGTTGTACCAAATGTACCATACATGCACAGCAATTTTCCTATAATCTTATCTGCCCATATATTGTAAACCCTTATTGATACAGAACATTTTGAAATTAGTTTGTCTTTATTTGGTGTGGATGGAACATAATAAGCCCAAGATATTTAAGATATAACATATGGTATCAAAACCATCATAAATTCAAACATAAATGCAGGTACTTGCATATGATGGCCATATGTCATTATAATATTTTTAGATTATTATTTACATAAAAGCAAAAAAAAATGAAAAGTATCCCGGTCAATAATTGGACTCTAATTTCTGGACCAGTTTTTAAAACCCTGATATAAATACTGTTTGTGTGGAGAATGTACTCTAAATCTAATACTGAATTATTGGAATTGATTTGCCCCATATTGGTGTCCCAGGGGTGAACTTGGGCATAGTTACAATGCTGAACTCTGTCCCTCAGTAAACTGCTATAACTGCAGAACCCAAAAGGTCCCTGAATCAACCTTTCCTAGTAAATGCCACTCCAAAGTAGGGAACAAGCCCCAGAGATATACTACTTCATTGCCTTATTTTCTATGAAGTAGAACCACAAATTCCATGCTTATAGGTTATATACTCCCTATTCTGGAACCATATAATCATGAAGACTTAGAGAGAGGATGGATCTCTAATTATAATCTTAGTCTGCTGATTTTAGGTCAGTAAAAGTCCAAACCACTCAGTAGAAGCATCTGTTTTATTCTCATCAAAGAAAAACTAAAGAGGCCATTAAAACGGAAAGAAAGGGGAAAAATAGCCATAAAAGATCAAGCAAAGGAAATATTTAAAAAATTAAGAGAGGACAAGACAAAATAAAATAAAATTAACTGGTACCTAATGCTGGCACACAACTGTTCAGATGTCTAGCCTTGCTGATTGATTACTCTCTACATTCATAAAAAATCGGCATGGCGGATGTGGGTTGATCCAACTTGGGGTTGATATTGTCTCATCAAGTAGGACAGAGTCAGCAATATCTAACTTTTGCACTAGATGAGACAGTCAGAATAATGTGTGAGCAGAGTATTTTTCAGATGCTGAAAATGAGTCTGAGTAGAATATATAACCTAACAAGTTCAACCCACTCTTTCCTGTGCCAGCTCTATATTAATACACAAAGATTTTCTCCCTGTTCTTTTACCTTTTCTCCCACCCTCTCTCCATATATATATATGAAATCATATATATATGAAATTATATATATATATGAAATTATATATATATGAAAAAAAAATATATATATATATATAATTTTTCTGTGCCACAATGAAATGACATACATACATTTTAAGGTACCATACAAAAGTCTGATTGGTACTTTATGTGATTAAATAAAAAGTGCATTATAAAGAAAGAAACTACTTATTTAAAATATCCAGACTTACATTGGTTCAAAATAGTGCAGTAGGTAAATGCTGTGCTCACTTCCTGTCACAATGACATCAAATTTACAACTAAACCACAGAACAACTGTCTTTGAGAATCTCCCAAAGTCTAACTGAATGGAAGCCTCTCAAGGCATCTCCAAGCCCAGCATAGGCAGTGACCACCTGCAAATTGATTTGTGGCTTATGCCAGGTGGCACTGGGCAAGGAACAGACTGGGGTTGAACTTGGCCTGTGGTGGGGCCTCTCCTCAAGAGACTCTGAGGCTGGCAGGCCCATTGGTCAGCTTTGGCATCATCTGGCTGCCACCAGGGAGACCGCACCCAAAAGGCAGACTAGGAAGGTACAAGAGTCCTGCTACAACAAATCCAACTATGTAAGGTCAGCCCAGGCACAACATCTCCTCCTCTGTAGTAAAACCCAGTGCTAACAACCATTCAGCCTGAGGGTCAGTAGCTCCCACTGATGTGCAAACAGCAATCAAGTTTCAACTACAACCAGAGGGCACATACCACCCACACAAGGGACATGCCTGGAGTACTCAGCTCAGGTGTCCAGGAAGACTGCACCACTGATCCCCACAGCACACCTACTAAATAAGGCAATTCTACTAAGACTGGGAAACACAGCAGATCTACATAATATGTAGAAACAAACATAAGGAGACAAAATGGGGAGACAAAAACAGCATGTCCCAAATAAAAGAATAGAACAAAGTTCTAGAAAAAGAACTAAACAAAAGGGAGGCAAGCAGTCTATCAGATGTGGAGATCAAAACACTGTTCATAAGGATGCTCACTGATCTGTGAAAGAACTTAACAAAGAGATAGGAAACATAAAAATAGAGACAGAAAACATAAAAAGGAACCAGTCAGAAATGAAGAATATAAAACCTGAATGTAGAATACATACAACAGTTTTTTAGACAAAGTAGAGGATCAAATCAGTGATTTAAAAGATAAGATAGCAGAAAACACCCAATCAGAAGAGCAATAAGAAAAAAAGAATAAAAAAAAATTGGGAGAGTTTAAGGGGCCTCTAAGACAACATCAAGAGTACCAATATTTGCATCATAGGGGTACCAGAAGGACAAGAGATACAGCAAGGAATTGAAAACCTCTTTAAAGAAATAATGATGGAAAACTTCCCCAACCTGGTGAAGAAAATAAACATACAAACCCAGGAAGCACAGATAATCCCAACAAAGATGAACCCAAAGAGACCCACACCAAGATACAACATAATTAAAATGCAAACGATTAAAGACAAAGAATCTTAAGAGCAGCAAGAGAAAAGCAGTGAGTTACCTATGGAGGAGTTCCCATAAGACTGTCTGCTGATTTCTCAACAGAAACTTTGCAGGTCAGAAGGGATTGGCAGGCAATACTCAAAGTGTTGAAAAGCATGGACATACAACCAAGATTCTTTGATCCAGCAAAGGTATCATTTAGAATCAAAGGACAGATAAATAGCTTCCAGACCAGTAAAAGCTAAAGAAATTCACCAACACCAAACCATAATTACAAAGAATCTTAGAGGGACTTCTTTAAAATTAAAAAAAAAAATCATAAATATAAGAATATAAGTAATAAAATGGCAATAACCACATATCTATCAACAATTACTTTCAATTTAAATGGATCAAATGTTTCAATCACAAGATAGTGTGGCTGAATCGATGAGAAAAAAAAAAAATCCTTACCACTCATTTCAGATCAAAAGACATATAGAGACTGAAAGGATGGGAAAAAGATATTTCATGAAAATGGAAAGGAAAATAAAAAAGCTGAGATAGCAATACTTATCCAAGACAAAATAGACTTTAAAACAAAGGCCATAACAAGAAACAAAAAAGGACCCAGTAATCGCACTTCTGAGAATTTATCTGAAGAAACCTAAAATGCTACCTGAGGGGACTTGTGCATCGATATTTTTATTGCAGCATTGTTTACAGTGATGAAGATGTGGAGGCAGCCTAGGCATCGATTTATGGGTGAATGGATAAAGAGGGGATGGTACATGTATACAATGGAATATTGCTTGCTTGTCCATTATAGGGAATGGGTTCTTGCCATCTGTGTCAGCATTGATGGACCTGGAGGATATAGTGCTGAGTGAAATATGTCAGGCAGAGAAAGAGAGATGCAATGTAATTTCACTAATATATGGAATCTAAAGAACAAAATAAACGGTCGAAACATAATAAAACTCATAGATACAGAGAACACTTTGGTGGTTGACAGGTGGGAGAGGATTGTGGGGGGGAAACGGGAGAAGGGATTAAGAAGTACAAATTGGATGATATAAAGTAGTCATGGGAACGTAGGGAATAGCATAAGTAGTCAATATTTTAATGACTATGTATGGTGTCAGATGGGTACTAGGTTTATTGTGGTGATAGATGGCAAGGGAATGGGGGAGCAGTTTCAAAACAGTGAAGGCATTAAGCACAGATTGGTAGTTACAAAACAGTCAAAGGGATGTAAAGTAAAGCACAGGGAATATAGTCAATAATATGGTAATACTTATGTATAGTATCAGGTGGGTACTAGACTAGTCAGAGGGATCCCTTCTTTTTTGTTTTTTTGAGGGCAGTGTCCCTGGCCCTCATATGTGGGACCTGAACCGGGACTGCTGGCTTCCCAAGCCAGCGCTTAACCACCGTGTCACTCGGCCGGCCTGGGATCACTTCTTAAACTATATAAATGTCTAACCATTATGCTGTACACCTGAAATTAATCTAAAATAATATTGAGTATCAACTGTAATTGAAAAATTAAAAAGTGGGGGAAAAGGTAAAGGGGAATAAAGGGTTCAAATTTCCAGGTATAAAACGAATAAGTCATGGGGATATAATGTACAGCATGGGGAATATAGTCAATAATATTGTGATAGCATGCTTTAGTTTCAGATGGTTGCTGGACTTATCATGGTGATCACTTCTTTAGGTATATAAATTTTGAATAATTATGGTGTACACCTGAAACTAATATAATATTGCATGTTAGCTAAATTTTAATAAAAACTTTTAAAAAAATAAAAATAAATAAAATATCAAGACTCGTTTGGCAAATTCTGTAATTTAGCTTAGCTTGTCCAACATTCACCAAGATACCCAAAACAATCGTACATGCCTTTCAAAACCTCTTCCAAAGAAAACTTTTGTTCTTACAATTAGCTATATGTGCAAAAAGGATCACACACACACACACACACACACACACACACACACACACCACGCACACACACACACGTATGCACGTACATAAATGACAATCTGTCGTTAACCACACTAAACAGTTGGGATTTCATAGATAATATCTGATTTAAATGTTCAAATACTGGGTCCAAATATCTGACATTGTATCCAATTACAAATTAGCTCTCTAAAAGCACACAGTCAATACAGGCATTTGGGGTTACGCTATTAGCTTGATTTGTTTGAGTTTTTTGTTCCCTTTTGTTTCCATATGACACAAGTCATATTCATTCTGCTCTGAGATTTTCTGTTCAAACTCTCACTTTTGCTGGTTCAGACAAAACCTTGATATGCTGTCTATACTTCCCATCACTTCTGGCATATCTGTGTTCCTCCCTTAAAGATTGCTGGGAAGTGATGGAGTCAGGTTTTAAGCATGGACTCCTCCTCAGGAAGGATGACCAGAGATACAAGGGGTTCTTATTGGTGGTAAAAACAAAACACAGAGTCACTTTAATACCATGAAAATATTTCTGTAGCCTGACACTGGCTAAACTCATTGCAGTCATGTCTCACTCATGGGCTAGAAAATCAGATTTAATGTTGTTTTAAGGTGGTAAATTCTCCTGATTAAAAGCCAATGATCGATCTCACACATTGTTAATTGCAGAAGATTAATTATACCAGGAATAAGAAAATGAGAATGAAACCAATCCAAGTTCACACATGATCAATGATGTAGTCTTCAGATTAAAAGTGCTTCACAGGATATATTATCTTTGTCCACCTGTCAGACCATGTAAGAAAGCCTCCTGCATCTAAGGGCAATGAGCGAAACAGCAGGCAACATCACATAAAAAATACCAGCAGGAAGTACATTTGTTGTGGCAGCAAGTGTTACATCCTTATTATCAGGAGATATTACCTGAATGTCATCACTATAAAGCCTTTTCAATTTGACATAATTTGTTACAGAATTAAGGGCCTTGTGATAACAATAACCAGGTGAGGCACAGCATGGAAGATGTGCAACCCTGTCATTCCAAAATGAAAATAATTTATTGCCTTAGTGCAGTTTATTCAAATAATGGTTGAAGCCCACTGTCTGAGTGCATTATTATCAGACCACAGGCTTCCCCTTGGAAATGTGTTAGCCAAATTGTTCTCCATCACTAAAATGTGCATTCATGATTTACAAGAGCTGAATGAATTCCTCAGAAAGAATCACCTTCTCAAAAATATTGACACTAAGTTGAAACTGAAATGATTTAATTCTAATCATGTGAGTGTGGTGATGGAAAGATTCTATTAATTTGAACTCTAAAAAGGAAAGCCAATAAAAAAGCTTTCACCTAGCTTTAATTGAGACTGAATGTAAGCTGATGAAAACTGCTATTTAAATCACAGCTTTAATGAAGATTTAGTCCCAAAGTCTGTCTTCTCTCCAAACATAACAATTTCTAAGACATTGAAATGCCCTGTCATGTGACATATGCTGTGGTAAATACCTTTTATTACACTTCACAAAAAGTAAATAGACTATTTAAACAAACTCCAGGCAATCGTAATCTTACACCTGCCTCTTGCCTCCTTTCCTGTTGGAAGAAACTGCCAAGTTCATAAATGAGAACTGAGCACACAGCACTCTGTGTAAACAATCTGTGCCTCTGGGATTCAGGTGAGAAGTAGCTTTTGAAACATTTCCAATTACAACACTCCTTTACAGGTATAAATTGGACTTGTCTCTGTGCTTCGGGAAATACAGGCAAATAATCTGCTTTGTAGACATAGGCTTCATTCTGTTTATTTTCTTTCCCCTTTCTTGTTTCATGTTCTTTTGTTTTTATGTTTGATTGTTTGTTTTTGTTTTGAAACTCACAAGTAAACAGAAGGGCTCCTTTTTGATAATAAAATATGGAGAATAATATCAAAATATGGCATTGCACCTCAGAAGTGAATTACATTTCAAAGAACGCTTCAGCTTTGCCCTATTACATTGTCAGTGTCTGGCCACCCCCCGAGTTTTCATTGACAATCCCCCTCTGTTGTACGTGAAGTCTCTACCCCCTGCTTGTACAGGATTGTACTGACTGTGCAGTCAAATGTCTTACTGGGCTGAGAGGTACAAAGTACAACCTGAGCTGCCTCTGTGATAATGCTGGAGCAAATGAACACGCTCCCTGGAATTACATAGGCAATCTGTGTGACATATTTTGCTGCCTCAAGTGCTCAATATTTTTCTGTGACTGATATTGGTGATTGACTGATTTAGGACAACCCCAGTTGATTTGGAGAATTAGAGCATTAGTAAACTGCTTTGAATTCTTGTCAAGAAAAAGTAGCCAGTATGAGGGATGTACGATCCACATGTCAAAGAAATAGAATTAATTTGAAGAAAGGATATGATTACTCAGCCAAAAAAACCAAAACAAAAATAATTTTTGAAAAAGTGCTACCTATTCAAACATAATCCAATTTCTAAAAATGTTTCACTTATTTTGTAGATGAAAATGTATGTTTCTCAAAAGTTGTGTGTGTGTGAACTAGTGTTCTTTTTCCTAAATAAATCCTTACCTTTAAAACAATAGTGGTAATATATCACATTATCATCTTCACCTTAAATATAAATCTTTATAGTTTCAAAGGAATTTCATACACATATTACCTCATTTACTCATCATGTCAAACCTGCATGGTTCTGAAATGATCTTTTCCATTTCTGTAAAGGGACCCCCTTTGCTAAATCATTTCCTGAAATCAAAGTAATTCTGCAAATTAAATATTTTTATTTTATATATGCTATATATTAAATATGGAAAAAATAAATGGAAATTATTATTTCTAGTTTAAATATAACCAAAATCCATTTGAATTTTAAATTAAACTTTTACATTTTAAAATAATTCCTTTGTCAATAATCCCTTTATAAATAATCTTTTCAAATTATCTGAATTTGAGTACTCCCTTGGACCTTGGATTCTCGCTGGAGTTCACCCAGGTTGAAAAAAAAGGTAGGAGCTAGTACGATTCTGAGATGATATGGACTTATTTTCAAAATAAATAGATGTATATATGTAGCTATATCTTACCTGGGAATCAACTTCCATATAGATTACAATGTTTAGTAAAGTATAAGGCATAAAACATGCTAATTTACAGATTTAATTTAAACTATTGAAACTATAGTAATTCCAGCAATAGTTTAGAACTTAGATAAAAACAATTTTTTTTTCAGGAAATAATACTCTGTCACTGACATTGTTTACAACAGCTAACACAAATTGATAATAAAAAACAGGCTAACTATTAGCCACTTTTATTATTTTAAAAATAATTCTCCATTGACTATGCATTTCTTTATTGCTTACACCTGGAGCTCACTGCTCCCACCTCCCTATCATTGTATGTCAATACTATTTATTATTCCTCAGTGCTGACAGTATAAACTAGCTGGTAAGAGATTTAAAAAAAGTTCCTAATTATAGTAATGTATAAATCATTTTTTTACTACTTTAATGTCACACTTTAAAGTAAAATCAGGGAATCTTATAGACATTAATTAATCCTCAAACATCCTTTTCATTGAGGTTGGAAACTGAGTGATACTAAATCTGTATTATAGATTAGAGGAGAAAGAGTTACAGGAAGGTAGAGTAAATGCTTTCCACCACAAAACAGGCCATTCTTAATTTTGTATTGGATTCTGGGCTTCCAGCTCTGAGATCTATATCTAGCTATAACCTCTCTTCTTCATGAAATTCTACTATTTTAAAACTTCTAAATTTTCAACAGACTGGCACTCCATGAAAAAATATTCACAAAATCAAAATTATTAGAACCCAATTCAGTGTAAGTGTAATTAGACAAGTATCAGCAAAGACAATGACTATTTTATTACCTTGCAGGTTGTGAGCAAAGATGGAATTTTAATTTAAAAAAATTCCAGGATAAATTAATCTACTTGTTCTAGTCAAGTAATTAAATTTATTGAGCATTTACTATGTGGTAGGCAGTGCCATAGGCATTGGTTAAACCAGGTTGAACTAGGAATGGGGTTCTTGCTTTCAAAGAGTTTATAGATATTTGTTGGTAGAGAGCAGTAAACACATTAAAATATGATAAATAAATAAATTTAATTACAAAACAGTGTTGAGGATTAGATAAGTAATATGGTAGATATAATTGGTGGATTGCTGACTAGTTTGAGAGTGATCAGATGTCAATGGTTGAGTTTCATCAAGAGGATGAATAGGGGCTGTATGAAATATCTGGGAGTGAACATCCTAAGCAAAAACAAGATCAATGGAAGGAGCCTCCAGAATGAAAAAATTCCAGAGAATAGAGGACCATGGGGAGATATGATATTAGAGCCATAGGCAGACAAGTAGAAGCTTATGTGAAATTTAGATTTCATTCTACATGAAATAAAACATAAGTGACAATTTTAAGCAGAGAAAATGAAATTATTTGATTTATATTTTAGAAAGATCAGTGATAGCAGTATGGATGGTGGGTTGTATGGGTCATGACAGAAGGTAGGGAGACCAGTTAGGAGGTTGTTTATGTAGCTCAGATAATGCACAATGGTGGTTTGGTCTATGTAGCAGTGGAAATGTTAAGTGATCAAATCTGGAATGCATTTTAAAGACAAAACCAGCAGTGCTTACTGATAGTAAGAATGTAGGGAAAGAGGGAAAGGAAGAATCAAGAATACACTTTAGGCCTTATCCTGCAGTTGGAGGATGGATGCCTCAATTCCTAGAATGAAAAGGGCTTGTGGAAGAAATAAAATTTGGGGATCTACATTTTGGGGGGCACATTTTAGGTTTGGAAATCTATTCTTTGTACAAGTGGAAACTTCAGTGAAATAATGGGTATTGAAACCGACTTTAATGAATGAGGTCCAGCCTTGGTATATATGTTAAAGAATCATCAGTGTGTGACATACATAGCTGTAGACTAATGTTATTACTATGGAAACAATAAAACAAAAGAGAAGACTACTGGGGGTTGGGGACACCTGGGTTATTTGAACATATAAAAATTCTGTTGGTCAAAGCAATCTAAAAGATTTGAGAAACTAAAGGGTGAACTATCAATTTAATTATAGAAAACCAGGTCAGAGTCATGTCATGGAGTTTAGAAAACAGAAAATTTTACGATAGAGGGAAATGTCACCTGTTTAATTGCTATTGAGATGTCTAATAAGATAAGGACAGCCAACTTGACCACCAACGTGGGAAAACTCTGGGTTATTTTATTGAGACATTTTAGTGAATTTGGGAGAGCTAGAGCTCAATTAGAGTAAATTAAGGAGATAATAGGAAGTCAAGAAGAAAATCCAGAGTATAAACAGAGTATGCATGTGTGTATGTGTGTGTGTGTATGTGTGTTTAGATATAGATATAGATGATATAGATATAGATATAGATATAGATATAGATATAGATATAGATATAGATATAGATATAGATATAGATAGATAGATACACAGAGTTAAGTAGAAGGGTAGAATTATGGGAGTCATAAGGTGAAGGATAAATTGTTTTTCTTTAAGATGGATGGTATTATGGTAGGTTTGTGTGCTGAAACAGACTCCTGGAAAGAGTTAGGAATTGATGCTTAGACGATAAAGAGAATAATTGCTGGAATGAAACCCTTGAGAGTAAGGGGAAATTAAGATCCAGGGTATCAGGGTTACCCACAAGGGCAACTTCTGCTACTGTCATGGTTGGAAAGGCTGAACAGGTGAGTGTAGATGATGTAGGAAGGTAGGAAGACATGACAGGGTTAACTTAAAAAGTGAAAAAGTGACTTTATTAGGAGACTATGGTGGGAGATCCTAGCAAAATTGAGGGCTCTTTTGGAATCTGTGCCCATTAATATGAAGTGAGCCCAGTCAGCAAGGTTGTGCACATGTTTTTTTAAGTAGCAGTCAGCTGCTTAGCAGTCAGCTGGTGTAGGCGGAATATAAGACAATGGTCAGATAATGTTATAACAGATGGGAAGATGTGAGAGAAAGTTAAAGTTATTTGGAAGTGAATGTAGGTAGTGATCAACAAAGGAATCTAAGGCTGGATAAGTAGGAAAGTGAGATGCGAGAGGAAAACAAGGTCAGCATGAGAGCATACAGAATGCTTTGATGTGATTCATAGCACATTCATTCATACAATCATCTTAAAGGTAGAAAAAAGGACCTTCTTGGGTGTGATGTATGTGTTCCTCACCAAAAGGACCAGACTAGAGGAAGAGGGAAGGAAGTGGGGGATGGAAGCAGGGAAGAAAGCAGGGAAGAGGAATGGATTTATTTGCAGGAGACATCTAACCAATCGTCAAAACAAAAGAGCAGTAACTAAATATGCTAAGGTTCAACTAAACTATTGTTTAATACAAATTCTCAGGTAAAAGATAAATGGTACATAATTACATTTCTGTAGTGAAAAATCTATGCATTCAATAAAATCTAGTAGTAAATACCCACAAGATAATCAAATAAGTTCTGTTCATTAATAAAGCTATGTGTAATTTTCTTATCATACAATGTTTTTCCAAGTATTAGTGTCCTAATAAAAATTAGGACACTAATTTTTATAAAATTATATATTTTAGAAGTACTATTGATGTGAATCTTGCATTTATGTAAAAATTGAAGAGTATGGTTATTATATATTATTCATTTATGAATTCATTTTCAAATCACTTTTAGTGTATGGTGATACTGAATATGATTATATTCAATGAAGTATAGAATGGCTTCACATTTTAAAGGTTGAAAGATTGCAGCATTCAAAAATGTCTTCTGTTTTCCACCAAATCACATGTGAATGGGGGATGCTGCAGTGACGATGGTACTTGGGTCTCACTGAACAAAAACACAAATTAGGGCAAAGGGCTTTCTCTAGGTTAGAAGAATCTGGCTTTGAATTTCTACTTTCTGACATCCTACCTGTACTGATAGCTTAAAGTCTCATTTTTCTATTATGATAGCAGTATTTTATTATTCCTGTGCTCATGAGATTGTGGGAGAACTAAATGAGATGCTTCATGTAAGCCTCTTAGCTCAACCACCAGAGCATCCTAAAACATCAATTAATACCAGCTATTCCCACTAGAGACATAACTTTTATTCTTTTCCTGATTACAAGAGGAATACATTAAAAGTAATAAAAGAACAGGATATGTAACTCTAGAAAGTTTTGAGGAAAAAATAAGTTCTTGAATAAAATAATAATCATTTAAAATTCATTGGTGGAATTATTACCAAATGGCATTGTACTATAAAGATCTTCCAGTAACGAAGGAGAGCGAATGTTCCTATTTTTTCCTTTTAACAAACTTTGAGCATTTAAAAAAAATTTTCTGAACTGTTAAATAGTGAAAAAATAAATGGTTATTAAAAAACCTGCATTTGGCCTGCTGGTTACCTACTACATTAAAAAAAAAAAAGCTCAATTTGTTGTATATGGAAATACACTTAAAAATGGTAGTTTCCATAGCAGACACATATCCATAGAAATGTTTTTTTTAAATGGCAACTTATACTATATAACTACATTATTAAATGTACAAAACCAGGTAAAACTTACCTAGGGTAACAATTACCCTTTGTTGGGGAGTATCTTTGGAAAAGGGGCTGCTGTGGTGTTAATAATATCTGGTGTCTTTATTAGTGTGATGATACATGGGTATGTTTAGTTTGTGATAGTGCACTTTTAGGCCTGTATTCTAAACTAATTTTTTGTATCAGTCATCAAAAAAATTGTACCTCATGTTCTTATTGAAAAACAAAATCCAATACCAATGTATATACTATGTATACTGAATCATGGAAAGTCCATGATAAGAATCTACTTACTTCTTCCATCTTCATAGATGCAATTATTATAATGGATTATTTATACAAGGGGCCAAGATACTTTCATTATGTTACTTTAGTTCCAATGTTGACATATAATTTTTCAAGAAAGTTCTGATTATCTCGTGTGTGATTATAGGAATCTGAATTAGCACATAGTGACACCAAAGTTTCTTCTTATCACAAATTTTACGAATTTTGAATCTGCAAATTTTAATATCACTGAATAAGAGATTAAATAGAAATTACCTATCTGAGAAGATACTAGTGTAAATTTTATTTTACCCACTTGCCTTTTGATATCACATTAATTATCATATTATTGTCACATGTATAATATTTTACAATAAAATATTTTCTCCTTAATCCTCTGTCAGGCACAACTGATCTCACAGGTTCATTGCACACGAAGATGCCTCTATGAATTCCATCTTTACTAAGTCACAAACATGACTGGTGATAGGTTATGGTAGGGGGGAAGATACAGAAGCAATGGGTCACATTACTTAACTCTTAGATATTTTAATATTTGTGTGCAATGAATCTGTGAGATCAGTTGTGCCCAATGAAAGGTTAAACTTTGTAAGTAAATAAACTGATGCAGAACCTTCATTTTGTGTTTTTGCATGTGTGTAGGTGCATGTCAGTGTTTGTGTGCATGTGCATGTCCGTCTGTGTGTGTGTGTGTGTGTGTGTGTATTTGTGTGTGTGTGTTAACTGTCTTCCTTTATGGCTCCAAAGTAGATAACAATTTAGAATACTTGTAATCTTGTAAAACTAGACACAACATTTTAAATGTTTATCGTTAGTCCATGACCAGTGGCAGATGGTGGCATGCCATTTTAGAGCCACCTAGAGGCACAAAAATTGTCCCATGTTTTTAATTTTGGCAGATGAACATGCCCCTCTGGAAAGAAAATAACTAAAAGACTTACACTTTCAGAACAGATTGTATTTATAGAGGGATATGTACAATTCAGCAGGGGCGTTGCTCTATAAAGGAATTTCAGAATCAATACATGCAAATGTATGGTACAGTTGGCATAAAACTTTGGATATGACATTAGCTCAAATGCTTTACTGTGTATCTGGCCACTTATATCATTTCAACAAATCCTAAGTTATTACTATTGAAGCAGTACTAAAATAAATTTAAACAAATTTATGCATTCCAAATAAAATATTTTAAAAATAAATTAGGGCCGGCTGAGTGGCGCTCTGATTAAGAGCTGGCTTGGGACTCCAGTGGCCCAGTTCGGATCCCACATATGAGGGCCAGTGACACTGCCCTCTACAGCTAAGATGGTGAACAACTCCACCTAGAGCTGGGCAGCTGTGAGTCCCCAGGAGGGCATAGCTGCAGCCCCTGCTGCAGTGGGTTGCCATAGGCTACAGTGAGTGGCCAGCAGCCAGTGTGAGTGACTGGCAGCCAGTATGAGCTGCCAAGGGCCACTGTGAGTGGACGTCCAGAGGCTAGCAACCAATTTGCCTCACCTGAGAAGAGCGCAATGATGATACCAACATGGTCTAGTGAAGCAATGTCCCCTACAACTAGACTGAAGAACAAAAGGACAGCAATTTGTCTGTCCCTCTTCCCCAGTTCCCCAATGCTGTTACCCTCCCCCAATTCTCCAATAAAATCTTACAAAACAAAACAAAAAAATGCATGCATGTGGTTTGTCTTAATACTTCTTTTTTCCCCTTTTGTGCTACCACCCTATTGATCACACACATACATATTGTCTTATTCATTAGGCCAAGTGGTGATTTCTTTGATTTTACCTGTCCTTCCCAACCAGACCCTGAGCTTTAAGAGCAAAACCTCTCTTCTTTATATTCGTATCCCCAGGGCTTATGACAGTGCCTTGCCCAGAGTCCATGATAATTATTAAATAATTGAATTATATTGAATTATATACTGTCATGAGTTCAAATAACATCCCTGGGGATAGTACATGTTGAGAACCTCATTAGTTTCATTAACATTCTATTTCCATTTTAGCCCCTGAAAAACCAGTAATTTCCTGTCCTCTCCATGCTTCTTAGGTCCATAAATGGCTGGGCATCATCCAGGCCTACCCCAAGCATGGCTTTCCCAGGTACGCACTAGATTTTTCTGACCCCTGATTAAAACTCACTACTCCTCTGACTTCTTCCTTTGAGGCATATTAGATGCCTAATTGGCTAAAATGCTGATTTTATTTATTTATTTATTTTCCATGGAAAAACCCTCCTGTTTATTTGATTAAACAAAAATAAAATAAGCTGCATAGGAACAATGTTGAAGTCCAAAGAGACACCAACTTTGTTTCAAGGCTGCAGTAGCTGATACAGCACTTCCTTGTTACCTTCTCCAGCCTTCTCTGTGGGTTAAATGGTTGATTTTAGATGAGGAAGGACTAGAAGGAAAATATAAAAATTATAACTTGTGGGCCGGCCGAGTGGCGCATTGGTTAAGTGCTGGTTTTGGAATGCCAGCGGCCCCGGTTCGGATCCCACATGAGGGCCAGTGACACTGCCCTCTACAGCTAACAACAGCTCCACCTGGAGCTGGGCTGTGCGAGCCCCGGTGATGGTGTGGGCTGCAGCCCCTGCTGCAGTGGGCTGCCATAGGCTACAGTGAGTGGCCCGCAGCCAGCGTGAGCGGCTGGCAGACAGTGCGAGCTGCCAATAGCCGCGGTGAGTGACCGATCTGCCTCATCTGGGAAGAGCGCAATGTCGATACTAACAGTGAAGCAACATCCTCCGCAACTAAACTGAAGAACAAAAAGACAGCAACTTGTCTGTTGCCCTTTCCAGATTTCCCAACGCTGTTCCCCTCCGCCAATTCCCCAATAAAATCTTTAAAAAAAATAAAAATAAAAATAAAAATAAAATAAAATAAAAATTATAACTTGTATTACAATCATTTTATTCATATTATTAAAGTAATGAAATGTATTGCAGCAAATCTGAAATTATGGAAACATGTAAATGGGAAAATCAAAATCTTCCATAGTAACTATTGTTAATATTTACCAATATTTACTAAATTAAATTTCAAATTTGATACCGCAGTACATGTTATTTATACTTTATTTGTCCACCTATTATTGCATGGCCTTCTCATGTTTTTATATACTCATTTACAACCTCATTAAATGTCTACATATTTGTGATTTTACTAAATAATTTGATCTGTTAATTTTTCCTAAGGGGCAATCTCTGTTCTGAGCATTGAGGGTATAGCAAGAAATAAAATAAGATCCCTTGTCTCACAGATTTTTACACTGTAATTGAGGAGATAGCAATGAGAAAAACACATAAATAACATAAACTTCGCTTATTAAAGTGCTATACCTTAGTTAAACTGGCTAATGTGACTGTGACTAAAACATATGAAAGGGTATGTATTATTTGTGCCTTCAAACTCTTATAATAAAAATGTGCTTATATAAAAAACAATAAACATCTAGTTACATAAATATATGTATGCATTTCTAATTATATGCTCCATGTAAATTCCTAATAAGGTAATGGCTGGTTCAAAGCATATGCATAAGTCTGAAGATAATATATATTTTCAAATATCAATGGAAATACTCTGAACAGTTTAGACTTCTGCCAACAGATCACAAGATTGTCACAATCATTACCTGCTAAATAGCAAGCTATGTGCTTTCAAATATGACTTGATGTGAATTTCAACAATCCATTGAGGGCAGTATTATTATTTCCATCGTACCAATGAAGAACATGAGGTCAGAGAAGTTGAGCCACAGTTCAAAGAAATGTTCCTTTTATGGAAGTCCCAAAATACAGCAGTCTGAATGCATGTCCCTAAAGTGCTGTGTGTTAATATTTCCAGAGAATGTCAGATTAGAATGGAAGCTTCACTAAACAGAAGGGCGTGTTAGAGAAACACCTGTTTAGAACTAGTATGGCAATAAAGAAATACTGTGTTTCTATATTGCTTAAGCTTGAGCCTGAACAACCAGAAATACATGTAAGAACCATCTTCACAATATGAGTAACTCTTGTTAAGACAATGAATTATAGGAAAACAGGTTAAAATTGAATTCCTAGAAAAAGTAATGGAAATTATTTTTACTTTTGGATGATACTTAATGGTTAAATTTTGGATCATAATTTACTCAATTCCATCAGGTACAAGCTCTCAGGGTCCTGAAACTAGCATGATAATCCCATTGTCTGCACAGAGTAACAGGTTCAGGCACCTAAACTGATTTAATCAGAGTGAGGTTTGGGCTTGAGTTCTACCTCTGGAAGAGAAATACTTCTCTCTGTGTAGAAATGTGGTCCCTCAAGTGGATGGCAGTTATTTGTGCCCTCCAGTGGCACCACACTTAGGATAACAACAGACCATCACAGTGCTGAATCAAGAAAAGAAAAAAAAAATTACAGTAACAACTAAATCTCTAAAATGTTAACTGGCAGAGAGCAGCATCTCTAAAGTTAGGTTTTCTGATGAATGCCACATAAGAAAATCTAACTGGTAGATCTACATATAATGTGTGCAGTGATGTCACATACATTATAGCCACTGAAATTGTTCATAACATTTGAATTAATTCTTTATAATCAATGAATGAGAAGCGCTACTCAGAGATGCATCTTTTATATGAGGTTTTTAATTCTAACTCTACCTTCTCCAACTAGAGGTTAGTATATTTCTCCCACTAATTCTACTTATGTAGAAATCAAGAAATAAAGAGAAGTTGATTTTGTTTTAAAAAATTGTATGTGTATATATATATATATATATATATATATATTACTTTTGGTAAGACTGGATTATATATGTATATATAAATACATTTATATATTTAAATATATGTATATTTATATTATTTTTTTTCTCTTTGGAAACAAATTTTGTTTCAGCTGCCTTCTAAAATAGGATACTCAATTTTCTTCCCTTCCTACCCATACTTAGAAAATATGTCCTGCTGTAAAGTGAAAGGAGGCATTAGACTTAGCTAATGCACTGCCAAATTGACAGCCATTAAGGTCATTCATTCTGCTACATGATATTTATGTCATATCCATAGATGAGACTGTAAGTGTCATTTATAACCCAGGGTAAAACTACTAAGGTATGAGGTTTGTTACTACTAGTATTCCTGAAATTTCATATAGTTTTTTGTAATATGCACAATGAGACAAACATTTTTCAATATTACCAAAATATGACAAATGCTGATAAAGTTGGACACTACGAACTGCTCATTATATGCTTTATAAGTGGAAAAACAAAACAAAACAAAAAACACTGGAATCGTGTTGCAATATGAATAAGAAGTGATATAACTGAAATGAAAATCACATACTTTATTTTATCATACACATGTATCATAGCTTGCGGTCACTAGTAATAAAACACTGAATTTTCTGTATAATTTTAATCATAAGTCCACCTACAACAGATAATGCAATAGATGTAAATTCTTATGCAATTAAAAAAAAAAAAAAAAAAAAAAAAACAAGAAAAAAAACCTAGGAGCCTTTTGGGGTCGTTTATGTGAGGATCCATAACATAGCATACACAGTTTTGAAAAGCACTAATAAATAATTTACATGGTAAGGTATTTGTTTATCAGATTTTATCAAACACAGGTGAAATTAAAACTTTAAAAATGTCCCAACAGAATTTCGGGTTAAGAAGGTGGAATAGGTAAATGCCGTGCTGACCTCTTCTCAGGACCACATCAGTTAAACTAAACCACCAAATAACCATTATTGAGAATCACCTGAAATCTAGCTAAACTGAGACCCTACAACTAGGGACATACAGAAGCCACATCAAGACTGGTAGGAGGGGCAAAGATGCAGAACAGGTTGGTCCCACAATCCACATGTGACCATTAAAAATCAGGAGGGAACTTTCAGCTGCAGAGGTTTTCTCAAAGGAGTGAGGGGTCCCAGCCCATCCCCAGCTTGGGGAGAGAAATCCCCATAACTTCTGACTGTGAAAAATTGCAGATTGTGGTTGAGTGAACCAGAAGATGGCTGCACTACCAGGTTCCTCTTAAAGGGACCATGCATGAACTTAACTTGCTGATGAACTCATGTAATTATGAGCTCCATCGCTGGAGCAGGAGCTTTCTCCCAAACTGAGGAACCCAATGAAGCCATTATTCTTTTGTTGAGACTTCCCCTTCCTGCATGCAGATGCTCACACATCATATCTGAATTTCCATCCAACTGCCTAGACCTTTCCTCTGCCCCACCCTCGTGATTCCCCAACAGCATACTCCACTGAACTTTTGGGCACAAACAATCCAGTTCCAGTGGCTTTTCATTATAAATGTCCTGACTTCGCACATGCTGTGGCCTTTCCTAAAATCTATCAAGGGTGTACAAGACCCGAACAAGTGGTCGCATGTCGCATGCGTCTAGCTGAGCAGCCCTAAGCCTGGCACTAGCAAAAGCTGGCTTTGGTTCATGGCTTGGCCTCTAAGGCAACTTCAAGCACAGCACAGATGGCAGCCATCTCTGGATTGCTTTGTGGCTCATGCCAGGTGGCCTCAGACATAGATTGTCGCTGAATTTGGCCTGCAGCACGTCCCCTACCAGGAGGCCCTGGGGCTGGCAGGCCAATTGGCCAGCTTTGGACTGGAATAGAGCATCACCTAGTCACCTCCAAGGATGACATACCCATGGGCATACTGGTTAGGCTCCAGAGCCCCACTAAAGTGAACACTGCTCTGTAGGAACAGCCCTTGCACAACAGCTCCTCCACTGTAGTCATGGCTGGTCCTCATAACCAATCAGCCTGAGGATCAATGTCTCCTATTGATGTGCAAATAGCAATCAAATCTCAACTACAAAAACAGGGGACACACAACCCACACAAGGGACACACCTAGAGCAGCAGGCTTGGGTGACCAGGGGAGACTGTGCCACTGGACCCCACAGCAAACCTACTACATGAGTCCACTTTACTAAGACTGGAAGATATAGCAGTCCTACCTAATATATAGAAATAAACATAGGGAGGCAACCATAATGGGGAGACAAGGAAACATTTCTCAAATAAAAGAACAGAATAAAGCTCCAGAAAAAGAAAAAAAAAATGGAGACAAGCACTCTACCAGACACGGAGTTCTAAACACTGGTTATAAGGATGCTCAGTGATCTCAGGGAGAACTTCAACAAAGAGATAGAAAACATAAAAATGGAGATAGGAAACATGAAAAAGAACCAGTCAGAAATAAAGATTATAACTGAAATTAACAGTATATTTGAGGGAATCAACAATACATTAAATAAAGGAAAGGATCAAATCAGCAATTAAGAAGATAGGATAGCAGCAAACACCCAATAAGAACAGCAAAAAGAAAAAAAAAATCCAAATAAATGAGGAAAGTTTAGGGGGCCTCAGGGACAACAACAAGCATATCAACATTCAAATCAGGGGTACCAGAAGAAGAGAGAGGGGAAGGAATTGAAGACCTACTTGAAGAAATAATGACTGAAAACTTCCCTAGCCTAGTGAAGGAAATAGATATACAAGCCAGACAGGACCAAGTCTCAAACATGATGAACCCAAAGAGGCCCACACCAAGACACATCATAATTAAAATGTCAAAGGTTAAATACAAAGAGAGATCTTAAAAGCAGCAAGAGAAAAGCAGTTAGTTACCTACAAGGGAGCCCCCATAAGACTGACAGCTGATTTCTCAACAGAAACTTTGCAGGCAAGAAGGGAGTGGAAGAAAATATTCCAAGTGATGAAGAGCAATGGCATACAACCAAGGTTACTCTACATAGCAAAGCTATCATTTAGAATCAAAGGACAGATAAAGAGCTTCCCAGACAAGAAAAGCTCAAGGAGTTCCTCCCCAGCTAACTAGTTTTACAAGGAATGCTAGAAGGACTTTTCTAAGAGGAAAAAAAATTGATCAAAAATATGAATAATAAAATGGCAATAACTACAAATCTGTCAACAATTACTTTAAATGTAACTGGATTAAATGTTCCAATCAACGATAGGGTGGCTGAACAGAGAAGAAAACAAGACCCTTACATATGCTGCCTACAAGAGAATCATATCAGATCAAAAGATACACCCAGGCTGAAAGTAAGGCATGGAGAAAAGGTATATAATGGGGAAAAAAAACAAAAACAAAAAAAACCTGAGATAGTAACACTTATAGCAGACAAAATACTAGTAGACTTTAAGACAAAGGCTATAACAAGTGACGACAAAAAAACACACACAGCAATCCTACTTTTAGGTAATTATCCAAAGACACCTAAAATGCTACTTTGAGGGGATGTGTGCATCCAAATGTTCATTGTAGCATTGTTTACAGTGGCCAAAATGTGGAGGCAGCCTGGGTGTCTGAAGATGGATGAATGGATAAAGAGTAGGTGTTACATATATACAATGGGGTTCTGCCATTAGCGGCTGCATGGATGGACCTGGAGGGTATTGTGCTGAGTGGAGTGTCAGACAGAGAAAGACAGATGCAATGTGATTTCCCTTATAAGTAGGATCTAAAGAACAAAAGAAACAATCAAAACAGAAACAAACACATAGATGCAGAAAACATTTTGATGGTTGCCAGACAGTAGTGGGGGTTGGGAATGGGTGAAAAAGGAAAACGGAGTAAGTACAAATTGGTTGTTACAAAGTAGTTACAGGGATGTAGGGTATAGCATAAGGAATATAGTCAATAATATTATAATACTATGTATGCTGTCAGATAGGTACTAGATTTATTGGGGTGATAGATGGGAGGCTGTTGGGTGACAGGGTGGAAATGATGAACGCATGAACAAGTACAAATTGGTAGTTACAAAATGGTCAAGGGAATGTAAAGTAAAGCATAGAGAATAGAGCTAATACTATGGTAACAACTATGTATAGTGCCAGATGGGTACTAGATTAGTCAGGGGATCACTTCTTATGTTATATAAATGTCTAACCACTAGGCTGTACACCTGAAATTTATATAAAATATTATTGAATGCCAACTGTAATTCAAAAATTAAAAGGGGGAGGAAAGGTGAAGAGGAATAAGAGGTTCAAATTTCCAGGTATAAAACAAATAAGTCATGGGGATGCAATATACGGCATGGGGAATAGAGTCAATAATATTGTGATAATGTCGTAAGGTGTCAGATGGTTGCTCGAGTTATGGTAATCACATCTTTAGGTATATAAAAGTTTAATAACCACTGTGCACACCTGAAACTAATATAACTTAATAAAAATTTTGTAAAAAAATATGATTCCAAAAGACAGCTCTGGTTAAAAAATAAAAATAAACAAAATAAAAATAAAAAAGTCCCCATAAATTTGATCAAAATATTTAAATATCAACAATTTGGTAAAATTTATCAAACACACACTTCTATTTATACAGAATTAGGAATTGCTTTTTATTCAAAAGACAATATTAAGGGGATCTTTTTTGTGATGAAAATGTTTTAGTGATGAAATTGTGTTGATGCATTATGTTTACTATTCATAAGGATAGCTTAGTTGATTTAGAGACATATACTACCATATGTGTTAAATGTGGTCACAAGGGTTACCTGAAAAGGGTTTCACACTACATTTAATGCAATCTCTATTTCACCTCCTCTATAATACTTTCAAAGAAGGTCATTCCATTTTAGAGAAACTTTAGTTCTAATTCTGCAATAAAACTCTCTCTTGAAACTAAGAGATATCACATAAATAAAATACAGTCTTTAGCATTATTATAGAAACCAGCCAAAGGTGTCCTTGTACACTGACCCTTAGATCATGTATGTCTTTACAGCAGGCTGCCTTTTGTAGCTCAAAGGCCCATTGATGCCAAACTCATTTTTTTTTTTTAAATAGAATTAATTGTTTTAAAGCCCAGGTAAGCGGAGTTTTAGACAGTCAGTGTCTCCTTACTTTGTGAAATTATAACCAACAACTGCTAGCCATAGATTAGATAAACCAGACACTGTAAAGTTCATAAGCTTTTGCTATCCTTTGAAGTGCCATGACCCACAGATTTCCCATTGTACTGCTCAGTGACATCACCTAGATGCACAAGCATCTTCTCTTACTTTGATCCCTCTCTCCTTAGGAATTCCCTTGCTTTCATCCCAAGTGGATATTAACCTCACACCTTAAGCCTTGGGACAGTCTCATGCTGTGAGGGACTTGCCTGCCTTGCACACCTGTCAAAGCCCCTAGGTGCCACAGACACCTCAGGGTTTTCGTTTTCCTTGTTCCACCCCTAAATCTCTCAAAGTCCCCACAAACATGCATCATGCACTTAAATTAATTTAACAATTACTAGTATTCTGATGGAGATCACTGTTGCCCTGATTTACTCTGTAAAATGTCTTTCCTTATGTGATAGGTCTTCATGTATTTCAGAACACGAATATCATATTTCCTCTGAGTCATATTTCCACAACAAACACAATAATTACTTCAACTCTTCTATAACAGGACCGCAAATAACATTGCTTCATTATAACATTGATGAGGGAAAAAAAAATTGTTTTGATTCAAGGCCAGGTCCATTGTGTATGTGGAGTTTGCACATGCTCCCCATGTCTGCGTGGGTTTTCTCTGGGGACCCCAGTTTCCTCCCACATCCCAAAGATATGCACGTGAGATTAATTATGTTTCTAAATTGTCCCAGTCTGAGTGAATGTGGCTGTGTGTGAGTTCGCCCTCCAATGAAAGGGTGTCCTGTCCGGGGCGGGTTCCCACCTTGCATACTGAGCTGCCAGGACAGGCTCCTGCCACCAACATCCCTGAACTGGAATAAGCAGACTGGAAAAGAATTACCTTACTTGGTTTTATTAATTTTTTAAATGTATGTATAGCTCACATTTATTTCCATATTTAATATTAGGAGTATTTTGGGTCTTTATTTAGAAGTTTGGTAATGATTTTGTGACTAGAAATATGCCGTAGGAACTTAAGCTTTTTTATATCAAGCAGGCTACAGATGGGCCAGCCGAGTGGCGCAGTGGTTACGCGCTGGCTTAGGAAGCCAGCGGCCCCGGTTTAGGGTCCCACATATGAGGGCCAGTGACACTGCCCTCAAAAAACAAACAATCAAACAAAAACTAGGCTACGGAAAAATCAGTTTCATTACACCTGGTTTTGCTTAAAGTCTCAGTTCTCAAAAACCTATCCATGAAAATAAGTGAGGACTTTCTGTACATATGTCACAGTTTTATGCATTTTGTCATTCTGATTGCTATCGTGGAATAAATTTTCCTTTGTCAAAATCCCTCTCCCGAGAAATGCCAAAAATTAAATACCCACAGTGTTGGTTTCCTGGTAGGGTGAAAGCTGGGACTTTATATGTTTGTAGTTGACCGTTGGACATACAGGGGCTAGGGGCACTGACCACCTCTCTTTTAAAAATCTGCTTGTAACTTAAGTTGGCTTTTCTCATTCATAGATTCCAAGTGGAAGATCAGAAGTACAGTTTTCAACTCATGATTGGATCTGGGTATACGAAACCCCGGAAACAAAATCCTGATATGAATGAAACAAAACACCAGGAATTCGGAGAGTAGACCATGTACTATTTAAAATTTAAACAAACAAACAAAAACAAACAAACAAACAAACAAAAACATATATAAGTGGTCCCATGTACTTCAAACCTGTTGTTCAATGGTCAATTGTTATTGCACTAATCATTATTTATTATGCCAATACTAAAGTAGCTACTCATAGTATGAAATTAACTACACTTAGCAAATATGCCATTTTGCATATTTGGTCAGTGTTATCTGTTAGTGTTTAGGAAATTTAGAGTTAAGCTTTCCAATAAAGGTAAACATCATCACATAAATAGGGGAGACTTCCAGATGAAATGGCAATGCCAACAGGCTGTGGATTAATCACCTAACAAGCCACAGGCATGAGCAGGAGGATAATGGATCTAAGAAATGCCCATAAAAACTGGGAGAAGCTCACAGAAGGTTACTGGACCTGGTTGAGTTTGGAGGAGAGAGTGAATGGCAGTTAAACACAGAAAATCCATGTGTATAGAAAAGGCACGGAATAACAGAAAAAAATGTACATATTTTCTTATCTCACTCTTAAAATCCTTGGGTGAACCTTTGCCTGTCCCATGATGCTATGAGGCTGTAAAATAACGGGGCCATGTCAGCAGACTAAAGTTGTGGAAATTCTGGAATACCCTGTGATAGAGAACAAATAAAAGCTGGTTCTGAAACTGGCCCCTGGGATTTCTTCCTATCTCACACCAGCAGAAGCCAAACTTCTATTAATTACCACCAAAGAAGATCCCACTTACAAAGAAAAAAAGGCAGAGGTTGAGGTAAAGGAAGTTTCCAGTAGGAATGTGGTTACCCTTTGAAGAGCACACTGCTAACCGTAAGTGTTTCTAAAGCCAAATGTATATTGGTTAGAGTTAATAACCCTTCCCTTCTTCCATAGGTAAGAAAATGTCTGGAAAGGATATAGGTATGAAAAATTAATGTCTTTTTATTTTTTTTAAGCTGAGCCATCCTGCCACTTGTTGGCTGCTCAGCGGCAGCTCAGCTTGGAGCGGAAATTGAACTGGTGACCCTGTTGCTCAGAGCTCACACTCTTGAGCGAGCTCTTAACCAACTGAGTCACTTGGCCAGCTTAAAAACTGATGTCTTATATGAATAAAGTTGATATCTTTAAATGAAAATAGTCAATATTTGACTTCTCTAATATACACATAGTGATTTGTATATTATACCAAAATATAATTTATACAATTTAATATTCATGCCTAACTTTATGATGTAGAAAAATAAAGGAAACTAAGGAATGGAGTTGAAAGAGAAAAATTAATAAGAGAAACTTGAATTAAACAATAATGATAATATGCCATGAACAGAAGAGCTTGATTAACTCAAGCTCTTTGCACCAGATTTCAAAATAGTGTATAAGTGATGAAATTCAGCTGTTGGGGGCCATCACATATTATCTTCTTTCTAAATCCAAGGAGCAATGTTGTAAACTAGGAAATTTCCTGAAACACAGATCTGGTGTGTTTTCAGCAAAATACAAGTATCCTTTGCTTTTGCTGTTTTGGCATGCATACTCACATTTAGTTGTAAAAAAAAATTTATATTTTCCAATAAAATGTGGACATTAGTCTTTTTGTGGTACATCCTTAAAATCATTCAGGGACTGGCACAAAATGAGGCATAACAAACACCGCTCTCTTCTTTTAAGATACTACTAGGTCTTTAACGTCTAATTAAAGACTTCTGTAAGCTGTACAGGAGTCCTCTCCTTAGAAACTCATAACGTTCAGCAAATTAGTTAGAAACTGAATTAAAAAGATGATTATGCCTGTTAGTACTACATAAACCACTAACTTCCTGTACAGCTTTAAAAGTCAGAAAAGTTTCCAGTCTTCCACATTTACTCTTCTCCCTATAATCACAATAACATAAGTAATTTGCTAAGCAAATCTTTTTTGTAACAGAGTTCAAATAAAACATAGAACAGCCAGCATCTTAAATCCCAGAACACAAGTTAGTACCTCTGAAAGTGTGTCTTTGATAGAAAAATGTGTAATGCAGCATTGTTTGAAGTAGAAAGAAAACAAGAAACAATCAGTATGTCCATCAATAGGTGAATAGTTGAGGAAAATCATGATTCTACCTAATTATTAGAAATAATGAGTATTATTTGTGCATGTCATTTTATTAAACAAAAGGGTACATACAGAGTATGATTCCATTTTTATTTTTTAAAAAAATAAAGGAAAAAGAAAAACCAAAACCCTTGTATTTACATATAAGACCAGAGTAAAGCATATTGTAGGAATATACACAAAATATTATTGGAAACTTTGAGAGAGAAAGGACAAATTATCATTATTTTCTTATACACCTCCACATTACTTGATGTGTTACAATGAACTCATGTTGCCTAAATAACTTTGTGATATAAAAATACATGCGTAGTTTTATGATATATAAAAAGCTATCCAAAAATATAACAACTATTAGCTCTTTTCATCCTGATCTTTTTTGTGTATGCATCCAGCATTGGGTGATTTTTTTTTTTTCATTGCTTTAACAGGCAGGTGCAGAGAAAAGAGAGAAAAGGAAACTAGATAACCTTCAAATATTTGGAAGCAGCTATGAGGGCATACTCTTTAAAAAATTCACTCTTTGTGGAATTTAATAACATCCATTTCACAAGCCCCCGAGTTTTCCTATTTCACAATTCAATTTCATTCTATTATATTGGTGAATTAGTTTTTTTCGTGAATTGGTTCTTCTCCTTTAACTGTTGGCCTTCTAATAAAAGGGAAAAACATGTATTAGGAGTACAGAAAATAGTCAAGATAGCAGCCCTGTAATACTTCTTACTTATCACCTAACCTCTTCTTTTCAGGTTTCCCCATGACTCAGTGACCACAAGCTGTCACCATTGAATTGGTCTTGACAAGCCTATCCACCACCAGGTTCTTTCAAGAAGTAGATTGCTGAGGATACAATAATGAACAGCTCTGACAAGACTGTCACCTATTTGCCCGTAATCTCATGCAGAGACTTTGAAATCCAAATCAGGCATCCCCACTCCTGTTATATTTAGGCAATTGATTCTGATGAGCCATTTAAAAATTGTTTCCCTTCTTTAAAAAATAATGATTACTACAGAGATTTAAAAAGATATTTAAAAAGTTGAAATAAATGTCCTGTAAATAAAATAGAATAAAATTTACACTTGTATAGTGGAGTGGTATGTATATTAGTGTACATATATACAGTGTTTGACTTTTTTAGAGTCAACATATAAATGAGATCATACAATTTTGTCTTTCTCTATCTGACTTATTTCACTTAGCAGAATGCCCTCCAGGTCCATTCATGTTGTCACAAATAGCAGGATTTCCTTCTCTTTTCTGGCTGAATAATATCCCATCCATCCATCAGCATACACCCAGGTTGTTTCCATGTCTTAAGTATTGTGAATAATGCTTCAGTGAACAGGGGAGTGCAGATATCCCTTCAACATAGTGATTTCTTTTTTTTTTCTGGATACACAGCCAGAAGTTTTCAGCTTCTAGCTTTCTTTCTTCTCCTTCTGGTACATATATGATGTAAATGTTGGTACCCTTCATGTTGTCCCAGATGGCCCTTAAACTATCCTCATTTTTTGGATTCTTTTTTTTTTCTTTTTCTTTTTGCTGTTCTGATTGGGTATGTTCTGGTACCTTAACTTGCAAATTACTAATTCAATCCTCTGTTTCATCTAAACTACTGTTGATCCCCTGTAATGTATTCCTTATTTCTGTTATTGTATTCTTCATTTCTGGCTGGTTCCTCTTTGTGTTTTCTATCTCTATTTCTATGTTTCCTGTCTCTTCATTGAAGTTCTCACTGAGATCATTGAGCATCCTTATAAACAGTGTTTTGAACTTTGCACCTGGTAGGTTGCTTGTCTCTATTTTGTGTAGTCCTTTTTCTAGAGCTTTGTTCACTTAGGACTTGTTTCTTTGTTTCCCCATTTGGCTGCATCCCTGTGTTTTTTTCTATGTATTAGGTAGCACGGCTATATTCCCTGGTCTATGTAGAGTGGTCTTATAGTAGGTTTCCAGTGGGACCAAGTGATGCAATCTCACTGGTCACATCAGCCAGGTGCTGCATGTGTGTCCATTTGTGTGCCCTCCTGTTACAGTTGAGCCTTGGTTGCTCTTTGCATGTCAATGGGGGGGGGAAATGACCCCCTAATCCTGATTAGTTATTAGGATTGACCATGATTACTTGGGATGAACTATTGTACAGAGGCTGACATGGAGCAGGATATGCTTTAGTCGGGCTTAGATGACTGCTGAGTCTGCCCTTTGGGGGTTTTGCCCATACAGGCAGCTAAGCGGCGCTTCAGCTCAGTCTGTAGCCAGTCACCAGGTGTGTTGACACTGGAACCTCCGGGGGGTGGGGGAATTCACTACAGTCCAAGTGCCACCTCTAATGAGCTACAAAGCAATTTGTAGATGGCAACCACTTATGCTAGGCTTGGAGGTGCCTGGGAGAACCTAAGTTGCGAAATGAGGGCAGCTGCCACTTGTGTGAGGTTTGTGAACCTTTGAGAGATTTTAGAAAATTCTGCAGCATGAATAAAGAGAGGCCATTTGTATGGAAAAGCCACCCGAAATAGCTTGACTGAGCCTACAAATTGGGTGGGACAGGGTCTCAGGGAATCACCAAGGCAGGGCAAAAGGAGTTATCTAGGTTGATGGAGACTCAGACATTCTGCCCATCTGCATCTGCATGCTGGATGTGGGGAGGGCTCAACAAAGGAATTATGGATTTTACCAGTACTTTTGTCTGGGAGAAAGCTGCCCCTCCAGCCCTCACCCTGAGGTCTAACAATTCAGTTCCTCCCCATATATCCCTGGTGCCTTTACAGCTGTTGCCCAGCTTTAGAGTTCAGAACAAGTGAGTCCATCAGTGACTAAATCTGTGTGCAGGCCTTTTAAGAAGCATGCTTGAGAATCCAGCTGCCCTCCATCTCACTCAGCCACAATCTTCACTGGTTTTCACAGCCAGAAGTTGTGGAAACTTTATTTCCTAGTCCTGGAACTGTGGGCTATGGACTCTGGTATGGGGCTGGAGACACTTGCTCCTCAGGGTGACCTGCAGATCCAAGATCCTGACTTGTAATTGCTACACGTGGGTGTGGGACGAGTCCATTCACCATCTCCATCTCTCCTACCAGTCTCAATGTGATTTCTTCTATATGTCCTTAGATACAGGACTTTGGTTCAGTTAGACTGCAGGTGAATCTCAGTGATGGTTGTTCTGTAACTTAGTTGTAATTTTGATGTGGTAGTAGAGGGTGCAAGTATAGCATTTACCTACTATGCCATCTTGACCTGAAAAATTATAAGTATTTTATTTTTAAAAAGCAGCTTTTAACAAAACTTAAATTATATTAAAAAATATATTATACATGAAAATAGACCTCTAAGAATCAGAAGGTTGTGACTTTTCAAAAATTATGTTTAAATCAAAGGTTCATACATGTCTGTGAATAAAATATAGATGTGTGTGCATGTATCTATGTGTGTTCATTCATATACTTAAAAATACAATTTCTGAGGAATGCATCCTTTGCACAACTGTAATGATTTACATTTTATTTTTCCTTTCCATTTCATATATCCTAGCATTTCAAATATAAGTTTACCCTAGTGAAGAGAATCAGCACTATATCTTAGAAGTCCACTTTGCATTTTTAAACTTATCCCTTTACCAAAAGTCTCTCACCAAATGTAAATTAAATAATTTTTTGATTTCTCTATTAAAAAGCTATTTCTTGCTCTTAAAAATATCATATAATTCAACATCAAGCCAGTGTCTACCCAAAAATAATTGTCATGAGAATAAAATAGAAAAATGACTTTAGTTCAATCCCCAAACCTATATAGAAAAATGAAGAAATCTCAGACTTATGGATTTGGACTGTTCAAATATATACTGGGTTATCGGAAAAATCATGATGTTTTTTTTCTATGTTTTTCATTGCAAAAATGCGTCATGACTTTTTCGACAACCCAACACATCCTTCTCCTATCTTAGGTGCATTTTAGGATTTATAATGTGGTCTTAATTAAAGACCATAAAACCTTCTAAAGAAATTCTAAGCTAACACCTAAAGTAGTGTTATAAGAATACTATGATTTACCTCTTTCTATAAAAGAGAAAACAGTGTTAAAAAAATAAAAATCTACAGAAGTATTCAGGAATCAAATCCAGTAGTCTAAAGTCCAGAATGAAGAATTAAGGGTTCTGAGATTAGACCTCATTAACATAAAAGAGGGATATGTTAGTGAAAACATTTTAGGCAGACATTAAAAAAAAATGTTGCTAACATATTGTGTGAAGTATATATTGAAATCAACACACTGGCAGAGAATGCACCACTTATCACCTGAGTCCTGCCTACTTGCCCTAAGCCACAGTACCCACAAGAAACTTATCCCTCTTATCCCTCTTCTCTGTGTGCACCTTTTACCCTAATAACATATCTTTGCACACTTTGTCCCCTTTGCTTTGGCCACCTGAACAAAACATACACAGCTGTTTATTACTTAGTTAACATGACACTGCCTACTTAATCGGTGTTTTACAGCAGTCTAAATTACCTTTCTAATAACAATTAAGATTAAATATTGCTCATTATAAGTATTTTATATTACTCATCTTCCTTCTTGTTGATACTCTTTGATCTTTGCCTTTTTGGTGCCAGGTATCCATTCCCGTCTTTAACATGTTTGTATGTAGAAGGTATTGGGCCGGCCAAGTGGCTCAGTTGGTTAAGAGCTCACTCAAGAGTGCGAGCTGAGCTCTGAGCAACAGTAGTTTGATGCCCAGCCCGAGCTGAGCTGTCACTGAGCTGCCAACACGTGGCAGGATGGCTCAGTTAAAAAAAAAAAAATGTATGTAGAAGGTATTTATAAACATTGGTCTGAATGTAATAGAATCCTAACATAGGGAGTTAAGGAATTCTAAGTCTTTAAAATTACAGCTGTAGAAGCTCTGATGGTCATTCATTCGAGTTAAGAATTGGACTCCAGTTACTCAGACTTAGCTGTTTAGTCCCATGTTGCTATGTGCCTCAGTTTCTTCACCTATAAAGTAAGATTAATGAAAAACAATACACTCACCTTCTCTGGTTTTGGGAATTGAAGGAAATAATGCCTTTAAAGAATGTGAAGCACAGTATGTGGTACTTCCCTAGGAAAACTAAACAGCTTTATTTCCCCATCAATGATCATTATTTCTCTTTGCTTATTCCTCTTATTTTACTTTTATTGCTTAGCTAATTGTGAGTTCTCCAAATTTTGCAAGTTAAGCAACTGGAGGTAAGTTAGAATAATGAAGACAGAAGGGGAACACTATCACAAATCGAAAAAAAAAAAAATCTAAGGGGGACAATGACTCAACATCTGTACTTTATTTCTATATCCCCATTGTATTTTTCAAAAAATAGTTTTTAATGTCAAGAAGGGGGAAATGTCTCTATAGCAAAATAGGTAAAGCTTTAAAATGCCAGATTGCTAATATGAATTTCTAAAAGAATTTTGTTACTATATTTAATATGTGTATAAATGTGTGTACATATATATATATACATATATCAATTTTGGATTTTTCTACCAAAGGAAGAATTTTAGTTGCCCTTTCTTGTAATTTAGCTGTTAATTTATAGTAATTTAAGAGTAAAGAGTAATTATATATTTTTTAAATAGCATCTTTTATGATCTTTATGGCTTAAAATAGTCTTTGAGAATAAATATATACCTAATATAATTAAATACATACATATATATATATATATATATCATATCATATCATTGTGATCAAGAAATATGGTGAGTGCCATCCAATGGAAAGGCAGGGATATACAATATGAAAAGTGAAGTGTGGAACCTTAATAACAGATTGTCACATGTTTCAACTTATTCGGTGCAGTTAGTCAGGTGTGAGCTACGGTTGAGAGAAGTTGTGTTTTAAAGTGAGCTATAAATCATGGATCAAGAACAACACATTAATATGAAATGGGCAAGTGGTTTCATCCTCCATTATGACAATGCTCCATGTCACACATCACTTCTGGTATGGCAATTTCTGTCAAATAAAAACATTACAGTGTGTCTTCATCCATCATATTCACCAGAACTGGCACCATGAGACTTCTGGTTCTTCCTCAAAGTCAAAATGACCATGACAGTTAAACATTTTGAATCAATTAAGGATATTGAGGAGCCACAACAGCACAACTAAAGACATGCATGAAAAAGGGTCTCCAGATTTGCTTCAGAACGTGGCAAAAATGATGGGACAATTGTGTTTGAAGCAAGGAGGAGTATTTTGAAGGTGATTAATGGCACTGTGTCTTTTACTGTAATAATTTTTTAAATTTAAACAGTCACTGTACTTTTTGATCACACACACACATACACACACACACACACACACACACACACACACACACACGAGGCCTGACAATTAGGTTTGCCAAATTGTTGCAACAATGTTGCTAACCTTTTTTTTTTTGATATCAGAGGGATTATTCATTATGAATTTGTACCAAATGGACAAATAGTTAACCAAGTTTACTATTTGAAAGTGCTGAAAAGGCTGCATGAAAAAGTTAGATGACCTGAACTTTTCACCAAAAATTCATAGCTTTTGCATCACGATGATGCACCAGCTCACCTGGCACTGCCTGTGAGGGAGTTTTTAGCCAGTAAACAAATAACTGTATTGGAACAACCTCTCTGCTCACCTGATCTGCCCCCAATGATTTCTTTCTTTACCCAAAGATAAAGGAAATATTGAAAGGAAATTCTGATGACATTCAGGATATCAAGGGTAATATGATGACAGCTCTGATGGCCATTCCAGCAAAAGAGTTCCAAAATCACTTTGAAGGGTAGACTAGGTACTGGCATCAGTGCATAGCTTCCCAAGGGGAGCACTTCGAAGATTACCGTAGCAATATTCAGCTATGAGGTATGTAGCACTTTTTCTAGGATGAGTTCGTGAATTAATTGGCACACCTCATATATATACTGTAGAACTAACCTGTGGTTAGTCATTTGCTCAAGTTAAGCAAAAATGCAGCTAGACATTTTGGTGATCAAGCAGCCATTTATTTCCTTTGACTTAATTTCTTGCATTGGCAACATAAGCAATTTAGGAAAAGAGTATTTAAACTGCAAAGCGTCAAATTAAGGGAAGTAAATCTGGGCATGGCTCTTGAATGTTTTAGTTTGCAAAAGCTTTTATCATTAACTATTAATAGAAAAAAAAATGCTATGTGAGAATTCTATGACAACTTGTGTTAAGGAGGCTTCTTTTACTGGTAAGAAGTGAATGGAATCACAGGCTTTAATGGACAGGCAGCCCTATGTAGTGGGTGGAAAAGGAAGAGGGGAACAGGTAAATAACTTTGAAAAGAAATTGATATTTTTTCTCTCTTCAAAGAACAAAGATAATGTTATATTAATTGGTTGGTGTGTGTTTTATAGTGTTTAAAAATAGAGGCTAATTGGGCCGGCCAAGTGGCACGGTGATTAAGAGCTGGCTTGGGACGCCAGCAGTCCTGGTTCGGATCCCACATATGAGGGCCAGTGACACTGCCCTGTAAAAAAAAAATAAATAAAAAAAATAGAGGATAATTCATCTTGATTCTGTAATTACAAGTTATACAAACAGCATAGGACAAGACTGACAAGCAGGCTTATTCAACATGGACTAGATATTAAAATTTGATAGATTATTTCCTTCTAATAAGAAATATTTAAATTCATATGCTAATTTGAAAATGTCTATATTTTCTGTTATTAAATATCAAATATATATCACTAAACTTGACTAATCAATAAAAAATATTGTCCAAAACACTCTAAAAGAGTCAATTAAATATTTTCTTCTAGATATGTGTTGAGTTGGTTCTTGGAATAGGAGATTGTGTTCTTGATTATAAGATTATGAATTTATAAAATAAAAGGTTCATAGATCACATGAAGACCATGCTACTGTCATAATGACAACCTTGTTCTGGACTGAGTTCTGAGATAAAAAGAATCCATCTGATTTCCATAAAACACTGACTAAGCTACAGGAAAGGAATTCATAAACCCATTTGTGCCCTGCACACAGATCAAACAAGATTGTTACAATCTTGCTTCTGATTCTCACTGTTTAGACAAGACAATGTACTGAAAATGACCCCAGTTGAAACCAGCAGGAGACTGTTATCTTTTTTCCCTTTTTACTCTTTAGCCTGGGGTCAGGAAGATTTGAGCTGCTCAATATTTCTATTACATTAATGGCACAATTATCACATAAGGATCAACTTCATGCTGCTAATATAGAAATGCTTCTGGAAGTAATTTCTGGCTCTGCTGGGCAAGGCAATCTATTAAATCATTTGTAATCTCTGCAAACCAAGTGGAAAGAGTACAGACTTTGGACGTCTTGAGTATAAATTTTGGCTCTCTATATTTTCATAAAGTAACCTTGGCAAATTACTTAACATCTTTGAATCTCAATTGGAGGATAATAGCTTCTATCTGATAGTAAAATGGTAAAGATTTATGAAAAACATACAAGGAAACAGCTATTAGAGTGTTTCATGTTTAGTAAGCATTAGAAATTATTATCATCATGTACAATATTATGCTCATTCCTTTTTAATGACTGATGTCATCCTGATATACAAAAAAAAAATCAACATCTAAATAATTTCGCTTCTTCATCACATTGAATGTTACCTCAAAAGCATTCAAAAACAAATACAGGAAGAGTATTAAAATGTAAGTTGTTCTGAAAATTATCAAAGAAGCTTTACTGATCCTTGGGGTCAGAAACTAGGTAGCTATAGGAAATATTGTAGAAATAAATTCAGAAGTTACTGGTTCTTTTACAATGTCTCCACCGCTTCAGGTTTTGTGACTTGCTGGATGCATGTATTGGTTAGTATATTCTTTAAACCAACGGAGAAGGTTTAACTCCTTTCTCCTCTATTGTATCGGTGAGCACTGTTTTCACAACTTCATAGCCAATTGTATCTATTTAATGATATTTCAGACATCAAACTCTGAAGAAAACAAACAAATCAAATAATGACCAAAAACCAAAATTGGCTTTATGTCTTAACTGTCACCAGTACCCACCTATTAGATAGTTCACACACCCAACCTTCTGCATACTTTATAAAATCCTTAGGGAAATGTCTTACGGCTTGATTTGATAACCTGCACTGGAATTCTATTTTGAAGCAAGATTAATATACTACACTTTATTTTATATACAACTTGCAAATATACAAGTAGTGGTGAGATCTGCATTGGAATTAACATATATTTCTGTTGAATATATAAGTTCATCTTATTTCTTACATTAAATATTTTCTGGGTATTGAGTTATATCATTAAAAACCTTGTTCGATGAAAAGAATCTTCTAAGTCCGAATAGTGATGGTTCTAACAACATGAACTATCTTTTCTTCCTTAGAATTCCTTACTGTAATGATAATAAAGTACAGGTATACATGATGCAAAATCAGGGTCAGAAATAATGGTCACCTTTTTAACAAGATTCCACTTAGAGAGCAGATTCATTCGTTTTTGATTATTAGTTCAATTATTATTTACTAATTTGGGATGATAACTTTTGCCTCTTTGACTAATACATAAACCCTTTTGAAGTAGGGGTTCTACAGAGTATCTTAAATACTATGTAGTGTATGCTATATATTCAACAAATAGCTATGAATTGATTCCTAAAAATCTTTAGATCACAAGAAACTTAGAAGGAATATTATGACTCATGCCTAAATCCATTTGAATTATAAATCAGTTTAATCACAAAATTATTGCAAATAGTTCTACAACACATGAACTGTGTAAATGTCCTGAATTTTGAGAATAAGAATCTGTTGAAGCAATAATCTTCAGGACCATTTCCTCTATCTCTTAGTTTAAATTTAACGACATAAAAGTTTTGAATTTTTAGAAAATAAACCATATTTTTACAAAATTTGGTCTTCACACATTTCTCTTCACCTTTTAAATGAGGCATTGGTTCTTTAAAGCAAAACCTACCCTGATTTTGCTCACTAGATAATCGTTTATTTTTTATTGTCTGGAAGACATTCATCGATTTTGCTAGTCATGAGTGCTAAGTATCCAGTAGAGATATTGTAATCAGTGACATTCTTTCTTTGATTCGTTTTTAATGTGCTTTTCCGAACTTGCTGTTAAGGGCCAGCTGAGTGGCTCAGTTGGTTAAGAGCTCACTCAAGAGTGCAAGCTGAGCTCTGAGCAACAGCAGTTCGATGCCCAGTCCAAGCTGAGCAGCTGCTGAGCTGCCAACAGGTAGTAGGATGGCTCAGCTAAAAACAAAAACAAAAACAAAACAAAAAAACAAAACAAAAAAAACTTGCCATTAAATTTCAGAGCTGCCCTTCCAATGAATTCCTCCTCTGCTTCAGTTAACTAGGGTAGTTTTCAGTTGTTACAACCAAGAACTCTGACTAATACATATGGTGGTCTGCTAATGCTATTTTCTACATTTACCTGAAAGGACTGATGGGAAAATCATAAATCTTCCTTGAGTTCTACATACTACCCATACTTGTGGCATCTACTTTTCCCCATCTTTCTCCCTAAGCTATAGCTTCAACTATAGCCATCTTGTGTTTAACACTAGTCAAACTGAAACTCCAGCTTGGCTTTAAAAAAAGACACTGTTATGATCTAAAGTGGATGATTTACTACCGTGCATTTTTTAGGTAATTTTCCCCTCCCCTTCCTGTTCACAGCTGCCTAAGTTCAGCTCACTTCAGAGTAGCCATGCTATCATCTATTCTCTCCAAAAGAAGATAGTGTGGAAATCTGTATTACAGGAAAAAATGACTTCCAATGCACGAGCTCTGATATGCTCTGTGAAGTGCCACTAAGTGATATTGTCTCCATTGTATAATTCAGGAAAGGAACACTCTTTGAATCATTTTAGACTCTACCATTTAAAAGACTTTCATGTACACGAAGATTAATAAGTTCCTTGTCTCCTCATTTGGAAATAAGGTTCTTATAAGGGTTTATTTTTCAGTCATGGAAACTTTGTATTGTAAGGTATGTGTATAGAAGATGTATACACAAATTTTAAAATAATTCCATGACACAAAAACATACAAGAAACACAACTTGTAGAACACTTGTATTTGGGATTATAAGAAGTGATGATAATAAATAATAAATATTATTGGCTGAACACATATATTTTGTAGTTTTTAATGCTTAGATATATTTAAAAATAATTTACAGACCTAATGTACAGCTTTCATGCTGTGCATATGTAAAAACAGACTTTCTGAATTAAACATATTGGTATCTGATGGAAGAACCATTTCACCCAGAGCTCACATCTGTTTCTGGATATGGTTTTGCACCTATGTCTGTCTCAGAACACATGCGATTGTCATGAAATCTTTCAGCCTCATATGGCTGAATTTATGTCTTGAAATGGAAACAAAAGTAAAATATAAAGGGTGAAGCAGAAGACATAGGGAGAGATCATTGAGATAAGTAAGTCCACTACTTTGGGCATCAGAGATTCTTGATCCAGAACCAAAAGATACGTCAGGATGACTGTTGCTGAAGTTTATTTTAGGCCTGGTTAGCTTGGCTTGGGATAGTCCCGAAATCTTTCTGATCTTTTACTGTTAACCTGCCAAGGGTACCTCTATAGGGGAGCACATTTAACAGACTGTTGAGAAATACAAAGTTGTTTTAGAATGTTTGTTTTTGGTTCCTTTTTGCCTTGATCCTAACCTAGATGTCTGTCAAGCCACATGCTGAGAATTCTCCAAGACTACCCTGCATTTGAAATATATATTTAGGAAGAGAATTGGAGGTAAAATCTAATGCTTTTCCAAATGCTTAGTTACATATTAACAAATAATGTCAAGTCTAAGACTAAATTAGAAGTCACTTTCAATGCTAGAAACTATGCATACTTCCAATTTGGTGTACTATCAATATCCTGAGAAAATATCAACTGGAAACACACACACACACACACACACACACACACACACACACAAAAAAAAAAACATGCACACAAAGTCTCCCAATGCAATTCATAGGTAATCATACCTTTCAAGGTTTATATCATTAAACAATTTTTAGAACTATTTGAACAATTTTTAGATAGAATCACAATATTCCAGGTATGCGTTTTCTTAATCACTCTTATATATGTCGACCACATGTTTGCTGTTTAATTGGAAAACATTTCCTTCAATTCCCACAAACTGTTGTACTTTCGGAGAGTTTTATTTTAAGTTTCCATTTTCTTTCTTATGATGGAAACAAAATATAAAATAAAAATTCCGAAGTCTCAACTATGCTCTAATTTCTTTAAACTGTTCTTTCTTACAACATCAAGTAGGCACTTATAGTATAGTGCAAATATGGAAATGACATTCATTTTATTTTTTATACTGATTTTGCATGAACTGAGCACAGTGTCAGTGTCTGGGTTTCTGAGATGAGTAAAATATAGTCTCTACCTTTTAGAAGCTCACAGAGTCAAAACCATGGTGACTCAGAGATGAAAAATAGAAATAATGATAATAATAATAACAACTATTAAAACAGCATAAACAGCCCATAGAGGGATAACTTTCAAAATATTGTGAGGACCAAAACCAACAGAAGTAGTTGGCTATGGAAAAGAATAGCTTAATTGTTTCACTTACCCACTGCCTACAGAGCTTTCCAAAGGGTCCGGGTCATTCCCAGGAACACATGGCACATTCTGCACATTCAAACCACTCCATTTCAGATATTAAAAGTCTATAGGAATGTAAAACACTGAAACTCTGGCCTATGCTAATGTCTTGGGAGTTTTAAATATTAATCTAAGTAATAGTTACAACCAGTTCCCCCATAAAACATATTAATGGTTTTAAGTACTTGAACTGCATCATTATAATGACCATATCCCTCTTCGTTTAATTTTAACATTTTTAAAAACAAAGCCTGACATTTTAAGTCAGCAAGGGAGACTCATTGCAGCAAAGAATACATCTATCTGTCCTAAATGCTATAATTATTGGACAAGACTGCCAAGTAAGTTACTCCTTGGGGACTTTGGAGGTACATCACCGTCCAAGACACGTGGGGACTATTTAGTGAACTGCTTGACTGATTTACGCAGTAGAATCCTCAGTAATGAGAGTCCAAACACCAGTCATTTAGGAAAATTAACACTCCTTCAAAATGCACACCAGTCAGCGTGGTGGGTCAGCAGAAGGGATATGTGATCCGTGATTAACTCATTCTGTTGGTTTCGGATTTAGACCAAATTGGCTGCACTTTAGAAAAAGGTATTCCTTTCTTCATATGTGATGAATTTAAGCTCATAGCCATTGAAAAGCAGAAGAATTTGAAAAAAATTTAAAGCGAATCTTCATTTTTCAGATGAGGAAACTAATTCACCAAATGTTATCACATGCATCATTAAGATACGGTATCTATTCACTTTCCCTTTTAGTTTGATATTTCTACCAAATGGATTTTCAAGCTACTTCTCATTAAATTCAACTGCCTATTTTTAAAAGGAAAACCGTTACTTTCAGCTTCCTAGAGTCCACAAGTTCCTCCACACCTATGAAATGTTAAACATGTTGTGTTATTCTCCATGGAGCTCACATGATACACACAAACAAGCACACCTGAACACAAATGTGTTATTTTATGAGGATTGAAAAATACATACACACTGTATGTATTTTTCAGAAGTCTAGAGAACTCCAGTAATTGCTATGGCTAATTTAAAGTGATTTTCCTATGCACCAAATAGAAAAGATAATTATAGACTCTGCACACTGGGCACTTGGAATGATATTAAGACAACTGAGAAGATACGTTTCTTAGGATATATAAGTCTACAATGTAATAGTGTGCAAGTGGAAAGGAGTGGAGAAATTACACAATAACAACAACATGAATGATCACATTATACAGAGATAGGGAAAAAAAACGCAAAATGCTGCTATATATCAAAATGAGTGGTAGATAAAACAACCTAAATGGAAGAAGGTAGGAAAGAAGGAAAGATTTTCTTTTTGTGTGTGAGATTAACCTCAAAAGGTAGAACTGTCCTCAGGAAATGGAGGGAGAATCCTTTCAAGGTTGGCATGATGAATTCCATTTGGTTTTAAAGGACAGTTAAATAAAAAATTATCTAAAGATTTCTCTTTTGATTCTTAAAGGACTTCAAAATTTCAATGGCTAAAAACATTTCTATATTGATACTTTATAAAAAGTAAACAGTGTTTTAAAATTATTTCATTCATTAAGTGTATATCACGGGCCCATTTATTTGGCTGGTTTCATTCATAAAAAATGTTGGAATCGGGCCGGCCAAGTGCGCAGTGGTTAAGCACCGGCTTGGGAAGCCAGCGGCCCCGGTTCGGTCCCACATATGAGGGCCAGTGACACCGCCCTCAAAAAAAAAAAAAATGTTGGAATCTGAATTGTATTTTAAAGATGAATAAATATATGCTTTTAAACAAAAGGCATTCTGTGAAACACACATACACACACACACACACACACACACACACACACACACACACACACACACACACACACACACACACACACACACACACACACACACACACAAACACAAACCTGATTTCAAAACGAATGGAATTTTGAAGATCTCTGAGAAGATGAATAGGGCAACTACACATGGTACATAGTGATGGAAAACTGTTGTAAAGAAAGCAAAACCAAAAAAATAAATTAATTAAAAATCTGGAGATACAGATTGTATCATTTCTTAATCTAGACCATTTTCTTTTTTTAAGCAATGGAGACTTAGCACGTATTCGAAAAGAAAAGTGATGATATCAACTTTGTCCTTAGAAAGATAACTGGCAGCAAACAGAAAGTTTGGACTGGACTGAGAACACTCTAGTTACCCGTAGAGAGAAAAATTACATCATTTCTTTGAATCTAAAAGTGATCAAAAGGACAGCCTCGATTTTTCACTTGGAGTGAATTTTAATCTAAAAACTAAGATGTAGGCATTTCTGTAGTACTTTATATTACATTAGTTTATCAGATCATCAACTCCCTAAATAAAACTGTTTCTTTTTAAGAAAGCCATAGCTGTTTTTTAAACATTAAAGGTATTTAAAAATATGTTTTAGCCTGAAAAGATAGAACATTTCAAAGAATGATGAATGCACTGTTCATTACTTTGCAATCATAAAGCACTACACTATAAGCAAAGAATATTCTTATTAACATGAGAAGCAAAGTGATGAATTAGGGCCTTTGAACATTTCAGTCTTCCTCTTTAATCCATAGAAGTTCTGGATTTTACATTTTCCATCAGAACTATACAATATACTCAGACTCATACATAAAAGATTTCTTAGCAAAGCCATGTAATGCTTATATAAATATATTTCATAAGAATAAAATAAATTTCAAATTTATTCTGTTAGTTATTACAAATAGGTTGTCTTTTAGAAGAGAAAAATTATACTACTAACTTGTAAAATCTAATGGCAGATTAATGTTGATGAGAAAACCAATAAACTAGAAAGTAAATCCATAGAAATTAAAACTCAAAAATGATGTAAATTCAGATAAACCTTGATAAAAATTTTTAATGCATGACCATCTTAGACTATTTATATAGCTCAAACGCCTCAGTCATAAATTTTTAGCTTCTTTTGGTCTAAATTCTATTTTAAAAAAGAATATACAATCTCACTGAAACTAACAAATATATGAATTCATATCTGTTATGTGACAAATCTATAAAAGTGATAGATAATTATCAAAGTTCTTTTTTTACATTTCTTTGTTTTTTATATTTCTTAATTACCATGGCCTCAAATTATATATTAATAATGCAGTTTCTTTTGTTTTGATTTGCAATATATGGCTAGCAAACCAGACCTTTCATTTCCTGCTTATTTGTGTAACTGCTAATTCTCTATTATGTTTCCATTCTTATATTACAGGTAGAACTAGAAAATTACTCTGAATATAAGAAACAGTTCTATCAGTATATTTTATTAGGAATATATTTTATCATGCATCTTTTAAAAATCAAAATAATCTACATGAGATATATAATCTATAATATATTTGAAGGGGATTACCAGGTAATTATTTCATTATGTTAATTAGACCCAAATACCTATATCTAAGTTTAAGAAAAAAATAAATAAAAAGAGTAGGTTTTGAAATAAATTTAAAATACATAAATTTAAATTGTTAGGTATAATTTTCTTCGGAAACATTTTTTTTCTAATTTGATACAATTAGTTTATCACTGGAGCTGTAAAAGAAATCAAAGAACAACCTAGCTTAAAAAAAAAAAATCACTGTCCTGAAAATATTAAAAATTAAAGCTTGTATGACAGTAAGGAATTCTCTCAGGTCAAAGACTAAGGAAATGCAGAATATTAGAGAATTAAAGGGAAGACTACATAAAGCATATATACTGTGGGTACTTGCTAATTATGGTGAAATTGACTTTTATAATCAAAGTCTTCTGAAAATAGGGGTCAAGAGATAAAAACCAATTGCTCCTATAAGGAGATCACTCGTATTTCCCTGACATAATGACACACAAAGGGCTACATCATAAGTACAAAGTGTGAACTAAAAATATATCCCAATTGGAAGGACACTGAGAAGGAAACTGCTGGTGAAAATTCATAATCACTATCCTTTCTGGACATGGGTTTTTCATCCGGTATATACCAACAGAGTTGTAAAAAAATAAGACAAAACAAACAACCAAACAAAACTCAAGCTAAGACTCTGAAGTATTTCTCAACTGTAATTGTTTTGGTAGAAGGTTTTGAAAATCTCTGGACTAATGTCTTCAGCCTGGTCCTCAAACAATTCCCATAGGTGAAGTTAAGTAAGATGATCTCACATGTTAAAAAAAAAGTCAATCACTAAAATCACAATGAAAAAACTATCATCAGCTGGCAAAAACAAGAAATGGGAGAATCAGAGCTATAAAAATAGACTTCAAAGAGTGAAATTATCTGGTACAAAAAAATAAAATAAAAAATTGTATGCTAAAACAAAAGAATGGAACAAAAATGTGTAAAAAGCAATTAATTGTGAAAAAAAACAAGTCAATATATTTGAAAAAATATATAGATTTTTTAGAAGTGAAAACTCGTACTATTAACTTGTAACATCTAATGGTAGATTAATGTTGATAAGAAAACTAGTAAACCAGAAAATAAATCTATAGGAATTATATCAAATACAGCCAAGGAAGACCAAAAAAAAAAAAAAATGCAAAATATGAAAGAATGTTAAGAACGCTAGAGTGATGATGGAAAAGCTAATTGAATTAACAGGAGAAGAAACAGAGAATGGGTCAGAGTATTATTAGAAAAGGTAATGGCTGAATAATTTCCATAACTGATAACATGCATTAATCCAGAGTGAGGAAGCCCAAGCAAAGGACGAGGATAAATATAAAGAAATTCATGCAGAACCAACCAAATAAAATGATATTATCTGAAAAGTTCTTTGAAGAATTCAGAGGGAAAAAAATTCCAGGTTAATTGGGTAGAAAAATGGCAGAAATTATTGTCTAAGCCAGCAATTTGGGTAGAAAAGAGACTATTAATTATTGCTTCATAACAACTGACACAAACTGGAACTATCCTAGGAAAACTGGAAACTATGATAATCCAACCTATAAGGCAATGACAAGACAGACAATAATTGCTCTACAATGCAATAGAAAACAAGAGAGTGCAGTTATATCTTCAGTGTATCGAGAAAATATGACTATCGATCTGAAAGATTTTATGAACCAAAGGAAAATAAAAACACTTTAGGACAAAGAAAACTAAAACATTAGCATATCCTCACTATGTGGAAACTGGTAACCAATTAGTATTAAACAGAATTTGATACATAAATAAATAATATTGTAAGGTATATAAAAACAAGATAAAATTAAAATATTTTACTGAAAAATATAAAAGGTAAAACAGAGTTGAAGGTAGTTAGTATTTTAAGTTTTTTATAATTTAGAAAGAAAATAAAAGTATAGATTAAATTTTGACATTGGTAGGGCTGGCGGCCGAGGGGCGCAGTGGTTAAGAGCTGGCTTGGGAAGCCAGCAGCCCCGGTTGGATACCACATATGAGGGCCAGTGACACTGCCCTCGGGGACAAAAAACAAACAAACAAAAAAAAACATTGACATTGGTAAATTAGGCATTTTAAAATGTGTAAGATGTCCATTAAAGTTACAGAAATCAGCTGTATAATTTTTAATTTAATAAAAAGTAATGGACCAATGAAAGATTTAGACTGTATAAAATATAGCATGTAAGAGATTAAAATGCAACATGCACAAAATAAGATGGAAGAATAAATCTAAACTTCTCAGTAGTTATCATAAACACAAATGGAAAAAAATAATTCAATTAGATATCTTTTATCAGAATGGATGAAAAAATGTCTAGCAATATACTGTTAACAGGAGGTATATCTAAAATATCATGATAAAAAATGTTGCATGGGAAATAATGAAAAAAGAGATATACCAGGCAAATAATAATGAGTGCAAATGTTTCTACAGTAATTCTAGACAAAATACACACTGAGCACAAACAAATATTATTATTAAAGTTTGATGACAACTACAAAATGCTGAAAGTTCACCAGAAAGATATGTCAAAATTTGCCTGCATCTCTATTATAGTCTTTATATACAATATGAAATTGCAAAACTAGCAAAAAAGTGGAAATTTAGCATTATATTGGTATGATTTAACATAGCTCTCTCAATAATAAAGAGCTAAAGCAGACAAAAAAAATTAGTAGATATACAGGACAATTTGAATAATACAATACCAGTGTGATATGATATGAATCTTTAGCATTTTACCCAACATTATACATTATTTTGAAGAAAAAAAAATAGTGACTGGACCCAAGTACAATGGTATATAAATAGTAAATAAAATATTATCTGACCAAATTAATCAATGTATAAAATTATGGCTATGTTGGTTTATCCCAGGAATGCAAGGATTGCTTGACATAAAAAAATTAATTAATATATTTTGCTATATGAATGCACCAAAAGGAGGTAAGCAATGATCATTCCAAGTGATGGAGAGAGAACATTGGCTACAAGTCAACATCTATCTTTGATTTTAGTGAAAGCAAAATACAGGATGAAATTTCTATAGACAGATATAATTACCTACAAAAAACTATAGTAATCATTATCTTCAATGTATAACCATATAAAGTGTTCCCTATGAGTTCAGAAACAAGACAGGATCTTTCCTTCTACCAAATCCATTTAATTTTTATTAAAACAGCTAGCTCATCACAATAAAGTAAGGAAACGATTTAAGAATGCAAGAATGGAAAGGAAGAAACAAGCCTGTGATTATTTGCAAATTATATTATTATGCAGAAAATCTGAAATAACTATTGCTGAATGATCACAATTTAGTAAGAGAGCTTGCCACTACTACTGGGTTTAAAAATTGTATATAAAAATTGTATACGTTATATTTCTATAAACAAGTCCTCAGTATAAGAAAGGATTTCTTTTACCCATTTTTTTTTATTTTTTTTATTTTTTATGTGGGACCGAACCGGGGCCGCTGGCTTCCCAGGCCAGCACTTAACCACCGCGCCACTCGGCCGGCAAGAAAGGATTTCTTAAACAAGATACTAGAAAACACTAACCATAATGTAAATCTTTAAATAAATCAATAAATAAATCCAATTGCACTGCAGTTAAGAATACCACAATGGATGGTAAAAAGACAAGTCACATGATCAGAGAAGAGATCCCCCAAAATCTATGTGAACAGAAGATAAGACAGAATGCAGAATTGGGGAATGTCACAAAGGTGCCTTATTTTCCAAAATACTTTCAATACTTAAAATTCAACTACTCTCTGGAATCTGCCACTTTACAAAGGTATATGATTGTTCAAGGGATTAGAAATATTTTAATGAATCTGTTCTGTAATGTCATATTAACTAAAGAATAAAGGCACTTAAACCCAAAGGCCTCATAAATACCCACTACAGAGGGTGGGAAATCTAATGTGTTAAACTGCTGATAACTATGTATGTAACTCATAGTGTACTCATCACAAAATAGAGAGGAGTTGTTATGGCTCTATAATGAAATGTTACTAGCCTTTAAAATTTGATTGCCTCAGGAGGAGAGTTTGAAAGGGGGAGGGAATACACACACACACACACACACACACTTTTTCCCCCTAAATCCTTTTACTCCAGTGTAATAAATTACAAGTGTGTATGCAGATTCATTTCATCACTGGGAATTGAAATCTCTTGTTTGCAAAGAGAGAAAGAGAGTAGGATGTGAAATGGGAGCAGTTTTCAGATTTAAAATTCCTTAGAGAGGAACTAAAAGAAACAGAATTTAAAAACTGAAAAAGACCTTGCAGATGATTTCTTTCAATCCCTCATGTTAACAGATGCAGAAATCTCAACTGCAAAGATGAAGTGACTTACCCAAGGTCACCCAGCTAGCCAGTGACAAAGAAATAGGTTTTGATATAAATCAATGTACAGTATTTCACTATGAGAGTGACAAAGAAATAAATAAAATTCACGTTGAAATCTGTGTTTAGAAACAATAATATTATGGCTCCCATTAAAAACAGATAACAGCAGTGCCTCACAGAGTAGAAGTTCTATTTTAGTTAAGCCAGATGAAAGGATTCACCATTTCAGGACTATGGCAAATAAACGAAATTAAGTTTAGTCTGCTGTAAAATACTATGTATGATGAATTTCACCGAAACACAGGAATTAAAGACACACTGGGTAAAATTTGTTAAAAGCATTTAATAAACCCTAGTAGTAACTAGAGTATTGTTTGTTGTGTGTATTATATGGGGCAGGCTTGCCTGATGGTGCATTTGCTAATTCAAATGCAGAGCTAAACACTGGCATCTGGTAGCTCAGTGGGCTGTGGGACAACAATCAGTCACCTCTAATAGATGCTTAGAGCAGAGCCCCAAGTAGCTGGGGAAACTTGAATGAAAGGTTTTTGAACTATTCCCCAGGGAAAGGGAGGATAAGCTGAGTTTTACAAAGGTGTATGCATCAGCTGTGTTAGGGTGCAGTAAAAGAAAGCATGGCAGGCTCAGGCATCAGAAGATGGTTGTGGCTAGAGCATATGGAACCTGGGAGAGCATGAAGTCATATGAAGCTGGTACCAAAGGGTAGGAGATAAACCATGAAGAGTCCTGGAGAATTTTGGTTTTCATCTTAAGAGCAAGAGGAAGCCATTACTGTATTTTCAACAATGAAATTCTCTGTCAAATATACATTTTGAAATAATCATAATCTCTCTGGATTAAAAAAAATCACTTGAGTCCATTTCCTTACGAATAAAATGGTTCTTATAAGTAGGATTCAGAGCATAGAATGTTATGTAATGCTTAGTTATTAAATGTGAATACCTTCCTGGAATATTCTGCAATTTTCATTTCTGAACAAGAATTATAAAGATAATCAATGTGTGCTATTTAATCCCCTGCCCATTTGTACCAATCCTCTGGCTCTAGCACCTCACACAGTAACCTGTTCCTGGTAAACACTCCAAGGACATTGTTAATTGACTATTAGACAAAACAAAGTTCATCTGAGTTAAAATTCTTCAATCAAAATAAACAGACAGGAGTATTGCTGATGATCAGTATTGCCTTCCCACACACCTTTTTTCCTTAAAGAGGATGGACATGTTCTTTAGGCAATATTCTATTCAATGAAGTAAATAGTTATATGGGCAGTACTTTGAAATGCATATGAAGGATAGTAGCTGCTTGAAGCCAACTTTTTTGTTGGTGAATTGTGTGTTTACTAGATCTCTCTAAACATCCGTAGTTCATGGTTGCCAACAATTTTACTTGCTTTCCAGTATTTCAGTACAGATTCAATTTACTTGGAAGTATACTGTTATTCTGATCAAAGAATACGTTTTTAAAACTGGTGCATATGTTTCTTTTCTCCTGCTGCCTTATAAAAGACACCTGAAACTACATTTCAATCATTTCCAATTCATTCAACAGTTATATATATCAATAATATTTTACACAAGTTTGCAAATTCTCAACACCTACTGAAATTATTTTGTGGAGCAGTTTTCAACACAGTGCCCCTGCTGACAGTGTGTATAGAGCATCAATTAAGAATACAAAATGGACTCTAATAATGCTGATGATAGTTATGTCAGTCACAAAGTGACAGTCCTGACAGAGCATCTCGTAAAAGGCATACCCAGTGAACGTCCTCACCAATAACTCCAGATACAGGGAGGAGTGTGACCATCTGGACAGCTTTATGGAACTGCAGATGTTACCGGCGAACTGAGCAGCACCAACCCCCCACCACTGAAAAACTTGAATGTTTTCTTTTCTATAGAAGTGATAAGTATAGAAATGTTAAGTATCCTCCCTAGTTCTTTAGTTTCTTAGCTCTTGGGCTTTGATTGCTCTTCTAACCAGTTTGTGAATCTTGGACTGAAGATCCCCCCTGCTTCTTAATTGCTTTGTAAATCAGTTTCTGAATCTGAAACAATAAAAGTCTCCTACCCCTGCTTCGGATAACTATTTGAAAGCCTGAGACTTCCTAATATCCCCCAGGCCAGGAAGCTAAATGTCAAACCCATTCTGTGTCCAGACAACTGACACCACCTGAGTGATGGACTGAATAGCCACAAGTTTCATAAGAACAGATTTATATTTTTGTCCTCATTCAGGAGACTTGAGGATGCAGGGGATACCACAACAAACAAAGAAGCCAACACGGTCTTTCAGGTGGAGCTTGAGACCCCTTCCTCTCATCTGAGACCAGCTAGGGGAGAGTTCCATGAACCCCAATAGGCAGGGACAGCTCTACGCCCCTGCCCAGCAGGAAGCAGATACAGAAGAGACCTCCTGTCCCTCAGCTGCCCATAGAGATTTTATGGGAATCACATCTCTCAAGGAAAAACTAGGCAGGTAGTTAGAGGCAGGCATTGGGTCTTTGCATTCCTACACGTCCACAGAGTGCAATCTCCTGAGGCACTTCCCCTCTCCACCCAAAACTCCCCATTGTATTGTAATTACCTACCCCTGCAGGAAGAGCAAATGGACACAAAATATCCAACTAGATCAGACCAGTCACTAGCACCTACGCAGTATCTCTTGTCAATCACAGGTGCCAGTCAAGTGGCCCAGAAAGAACAGCCCATTCTAGAACAAAAGGATAAAAACCCCAAGTCCTGGGAAGCCCGGGATGCTGCTGCTGCTGCTTCCCTGCTCCTTTTGACCGCTTCTTCCCTTTGAGCCTTGCTTTTGCGTGTGGCCAACTCCACACTCTTTGGAACGTAACTTCTAGTAATGGGCCCTTGACATCCTCTAGTACTCAGGTCTACTTTTACTTCTAAATGTACTATCTCTTTTAATAAACTACTTGTTTTACTGCTTTACTCTGGTATCTCGTTCAATTCTTTGCTCGAGTTGCCAAGGACCTGGACTTTGCCCCGAGAAAGGCCCACTCTCCGACATCACAGATAGTCGGAGCATATTGGGTTATGCTCACCCAATCTTGAGCATAAAATCAGAGCTCTCTGACAGCTCATTGGTCAGGCCTTATCTGATGAGCTGACAGACACACCTGCACTCGTCCCAGACAGAGCACTTGAAGCTTTGCTTCCTGACCATCTCACCAGCCTGGCTTGATGCCCCACACTTCACACAATGTCATAGAGACTCTCACTGAACACCAAACTCTCTATCTCACCCTTCGTTCATAAGACTGTTCATGTTGCCTAACCCTATTGCTTGCAAACCTGTGTGACTGCTTGTGTGAAACTGCTCTACCTCCACTATTGGAAACTATTCTCTGGCCAGAGCCTTTGTTAATGCCTGTGGTAAACCTAGTCAGTAGGACTAGATCCATGGCATTATTCTAACAAAGTCTGACATTATGGAAAGATACAAACATGTGTGAGGCTGATACTTTGATAGCCACCTCCCACTGATGCACTGTGTTTACAAAGCATCAGCTCTTCAGGGGACTTTGACCATGGATGACACTGGTCTTACTAGAGACTAGGAGCTGTGAGCACTGTAGCAAACCATGTTCCTGTTACAGTGCACTGCCTTGCTTATTACCCCTGCATGTGAGGGGCACACTTTTCGAAGAACTACATTCAGGATTTGAGGGGGCTTAGTACAGTTCTACTGAAGGATATTTTAGAATTGTTTTCCTAATCAAGAACACATCTAATTTTCCCTGAAGATATTCAAGATTAGATCCAGAAACTAATGACATGTAATAAACCCAGATTTGGTGTAATTTCACATAAGCATTAGATTTTAAAAGTAGAAAGTTTTGTAATAAATATGAGTAGCTAGGAGAGTTTAGAAACTTAAATGTTACATTAAATTTGAATTCAATCAATTATCTTTACTTATTTTGGAGGGAATCATTTTAAAAACAGACTTTTATTTAAGGATATGAGACCTCTAATTAACCTGTATTTATATTATGTGAATTCCAAGTACTTAGATTTCCAAAATCTGTGTATCCCAAGGTGTGATAACAATGGATCTCAGGCTTCAATTTCATAAAATGATTATAATTTGCATCTCACTTTCAGAAAGCTTTGCAATGTTACATTTTTCCTTTCAACCCCCTGCTAAGTAAAATAAATGGATATGCAATTAGGGTTCTGACCGTTTTAAGAATTTGCTTTCTGAAGTACTATTCTTTCTATAGGTAATAACAGTTTTATATTTAAATTACCACCTAGTGACTATGATTTACCACTAACCAGGCACCACTCTGTGAGTCTGTTAGATACTCCAACTGGCACTAACTCAAGTTATTGCTCATTAAAACTTCAGAATACTGAGACAACCAAGATGGTGCAGTAGGTAAATGCTGTGTTTACTTTCTCTCACAACCACATCAAAATTACAACTAATCTAACCATTATTGAAAAAGCTCCTAAAATCAAGCTGAACTAAAGCCTTTCAATTAAGGACTTGCAGAAGAAACCACCTCCACACTGGTAGAAAAGTTAGAGATGCAGAACGGGCTGGTCCCATACCCATGTGTGATGATTAAAGATCGGGAGGGCAATTTCAGATGTGGGAGACCCTCACAATCCACTAGAAGGGTGAGAAATCCCAGTCCCACTCCCGCCTTGGGTTCCAGTGCCAGCAGAGATTGTGATTGAGAGAGACTGGGTACAGCTTCACTCACAGGCGCTCCTCTTAAAGGGACCACTTTTGGACTTACCCACCAATGGAATCACTGGCTCTGAGTTCCAGCACTGGGGCAGCAGCTGAAAAGGCACCAGGGGCAAACGGAGGGGAACTGAGTTATCTGGCTTGGGATGGGGGCTGGACAGGTGGCTTTCACCTGGCAGAGGCCATTGTTTCTTTGTTGAGCCATCCCCCTTCCCAGCATGCAAACACAGGAGGCTACCATTTTTTGAGTCTCCACAGTTAGTTTGCCACGTCCTGGCGATCTAAGACTTGGCCCAGCCTAACTTTCAGGCAAACCGAGGCAGCTTTCAGTGGCTTTTTAATACAAACCACCTGCATTGGCTCCAGTTGCAGACTTTTCTAAGGTCTCTACAAGATTCGCGGAACCCAGACAAGCAGCATCTGGGTTGAGCATGTCATGTACCTCTTGCTGAGCAGCTCTAAGTCCAGCACTGGTGGCAGCCAGCCTTGGATCATGGTTTGGCTTCTCAAGGTACTTCCAAGCCCAGCACAGGCAGCAGCCATTTGAGGATTTCTTTCTGGATCCCACTGAGTGGCCCTGGGTGGGGCACAGGCTGTGGTTGAAGTAGACCTACAACGGGTCCCCTCCAAGGTGGTCCTGGGGCTGGCACCTTCAGTGGCCAGCTTCAAAACATGCTGGAGCATCACCCAGCTGCAGCCAAATATGACACACCCAAGGGTCAGATTAGGCAGACATCAGAGTCCTGAGGAGGCAGATCCTGCTCCATAGGTTCAGCTCCTGCACCACAGCTCCTCCACTGTAGTCAAGGCCAGTCCTCACAACCAGTGAGCCCAACGGTCAATCCCTCACATTGATGCGCAGTTACCAACTAAGGCTAAACTACAAGAAGAGGGCACACACCTAGAATGAATGGCTCAGGTGACCAGAAGGACTGTGCCAATGATCCCCACAGCACACCTACCTAGTACATAAGGTCATTCTACTGAGACTGGAGATACTGCAGCCCTACATAATAAATAGAAACAAACACAGGGTGGCAGCCAAAATGGGGAGACAAATAAAAGAACAGAACAAAGCTCCAGAAAAAGAACAAAGCAAAACAGATATGAGCAATTTATCAGATGCAGAGTCCCAAACAACGGTTATAAGAATGCTCAATGATATCAGGGAGAACTTCAACAGAGAGATAAAAAGTGTAAAAATGGAGATGGGAACTATAAATAGGACCCAGTCAGAAATAAAGGATACAATAATGGAAACAAAGAATATATTACAGGGAATCAATTGTAGATTAGATGAAACAGAGGATCCAACCAGCGATGTAGAAGATAAGGTAGCAGAAAACACACAAACAGAACAGCAAAAAGAAAACAAGAATCCAAAAAACTGAAGAGAGTTTAAGGTGCCTCCAGGACAATATCAAGAGTTCCAGCATTCACATTATAGGGGTACCAGAAGGAGAAGAGAGAGCACAAGTAATTGAGAAATAATGACAGAAAACTTCCCTACCCTGGTGAAGGAAATGGATATACAATCCCTGGGAGCACAGGGAGTCCCATACAAGATAAGCCCAAAGAAGCCAACACCAAGACACATCATAATTAAAATGCCAAGGTAAAATATGAAGAGAGAATCTTAAAAGCAGCAAGAGATAAGCCATTAGTTAACTACAAGGGAACCCCCATAAGATTGTCAGATGATATCTCAACAGAAACTTTGCAGGCAAGAAGGGAGTGGCAGGAAATATTCCAAGTGATGAAAAGCAATGCAAACAACCAAGATTGCTCTACCCAGTGAGGCTGTCATTTAGATTTGAAGGACAGATAAGGAGCTTCCCAGACAAGAAAAAGCTGAAGGAGTTCATCAGAACCAAACCGGTATTACAAAGATTCTTTGAGGGACTTCTTTAAGATGGGAGGGACTTCTTTAAGATGCTCCGTAGGTTCAGCCCCTGCACCACAGCTCCTCCATTGTAGTCAAGGCCAGTCCTCACAACCAGTGAGCCCAACGGTCAATCCCTCACATTGATGTGCAGTTACCAACTAAGGCTAAACTACAAGTGTGAGGTGTAGTTTACACTCACAAGGGTGAGTGTAAGGTGAAGAGATTAAGAAGTACAAATTGGTTGATATACAGTAGTCATGGGGATGTAGGGTATAGCATAATGAATATAGTTAGTAATATTGTAATAACTATGTATGGTGTCCGATGGATATTAGATTTATCAGGGTGATAGATGAGAAGGATGATGGGGGACAGGGTGAAAAAGGTGACAGCATTAAGAAATACAAATTGATAATACACTATGGAGAATATAAACAACAATGTTGTAAAGATCATGTAAGATGCCAGATGAACACTGAACTTATCAGGGGGAATCACAGCATGGGCTGTGTAGATGCCTTACCAATGCACTATACACTTGAAGAGCTGAAGTAGAATAATATGGTATCAACTATAATTAAATATATGGGTATATATAGTGATGGGATCTGGAGAACAGCATAGGGAACATAGTTGATAATATTGTAACAGTTATATAAGACGTCAGAGAGGTAGCAGCTTGGGGGGGGGTTTATCACTTTATGAGGGATTTAAATGTCTATTACATTGCTTTGTACACATGAAACTAATAAAAATAATAAATTATAAAACAAAAACTAGAGAATTTTGAAAATGACTAGGGGAAAACCACCATCTATTATAAAGTTTTTTGATCATTCTTTTTTTAATTTACTATAACCACAGTCAGAATTCTGTCACAACTGAAGTATTAATAGAGTTATCTAAGTAAACTAGAAAATGCACATCATCTCTGTCATCCTGCATCAGCATCATAGTGATATTTTATCCTACTTAACCCAAGTCCACGAAAAGTGACAATGACATACCAAGGAGGTTAGAGATTGGGAGAGGTCTACACCAGCAGAGAGGAGTATTTATCACTGGTATTGTTTAGAATTTCTCATAGATGGTGATGATAAAAAGCAGAGTTATGTTTCAGTTATTATAACACTCTATATAAAATCCTCCCACTTGGAATACTACAGAAAAGGGATAATATTGGTTTATTAAAATCTATGATGTTAGAATTCCAGATTTGACAGCACTACATACTATCTACACTCCTCTTCAGAAAGATGTGAATTACTAACGTGAAGATCTATTGTATTCAGTGTGTGGGCCTTATCTAGAAAAGACTTGCCTTCCTTCAGAAGTAAGCCCCAAATGGTTAAGGGATGCTCTGAGGCCTGCATCCTTGGCATTGCTTAAACAGCCACAGTGACTTAGATTTGACCCAGGTTGGCCAATCAATACTCTTCCATCAGACTTTGGAACTAGTATACAGGAGCAGCTAATCAGAGAAAAATACACACCTCAGAGCTGTAGAGTTGCCATCTTCCACCCACAATGTGAACAGATGGTAAAGCAGAGTGACCTGGACTGCAAAGTGAGAAAATAATAAAGGAGATGTTTGGAAAGAAGTGCAAAGGTCACACAGAGGGTTAGTGACATGCTTTTATTTTTAATTCTGAGAGATCCATCACACCCTTCTTTCTGCCTCTAATATACACATGTGTGCACGCACATGCATACACACACTGCACACTCATGAATGCGTGCTTGTACCATGGGTCCTTATTTAAACTCTCCCTATCTGCTTTAACTTGTTTCTGTCATTTGCCAAATAATGTGTGAATCTTTGAAAAAAATGTGTTTTTATTATTGCTTAAACACATGTAATTAATTGCTGTTGGATTTCATGAGGCAGATTCCTTATATCCAGTCTGTTTTTCATGTATTCTGTGTAACCCTTATGTTTTTGTTGTCCTTAATTCCACATTTTGTTCATCATTAGATCAAGATGTGTCTCCTTTTGAGTAGGTAACAATTTCTCTGTATTTTAGCGCCTTATTATTTTATATCTTGGTGACCACTGTCTTTATGCTTTATTTTGTTTGTTAAAGCTAACATCTCTATTTTTCATATTCTCTGTCATCATCCTTACTTTCTACTCTATTTTAATGAGCAGGAGACTAATGTCTTCATGGATAATGCACTGCAGTAACAGTTTGTCCCACAGAATCCTAGAGGTCACAGAAGAGGTAGCTCCCCTACAAACAGGTGTTTTAACCACTAAAATGTTAGATATAACCTTTAGCAGCCCCACTCTAACTTTACATCTCTTGGGACAGAATATCATATCTACATATTTAAATGTGTTATTTACAGAGAATTATCATTATCATTGAAACTGATATTTTCCAGTTCAATTTATATTATATATCTATAAATAGCCTAATTGAAATTTATTAAAATAAAAATATATAAACCTAATCAAAATGTTGCCCTTGTAGTTCATTTGAAATATTAATAGTGATGGCTACCCAATTTTACTCATTACTAAAATAATCACCTTAAAGTCAATTATTAAGCTTTTTTCCCATTCCCTGACTCCCCTATCCTAAAGTTGTACAAAATGAGTGAATTTCATCTCTACATAATAAATCTTATTATATAATAAATCTTATTAAGAGTAGATCAAAGGCCTTAGCCCAGAGTTGAGCCATAATCCATATTTTATAAGTGAATCAATTCCAAAATATTGTTTCAGTCTCGTTTCTCCCATTTAGAGACAATCTGAATCCCTACAAAGGAGGAATGTGGTGATGGGAAATGAGCCAATTTTTCATGTAATTATTTTCAACATGCACAGTACACAAGATCCACCACAGACCACAGCCTCCAAAAATGAAGCAGATGCTCCCTGGGAAGTTTCCCCTCAATGAATGAGTGAATAGGGGGCACCAAAGCACAGGCCCAAGGGTCTGGCTGAGCCATTCTTAGACTTGCACTGGATTCTGATGCTCTTCCTATACAGCCATCCTTATCAGCCTCCCCTTTCACCAGTGTTAGGCCTGCACCATGATCTGAAGTCTCCACCTGTCTTCTCCTACTCCATTCCCTTTATGCTTCTAAGTGTTTCACCCACTACCATTCTTTTGCATGTCTAATCCCCTTGCATCTGCTACTACAGGACTCATACTGACCCATCTAAAGAAACACTTTTAAATTCAAGGCTTTAGAGAAAACCTAATGATAACAGATGTACATTCAAAATATAAATGCTCCAGTGGTCTGGAGTAATCAGAGAACATTTTGAAAGATTCTGGGTTTTGGGGTAAATCATTAAACATGAATAACATCTGGTAGAACAGAAGGAAGATGGGAGAAAGAAATAAGTTAAAGGAAGAAGAAGGAAGAAATTCTAGGTAGTAGCAGCAACAGAAAAAAAATATGGAAAATAATAAAGAAAACAAATAAAGATATTACTGGTGCCAAAGACACTGACTACCAGAGGGAACAAACTATAAAGTTTGACAGAAATGGTGTGCACCAAAATAAAGGACTCCTTTATTAGAGAAATGTGGCCTTGAAACAGTAGGTGGCGGAGTTAATAATTGTGGGGCTTATAATATATGTGACGATCAAAAGTAAAAATTAAGCTATAATTTATGACTTAGATTGTACATGAATAATTATCTTTTACCCATAACCACGTATGCATTTTAACTTGTATCTCACAGATACTATACCTTAGGATCAGAAGGAAACATATCAGTAGCATGGTAGAAATTGTAAAATTAGGAATCATATTAATCAAGATTAATCAATATTGGGCAACATCTCAAAAAACAACAAGAAACAAAAATTGCTTCTTAGCATGATAAGTAGTATAGTAAAATTAAAATTTAAAGCTAAGATCTCTTGCCCCAGATTTGTAAAGCAGATTTGTGGTGTGACACAAGATAAGAGGAAATTGAAGGCCTGGACAAAGGTAGTGAAATTAGTGGGAAATAGATGAGACAATCATTATGAGAATTAAAAAAAAAAAAACAAAGAGAAAAGAGAATAAGCTGTACCTAAACCACCAAACTTACAATCCAGTAGGTATAACACTCATGCCACAGAGACAATGGCATATTAAAGAAGAGGAGAGACCATATGGGATGGAGAAAGTAAGTTTAGCATATATTTGTGTTCATGATGCTGTTGAATCCAACAAATGTACTTACTTATTTACCTTTATTTATTTGAGTCCTTTCTTATTTTAGGCAAAAATTCAATGAAGGTAAAGCAAAGTGTGGAAACAATTTGGTAAAAGGTTTATTGATTATGAATATTTTAATATTTTAATATCTATTATTTTTAAAGCACTAAAATTCATAGGTATGTAAAAAAAAGTCAGCTAAACGAAAAAGACCATTAAAAGAATGATTTCATTGTTTCCTGTGCATACACAGTGAAATACATATCTAGGGTGCTATGGATTTATTGATGGGAGACTTGACTCTCATTTGTTTATATGTGATCCTTGTCAAGACATCTGACCCCTACAAATGTCAAGTTTTCTCATCTACATAAAATGATAATAATAATCAGTACCCCATCTTGTAGGATTGTTGATAAAGAATAAAGATAATGAGTAGAAGTGATTGGCATAATTCTTGGCAGATATCTCATAGTTATTATATTATTAAAAGAATTTTGACACAAAAACATGCCAGACCCAGATACTTTTTGTATCAGTGGAATAACATTCTGAGTTTCAAGAGCTTGCAATGCATGCATTCATTTACACTTCTTGAAAACAGTTTAAAAAGCAATATCCTATCTAGCTAAGAGAATAATTAAGAGTACAAAAATGGAAACTCAAGTACTAGAACATGTACTATCAGCAATAAAGCCAGTTAATCATAATAAGTATAAATTACTAGTTATAAATGTGATTTTCAAGTGAAATTTACTATATCAAAATAATTTCTAAAAGTGAAGTTGTAAAATATAAAAATAATCATTTAATAACAATAGCAGGGTCTAAAACAACACAGATCATATTTAAAAGTATTAGTAAATGATAAGGCAGATAAAAATTAACATACATTTTTCTTCATCTCTTCCCCTTTTTCAGCCACCCCCAACCTCCCTGCTATCTGGCAACCCTCAGTTTGTTCTCTGTATCTATGAGTCTGTTTCTGTTTTACTTGTTAGCTTATTTTGTTGTTCTTTAGGTTCCACATATAAGTGAGAATATGTAGTATTTGTCCTTCTCAGTGTGACTTATTTCACATAGGAATTCAGAGATACAAATTGGTAGTTACAAAATAGTCATGAGGATGTAAAGTACAGCCTAGAGAATAGAGTCAATAAAATTATAGTAATTGGTATAGCACTAGGTAGGTTCTAGACTTATTGGGCGATGACTTTATAAGTTATATAAATGTCCAGCCATTGTGATGTACACCTTAAACTAATATAAAATAATATTGAAAGTCCGTTGTAACTTAAAAATAAAATATTTAATTAACATACATTTTTCATATTAAAATTCTATTTTAAAGATTCAATTTCATTTTTGACATTGATAATTGGAGGAATAGAAGTACAACTTATACACACACACGAACACACATATACAGACACATTTAATTACGTAAAGGTAATAAAATACTCAAAATATAAGATATTTTTATGAAAAATTACAGATATCCTGAAGGGAAATGCTCATATTATCACCATTCTCACTCACAGTACACAATTTTCGCTAAATGATTTGTTGTCCATTACAAACAAGACCTACAAAAAAACTTCCCTTAACCAATAGGCATTAGTGTATTAAATAGCCTGCCATGATATTAAGGAAAGTCACAGACCTAATTGCAAATGCTATGTAAGGAACAGTCCTTTTAGAGCTTCTTTCTACATTCTTCATACTTCCTAATTCCTGCTAGTTTTATATCACCATCCATTTGTTATTCAGAAACTTACCAAATTTTAAATATCTCAAAAATCATTACACAGGCATGTGTTTAAAACTTATTCAGAATACCAGCTACTAATAAAAAGGAAACTGCTTCTACATCTGACCAGAATGAAGTTGCTAAAAGAATGACATATCCTATAATTCTATGTCACTGAAAAGCTAATTGAGCCAGGATTTATGATGGAAGACTAAAAATAGAGTGGATCTCTCTATATTCCACACCTCTTTCTTCTGTTCTCTCTCTCATAACTCATAATAAAGATCCACCTTTAACTTCATTTTAGTGGTAAATGAGAGGTTTATTTTTAAACCCTGTAAAAATAGAGAACATGTCTTCACGTTGACTCAATCACTATATTCAATAAGAATGGAAGTCAGCAATTTCAAGGTCTGTAAGCAAAATAAAAGAACTTGGTTATTAAAAGAAGGGAATTGTAATAGATATGTATGATATTGGCAGTGGGGATGCGGTGGAGGGGGGAGGAGGGAGTCACTTTGTAAGGGGTGAAAAAAATAAATATTGCATTGTTTTGTACATCTGTCACTAATAATAATAATAAAAAAGAAGGGCTAATAGACTCTGTTAAGAAACTATGTGGTTTAAAAGCATACTTGCATATTTAAATCTAGACATCAATGTTAGCTTTAGTTTGGATAATGACTAGGTATTATTATAATCTTTCAATTCATCTATGTTTATTAAAAAGTACTTTATAATATTTGCTTATAATTCCTTAGGACCAACATATTTTCTAGGTGGGCTTTAATGTTAAGTAATATATCTTATTTCTCAAATTAAACTTCTGAAAATATTTTAAACATAATTCCAGTTCCATATGGTGTTTCAAAGAATCCATCTAATTTTAAGCTGACATTTTTTGTACAGAGAGACTGATGTTAAAGAGAGTTTTCACTTTTGAAAATTCACTTGGAAATTTTAAAAATAAACGGTTGTCTGGTAACTGAATATATTTCATCGAATGTGAATGAAGTGAGTAGTTTATGTTCATTAAAGGAGGTATGGATTATTTATTTTGAAATAACAAAAAAATATTGAAACATATCTTGAATTATATGTCAGAGCTTTTGAAAATAAATGCATCTCATGGTTTTTTTAATGAAAACTTCGACAAGAAAAGATCAAATAAGCAGTGAGAATGTCACTTTGATGAATATTCATTGCACTTGGTAGAATTTTGGATAATGTGAGTAAAATAAATATTCAATATATATATATATATATTTTTAGAAACTTCATCCATCTTCTATTTCAGCTTTGAACAATTGTATCTTCTTCCATACTCTCCTTCCATTTATTTTCTTTCCTTCTCTATTTGAATTTAAAAATACTATGCTAAATATTTGACTTTAGATAACAAGTACTTTTAAGAGAAGAAGAAAACAAAAATCTCAAATAAGTAATGACAGTCAACTAATATTTGTGCTTTGGTTATGTAGACATGCCTAATTCTTTGGCTATGTAGAGAATGTCTAATTATTTAACAATCAAAGGAACAAGTTGGTGCCTTCACCATGTCTGCAAAATATGTCTACTTGAAGTATTCAAGGTTGATATGATAAGTAGGGCCAAATGGGAGGTGAGGTACAAGAAGACAAGTAGGTAATATAGACTTCCTTTTTGTATAGTCTAAAATGTAAATACTACTAAGACTGAAAGACATCACCTTTGGAAATGTTTGTTGTTGTTGCTGCTTAGTGATAATCCCCACATATGGCAATAAGTTTGTATTTCTTCTTAACTTTATGGTTTTTTTCTACAATTATTCCTTTATTTTACTTAATAACTTGAGTACCAAAATTAATTTCCTATTACATTACTGCCACAACTAAAAACAAAAATTTAAAATCTGAAATGATGCATTCAATTCTGTTTATTATATAGGTGAGTGAAGCACAACATTTAAAAATTGAGCAAAATGGGGGCCGACTGAGTGGTGCGTTGGTTAGGAGCTGGCTTGTGATACCAGCTCTGAGCAGCAGAGCCCGGGTTCGGATACCACATAAGAGAGCCAGTGACACTGCCCTCTATAGCTAAGATAGTGAACAACAGCTCCATCTGGTTACATCTATAGCTAAGATGCTGAACAACAGCTCCACCTGGAGCTGGGCTGCTATGAGACCTTGGGGACGGCATAGCTGCAGCCCCTGCTGCAGTGGGCTGCCACAGGCTACAGTGAGTGGCTGGCAGCCGGTGTGAGCTGCCAAGAGCTGCTGTGAGCAGACATCCAGAGGCTGGCGACTGATCTGCCTCACCCAGGAAGAGCACAATGATAATACCAACATGGGCCAGTGAAGCAACATCCTCCACAACTAGACTGAAGAACAAAAGGACACCAAGTTGTCTGTTCTCCTTCCCTGATTCCCTTAAAAAAAAAAAAAAGAACAAAATGAAGATCCAAATTTCTGTTTGCAAATAATTGCTAAATGTTGCAGTTTGAGGTCAAAATATAAACAAAACACATGAAAACTAAATCAGCATCAGTTCATAGTATCTATAGACAATTGGATTGTTGTTAAATTTCTGTTAGCCAGAAAGTTAAATTATCTCTATAACATAGCGGTAGGTATGTGTATACTAATCTAGAAAATAGATGTGTTTTCTTTAGTAACAGCTAATGTTCTATATAGAAGACAAGTTTATTAAACAAATATGGTACACACTCCTATAAAGTTACCTTGAGATAGAATCACAAATTGCCTTTTTTCTTGTTTTCATCACTTCAAATTTTAAATGTAGAAACTGCTTCTGAATACAGTGGTGGGGAAATCATCTGGGACTAAAGGCCTCAGTTTCAAGATAGCGGCTTTAGGAGAAATACTTTGAAGTAACAGCTGATGAATGAGGGTTCTGAATATGAAACCCTGAAATACTCGTATATTTCTTAAGATAAGTAGGGAATCACAAAGAGCACTTAAAAAGCACCACCATCAGGCCAGCCGAGTGGCAAGGTGGTTAAGCGTGGTGGTTAAGTGCTGGCTTCGGAAGCCAGCGGCCACAGTTTGGGTCCCACATGTGAGGGCCAGTGACACTGCCCTTAAAACAAAATAAGAAAAAAACAAAACACCATTACAATAATTAAACTCTTGTTCACCTGTACAGGGATATATAGCTAAAATGTATTTTCTTTCAAATTTGGTCAATATATACCTTGCTATTTAAAAAATAAGTTTATTATGTGTGAAAGCTTTGAAGTTTTAATGAAAGTATTTTTTCTATACAGAAATAATCTTACAGAATAGCCTGTCCTCAGAGACTTTGGCTGTCAAAGAAGTTTTTTTGTTTTGTTTTGTTTTTTACCATGTGTTCAGATGAGTCCATTCACTTGGAAATATTTAAATTATATAAATTCATTAACTCTAAAGGTTCACAATTTCATGGAAAGAAATTCAATTTTGGAATGTTTTTAGGGAAATCAGTAGAGATTTCCGGTGGTATCATTTTTGTTTTACTCTGTTGAGGGTGACTGCAAGTGTGTATCTGTGTACACATCATTAGGTGGTTATTCATGAATAAGCTTTTTGAGTGTATGCAGAAACACTTAAAAGAAAATCAGATTTGATAACATTATAGAGAGAAATCTACATCAAGAATCATTCTAAAACATGTGCTACACCAGAATCCTGTCTTAGAACAGACCCACAAATGACAACTTATTTGCCCTCCCTATTCATATAATGACTACTTTGAGTGGATACCAATTCAGCACATTAACATGGAATGAATACATATTGTCAATCAGTCCAAATGTATTTAAAACTCAACTAGAGCAAAGCTGCTAAACTGTGGAAAAAGTGAACCACCTCTATCCTTGTACTGGAGGACAATTAAACTAGATAGCAAACACCACTGCTTAGATAATTCTCAGAGCCCAGAGGCCTATCTTTTTTAATCATCTGTTTCTGGGTGGGAGTTGTACTTTGTGGACACTCAAGAAATGCATTCCACAATAAGATACCACCTCACACTAGTTAGAATGGCTATCATCAACAAGACAAATAATGTCAAGTGTTGGAGAGGCTGTGGAGAAAAAGGAACCCTCATACACTGTTGGTGGGAATGCAGATAGGTGCAGCCAATATGGAAGCAGTTCCTCAAAAATATTAAGAATAGAATTACCATATAACCCAGCAATTCCTCTCCTGCATATCTACATCTACCAAAAAATATGAAAACATACATCTCTAAAGATATATGTGCTGCATTGTTCACTGCAGCTTTATTTATGGTGGCCAAAACATGGAAACCAAAGCGTCCTTTAATAGATGATTGGATAAAGAAGATATATATACACACACACACACACACACACACACACACACACACACACAATGGAATACTATTCTGCCATAAGAAAAGATGAAATAATGTCATTTGCAACAACACAGATGGATCTTGAGATTATTATGGTAAGTGAAACAAGTCAGAAAGAAAAAAATAGAGAACCACATGATTTAACTTATATGTGGTATATAAAACTGAAAATAACAAAAGGAACAAGATAAACAAATGAAGAAATAAAAACTCAGACACAGACAATAGTTTTGTGGTTTCCAGAGGGTAAGGGGGGAGGGGGCGGTAGATGAGGGTAAAATGGACCAAATATATGGGGATGGAAGGATAACTGACCTTGGGTGGTGAACACACAATGTGATATATAGATGATGTATTACAGAATTGTACACCTGAAACCTATGTAACTTTGCTAATAGTTATTACCCCAATAAACTTTAGTTAAAAAAAATGAGAAAAGAATTGCAAATTCCTTTTGACATCTCATAATGATAACATCACCAGGAACCTCAGGAATCATCTAGTTTGAGGATGAGAGACAAGATGCTAACAAAACAAGACAGTGGCAAGCCTGGGAAGTCTGAACCCCCTTCCGAGTTCCTGGAACGTAACATCTTTCAAACCCCCAAACAGCATGTTGTTATAATCATTATGTATACCATTCATTCATTCACTCACTTATTCATGTAAGATGTAATTATTGATTACCTGCCATATGTAATATCAAGTGCTACCATATGTAAAACTCTCTGGTAAGTGTTGAGGCAGGACAACAATGAATTGAGGGAACAGTGAATTAAACCTCACTGACCCAAATATATGGTAATAACCTGTCCACTGAAATTCATATTACCTTACTAGTTGCCTTCCGGAAGCACAGATATACTCAAATTCATTTCCCTATTAAAAAACTTCCAGTGGCCACCTCTATAACCCTTACCATAAGCAATTACTGAGAACAGAAAGTCAAACTTGTACTTCATGATTTGATGTCCAGCAACTATTTCCAGGCATATATTTTCTATTATTCCTCTTCACCTTACCATGGTATTTCCTAAATGAAGCAACTTGTTTGGCTAATTGATTTCGGAAACCTATAGGATTGCTTTAAATGACCAGTTCTGTTATTTTATAGCCAGTGGTTCTTCGACAAGTTACAATGCTTCATCTTATTAAGTTCGATGTTACCTTACTCATAAGATTGTTGCAAGAATCAAATAAGGAAACTAATAAAGCACATATAGAAGAATGGCTAGTACAGGGCAGATGCACCGTATATCTTATTGCCAGACACAGTATTTATTTTGAGTAAGTGTGCAGTTACAAGTGCATATTGAATGATACAACTAGGGTTCAAACTTTGGCACTGCCACTTACTGCCTATGTGGATGTACATAAATGACCTCCTATCTTTAAAGCTCATTTTTAAAGTGGTAAAAGCATGATACTTATCTCAAAGGGTTTTTGAGAGTATGAAATTAATTGAAATATACAAAAAATCAAAATGTTATTTGACAGAGCACTAAAGAAATACTATTTAAAACAACATGCATATTGTATATGACTTTAATCATTATTATTACAGTTATGTTTTTCATTGTCCTCTTGTGTGTCCCTGGCTTCATGCTTTTCTTCATATAGTTCCTTTGCCAAGAATACACTGACCTTCTTTATCTAATTCATAGCTCAAGGTTTTCAGCTCTGTAAGCCACTCCACTGGATATAAGCTATCTCTTCTAACCTCCTAAAGTACTTTATCCAGAGGACCTTTCTTATGACATGCTTCAGTTCTCATTTTGTTGCATAGATATTTTTAATATTACTTACGGGATATTTCATACATATAGAAAGCTATAAAACAAAGTGAACACCTGTGTGCCCAACTAAAGGAATATAACTTCTGCTCATCAAAAGACTATAACAGAGAACAGTGGAAAAGACAAACCACAGACTGGGAAAAGGATATTTTTAACTCATATAGTCTTCTGAAGCTGCTATATATCCGTTTCTGATTATGGTTGCCACATAAAAGACAGTATACAGAGTTAAACTTGAATTTCAGATAAACGACACATAATTTTTTTTAGTGTATGTACCCAAATCTGCAGGCTTTTCTTTCCTCTGAGGTAACCTCTGTCATAAATTATCATTTATCACTTCCCTGAATTTCTCTATATTTTATTATGTCTACTTTAACCATCACATAATATTGTTTTAGGTGATAACATATTCCATGCATTTTCTGTATCTTGCTTTCTTTTTCTCAAAACTTTTAGTGAGAGGACTGCCTGTTTATGGATATTTGGGTATTTCTATTTATTGTTATTATAAAATTGCTAATATGGACATGCTATAAATGTGTACATTACCAAGGATTTCTCTGGGAATTATACTGAATTTTTCCATTGGTCTCCTCTTGGTCCCTTCCCTGCTTTGTGCTTTTTTAGTCTGACATTTACAGATTTCACCAAAGAGCTCCCTTGCTCTAGCTTCTGGTTGGTTAGGATATCAGAAGGCAACAGAATAATGAATCTGGGTTACATATTCACTGGGCTCTCTGTCTCTTGAGTCACCTATGGCTGTTGTCCCTCTTTAACAACCCCACCTTCTGTTAGGAAAACTTCTCTTACAGCTATCATACTTTCTTTTGGTTCCAGCAGCCATCAGTCTACACCTTCTAGTCTACAGGCGGTATAACACTCTGCTGATATTAGTGCTAAGATACCATAATTCTTTGTTGATTCTTCTTTAAGCCTACCCCAAAATCTTATATATTGTCCCTTTGTGAAATTCTTCTTAATTATGTGAGTTCAATGTACCACTTATTTCCAGTTAGAACAGTAATTAATACTTGCATAAGCCTGGGAATATTTTTTTTTTTTTTAGTATGCACAACCTCAACTTAACTAGGTAATGTCAAACTGCTCTTCATAGAGGCTGTACCAATTTACATCTCTATTAGAAGTATATATAAGTTCTCATAGCTTTACATTCTAATACTGGCATCATCAGACAGAATTTTTCCAAAATGGATGTTTGTTGTATCTCATGGTTTTAGTTTATATTTTTCTGATGACTATTGAGTTACTGTACTTTTATGTTTTACTGAAAATTCAGTTTCTATTCATTACCTGATCATATTTTTACCTAGCTTTCTAATGTGTAGTTGGTCTTTTTCTTATTAATTTTTTGACCGTTCTTTACATATTATGGATTTTATTCCTATGTTAATTTTATACATTGAAAATATTTCCTCACATTCTGCAACTTATATTTTCACTGCAATAAAATGGCAACCTTTGGTGCCCAGAAATTTTAAATATTGATGTATACAAGTCGGTCTACATTCAGTCTTTTCCTTTATGGTTTATATATATTTGCTCTAGTACAGATATTTATGTATATGGTTTATGTCCCTTAAAAGGCTACAAATTCTGTGTGGGCAGAATAAATATATAAATACCTGGTTCAACTTTTACATCTCTCAAAGCATTTGGCCTCATGCTTTGCACATAGAAGAGCTAGACTGCAGATAAATGTTGTCCAAATAATGAGTGAAAATAGTTTCTCCCTCCATGGCATCTCCCCAGTTCTCAGCAAAAGAAAACCAAACCAACCAACCAAACCAAAATTCTATTTAGAATAGAGGGATTTCCCCAAATGCAAAAAGTTCTTTAGTATCCTGACACACACTGAAGATAATGAGGAAACAGGAAATAATATATTAATGGAGAAAATATTTCTTCCTCTCGCCTATATTTGATGGGAATGGGTGTGATCATTTAAAGATGTCCTTTGTTTTAGGATCAAAATTTATACATAATACTTCTTAGTATACCTGAAGGGAGGAGATATATATATATATCTATGACTTTACCTTGCAAAGTAACTTTGGTTCTACAGATTCAGGAAATCTGTACTTGGCTTGAATGATGGCATAGCTCATGTGTCTTTGCAGGTAAACAACAATCATATGATACAGGTCAAAGATTTCCCCAATCTGGCTCAATAACAGAATTAATCAAACAATTTTATAAATTAGGCCCTAAACCCAGAAATCACAAGGTCAGCACAAAGTTAGGATGGCTCCATAACAGGTGTGATAATAGGTGTGTGTGACATTCCCCAGCTTATTGTCATGTACAGACATGTCAAAGAACAGCTTTACTAGGGTTCAAATACTTGCCTAGTCAAGAGACCTTGGTCATAACTAAAAGGTGTTAACTAGCCTGACATAGACATATACTCATCTAGGTGCTTTGTTTTCCTCCGACTTGAAAAATGCCATCTTCATTCCCTATGATTCCAATGCTATGGTCCTCTGAGGACCTCAAAAATGAAAGCCTCCTGCTCTTGCCCTTCTCAGATTATCTGTCTCTCAATTTTTAACTTTGGAATTATTCAATGATATAGCATTGATTCATAGGAGGAGGATATACCAGTGAGAGTATTTTGAAGAAATCACTTGTGAAATGGAGGCATGATAAAAAGAGATAACCTATTAGGATTTCATCAACCCAGATAATCCTTCATGCACAGCCAGAAAATAACCATGATTATAACTTTCATTTTGACAACTTTTTTCTTGAGGAAAAACATTTTTTAAAAAGATTAATCACAGTAGCCTGATGACTATAGCCTGTGACCTCTGCCATCTAGCATAGGGAGCATTTTCCATGAATATTTCAATCTTAAGTCTGACTCATTGAACAGCTTAAAAATTTCTCACCCATGAAGTGCAGGATTATGGCTTCATTGGAGAGGCAAGTCATTTATTTGAAACTTCAGGGGTGAATTAGCACTTGGGCTAAGCAGCTTTTTAATTGTGGGCAGAATTTCTTCCTTTAGCATTACCCTGATCCGCAAAACCACTTGCACACAGTCTAACATTGGCATGCTGACTTTGTTCAGAAGGCAGTCCTCGTGCATTAGAGGAGGCAGCTGGGTGGCACAGTAAATGTGTCATTTGCTATTTAACATCTCTGTGACCTGGATTTAAATTTGCAATGGTACAAAATGCAACCTCAGTTCTCTCAGAAGGCTATTAAGTCATTCGCAGTAAGCCTTGTGGAGAATCTAAAACACTAAAGGGTTCTTTGCATCCCAACACCCACTCTTATTTGCAAAGATGGCAAAGTAGTTTATTTCTCTTAAAGGGGTTGTTTAAATAAAAAAGGATGGGCTTGACTTACCAGCTGATAGGAGTACATCTTGTTGTTTATAATTTTAAAAATCTATCTACTGTGTTTCAGCCAGGATCTCAGGGAAAATATAACTCTTGTAGATGATTTTTAATCAAGCTGCTTTTTAGGAACGTAAGTGTTTTTTTTTTGTCTTTAGGGTAAAATCGAATAAAATGAAAAGCTTTAAAATAGATGTTTCCTTCCCTAAAAGCTTCATTACTTACATTCTGCTGCATATTATTGTCCTTTCTCTCTTTTCTGAATGACAGAATTAATTGAATCTGTACTTTTATAAATTCAGACTAGTGTAAAACCCAATTTGTCATTAAATGAATTCTAAATGTGTTTTTGTTTAAATATTCTATTTTATTACTCTTTGCATACATGGACAATAATGCAGTCTTGATTTTTTTCATTTCTCCTTTATCCTTATTCCCTACTCTTCCAACAATCCATTCAAATTCATTCAATTTACACCAACAATGGATCGATGTGTAAATTAAATAGGGTTACTCACCACCTAACTAACAGCCAAGTCCTCCAGCACAGTTTTGTTAGTTTTACCTTCCTCTGCCTGATCTTTTCCTAGGACACCAGCCTCTCATTTGAAGCTGGCAAGAAATAGCAGTTGCTGAAAACAGAGCTCCTGTTTACTATAGAAAACAAGGTGCTAATTGTTTCAAATGACCTCAAATACTCTTTGTCATTCATTACGTATGCCATGCAGAACGGTGGCACCCTTTTCTTTTAGCCTCACTAGCATGTCAAACCAAAACTGCCAAACTCAAGAACATTCAGTCATTGATAGAATTTACTCCCATACTAATATGATCACATATTAATGAGATGATGAGCAATGCCACCACCACTATCATCAATCGTTTCTTGTCTACTGTGTGTACTTAATGTGCCAACCTGGCCATTTTCAAATTTTCATATACACTGAATTCACCTGAGAGTCTCTTTCAAAAAGATGGATTCGTGTACTGCACGGAATTATACTGGGTCAAAATCTCTAAACCAGTGCTCTCCAAAAGACATATAATGTGAAACACGTAGGTAATTTAAACATTTTAAAATCTACATTAAGAAAGGTAAAAGAAACAGGTGGAATTAATTCTTAAAATATTTCATTTAACCTAATGCATTCAAAATATGTTTATCCCAAATACAATCAACATTTAGATATTTTCGATGAGAAATTTTAGTTTTTAAACTAAGTCTTTGAAACCTGGTTCACATTTCACAACTACAGAGTATCTCGATTAGGACTAGGCATAGGGCACGTGCTTGGTAGACACTCATGTCTAGTAGCCACTGCATTGTACAGCATATTCCTAGTGAGCAGATCTCTGGAATCTTCATTTTAAGTAAGTAACCAAGTTGATTTTAAAGCAGATGGTTACTGACTTCTCTCAGGAAATTGTGCTACATATTTTACAGAGCATAAAGGAGTGTAGAAATAGAACTTCCTCCTAAGAAGTTCATTTTCCAATGGAGTCGTATGTTTATAAACGCACTTATAAATAAGTATAATACAAGTTGAAAGCAACAAATACAATGAGAAGCATAGAGACATGTGTCCTGGAAATTCATAAGAGATAGAGAGAAGTTTTGCTGTAGGAATATTAATCATAATAACAATAATAATAATAAACATTTAATGGGGAAGATAAATGTAATTTGGATATTATGAAGACATGAGGGTTTAAAAATGTTGATTGATTTTTCTAAAGCCCCACAGCTAAATGATAGCAAAATTAAGCGTCTATCCCAGTTCTGAAGCCTCATGCTCCCAGCCACCAATCTAACTACCTAATGATAATCAGATTCCATGACAGGATACAGGCGCTTATTCCATTTTGCTTCCTCTTTGCTATTCCTACATACTGCAGTTCCCAACTCAAATATATTTTAATTCTAGAAGGACTACTCTCAAGATAATATATTACCAAAAACTTGCAGATTTTAATTATTGGTGCTCTTCAGTCTTCCTGAACAGACAGGTTTCCTTCAACGTTTCTCATTTCCAAACTACCTATCACTTGTGTCTTCTAAAATTCTTCCAAATGCTTCTTAAATTTAAGACACCATAAATGTTAAATGCCCAATCACTCTTCCTATTTATTTGGTAAAGTTTTAATGTTGGTGGAATTATATTATTATCATTATTATATTACAGTTCTATGCTTCAATTTGTACTGTGTGAAGCTGGAAAAAATCTTTAAAACACAATATTTCTACACATTAAATAAACAACTGAAGAATTTTTACAATAATCTAAAGACCATTGACAGACCACATAAACTTTATAGGGACCATTTAAGGGACACCATTTAAGGGACATTATTTTAAAAGTATATTACCTTATTTAATTAATAGTTAAATTGAATAGATCTTTCAACAATAACTCAAATCAACTCACCTTTTTATTATTAAATTTAAGCTCAAATTCCCAATTAAAGGCAGTTCATAAAGCAAAAATATAATTAACTATAAATACTAAGGCAGTATAATTTAAATTCTTAATTTTGTCACTTCATGATGTACAGCAAAATACAGCATTTGAAGTAATCTTTTATAAAATCACTCAAAGATAATTATGAGCCAACCAAGAGGTAATGTGGTCAAATTAAATTTAAATGAATTTCCTACACTTGTAATCATTTCTTTACTGAATCATTAGAACAAAGAATTTCTGTGAAAATATGAATTCTGGGCTCATTGTGTTGGATCCTGCCCTTTGACACTTTTTGATTTTGATGTAGAAAAAACAATCCACACTATCCTCAATTTTCTTTCTTCCCCCATTTTTACTTTTATAAGATAAGAGATAGGACAAAAGTTTGCATAGTGGGATCAAAACCTAAATATACATAATAGTGTTTTTTTTTTATTTCAAAAACACTAATAAGGAAAGGTTTTTATTTGTTTGTTTGTTTGTTTTAAAGCAGTTTTATCCTTAGTATGCTTTACAGACTGACTGGCTTTTGATGTCTTTAATTGATCTGTGGCAATCGCTCAATAGAATACATTTAAAAAACATAATTTGCTTCCTGCAACACAAAGAACATGAGGTGCGTGCTACCATGTTTTCCTTGAGTTTTCCATTAACCTGAGAGTGACATTCTCTATCCACTGTTTGAAGGACAGTAGTCAAAAATGGTAAAGAAGAAAAGATAAAAATTAGAAATTATCCAGTTCTTCCTGGTTTATCTTTCATATGAGATTTGATATAGTGTGATTTCCAAGAATATCAAAAATACCAATATTTTCAGATAACTAATATTTATTCTTAAAAATCCCAATATTTGATGCTTTGCCTTATCTGCCTTAAAATAAAAAAATTAAATCCCCTTTGTCATTTAATAGATGATGAAGTCAATGCCCCCTTGTGAGTTAATTAATTTGGTCAAGGTCATCATGTTTTAGACAGAAGTAAAGCATATAATGACATTTATATTTCTAGACTCAGCTTTGTCACTATGTTTACAAATGGAAAAACATGAACTTAATATGTGGTATATTTCTAGATGCTTTAAATTAGATTCCTCAACAGAGATTATTCATAGCACCTTTGATATTTTGAAGATCTTTAGTACAGGATCGGTAACTTTCTTAGAAATAGGTAAAAAGCAATTTCATTGAACCATATGAAATTGTTGAAAACAATTTTCCATGTGCAAAAATGACAATTTTATATGGTTCTGACAAATAGTTTTCTGAGTAGAAAGGCATAGCTCATTTGTTGAGTACAATTCATAGTTCACTCTAAAGTGATGACATCCATCTTTTTTCTATATTCATCAATCCTTCCCATGAATTATAGTATTATTTCACAGTCATGGAGCCAAAATATTTTTGAGAAAGCACATAGTGGGAAGAAAAATAAGTCAAAGTTTCATTTCAACACAAGTATCTTTCATTTAGGATCTAAAAAATATCAACACACTTTCTCCTGATAGTTAAAAATAGATGCTAGTTGTTAATTACCCCTCTATCACCATAGTTTTACAATTAACTAGAGAGCGCTTGATATTGTCCATATAGACACATGCACATTGCACTGAAGATGTTTTAGAATGTATTGCACAAATATCCATCTTTAGCCACCAATGGTGACTAACTCCACAGCTGAGTTGCTAAGAGTGAATACTGGTGCCTGTACTGTGTTTTTTCTAAGACCAAATAAAACAATTACTCAAAAGGATAATTTAAAAGTCCCATGTAAATAAAGTCCCATGTAAAAAAATCCATAAAAACTCTATTTCCAGAGATTCAATTATATATTTAAAAGTGAATAAAAGTTATCCATACAAGCATCTAGCAAATCATCATATTACATTGAACTGTAAGGCAAAAAATAAAAAATAAAATAAAATTGGCTTAAGATGATTTTTTTATAAGCTATTTGGGCAAGTGAATGGCATAGCCTAATATATTTCTGTTATCTTATTCCTCCCTCCTTCTGGTTCAATGATAGTTGAAGAGAATATGTTTTCCTTCACAATTTTTAGGGACCATATTTATTCATTTTTCATATTCCTTTCAAGATCGAGCATAGCACCCTATAAGTAGTGGTTTTCTAACAAGTCATTGTGGAAAAACACAAAGATGAATATATCTTTCAATCTAATCATGTATTTTTAATCCTTAGAAATTATGTTAAACTAAAGTGACCTTCAATAATATAAGATTTTTTTTCTATTTAAAAATAGGTTATAGACCAAAAATAAATAATAGAAATGCTCATTTATATATTTATCAAAGGATTAATTGTTAAATATTATTCAAGCATTAGGCATATGAAATATAATTTTGGACAGAAAACTTTTTCTGTATTTAATCTTATGTCTTACCACAGCTGATAGGGATGTAGGTGATATATATTCTTCTTTCTACTTCTTTATGGAGGTGTCATGTAACCTGAATACATCGATTTCAATTGTATGTTTTAATATTACCTGAGAATAGTCAACTGACACCACTGTACTATTTTGACCTAGCTAGAATAAGACAAGATGTTAGAGTATGAAAATTCTAGTAACTTTTTTAGAAAATGTAGAGCCTCAACCAACATGCAGAAGATATTCTAATTACTGAGAGAATTTTTTATGTTATAAATTAATTTGGGAAATAGAAAGGTGTGAAAACTTGAGTAGAGAAGAACGGATATGTATATTGTCTGATCACTTTGGCTAATTCCACCAAGCAGCATTTTTCTCTACCAGGGCTTCTTTTAAATCAACATTTTCACACACAGCTCTTACCCACCAAGTCTGGTTTTCAAATTAGTACACTTTGTTAAGGTAAAGAAGGAAAATAAGTAAGTGAAGCCTATTTCATTCAGGGAATATTTTAGCACCTATATCATAGAACAGAAAATAGAACCAGACAATTTTTTTTTTCAGTCATTGGCACTTAGAGGAAAACAGTAAACAAAGCAATACATTGTATGACCAGGAGTGTTAAATGACATGAAGAAAATATAGCAGGGTGTGTAATTGGGAGGTGGTGGCCTTCTATTTTAGATAGAGTTGTTGTCCTCTTGATAAATGACATTTGAACAAACATCTAGAACAAAGATGTAGAGTGACTGGAGCAGAGTTTGAGGGGGAATTATAAGGAATGGGGTCAAGTAAGTAGCCAGAGCTAGCCAGATAGCATCTAGCAAACCAGGTGTAGACTTCATTTTAATATGAAGAAGTGAAATAGGAAATAATTTACATAAGAATTTAGTATTGTTTTGTTTTTCCTGAAGACACACTTCATCATGAGATTGTCTCTATAAGGGACATCTACTCATCTATGAGCTTTCCTACCTATCTGACCCTGCATAACCCAGAAATCTCTCCAAGAAGCCTGCTGGTATCCTTATTCAATGAGCAAGATTCTGAAATAGTCTTCTATACAGACAGTGGAAGGCTTTCTGGCCCCTCCATATTTCTGTAACACTGTCACATAAGAGCGCCCTGTAGATCTTCCAATGAAGAGCCATTCTCATTCATTTCTTTCTATTTCCCTCAGGTCTCTGGCAAGTAGGAGGCAGGGGGAGAAATACTTTGTACTTCATCCAGATGATAGAAAGATGCTAGCTTCTGAATCTTGCTAAATTAGTTTCCCCAGGGCAGGCAGATTCCACTTTTCTCCATAATGTCATATTGACAATTGATCCAACTCTACTTGTTACATTGGTCTTGTCCTGAGCCTGGAAGATGATTGTCTCTTTTCCAGTCCCCATCCACTTTATTCTTGGAGCTGCCTGAAATTGTTCCCAAGCTTCTCCGTGTGGATTTCATTTTTGTCTCATTATCTATTTTGGATCCTTGCTTCTTCCCTTAATGATTCTTATTTCCTCTGAGTTCCGGTTACTCAGAATAGATTACTGCACACAAAAATATATGTTTTAACTCTTTCCTGACCGTTAAGCTAATTCCTCAAGGTCAAGCTTTTAGTTCCCACTGGTCAACTCAGTAAATCTTAAGTATTTTAATATAATCACAGATTTCTTCTAATATCACAATGACACGGATCAATGGAAGGAGGTATCTGAAACTAAAAATATCAGTGGTAACGTAAAATTTCATCTCTTGCTCATTTAAGCCATTCAAATATAAATACATAGGCATTTCCATATTTATCTTTTGAGAAATATAATTTAAAAGAGTATAGATAAAATAGTAAAAGAACTCAAATTTTTCCATGTTGAATTGGGAGAAGAGGTATTTAAACAATTGGTAGGTGATGAAAAACCCCAAAAGTAATGTAAACAGTGAATTTGTTCTTATTTAAAAATGTAACATCAGCTGTTTTTTACAGTGACTTGCAACACTTCTTGCTATAAGAGAAGATGTGCACGTTAGTCATTTTTTAATATGAACTGACTCACTACATGTAGAAATGGTGTTTATTATAAGTTTTCTTAACTTACACAATTGAGTTTATGTGCCATTAATAAAAATTATTTGGCAGTAAGAATAATAAATTGCACTAGGTTCCATATCAAATACTTAAAATATGTAAATATTCATTTTATCATATTATGTATTATTTTACTTTAATCTCAAAATTTAAAAGTACTAAAACAAAAGACCAAAAATATACTTTACTGTCCAATTAAGAAATCTAGTTGCTAACCCTCTCAGTCAGTGAATTATAATTCATCAGACTTAATAAATCAGGGAGGAACTTAAACTTGCACCTTGTAATCAGAGCTACAAATTTTGGCAGCAGGCGACATAATCCAGTACTAAATGTGAGCCATTATTTTATTCCAGTAACATATTAACAAAATGTACAACTGTTTTGACTGGGTGGATGATCTAACAACATCCCAGCAAAAAGCCTTTGTCCATTTTTTACACAAATGTCTTTTCCTTGCTGATAAATGTATTTTGTAATTTTCATGATGAATCATTGGGAAAAATTAACTGTGCCCTTCGAGCTGTTTATAATTTTTAATTTCACTACTTTAGAAATGTAGGCTCCAATTCAACATGAAATGAGATCTTTGTATATATTTATTGTTCCTGGGTGTATTTCTATTATTATTTTTCCTTGTAATCCCCAATCCTGGCTAATTTGCCCTGGAGCCCAGAGGCTTTATGGTGCATGAAAAAATGCAAAATATAAAGAATTTACCTGCAACAAAATTTTATGGCTTCTTTAGATGACTCATTTATCCTGACATTTTTCTATTCTAGATGCAGAGTATGATGAATAAAAAGTGATTCCCTGAAATATAGAAATATGCTAAGTGAAAATAAATGATACAATCCACACAGAATTGAGATTATATAACATAAGATTAGACTTGGAAGTAAATGCCTTTATTTTTCTGTTTTCTGTATATATGTTCCACACTGGTCACTATGTGTCATCTTGCTCTGGTTTGGTGTTATGCAGCAGAAATTCCTGCTTCATTCTTCACTATATTATTTTCAACACCACTACTTGAACATCTTCCAGAGCTGCTTAACCTCTACGGCATTAGTAATAGGCTCTCAAAAATGAGACCTCAATGTTTCAATCAATTCTCATTTCCCACTCTTCCAGAATTATCACTGTCAGTTTTCTTTTTTCAGGTCTTCCATCTGTCCCACAGATATGCAGGCTCCATACCTTCATCCCATTCCTTCTAAAATATGTCTAAATTTTAGTCTGTGGTCACTATATCTACTTAGCAACCTGCAAATTAATCCCAAATTTCCTCTTGTTGATTTTAATCTATCACCACTCTGCTAATTCGGTGTTCATTCAGTTCCCGATTGTGTTTCTCTTCTCCAATCCAGGCCTCTTTCTCCCACCAGAATCTCTTATGAGTTTCAAATTTCAGTCATGCTGGGCTGTTATTCTCTGTCCCAGACACTATGATAATCTGTTTGGTACATTTTCATTTCCCTGCTTTCACTGCAGTTCCTTCTGCCTAGAAGAATTTTCCCTATCTGCCTTTAAGAGCTCTTACTCATGCATGTCATTTCGTCCTTGAAGAACTCAGCTCCAAATTCTAATTAGTTATTTTAATATTTTTGTTATGCTTCAGTACATTAAAATAGTGTCTTCCTTAAAGTCCTTATCACAACTATCCCATTCTACATTCACTTTTGTATGTCTGTTCTCACCATGAGATTATACACTCATTAAGGGGAGGGATGGTTTTAGACTACACAGACCTGGTTGAATGTTTAAATACATGCTTAACAAAGGTTGATTCAACTCAATCATAGTTATCTCATGCATATTTCCTTTAGGAAATATCACCTTTTATTTTCCTGCGTTGGTTCAAATATCAACTAAATCAGCAGCAAATTTGAATCTTACTCCCATCTTTTAGTGGACCTTCCAGCAATCACTGATCTCCTTCCAATTTGAATTTCTTTGATATGTTCTATCTGTATCATTTACCTTAACACTCATTGTATATGGGTTCTGTTATCCTCTATTTCATGAGTTTTCACTTCATGACCCAAGATTACTAAATGAGTAAGGGCAGAAAACACTTACATATTTCAAATATGTGGAGTAAAATCTGATTTCTTCAGATTGATCCTAATGGGAATGTTTTACATACCAATATGGAAGTAAATATAAAATAAAAAATACATTTTATTTTACTAATATATCCAATATTTTGTTATTAGCAATGTATTGAATAATCTAGACACATCAATGTGTACATTTTGAGAAGCAAAGCCCAATGACATAATGAATGAAGACATAGGACACCCACAAACATATCTAATGAGACACCATTTTATCTGTTATGCCTGATCCTACAATGATGATTCTGTTCTGGAGAGACTTCACAATTTCTAGTTATGGAGAAAATTACTTATTCTAAAGAAATTTCACTAATAAATGCATCTATAGCTATAAGCACCTCATATAATGCAAGCTCAAAGCAGTAAACTGGCTGATCAAAAACACCCCAAGTACTATTCTACATCTACAAGGTGCTCCACTATTTCTTTATCATCTTTCGCCTTCTCTTTTTGTCTGCAGTACAGTTTATGTCTCCAAAGGATAAAGAAAGAAGAGAAAGTGCTACTCAATCAAAGAGCCGTCTACCAACAGAGCATGCAGCCTCTCACAGCAACTGCAAATCACCAGCTTATTGGGCGACTATGCCATGCTTTGCTCTTGAAGACCTGGCTCCAAATTGGGATGATGTTTAAAGAGGAATAAAGAATAAGGAAGATCAGGATATCAAATTAGCCATTCATATTATAACTTCTTAAGTTTACGAAAACTCATGCTAGGCAAAATACGTACATCAGTATTTGTGCTAGGATAATAGAGGCTCATGGAAGAGCCAAAGTTTCTGACAACCTGAACTAAAACTCCAAAGCTACCAATTATTGAAAGATGAAACAAAAATTTTTAAAGAAAAAAACAATCTGTCTCTGTGATTCAGTTGTCTGAATTATTGAATCCAGGGTCTGGGTAGGTAGTGAACCGTAAATATCAGAGGAGAGTGGCCTTAGACTGCTGTAGACAATACAGAAAATTTATAGTGCCAAGAAACCTTTTGAGCAAGGGCCAATATAAAGCAAGGGTCTAGAAAAATGCACAGCTGTCCAAAAACTGAGGCATGATACAACATCCCAAATATCACACATGTAATTTTGAGGTAAATTAGAAGATACGCTCACTGGTGAATTTCAAATGAATTAAATGTCCTTGAAAATAGTATTCCCAAGGTTACACAGAGGAATTGTTTCTTATATTATAGGCACTACCTCTCTTCTCAATAAAAGACACCTTGTCCTAAGGACATCCTTGTCTTCAGACATGCTTTGTTTTAGGCCATCTGTTCTGAGTTTGATAATGGCTTAGCTTGTTCAATATCAGGGCCTTTCCTAACGTGCAGGTGACCTGCTTTTATTTAATTTTGAATTTAGCTTCTATTCATTTTATAATTATACTCTATGTTGGTAATTACATACAGACACCCAGAGGGATTTTGTCGATGGAAACATTAAAAATTAATAAGTAAATTAATTATTATGATGATTTATATTACAAAGAGAGCCCATAAGGCATCAGTAAAGATGGTGTTAGGACCTAACATTAGGTTACCAGTAAAAACAGTATAACACAAGGCTATAGCTATTGTCTTAAATATAAAATTTTACTTTCTTCATATACTTTCTCTAGCCTCAACTTTCTCCTTTGCTCTTAAAATTATTTTTTATATTCACTGAACACCACACACTTCTTTTGGGACTGACAATCTGTTAATGCCATCCATTTTCCCAGAAAGAAATGGCAGACATCGGGCCAGCCAAGTGGCTCAGCTGGTTAAGAGCTCACTCAAGAGTGTGAGATCTGAGCAACAGGGTCGCTGGTTCGATTCCTGGCTCAAGCTGAGCTGCCAGTGAGCTGCCAACAGTTGGCAGGATGGCTCAGCTAAAAACAAAAACAAAAACAAAAACTAGAAATTGCAGACATCAATCACTCTTCATCCCTTTATACCTCTCCATCACCAATACTGTTCTTTCTTCCTTTAAAACTTAGCTAACCACTTCTATTTCACTCTTCATTCACCACACCATCGTAACTGAGCCATATTTATTAAAACAATAAAATTAAGCTGGTGGAAATATTTTCCTCATGTTTGAATGCCTATATTTAATCATTTAGTATGTATGGCCTGATATTTGCAATTATGTAAATGGTTTCCAAATGCAAACCATTCTTCAACAGTGATTAAGTGCAGTTTTATTTATAATACATGTAATAATCATCAAGATTCTACCAACATGATTGCTTTATGATTTTTTTAAAAGTTTTTTAATAAATGTTTGTTGATTCAGATTGAGGAACCAATAGTTTGAGGGAGTGATTTCTCATATAATTGTTATAATATCACAAAGTCATATAATTGAACGAGTAATTATTTTCAAAGTAGCAGAAACATCTTTGAAAATGAATTTTTTTTTTTTTTTTGAGGACAGTGCCACTGGCCTTCATATGTGGAATCCAAAGGCGTCCCAAGCCAGCTCTTAACCACCGCGCCAGTCAGCCGGCCCGAAAATGATTCTTTACACCATATAATCTCCCTACCCACCTTAAAAAAAAAAGAACATCTCTTGTTGACTTTCCTATGTATTTAATAAGGATGCTTTCTTTGAATTCTGTCAGATGAAGTGGAAATTTCAAGATATTATTTTCAAGTTCTGTATTCTCAAAAAGTTAAGCACCAATGACTAATTAAATCTACAAGCAGCTGAACGCAGGTGCAGAAAATTTGTGCCTGCAATTAATCACACCTATGAAATATTTAGCCTATGAGAAAAAAGCTGGTTCTGAGCTTTATATCTTGAAATAAAGTGTTTCTAGATTCATCTTTTTAAAACAATTGTATTTCAACATATCAATAGGAAATTATATACTATTTCTACTTTAATATTAGAATTTGTAAGAAATTTAGTTCTTGAATCAAACTTGAATCCATTAAAGTATCAACATTTAGACCGGATAAAAATATGCCTTTTATAATTTTAATAGACTCCATTTTTCTACCTCCAGGTAGAGGAATCTTCATAGTCTAATAACTTAATTTAATTATTTATTATTATTATTATTAAGATTTTATTGGTAATTGAGGGAGCAATACAGAGCTGGGGAATTGGGGAAGGGGAACAGACAAGTTGCTGTCTTTTTGTTCTTCACTCTGGCTGTGTAGGACCTCGCTTCACTGGCCCATGTTGGTATTATCATTGTGCTCTTCCCAGGTGAGGCAGATCAGTCGCCAGCTCATGGCAGCTCTTGGCAGCTCACATTAGCTGCCAGCCACTCACGGTAGCTTATGGAAGCCCACTGCTTCACCAGCGACTCAAGGCAGCCCAGTTCCAGGTTGAGCTGTTCTTCACCATCTTAGCTGTAGAGGGTGCAGCATCGCTGGCCCTAATGTGGGATCCAAACCGGGGTCCTGCTGCTCAACATTGGTGTCCCAAGCCAACTCTTAACCAATGCACCACTAGGCCAGCCCAATCAAAGCATATTTAAATGATTACCTCTATAATTTAAAAAGTTCAGATATATCATTATGCTAAAGATATTTCTCATCTCATATCACTTATATGACTTTATTTTTTTCAAACTGTTTAATATAGCTTTATTACACTGCAGTACAAATCACAATAATTGTTAAGCATTCAGAATGTACCAATCACTAGGCAAGTATTGCTGTGGGCTTTACAAAAGTCTATCCAAAAAACTCCAAAACACTTATTTGAAAAAAAATATATACACCCCTAGCTTATTGCAGCACTATTCAGAATAGCCAAGACATGCAAATAACAAAATGCCAGTTGATAGAGGGTTGAATAAAGAAATTTTGGGGGCTGGCAAAGTGGTTCAGTAGGTCAGGAGTTGGCTTGGGATGCCAGCTCTGAGCAGCAGGACCCAGGTTAGGATCCCACATGGGCCAGTGATACTGCACCCTCTACAGCTAGGATGGTGAACGACAGCTGGACCTGGAGCTGGGCTGCCATGAGTCACCAACTACCCAGTAGGCTGCAGTGGGACTGCAGTGGCTATCATGAGCTACTGTGAGCAGCCGACAGCCAGTGTGAGCAGCTGGCAGCCAGCGAGAGCTGTCATGAGCCACCGTGAGCAGCTGTCCAATGGCTAGTGACTGACTACCTCAGCCGGGAATAGCACAATGATCACAATACCAACATGAGTCAGTGAGGCGATGTGAGGCGAAGTCCTCCACAACTAGACTAAAGAACAAAAGGACAACAACTTGTCTGTTCCCCTTCCCCAATTCCCCAATGCTGTTCCCCTCCCCCAATTCCCCAATAAAATCTTTAAAAAAACAAAAACAAAAACAAAAAACTGTGGCACATTTCTAAAATGGAGTATTACGTGGCCATAAAGAATAATTAAATCTTTCCACTTGCAATGACATGGATGGACCTAAGAAAACATTATGGTAAGTGAAATAAGTCAGATGGAGAACGGCAAATGCCATATGATCTCTCTTATATGTGAAATCTAAAAAACAGAATAAACGAACATACAAAAATGGAAACAGACTCAGAGATATAAAAAAACTGATGGTTGTTAGATGGCAGTGTGGTGGGCGAGAAGGTAAAGGGATTAGATAGCACAAATTAGTAGTCACAAACAGTCATGGGGATATGAAATATAGTTTGGGGAATATAATAAAAACTGTGGTAAAGATTATATAGGAGGCCAGAAGGGCACTGGACTTATCAGGGGAATTATTTCATAGACTGTGTAGATGCCTGACCACTGCGCTGTACACCTGAAGCTGAAGTGGAATAATACTAAATGTCAACTTTAATGAAATATACACATACACACATACATAGTCATGGGATGTGGAGTATAGCATAGGGAATGCAGTCAATGGAACTGTAACAATATATATGATGTTCGAGGAGTAGTAGATTGTGGGGGTTTATCACTTTGTGGGGAGTGTAAATGTCTAACTACTACATTGTTTTGTACACTTGAAACTAAAAAACAAGACAAACAAACAAAAGCAAAAACACAATAGGTAAGCAATTCAGAAAAATAATCCAAAGTCATTTGGCTGAAATAGGAAAGTCTATGAATTTTATAAACTTTATTTCTAATACAAAATATAAATAAAATACTGAAATTACACAGATTTAGTTTCCCAAAAACATATCCTGTTTACATGATGATATATGCTCTTATTTATACTACTTTTAACTTCAGATTGTATCTACTATATAGTAGTGTTCTACTTCATTGACTTACAAATCCCTGAAATAAACAACAAACTCGCTTCTAACTGTAATAGCAGTTTATATATGAAAAGAACAATTGTTAATAGAACCTAATATTATGCTTATTTAATACATTTTATTTTTAAATTCTAGTAGAAGGTCTAAGAAAATGTGTTATAATAACTTGCTATTGATTAAATCAACATCATTGCCAAATAAAAATTTAAGAAAACTTTAGCCTCAAGAAACTGTGTGCTTTGCCACTTTTTATTGATTTACAATTAAGAATGATATGAATTCAGTAGCAGAACTTTTGTGAGTAACATGTAGGACTTAATGTTTTTCCAAATGCATATGTTATGTGCACTTATATGTATATAAAACAAATGAGAGTAGAACATTCTCACATGCTAGAAGAGAAAGAATATTAAAGCAGTTTCAGATTCAATTTTTCTGAGTTGCATTTATTTTGGCATTTATTCACAATTAACCTGTGGTTATTAATACTCTACAATGTTCCAGGAACTCTGATAGGCACTGGGGGTACAAAGATGATTGTCATCAATGCTCCCTTCAAGAAGCTCATATCTTAGTTTGACTCATCATCAGAAAATTGCAAAATACAATAGTTGAATATATGTTACATAATTGTTTGTGCAAAGTGGTTTAAAATCACAGATTAGAGACAAAATAATGTTTTTATAAGATTTATAGTTAATTATTGAAATATTACAGACAAGTTATAGATGAATACTGTAATAAATCATTCAATGATACATTTGTTCTAAACACATACATTGCTCCTACTAATCTTTTAAGATGATCAGATCATCCATTATAAAACTCTATTTACATGTCAGTCTTCTGTGCAGAAGCCTTCAGTGGCTCTCTAAAGACAAATAAAAACTTCTCACCTTGTCATTATTCGCTCTCAAAAATGCAATCTAATTTGCTGTTCCATCCCTTCTCTAGAATGTAGCAAATATGCCATTTTTTTAGATAGGTAAACTCTAATTAAGAGACATGAATTGATTATGCACAAGTTACTGCTTATAAGAGGCTGCCAAATAGACACTCAACATATATCATTGAACAAAGGCTCTGAACCAAGCTACTCTACTCTCTTTATATTCAGGAACTTTCTTCTGAAATTAGAACGAGCTGGTTGAGGAACTCTATGCCCAGAATAGGTAAATGCTATAGTACTTTCTTGGCTGTGATTACAAGACCATTTATCATGTTGCAGATTTGAGACCCTCTGCTAGTCAGATACCCAGAATTCTGTGACAGGCTGTAATGGGACTGACTAGAATATAGGGAATGGAAATTGTTAATTCCTATCACTGTGTCCCATATTTTCAACAAGCATAGATCAAGGAATAGTCTAAAACTTTGATTTATGAGGATTTATTGTTTCTAGTAAATAATTTCCAATACAGTATGCATAATAGGCCTCTAACCTTTTGAGTTTTCAGAGAACGCATCATAATTAAACACTACCGCTTCTGATTGCTAAGAACATCAGTATTGTAGTAAGAGGAAAAAACTAAGCTAGGGCACAAAAATGAATAGTAACACTTTATTGAGACACCATATTTAGAATGTTAACTACAATTGAAAATTTAAAAAGATAATATCAGTGTAAATATACAAAAATGATATAACTTCAGAATACTTTAGAATACTTTACTTAAAAATCTAGCATCCTGCATTATTTGGTTGTTATGTGAATAAACAAACCTGTAACAATATCAATAATTTTCAAAGAAAAGAAAATGACATCTGGACTGACAACTAGTATTCCAATTTTCCAACCAATGTCATCTGAAATAAATTAGCAGCAGTATTAAGCCCTGACTCTTAATGATGGCAACTCTGATGAATGCTATGAGAGTGAAGATTTGACCTCTACATCAATTCAACTTACTTGCTTTCACAGTTTGCCCATAATTTGTTTCTCACCTCCCTTTAGGCATATTTAGGATCAAAGTTATATTGCATATCTATTTTTTCATTTATTTTGATGTGATTTTTAAATATTTCATCACATCTCATTACAATATGATTCAAACTAATGTATTGTGACATTGCATCCCGTACTCTGCACCAGTATAGGTACTACTCTTCTCCACCTATCAGAATGAACTTAGAGAAGTTTGACATATATATATAGTCATATCTTATATCATTGATAGAATTGGACTAATGCATGAACTGTTATATCTGATATCCATTACTTGCTGTGAAATTTTTTACCAAAATGATATTTTGCTCTGGCATTAACATCTAGTAATATTTCATTTAATTTCCAAATGAAATAGTTTGGTTTGAGTGTATGTTCATTCATATTATTTTGTCTCTTTACATGGATTTAGTTGAGAGTTCTAAAGGTTTCCCTGTCTGCTTATTGGTAAAGCAACACTAGCCTTCTTCTTCAGGGAAAGAGGAAGACAATCTTTTAAAAGTCCATGACTGGCCTCCATTTTCAGCAGGTCCCAACCCAGACAAAGCAACAGAATAGACTACATAAATGTATTGAAAGAAGAGTAACCATACAGTAGCATGCTCTAATTCTTTTTATTCCTTTTCTCCTTTTAGTGTCTTAGGAATACTGTCGCTGTAATGCATTAACACAGTTCATTGACCCATTTTCAGTGGAAGTGGAGGAGGTAACTATTTGGTCTTTTTTCTCTTCATCTACACCAGTTGTGTTTGATGCCTTAAAGTGAGAGTGACCAGGCATTAAACTGTGGTGAGTCGGTACTACTCTAAGCACATTCAGCAATGAACGAAATGAAGTGATATTACCTCTTAGGCCTACTGAAGGCATTAGACACTCTGTGAAGCATTCAGCTGTTAAAACCTTAGTCCCAGCAAACTGTAACATTTCTACAGGCCAGTGTTTTGGAAGGATTTGTATTTCTTTTCATGAGTCAGGACATAATGTAATTAAGATTCCATATAAAATCCATTCATTGTTGTGTACTATTTATATGAAGTTTTGTTTTTTTAATGCTAAAACACTATATTAATTTTTGTGCACTGCTAAAAACTAAAATAGTGACTTTAAAAAGTTAAAGCATATTTTATAAATTTTGATTTATGCAAATGTTTAATTGATTACCAATAAAATATGACACTTTTTTGCTCAATAATTCTGTTTCTTTTGTATCTACTTTTGTTCAGATAAATTAAAAAGACTTAACTATATGTAGAGATATTTTTTGATTGTCAACTTTACCTAAGACAACTTTTACAAAACTGTAAAAATGTTTTACAAAATGCAAAAATATACAATAAATTTTTGCAAAATGTTAATAGGTGTCAGAAATAAAGTTAAATGTTTGTTTTAAAAAAGCTTAGAAAATGATAAATTAAATACATTTCTTTTCTTTTTTTTTTTGAAAGCATTGTCACTGGCCCTCATATGTGGGACACGAACTGGGGCTGCTGACTTCCCAAGCCAGCACCCAACCATCACACCATTTGGCCGGCCCTAAATAAATTTCTTTATGGCAGTTTTTCATTTCTTGTTTAACAGGAAATGCATATTAATTATATCCATCTCCTTTCATTCATTTACTCTATCTTTAAATTACATACTTCTGGAAACTCAAGGACTCTTTTAGGCCAAATAATAAATAATTCTCCTGAAAAGAGCTCTCTGTTCTATTGGGGCTCATAACCCCATGAATTTGGTCGGGACAAGGAAGATGACCTTAGCAGAACCAACAATTCCCCTTAACAGAAAGGGTATATATTGCATATGTGTGTGAAGTAACAAAAATAGTGATTTGTACGTATCCACTGATACCTTCTGTGCTCCAACTAGACACAGAGTAAGTATTCTCTGTCTAGGACTTGAAGAACTGTGAGTCGATTCTAAATGAGTGGGATTGAATTGCACTGGGAAAATGGTAAATGATAGGAAGTGTGTTTATGAGAGAGGGAAGCAAAAATCAAGAAACTTTGGGAACAAGTTTAATGAAAATGTATTAGGGAGTTCATAAAGTAAGAACATAAAGATATGTGAAAATTGTTACATTTTAAAAATAGAGAATATGAGCTAAAATGAGGAACACAGTTTAAAGAAGGCAAGCTGTGCATTATGAATGAAATCCTTTAAGATATTATTTTTCAAACAATTTTTGAACGTTAATATGTTTTGAATTAATTATGTCAATGTTGCATGATGATGATTACTTAGATAGAAACCCCAAGTGGTTTGGTGATAAAGTTACACAATGTTTCTAAGAGTTGTATTATTTTGTTAATATATTTAATATATTCAGAAATAAATCAACTTTAAGAATTATTTTTAATTTCTTGGAGAGGAATTAACTACATTCAAAAATTTAAAACCACATTTCTATAATAAAATTATTAAATTAGCTATGATATTCATTCATGTTTATCAAACTCTGTATATAATCTATATAGCTAACCCATTATATTGAAAGTGACTCCTACCTTTCAAATACTATTTTATAAATTATTGCTATTCTATATATCTTTTGATATTTTGTTGTTGAGTGTTTTGCATACTGGTTAAATAACCAATATCAAATATCATTTGGGGTTTAACACCCAAATAGTTTTCAAAAATAACTATAAGTTAACTGCACAAGAACAGGCAGATCAACATATCATCAGTTCATATAATCTTTTATACTCTCAAGTGAAGATAGTCTTTTTTCAACCTTAGTGCCATAGCAGAATCATTGTTTCTATTCTGTCTGTGGTTCATTCAAGTCTAATTTAAAGTATTCATTATTCCAGATATTTATTGCAACACCAATCATAAACTAAATTATGTAAGATAATTACACATTACATTATCCATACTGTAATACTGGTAAAATTACAATATATTTTGTATACAGAAATTATAATTTAAACAACTCTAAAACCAATAATATTTTAAAATGAGTATTTGGCATATTTTTATGCTGTGTCTATTCTCATCTCTGCTGATTCTTTTCAGTATTAATAAGAGAAAGTCTTACAACTGTAATGTGGATAGTGCTTAAATGAACTTATTTCCTTATCTCTCTTCTAAAATTAATTTCTGAAAAACACAACTTCCATGCTTAATCGGATCAATAGGGACTGTGCCAGTTATTAAAAAATTCCAATGTGAATATTCTCATCAATTTTGAGTAAATTATGTTGGAACATACAAGAAAACCAAGTGATTCATGAATTTCATTTACATTAAAATAGCATTTTAGGGTAAAATTGTCTACATATTTCTGGGAAAATCGATGATTTTTCTCAATAATAATAATAAGGAAGAGATGAGGAACTTGAAGAATTTAACAATGTGTCTAAAAATAAACATATTTCTTCAAATAAAAAACAGATTAAATTCAGAGAAACCATTTTATAGATAATTTTAAAAGCTTATCATCTTCTAATGTGCTTTTAAAAGGAAATTTTTATTAAAAGTATGAAAATAAAGGGTAGGTTCTTCGTAGATGTCCCGGAAGCCTTCAGAGCCATTGATAAAGGCAAGGGATATAACATATATCTCAAAATACCCAATGAGACGTTACTTGTGTGGAATATAAATGGGTAGAAAAGTTGTAAAATTATTTTATGTTTGATAAAGAATCATTATCATTTTTTTTTAATGCTAGCTTATTTGGTTCAGTATTATACATTGCTTCTGTTGTTTTTTATTTGTTCTACTGGATATTTGGTGTGAAATTGTATGTGAATGGATGTGCGCATGTGTGATTTTGTGTGTTTATTTTTCTTCTGCCACTAGAGGAAACTGGGCAAGAACAGAAAATATGAAGAAAAGAAAGTGTGGTTTTTTTTGCTTAGTATGTCATAAATGGCCAATTTTCTTAATTAAATGAAGATTAAAGCAATAATCATTTCTATGCAGTAGTTATTTTTGAGTCTACTCAGTGTGAAATAGCAAAGATAGGTATACTTCAATAGATAAAATGAGAAATCAGTAATCAATCCCATCAAAGTATTTATAGATCTTTAAATCCTGCCCTCAATTGTCTGTAGCTCACACTCATTGATTAATCATAGTATCTTGCAGTTAGAAGAAAGCATTGAGGTAGAATTTCCTAAAAGAAGACCTACAAGAAATGAATACTTTATTTCCTAATAGATAAGAATTTAATTTCTATTTAAACAAAACTGGAGTTTTAAAAACAAGTTGAGTATGTTGACACTACCAAACATTTTACACTTACATTGATGTAAAATTTATCTCCATGTAATTTTCATCCATTTGTCACATTTTAGATGTTTGAAATTACAGATTAAGTAGAATCATTGTTTCTTGAAAGACTTACAAACCTCAATATGTCCTTTTTTCAGGGTTCTCTTATCCAGAACAAACATACTGTTCCTTCCACTTGTCTTCATATTCGATTCCCATCAGCTTATCAGTTCTGTCTCGATCTTGGTTATTTCCTCTTCAATTATCAATACTCCCCTTTTAAGTTACATATTGGGAAACATAATATTAATTTGTATTTGAGTGACAAAACAGGATATTTTCCATATGAATTATTTTGACATGCTTGGGCGAAGTCTAGCTATTGGGATAATAATGCTACAGTTCAATAACTGCTTCAGAATGGCTTCTCAAATTGAAGCAGAAAAAAAAATTGCATCTGAAGTGCAAGGCATGCAAATCCAAGCTTAGAAAATGACAATGATCATCACGTCCATTATTAGAAGTATATTAATTTTGACATGATTTTCCAGTCCTTGTAATTGGTTTTTACTCTGTCATCTATGTTCTCCCTAATGACCTCATTCATATATATTTTCACAACACCAATAACAAACAGAACCTTTTTTTATATTTCAGGTCACCTTGCATAATTGAAACATAGTCCAAATCACTGAATATCTGAAATTATTTTTTCTCTCATATAAATGAGACAAACAGGAACATCACCATTTACAGAGTCTAAGAGACAGAAGCTTGGCTGCTTATTCTTGAGTTACTAGCAAGTGTCCTTGAGAGGTCAGGAATGTTATTCATTACCTTGCAAACAGGTAATAAACTGGTCAATGTGTCCCTGGCATCCACCAACTAGAACAAAATTAAAAGGGAACAGCATGAAAACTTTTTTTCCTCCTTACAATGGGCAACCTTATTAAGCAGCTCGCCAATTTCACAATATAACATCCCAGGAAGATTTGAAAAATCATGTGAGGTTATGTCTTTTAAGTTCTATTGTTATACAATAATGTAAGAAAATCACAAATTAACATCAAAATAGAAATAAAAGCAAATACAAATTATGAGCACCATCTTTCATAGAAATTCATAGTGTACTATAATTATGCCCCTCCCTACCTCACCTCAACTGCTTTTTTGAAAGTCTGCCTTTGATATTCAGTAGAGGAAATGGAAAGATGACACTAAGACTAAATTATTATGAAGAAAAAGGGAATCATGGAACCCAGAACTAAGAATAACAAACTAGGTGAAGGCATAAGAAAGAAAAACCTATAGACAAGCACTATCACATAGAATTTTCTGGATGATTCAAATGTCCATTGTTAGGTGTGTGGCTATTGAGAACCAATGTCTGACTAGTGTGAATGAGGAATTAATTGCCTTTTTACTTAATTTCACTTAAATTGAAATGGCCTCATATAGCCAGAGATTACTACACTGGACAGTAAAGTTATAGACTGTGTTCACTTTTATATTTCACTTGTCTCTACAACATGGTATGTATTTAAAAGCCACATAATACCTATTACCTGTTAACAAGTAGCAGGTCCCCTTCTTTCTGAAAAATAAATGCGGACTCATTAAAACAAATATGAGGCTATTATATCTTGCATTCCCCCAAGTTATTTAAAATATACATTTTGGAAATATGTAATGGCTCCTGTGTCTCAGCTCTGCCATTAACAGTTCTATGAACTTAGGAATGTCAGTAGTGATTTGAGTCTTAGTTTCCTCATCATAAAATGAGAGGTCAGAAAAGGTCCTGTAAGGCCTGAATCATTTATAAGATATATTTGTTATAAACTATGATGTTTCATAGAACTAATGGAGGCGTTTAGGAGGAAAACCAAGTAAGTGCAAGGTACGGAGTGACTGGTTGTGAGGGTGCACCCTTAGCTAGTGTGACCAAGATGGAACTCTCTGAGAGTAGACACTGGAGCTGTACCTGAAATGTAACGTGAAGATTTGGAGGAAAACAGTTAAGGTGGAAGTCACACTTAGCGCATAATTGCTCGAATGAGCATGGCTCAGAAAGAAGAAAATGTAACTAAAATAGGGCCGGCCGAGTGGCGCGGTGGTTAAGCGCTGACGTTGGAAGCCAGCAGCCCCGGTTTGGTCCCACATATGAGGGCCAGTGACACTGCCCTCAAAAAAAAAAAAAAAAAGTAACTAAAATATAGGGAACAAGGGAGAGGAGGATAGGATGTCAGAGCAAAGAGTTAAGCAGGGCTAGGCAATCATTCCCGTACAGCCTTGATGAGGAGTTTCCATTTTATTCAAGGAGAACAATGAGAATTTAAGCAAGGGATTAAAAAAAACCAAAAACTGATTAGCTGATACAAAACAACAACAAAAAACGATTCATTTGAAATATGGTGTTGGAGGAGAACTCTGTGGATACGCTGGACCTCCAGAAAGATGAACAGGTGGGTTCTAGAGCAAATTAAGCCTGAAACATCGTTGGAGGCAAACATGACAAAACTAAAGCTGTCCTACTTCGGGAACATCAGGAGGAGGGTTCTTGGGAAAAGACAATAATGCTGGGGAAAATAGAAGGCAGCAGGGAAAGAGGAAGAGCAAATATGAGATTGACTGACTCCATAAAAGAGGCCACAGGCAAGAGTCTATATGAGCTGAGCAGGGTTTTCGGGGACAGGACATGGTGGACATCACTTAGTCATAGTCTTGCCATAAGTCAGAGCTGACTCAATGTCATATTACGCACATAGCACATTTTTCAAGTGACACTCGAGGTTGTCTCGATGAATGCAAAGTAGGAAGAACATGTGAGGAAGCATGGAAAACTCACAGGAGGCTGTTGCAACATTAAATGAAGTCTGCATGTATTATCTAGTTCAGGAACTAGCATTGCCAATATATTATTCTGGTTTTCCAAAGGGATTGCAAAGATTTATACAATGAGGGACTCTGACAGAAATGGCTAAAGTCCATCAAAGATTTTTGTTCTCCTTTCAGGATGCAGAGTTAATGCTGGGAAGCGGCTGCCCAAAGTTTCCTTGGTGTCTAGGTACCAAGTCATCAAGCGATTGTGAGGGAAAATGATGCCTGTCTCTTCTGTATCAAGGTGACTAAGAAGCAGGTGTGACCTCACCCTCTTTTTATCCTTTTCCCTGCCTGTTGGCTGATGTCTCCCCCTCCACACCCTGCCCTATTCCAGGGAGATCCTCATAGTCATGTCTTTGAAAATGGAGCAGCCTCCCCACCTCCAGGCTCCAAGATCAAGACATACAGAAATACTCATGTTAGAATTTTACCTGGACAAGTCATTTTCTTTTTTGTTTCTTTTTTTTTTTTTTTTTGGTATTACATCCCTGAAATGCTGGCATTTTTGTTTTTGTAAACAGTAACTAGCTTTCTCTAATTAACAAAGAACTCCATAGTAATGTCTCTACCACAGGTTATAAATCTTTTTCAATCAGTAAAATTCTCCATATGTGTGTGTAAGTGGAGATGAGTCTTTAAAGCTCTAACGGGGAAATGGCTTACTGAAATCCACACCCATGGTCCACATTCTCATGGGATGTAGTTTAGAACAAGATGCCAAGGAAGATCACTTTGTAGTCATCAAAAAGTAGAGTTTGGAAATTTATTACAAAGATCCACATGGAGCAACTAAAAACATGTGACACAGAGCTTGTCTGTTTCATGGCAAAACCATAAAAGCATTAGAAACAAGATTTTGCCTTTGTTTTTTTTGTTTCTTTTGAGGAAGAAGTAGTTCAAGTAACCAGGGAGTACTTCAAGTAACCAGACCAAGTGATTTCTACCAGTGCAAACAGCACAGGCATCTTGAAATATTTTCATTCTTCATTAATATTAAAATCGCAGCTAATTTTTCTTTATCTACATCAATAAATCTGTTATAATCTTCTTACAGAAAGAATACAATAGGACATATAAAAGTATCATATTATGTATTTGTGATCTGAGGAAGCAAATACTTGTATTTTAATCCCAAATTTGCAATAAATTCCTTGAATAATCATCAGAACTTGCACTGTCTCTCACTCTTTCCCCTTATTCACATAACAGTATCCTATTTGCCTAAAAATAAAGTCAATTCTACAATAAGACAGCATGAGTTCAAAACTGAGTTTGAGAAGATTTATGAACAATAAGGTTCATATTTAGAACAATACAGTATTTGGAAAGAAGTATCCTTTGCTTTTATGCTAAACAAGCTTTACATTTCGTTTGCATTTGTGCCACATTTTGGCAAGATTATATGTTCAGAAAGCTGATATTATGATTAATTTCATTTACATTTAAGAATAAATATAGCTGGTTTGAGAGGAAAGAAATGAAAATGCCAAGTGGTGTTCTAGAATAGGGAATAGAAAAGACAATGTTTTTCAGCAATCTAATGTAGAAGGTAAATCATATGACAACCGTAGCAGGCATTGTTGGTTGAAATAGTATTTGAGGCTATGGTACAGCCCAAATAACAGACAGTGGTTGAAAAAAATATGACTGCAGAATTTGGAAATAGCTACTTTTCCTGCAAGTGCTTTGCTATTTTTTTTTTTAAGATTTTATTGGGGAATTGGGGGCGGGGGAACAGACAAGTTGCTGGCTTTTTGTTCTTCAGTCTAGTTGCAGAGGACGTTGCTTCACTGGCCTATATTGGTATTGCCATTGTGCTCTTCCCGGATGAGGCAGATTGGTCGCTGGCCTCTGGATGTCGCTCATCGTGGCTATTGGAAGCTCATGCTGGCTGCGGGCCACTCACTGTATCTTATGGCAGCCCACTGCAGCAGGGGCTGCAGCCTACACCATCGCTGGGGCTCACAGCCCAGCTCTAGGTGGAGGTGTTGTTAGCTGTAGAGGGCAGTGTCACTGACCCTCATATGTGGGATCTGAACCTGGGCCACTGACATCCCAAGCCAGCTATTAACCAACGTGCCACTCAGCTGGCCCAGTACTTTGCTATTTGCCATTTACCTTCCCCCCTTCTCTACACACACACACACACACACACACACACACACACACACACACACACACACTTATGCTATTCTTTGGAGGCCCAGGGTCCTTCACTGGATTTCACTCTTCTGCTCTACAGGATCCCATTCTCTAACATTCATTTTGTTCTCTCATTATCACTACCTTTTTACCCCCAGTACAGGCATGATCTAATCTGACTATTCCATCAGAGCATTCATTCCATGCATCCCACCTCTCCTCTCTTCCATATCAATGACAGGCATCACAATTGATTATAACACTCTTTCCTGGTGAGACCCCAGGCATAGACTCAACATATATCATACAACAATATACTCTAGGCAGCTGCGACCGTTTGTCGGAATTAGAACTTTAGTGTCATAAAGTAGAAATGATTACAATAAATTTATTAATGAAATAAAAACTCCTCCAAAGAGATTTTTATTTTTTTAAACAGTGTATTTTAAAACATGCTTGTTGGCATCTATTGCCAGATATTGGGGGGTGGGGGGAGGAGGGTAACAACTACTAAACATACATAATGGGACAATGGCAATAAAAAGATGTACATGCCCATTTAGCTCAGCTTGCTGGAACAGTGGGTAGGACATGGGCAAAGAAAGGTGTTGAAAGAGTAACATCTGAAATGAATTTTGAATTTTTGCTAGGAGTTATCTATTCTAGATTAACAGTGGCACAGAGAGAAAGTTGGGAGAGGAAAAAGAAAACAATAATATGGTTTGGGAGTACCAGGAAACATGGTACGATGCGACTGGAGAGTTTTGCAGGAGCAAGATTTTTTGAAAGAACCAGCTCAAGAAAGTAAAGTTAATTATACTATGTTGGCAAATGAGTATTATAGCGCTGATTCAAAATAAATATGTGAAGAGGGTATATCCAAGAAAGAAAACATTAACAACCACCACTACAATAATATGATCTTTTAATATTATTTTTCCTGTGGCACTGTGTCACTTCTAGGTCTTTAGAAGGCTGAACACTCTTTCATATTATGACTATTTGGGGAATTTTGCTATAGTGACATTTTCTTTTAATGCCTTTATCAGGCTGAGTAACTGATTAAAAAAAAAAGCATGTCTTAAAGCACAAGCTCAATAGAATGGAATTTTTAAAGCATCTCCACATTTATCCAAAGTATTCACTTTAGCACAAACATTACACAAGAAAGCAGACACCATTATTTATGAATTTATAAATGTATTGTATGGGAAACGTTGGCCATAAACCCAAAACAGGCCACCTGTTGAGGTCTAACGATACTGGCTTTATTACATATCATACCAAAACTTACTAAATACTGTTAGGTGATTGTTTCCTGGACACATATTGATGCTTTGCTAAGAATTAGTGTCAGATTCTCTTTGGAAAAGTATTGAAAAATAGAATTTAGTCTTAATCCAAATTATCAATCTAAATAGGAATGAATATTCTAACCTTGACCTAAACGTTAACAAAGAACTGGAACAAATATAATTTACTCCAACCTTAGACTATAATTCAAATATGAGATAATGGATTTGGCAATGCCTGGAAGGAGGATAAGGGCCATGATGGAAGAATAAAATGCTCTTTATTTAACAATACGAAGATGACATGTGGCTGAATGACTTTGAAATAGTTTTTAACATTTAGACAAATAGCAAATTAGGTTAATAGTTTGAGTTTTGGCAATATGAAAATTGGCAAAAAAAATATATTTCCACTCCAAAAATGCAGAGGAGATTAAAAACTTTGCAATTTTGTGCCAGGACATAGTTATCAAAAGGTATCACAATTTTAGATTCTGGCTTAGCAACAGTAATGCAAGTTTAACACTTTTGCCTTTAAATTACTTTATAAAGAACAATTGCAAGGAAGTCTAATGAAAATGTCACATTCTTTTCACAGGTACAATTAGAGAATTTACTGTTTCTGTGTGTGTATCTTTTTAAAAAAATACTCAAGCTAGCTATAGATGTTAGGCATAAGAAAACTGAAATAAAAAGCACAATTTTTCCCATAGTAGGATTCTTCAAAATAATTATCTTTTTTATTAGTAAAAACAGACAGGTGAAAATTCAGTGAGATGTTCAGGTTCCTATATGTTGACATATTTACCTATAGAATAATTGTTATTATCATTGAATTCAATAGATACTGTCAATACTTTTTAGCTGTTCAAATAAAAGAAACTAAACTCAACTTCAGGATTGTCTAAAATATAGAGCTTTTTAAAATGTCATAATATTTTAAGTAGCTTTCTTTTGTATGACATTATGATTCATAGTAAAAATAATAATTTCCTGGATACAGAAAGTGTTTCACCTCAATAAATTCCACAAATGGTTTGCAACTCTAACAAATCAGAATTGCTTCTTCTGAAGTGAAATCAATATAGCTTTGATATGAAGCTCCAGGAGCATTTTACAATTATGAAAATAGGAAAACTCTAAGTAGATATCTCATTTCTTATTTATAAAGGATAAATGGCCACATAGTAGGCATATTATGAAAAAATGGAGATTATGCAGGCATAGGAGATTTAGGTTTCTTCTTCCTCAGGGAAATGAAAATAAATGCTTGTATCTAAAATTTAGAGCTAACCACCTGAGGCCTTAAGTTCCTAGCACATTCTTTTGTATTTAAAAAATGATGTTCATGAAACAATATCTGGAGATAGCAGTGATGGTTGAACAATAAAAATATATGTAATGCCACTGACTATTCACTAAAACTGGTTCAAATAGTAAAGTTTGTTATGCACATTTTACCACAATATTTTTTTTAAAGTAGATGTTGATTTCTTTACATTTGTACTAACATATAAGTAACTAGGAAATATCTATTTAATCATATAGGAATATGTACTGCAAATATAGTTTATCTGTTATTTTGTAGTTCACTCTAAAGCATGTTTCAACTGTCTCCACCTATCAGAAATTAAAATAGTTAATAGTCTGGCTGAATGAATATTTTCTTTCTGTTTGTCTTATTTTTCTCAAGTTTATAATAATCCTTATATCTCAGAAATTTGATATATCAATAAACCTGTTTACTTCTAACATATATTCTAACCTTAGGGGTGAGACTATAAACAGAAATGGAAAAATTAAGTTTGATTTGCTTTATAATAGTTAGGGATATTTCTACATAGAGATGTATCCTAACCCTTTCCAGACCAACTTATCTTTTAAATTATGAATAAAGGTGGATTGAAAAAGTGAGTTTCTTTCCAACTTTACTTCTCTAAAACTGTCCTGAAAGGTGATGTTGGCCAAACTGGAAAACTAGCAAGAGTTCAATTGCAGATGTTCCTCATGAAAACGCATGGCATCTCTTCCAATGTCCATTTTTCAGATGTGTGAAATAAAGTTGCTGTTACAACATGGTATAATGGTGCAAATCTCTGTGCCGTCACTTATTATCTGTGACCCTGGGTACGTATGTAACTCTCTGTGTTTCTGTATCTTCACCTATAAAATAGGGTTAACAGTACTAATTACTTCATTGGTTTGGGAGATTTAATGAGTTCAAGTTCTCTTAGAACATCACACACATCATTAACTCTTATAAATGTTATTTTCCTCTATTATTCCTATCCCCAATGTGAAAAATCTACTAAGAGTCTATTACACTCAAAATGATTTCAGGAGACTAAATTATAGATTTTGATATTTCACTGATCAAATAAACAAAGAATTGCCAAGTTTTCACTTGGCTAATTGATATGCATGTAATTACTGGGGAGTTAAAAAAATTCTTAATTTCATCTGGTTTCAGTATGTGTGCTTCTAAATTGGCAACCTTTTTTGCATCTTAAACACAGAGGTAGAGAGTAACTTCTGAAAGTTCAAATTCCAAAACATTTCTCTCTTCTTCCAGTTCCCCCCACCCCCCTCATTATCTCTGGCACAGCTTCTGTCACTGGCTGTCTAATGTTGCAATTAGCAACAATTAATTAACCTTACAAAATCAGTTGACTTAAGATCCTTTCTTTCTGTTTTTTGTTTTTGTTTTTTTTCCTCTTTGTCTCTCTTTGTGTCTGTAGAACTTAGGGTATGGGAAAGAGTTCAGCCAGCAGGGGTTCTTTTCCTTTTTTTAAAAAAGATTTTATTGGGGAATTGGGGGAGGGGAACAGTGTTGGGGAATCCGGGAAGGGGAACAGACAATTTGCGGTACTTTTTTGTTCTTCAGTCTAGTTGTGGAGGATGTTGCTTCACTGGCCCATGTTGGTATTATCATTGTGCTCTTCCTGGGTAAGGCAAATCAGTTGCCGGCCTCTGGACGGCCACTAACAGCAGCTCTTGGCAGCTCATGCTAGCTGCCAGCCACTCACTGTAGCCTATGGCAGCCCACTGCAGCAGGGGCTGCAGCCCACACCGTCACGGGCCATCTTAGCTATAGAGGAAACCAGGCGGAGCTGTTGTTCATCATCTTAGCTATAAAGGGCAGTGTCACTGGCCCTCATATGTGGGATCTGAACTGGAGCCCTGCTGCTCAGAGCTGGTGCCCCAAGCCAGCTCCTAACCAACTTAGCATTCAGCTGGCCCTCTTTTCCTTTTAATATACCTACCACAAATCCAGTGGATTTTTTACAGAAGTTTTATTTTTCCTATAATTTAATAGAGCTTTGAAAAAAATAATAGTTACCATGTCTCTGTTTTTCTAATCGGATACTCTATTTAATGTATGCTTATGGTTTCCTATTTCACTGTTGGTGTGTGATTAGCACTACGATTATTTTCAGATAAAGTAAATATAAAAACCTTTGTTTTAGACTCTCCTAATCTTAATAAACAGAAAAAAGTGATTTGCATGCAAAGCAATTATTTCATAGTTAATCAAATATGCATGTTATGTGAGTGGCCTATGCATAGGAATTACTATTAGTTTTCATTTCTTAAATTCCTTATTGCTTTGTTGATCATCCCACCCAGGGTAAATCAGTTAAATGTCATCAATCAATTATTCTTATATCTAAAAAAAGCTTAAGAGTGTATAATCAATATCCCATTCTAGAAATCAAGTTACAGATCCTGCCCTTGGAATTTAACTATACAAAATAAGGACCTGACAGAAAATATTAGTTCTGCCAAACTCTAATGTTATAAATGAAGAGCAATGCAGTTATTTAAATGTAAGGTACATTAAAGAAAATAAAAATAGACCATATCTAACAAGAAGTCTTGCTCTGCTTGTTATTGCATTATTGGATCTTTGTGTGTTTCACTTATTGTCTTTATTAGATCACTTAAGACCCTGGTTGTAGAATAGATTAAAGCAATAATTGGCAACTTATATTTAATAGAGACTGCTGGTTTATAAAATGCTAAAATCCATATATTACACAAACTAGAGTCTATTTATGAGTCATATTTTTGAGTATCTTCTTGTGCATATTTTGTGGTCATGTTGGAGTTTGTGAAAGTAATTCTAATTTTACATATATGTAACTGACCTTGGGTTTTGTTTTCATCTTGCTGCAGATTTCATATGCGTCCTGATGAATCACTTTATCTCTTGGTGTACAAGTTCCTGTATTTCAAATTGCCTTCACTTATCTCACAACAAGTCTCTCATAGTCTAACGTAAATCTGATAGTATCTGCTGTGGACTCTGGTCTTTTTCAATTGGTTCTCCATGATTATAACAGCCTGATTTCCCTTGATTATAATCATGTAAGTTCACTGAGCTATGTTAACACAAGATAGCCTTTTAATATTATTCACTAAAGAGCTCTATTAAAATCTTATACTCTCCTCATTTCCTTCTGGCCTGTTCTCTCACTACAGTACATTTTCTCATATCATTACTAATGTAAAAACTTTACGAGTATAATGATCTGACATTAATAAGTGCCTACTGTATGCATATTTCTAATAGAAACCTTGAATTAATATGTATAAATATCTGTGTTAAGAATTTCACCCATCAGCATTGTGTTTTATTACCCACACTAACAAATTTTCTTCAAAATAATTCATTCTCAAAATAATAATTTGCAAAAATTGTTCCTCCACCTCAGTATATCTAAGCATCTTGCAACATCCCCCTTATTTCTGAACATTCCCCTAAATGTTATCTGCATTTGGTTAAAAAGCAAAATAAAAGTACAGATTACTTAATTCTGGTTTTATATCAATTTTGCTGCCATTAGCCATATAATGAGCAATTTACAATGGTAATAATTGCATAATAGATACTAGTTTAATTTTTTTGTTACCAAGGCATTAATTTTATTCAGATTCCTATGTTAATAAAGTTTGTTATTTTCCCCTCTGATAACATCAAAAGTTGAAATTATGAAATAATCCAATATCAGAGAAAAAAGATTTGTTTTTTTTTTCTTTTTTTAATAAGGAAAGTATCTTAGTGTTTAAATCCACTAAGCTGAGCTTTACTGTTAGGCTATCCTTGTAGTCTCACACATGCAGAGCTAGGATATTCCAAAGAATGTAGTAGAGGTTACATGCCTAAGGTTAAGACAACAATAATTAAGCCAATAAAATGAAAAGCAATGCTTTTTTAAATGCATACATTTCAACAATTAAGAGTGGCTTATGTATATGTGGGTATACATACACATTTATAATATTTTTAATACTTATTGGCTGTTGTGCTAAATTGGATGTCCTTTTTGACTCACATAACATTTTACTAAGCATCCATTTAATAACAGCACATTTAAAATCAAGATAGGTGGTAATTTTCTATATAATCAGTGGAACTGTACTTAAAGCTCAGTCAGTCAATATGACCTTCCAAAGCTACCTGTCCAACAACACTTAAAGATTCGGTAGTTCTTTGGGTATTTGGCACATTGGTCCCTACCTATCATTCATTTCAGCCTTTTAGTTTTCAGGATGAATGTTCTAAATCATCCATGGCATCATTATGAAGGATGCAAATTATTCATTTGTTTTCGATACTCTAGGGCAGAGGTTGGCAAACTTGAGACGGAAGAACCGCCAGGGGTCAGCAAACTGCGGCTCATGAGCCATACAGCTCTTTTGGTACATATATGTGGCTCTGAAGTAAAATTGAAAATTAAAATAAAACTGTCATAGCTTCTTTTATAATATTACTTTAAATTTACCTTTTTTGTAAAAATATATTTATGGTTCTCAAATAATTTTTAAATTGTTGGGAGGGACAGGATTGGCTCTTCCAGGGGTCAGCAAACTTTTGAGATGGAACGTACCCAAAGAGCCACAGTTTGCTGACCACTGCTCTAGGGGGTTTAGCATCATGTTCAGTTTAACACTAATTACAAATGAAATGTTTTACTCATACATAGTGTTTACACCTTTTGGTCACTATATGCAGTTGTAGCGCAAACATTTGTTCCCTAACCTTTCCCAACCAACAATGATTAGACAAAAAATATATTACCTGTATTTTCATGGAAAAAATCTAAACTCCTTCAACATCTATTATGATACTTTCATATATGGCCCATATATTATGATTAGACTCAACATAGGGCATGGAATGTAAAATTATTATCAATAATTGGCAAAAATCTTATGCCTTGTGCAAATCCTCTTATAAGAGGTTATAATTAACTTAATGGAGGGATATATACCTAGGGTACCAAAAAAATGTATACATATGGCTTGTATTCATCTTTTGTTATTGGTATATACTGAGTATTACAATTTTAATATAGTTTTTTTCCTTTTTTAAAATGTATATCATTTTTTCAGCTCTCTTATACAGTTCAATATAAGCAAGTTCAAATATTTCACACATACACATATGCACATATATATATATATTAATTTTATATTTATAATATAAAACCACCCTGTTTATTTATACAGTTAGGGACACAATAGTTAGCAGTCTGTATACATCAGCTTTAATCAACTGTCTGCTTATCCTTTAGATTTAAGGAAACACTTTAGTGTACTTATGATACTTAACCTAACTCACATAGGTAGGAAGAATCACAGGGAAGATTCAGACTCAGGTTGACTGACTGAAAAGTATATGACTTTGAACTTCAAATGCTTTTCCATGTATGGAATGCATTCAACGCCTCCACCCTATTATTTGATTTTTCCTACCTCTCAGCCCAAACTCTATTGGTGATTTCTAGGGAAATTGAGAAAAATTTTCTATTGTACATATTGTATATCTTTACCATTATTTTACAAATTTACCTTCTCAAAATTATTTCATCTTCTCACGCAAATATTTTGGAATATTTTTATTGGAAACTATGGACTGAGAAGATAGGAAAAATGAAAACTATGAGAAAAGCAATTATACAAGCATTAATTCCACACATTGATGTCTTTCCTTGCACCCACTAATAAGAATGGATCATTTTACCAAAGGTCTTTTTCTTCTTCAAGGAAAAGATATTCTTAGAAAAAAAAATGAATACAATGGCTTTTTAAGTAAATATTTAGTTACATTTCTGTAATCCAAAGTTTTAGTTTGTTGAAGAGAAGAATATATAAAGGAGAGAAACACCATGACTATGAAAAATCGGAGGTGGTTCACATATGTGCTGGTAGCATCATAGTCACGGATCTTGCTCATTAAAAACTTGCATGCTGCTTGACTTGGGAATGAATGTTGTCTGTGGAATGTTGACTTAATTGGGTTGAAGCTATTAATCTATTCTGTCACCTGTTAATGTTGCCAGAAGATTCTGGCATGATGTTTTACCGATATCCACGTTTTGTTCTTTTTCTTCCAGGCCACACCATGAAATGACTGAAGTCAATACTCAGGTCATTATAGTTCTCAGAAAAGTATCAAAATAGTTTTAATTGCTAAGAAGAATTTTTGCTGACTATTTTCTAAATCACTCTTTTAATTTCAGCAAGTACCAATGCAGAGACTGAATAATACGTTTCACTGGGCTAGTACTCCGGACACATTAAACATTTTAATGGAAAAAAATCATATTTTAACTTAAATTTATTTATATTTTAATCATATGTTTATTATAATAAACACATATTTTAAAATAGGTGGTTTTTACTTTGTGTGTGTTTTAATCTGTTGATATTCTCTCAGGAAAACAGAAGCTGTGCTAGAAATAAAAGCAGGCAGGGGTTTTAATAGCTAATTGGTTAAAAAGATGTTCAGAGGTCTTCAAGAATCAAAAAGAAGAAATGGAGGAGGGCCAGAGTAGCAACTGTAAAACAAAAATTGGTTACCTAAGGACCGGGAATCTACTACTGCTCCTGGGCCAGGAGCTAGTATTTGGTGGGAGGGGGTGGGAGGTGCTGCTAGAATCATAGGGGCTCCACTACCTCTGGCCATGGGAAACACACAGTGACCTCTGAGCAGGAATCCAGGAGCCCTCATTCGTCCTGGGTATGCTCAGACCACCTCGGACCTCATTTTGAGTCCTACAACCACATCCAGTTGCTCTTTATTGTCTGGGGCTGCTGGAGTCACCACCGGAGCAGAAAAGAATAAAAAGAAGCAAAAAAAAGATTTTCTGCTTCCATCTTCCAATCTCCCCAACAGTGGTTCCAACTGGCAGTGCCTATCAGGAGGCTAGGAAAAGCAGCCTGGGGAATGTATTTACCAGCTTAGGGTACACATGGAGCTCGGAGGCAAAAGAAATGACTCAACAATATTTATTCTATTTTACCTTAGAATTCTATTTTATTTTTGCCATTGATTCATTGAGACGATATCTGCAAAGTGCCATTGTAAGTGTTTTGTCCATTATATGGACACACAAGAAATGTCAGTAACCATAGGTGAAGGTCTTTCTAAAATCAATTTGTTCCTTGCCTTCTGAAACAAAGAACACAATATAACTTTTTCTTTTTTCCTTTTTTTCAGGGCAGTGTCACTGGCCCTCATATGTGGGACTCGAACCAGAGCTGCTAGCTTCCCAAATCAACGCTTAACCACCACACCACTTGGCCGGCCCCAATGTAACTTTTTCTTGATTACGCAAGATTACTTTTAGAATGTCAATGTTTACAAGGGACCATTGCCTTCAATGACCTTTTTTTTTTTTTTTGATGGCAGTGTCTGTCACTGGCCCTCATATGTGGGACCCGATCCAAGGCAACTGGCTTCCCAAGCCAGTGTACATAACCACAGAGCCACTCGGCCAGGCTGCCTTCAATGACTTTTGAGATTCAGAAGAATGCTTGTCCCAGTGCTAATGATTCCTCACTGCTGTAAATTTAAGGTCAATGTCCCTCTTTTTCTTTTTCTTTGTCTCGCTGACAAGCAATCAACAATAACACTGTGGACTGTTCAGTATACAGCCAATTAATAATATCCTTACTGCTCCTAATTTTTGTACATTGATCGGTTGGGTGTCAGGAACCAAGATAACCCAATTTTCTAAAATCAGATTTTACAAAGAAGAAATCTAAACGAAGCCTTGGGTAGCAGCTTGTGAGGAGGGTTTTCCCCATGAGCAAAATGTGTGAGTACACCTGTGCAGAGACCATTTTTGTCTATTCTGTTTGTCTCTATTTTCCAGAGTTGTGGTTGTGTGCTAAGTACCCTCCAGGTAGTTAAGATGTTAATGTAATATTGGTCAGCTAGCAACAACAGGCTAATTCTCTGAATGGCCTGAGGAGTACTATGAATGATTCACTTCATAATAAAAATTATCCAGTAAATGAGAAAAATAACTCCTGTCTCTTATGAACACTATCATAACCTCTTTTGCAAATATACAAAAATTCATTGTGCTTTGTGGATTATAAAAAGGAGCTTATAGAATCATGGAATCACACAAATATATTTATGCTTTGTATCTAGATCTTATATTAGATAAATGTCTATACGTCTATATGTCTATACACACACACACACATAGACATCATATATCAGACATTTTGTGTGTTGTAAGTGGAATGTGGAACATAAGACACAGAAGAAAATAAAAGAAAAATACTTTTAATGGCCCTAAATCTAATTATTATCATCAAGGAAACCTTGACACATGCCTCTGTTGCCCTAGAATGGGACATTAAGACCTAGGGCAATTAATTGTCCACATATAAAAGCAACATATCACTTTTATCTGTTGCTTCTATAACTCTTTCAGCCTTACAATTTGGATCTTCTTACAATTACTATCTTATTCCTAGTACTTAAAATAATTAGACCCTCTGCATAATGATTGACATTAAGTTTTCCTGACATTCCTTGCCCTTATCATGCTCTTATCTATAAATGGTATGTCAGCTGAAAGAATATTATACCACTGAGGCACAGTCACATGGACCAGAATAATTTAGCTAGTTAGTGACAGATTTGGGACAAAACTCAAGACTCTAGGAATTCATATATTTGAAATCCTTGGAATTTTATAATTAGGGGAAGCATAAAAAAATCATGCATCTAACAATGAGAGTGAATTAGTTTTCTACAGTTGCTAAGAAAACTCACCACAAAGAAAGTGGCTTGAAACAATACAAATATATTTCCTTATAGTTCGGTAGGTCATTAAGTCTGACATAGGTCTCACTTGGCCAAAATCAAGGAAGCTGCAGGCTTTAGGGGAATATCTGTTTCCTTACCTTTCAACTTCTACAAACTTCCACTTTCCTAGGGATAGCTAGTTTAGTCTCTTTGTTACAAGTCACATCTCCCTAACTCTGACTCTCCTTCCTCTCTCATATTTTTAGGGACCTTTCTTAACTATATCGGGCTTATCTGGACAATCCAGGATAATGTCCCTTTTGTAAACTTGGCTGATTGGCAAACGTAATTCCATCTACAGTGTTAATTCCCATTGTCCTTTCAACTGACACATTCCCAGGCTTCTGGGATTAAAATATGGACACTTTGGGGAGACCATTATTCTGCCTCCCAAAGTGTAAAGGTAGTAATACATATAAATGCCCCACAGTTTTGTTTACCTGTCGTAAAGACCCTACCTATATCAGGAAGGAAGTAGAAGCTTAATTTTGTAGACAAGAAAATAATATTCTAGGTGGCTTTCAGTTTTTATTGGTGGAAATTTTTAAGACTTAGAAATATAAATCCTTGGAATTATTAAAGCTTTTATTCTGAAGAATATAATTAATTCAAATTTTAAAAAATGCTACCATTTTTCTTTTGGGGATCCATAAAAATGCCTTAAACAGGTTTTAAAAAAGCTTCAGTTTTGTGAATAGACAAGAAAAAATACTAATTATCTTACATCCATTAAAATGTTATAAATGACTATTACTTTAAAACGGGTTTACGTCTCAAATCTTTAAGATCTAAACGTGGTTGATGATATAGTCATTACTGAATGAATAAACACTGACTCTTATTGGTGGTTACTTTTTTTCGTAATTTCATCTGTAATCTGTCTCTCCAGACCTCCCTGAATATCACATAACCTCTCTGAATTTGTTTTCACATCAGTAAAGGAGATTAATATTTTTTTTTTACCTTACAAGGTAGGAGTTAGGTTAAATGAGATAAAGTAGGAAAATAATATGGGAAATAATGAATGTTCGATCAAACAGCAATTCCTAATAGTTACTATCAGAAGCATTATTTTCATCTGCACAGGATGTAACACAGCATCGTCCGGCTAAAAAAGACAAGAAATGGCCATGATGTGACACTTTTCATTTTTCGGCTCAACCCATATGTAATATACTTATATTTAAATTTTTTAAATATTTCCTACATTTAAATATTCTTTTATTTCCCTACAAACTAGTAACATAAACAAAATAATTTGCTACAAGGACTCTCTCAAATAGTTAATTTCTTAGAATTTTGAAATATGCAGTTTAAAAAAATCAATTACCATGCAGTGAATTGTGTAGAGAAACAAACATGAGTCACAAGTGGGTCTAATCCTTCAGCTGCATGCTATCTTGCCTTATAAACAATTTCTTCTCTTTGCAACAGAAGTAAACCCGCACTCACTGTGTCAAATTGCATAGGCTTCTTAGAGTTTATCACCTATACAATTTGGAGATGGTGACACTGAGAACTTTCTCGGCAGATGTGTCAGCGCCAGGGGGCCAGACCAGGGCCAAACAGCCAGGTGGGCTCAAATATCTGAGGCTCACCTTTGACTTATTGAAATCAAATTAAATTTTAAAAGTCTGTGAAGATGAGCTGCAATTACCAAACAGAATTTGGTCTAGAGTTATGTGCTCTGGTGATATTGCACTTCTAACAATATTTTAATCCAATATACTATAGTATATTTTCTAAAATTATAATCAATTTAAGTATTCCAGTTGATTTAGAATTACAAAAGATAAATTACTTTTTAAAGAATATGTGTTCATGTGAATTAGTTTTATAAATATTTCAATAATTTATGTAATTGTTAAGTAACTCATTATTTCTCACAGATTAGTTGTGACATAGTTTAAGTAATCCCATAAATGTTTAAGGATTTTTTATATGTTACAAAATAACACAGTGACTTAATTAGGTTTAGCAGGTTTTTTAAAAAAACATAATGCTCTTAATGTAACTTTAAAGATAAAGCTGTATACACTTCATGAGGTACATAAATAGCTAGCCACTATGTTGGATGCCTGAAAGTAATACAATATTGTATGTCAACTGTAATTGAAAACTTAAAAAAAACAAAACAAAGTCATATGACATTGAAAAGATAGTTTGCTAATAGTATCTGTCATATCCTTTAATTTAATTTTATTGAATATTTTAAACTGTGTGATGAGAAACCATTTGTAGAATACAGATTTTGACCCATCAAATTAAAGCAAGAAACTTCTCAATTAGTGTAGAATTCTTAGCTAAGAGTATCATTAGAAATTATATATGAGCAATGCTTTACACACATACTATTTCTATTAACTGTAATATTTATTTGTTTTTCAAACTTCACTTAAAAATAGCTGCTTAAGGTCAACTATTACGTTTCCTTAATTCAGTAATTAACATAGTCTTTCTTTTGTCTAGCTTGGGTAAGGCAGAAAGTCTACATTAAAGTTGCAGAAATTGGGCAGCCAAGTGGCTCATTGGTTAAGAGTTGGCTTAGGAGTGGGAGCTCTGAGCAGCGGGGCTTCGGTTTCAGATTCCACATGGGCCAGTGACATTGCATCCTCTACACCTAATATGGTCAATAATGGCTCGACCTGGAACTGGGCTGCCGTGGGATGCTGGCGACGGTGTGGGCTTCTGTGGGGCTGCAATGGGCTGCTGTAAGTTACCAAAAGTGGCCAGCAGCTGGCAGCTGGTGTGAGCTGCTGTGAGCCGCTGTGAGCAGCAGTCCCATGGGCAACTGATCTGTTTCAGCCTGGAAGACTGCGGTGATCACAGTACCAATGTGGGCCAGTAGGGAGACATCCTCAACTAGACTGAGGAACAAGGGGACAGCAGCTTGTCTGTTCCCCTTCCCTGATTCCCCAATGCTGTTCCCTCCCCCAATTCCCCAATAAAATCTTTAATAAAAATTAAAAAAATTAAAATATGAAGTTGCAGAAATTCCCAGTTTGGAAATTACTTACACAGATGTGTACACTCGCACACGTGTGACTGACACACACACATACACCATATTCATCTATATTTACCAATTCATAAAAGCTTTAAGAATTTTAAAATACAAAGTGATAACAAAATACATGCTTAAGGACTTAAAGCCATAAATGTAAGAACATGGATTTACTTAAAGACTGAAGGGCATGGATTCTGTATAACAATGTGTTTCCATGAAGGGGCCATCTGTGCAATGAAAGTAAAAATGAACAGTTAACCTGAAGGCACTGTTAGCTACATTGACTCACCATTGAGTGTGTTCCTCCCCTTAATGGTGTTATCATCACCTTTTCACCATAGGCATTGGCACAAGGCACCTATTATCATGGATGGCCTGGGGGTATCCTACTCTCTGGTCCCATGTGGTTAAGTCACACTGAGCCAACATGATCCTAAATGATTTACCACATATTTACATTCATCCCTCAAAATAACAGTGATACAGTTGTTATTGTCAATATTTACAAGAAACAGTGTACTGTACAACTTCAAAGAACTATAAAAGAATAAGAAAATAATGCACCAAGAATGAGATGCATATGGATCAGACTCAGAGACTTTGAGTATTATATGCGATATCACAAAGCTAATAAATGGCAACAGAGAATTAAAATAGGGTCTGTATCCCAAATAAGCTCTGCAGTGGCATCAGTAGCAACAGCATCTAAACACATTGATCGTGCCTATATTTAGCTAGGAACAGTACTGAGCTCTACACTTTAGGTGAATTAATTTAACCATCAGAAGACTACTTTGTAATAATTCTATTATCATTCCTGCTTTACTTTGAAGAAGTTGAGGTAGACAATGGTTAAGCAACTAGTCCAAGATCTCTCAAATATTAAGTGAGAAAATTAAATTGGAGCTAAATTTGGTTTAGCTCCAAAGGCCACAGTTTTAACTCTGCCTACTATCTCTGATAGCTACATCGGCCTAAGCACAGCTCCATATCCTCATTGTGCATTAGGTCTGTCGCCTGCTTGTTAACACCTGTTCTTCAACTTGAAAGAAAAGTGCAAAGCAATAAATATTTACTGAGCATCAGAGTGTCAATAGAGAGTTCCGCACAGTACAGGGAGAAAGCTAGCATATTACTTTGCTTCACAGTCCCTGCATAGTAATTATTTGTTAATTGATTAGTAAGCATGCTACTCAATGGACTGATCACCCCTGCAAATTCAAAGAAAGGTAAGAATACATTGTGATGCACATTAACAAAGACAAAAATGGTGAGATAAGTTCAGAAAATTTTCTTGAAATACAGCAAAGTCTATTGGACACATTTTGTGATGTATTTATCCATCTTGATGTATGAACCTTGATACTTTCAGGAATATTTTAAAAATGTACATTGGCTGCATGTACTATAGATGAGTTTAAAATCATGTATGCTACCATTTAAATTTCATACCAACTTGGGATGAAAAGAATATAAATGCATTACAAACATAATCTCAAATTAGGAGTGTGTTCCCAATTTTATCAGGTTCTGACAGCTTAACATGCTGAAAATAGTGGGGTACATTTTCAAAGCAGCATGCTCCAATTTAGCCGTGCAGTTCATGTTCATTTTAATGGTAGTTACACAGTGAAATCGCTGCAAAACATTCTGAATACTTACCCAACTGTGTCTACGAAAGGAAAGAGGACATTAATTGAACTAAAATAATGAAAATTATCACTTAACCTTAGCAAAAAGGATGCTTTCTAGTTTTGTTTGCTTACTTTCTATGTGCTTATGCTTTAGTTAAATATCAGAAATAGGAACCAAGATAAAGATATTTTAAAATTTAATTCTATATTGCATGTGTCATGATTCAAAAAGCAGTGCATCTCAGGACATTCAGTAACCAGTATTGATCTACCAACCTATCAATCTTTGTTTTTAATAGTCAAGGTTTCTGGGGCTGGCCGAATAGCACGTTGGTTAGGAGCTGTCTTGGGAAGCCAGCTCTAAGCAGTGGGTCTCCAGTTTGGATCCCACATATGAAGGCCAGTGACATTGCCCTCTACAGCTAAGATGGTGAACAACAGTTCCACCTGGTTTCCTCTGTTGCTAAGAGGGTGAACAACAGCTCCACCTGAAGTTGGCCTGCTGTGAATCGCTGGTGATGGTGTGGGCTGCAGCCTCTGCTGCATTGGGCTGCCATAGGCTACAGTGAGTGGCTGGCAGCCAGCGTAGGCAGCTGGCAGCCAAAGTGAGCTGCCAAGAGCCGCTGTGAGTGGCCATTCAGAGGCCGGCGACCAAGCTGCTTCACACGGGAAGAGTGCAATGATAATACCAACATGGGCCAGTGAAGCAAAGTCCTCCCCAACTATACTGAAGAATAAAAGGACAGCAACTTGTCTGTTCCCTTTCCCCAATTCCCCAATAAAACCTTTAAAAAAAATAGTCAAGAATTCTAATTAGTTATATCCATATTAATTACATTATCAAAAACCCAGTGGAACAAAATTGGTTCCATCAGATGGCTTCTTTTTTCAAAAACTATTAACATCATATCACAGACAAAATGTTAATCTCACATTGGGTTTTAAAAAATGGGTAGGACCACATCTCCAAATTAATGATTCATAAAATCATTTGCAGCTATTAGCCTATCAGGATAAGTGCTAGTAGCTCTTTTATTTCACTGCTTGGTGTGATACCATCAATTTAATGTCTATCTCATATAGGAGATATATATAATTATATAATCCATTGAGGTCTGTAGGGTTTTTTAAATTTGCATTACCATATACAACTACAAGTGTCAAAATATGGAATAACATTCAGGCAAGAATTTTCTAAACTTCTTTTAACTACCTGAGCCTGATTATGAGACCTGTAAAAGCGGGTGTTTACGGACTGTACTAGTATGAGTTTTATTTTGTCATGCAACTTTTTGGAAGTCTCTTTCAAAGGACGTGTATCCATCGCAATGCTCAGACCAAACAGAAAAACCCCCCACAAAATTAGAGATGTTGTGGGCAGAAGGGGATAGATTTTCTTCCAACCATACTTTATCATGCAGTGGTGAAATCTCTCTGTCCAAATTTTATCTTGACACTTAGAGAAATAATCATGTTTTGTATTTTTGTTGCACTCTCTCATGAGCATGGGAACATTCTTACAGATTTTAATTCACAAGTTCTTATAGCACCTTTCTTTTGAATGCAAGTGATAAACATCTTTTAGTTATTAAAAATTCAGATGATTATAGAGCATATCAAAGACTATCATGCATATTTATGGCAAAAAATATCAAATAGGCCTTATCACTCTTTCTGTGGACATCTAACTTATCAATGAAGGTTGCTAGGCTTCGGACAACAGGCAGCATGGATCAATGTGATTCTTCAATATTTTATTAAACACTTACTATGTTCAAGCCCCTCTACAAAGTGTTAGCATAAATATGCATTTAATATAAATGCATATAGTTGTCCAAGTACATTCTAACTCTGTGCTCCTAAAAGCTAGACTTGATTGTATATGAGTGATGCCTACACACATTCAAGGATCATGTAAAGAAAAATCACAAAAATAATTATAATAATACAAATGAATCAGCACAGTATCTTTCAAGAGAACCAGTTAACATTATGGTAATGAGCGTACATAGATAATCCCTGATCTGCCTCTAAATAACAATACTAACTTGAGAAAAAGTTAGTAATACTTTTCTGGATCTCATTTCGCTTATCTTTTAAACATATCAATATTACCAAATTTGAGATGCAATGTAATGACTTACTAGATTATGGCCATTGGCAAGTTATTTAGCCTACCAAACCTCAGTTCCCCACCTATGAAAGGAAATGGGGATGTAATAACTGTTCCTACATCATCAGATTGCTGTGAGAATTAACTGAGTTATTTTATGCAAATGACCTGGTGCCTAGAAATTCACTGGTAGCAATTGGTGTCATTATCGTCATAGTTTTATCTGAGTGTTTTAAGAAACATCAATTTTGTTGAAGATGTTTGCCACATAAATCAATAGCTAAAATAAATAAATTTATTTCTTTTTTTTCAGTTTTATTGATTCCACAATTAACAAATAAAATTGTAAGATACTTAAAGTGTACATCATGATGATTTGATTTGCACATAGATTGTGGAAGGATGTTCCCCCATCTAGTTTCAGAACCTCACATATTTCTCTTTTTTGTTTGTTTGGTGAGAACATTTAAGTTCCACTTTCTCAGAATAGATGCATTTCTAAGCGAAATAAGATAAATAATTCTATGTTCTAAAATGTCTGGAATGTAACATGTTGAGGTCAAGTAATATATATATTTTTTCCTCCAGAATATCTAACAGCTTTGAAAGAGCTTATATGCACTGTAAATCTCTGACAGGGAAGGGTAGCAATATAGTGTTACACCTAAGATTAGTTGGTCACAGAACCCTCATTTCAGAGAACAAGTTGTAGGAAGAAACTTGTGTCAAAGACATTCTGTGAAATATTAATAAAGATGATTTCTGAGTTAGCTGGCGTTTGTGATATTGAGATCTCAAGGTTTTATATGAAACACTTGTCAGAATATTATTTCTTTGGTCTATTCTAGAATGAATAACAATGAAATAAGGGGGCATGTTCTTCGGAGAGTTGTAAGGAAGACCCAGCCTCCAACTGTAACTTCCCTGCATCAATTTCCTAAGTGGCACTTAGGATTTGGGAGGGCAGGTTTTTTCAGGTTTTCATCTTCCATTTCTGGAATTTAGATTCGTCACTGAGGAATTACGACTTTACACTTGTGACTTTATGATACTCAAGTTTAACCTTGAGTTAAGTTTATAGATCACCTTGTCAAATAGTCTCTTAAACTACAATGGCTCTGTGATATATACCAGTATCTGATATGTTGTTATAGAGACCAACAGTCAATCTTTCCCCTTAACTTTTCCTAATTTCTTAAAATATATTCTAATGAAATAAATGGTTAGAATTACTCAGAGTTGATTATTTTACATTTTAATATACAGTCACAAGATTCACAAATAATATACTTATTTGCTACAGCAATAATCCTTACCAGGTCTTCAGACAACAATTCTTAAGTTGGTTCAACATATTTTTCCCCCTAAATGGTAATTTGAAATTTTTAGCTTTATATTTACTTCACGAACTAAATCAGCAGCTATTGTAATACAACCCTTCTCATTTGTAGATTTTATCCTGCCTTCTCATTTCACTATTTTATGTATACATGAATTTTCCATTCTAGCCAGGAAAATTTGTTCATATGTACAAGACACTGTGGTCAGCATATAACTATCTTATTAGTAGGTATTGTTATCTATGTATGAAATAATAAGGAAACTGAGGCTATGAAAAGTTAAACTCATCAGAGCTTATTTTGTGTTAGACTATATAGATGCTTAAATTCATTTAAATCTTTCCAAGAATTCTATGTGGTATGTGCCATTATTATGGTCATTTATAGACAAATGATTAAAATATAAAAATTAAGTTACTTGTCTGTGTTCCCATAGCTAACAAATGCTAGACTGAGGATTTAAACTCTAGCCATGAAATTCTAAAGGTCATAGACTTAATTACTTGCCTAGGCTGCATCTCTCTTTTTCCTTTCAGCACTAAGCAACAATTCCCAAATCCTGAGGCAATCAGTCAATCATTTACTTGCAAAATATGATAAAACTGAAAGTTTTAAAGTAGTTTTTTGATCCACTTTTTTTCAACTCTTTCAGCTGCCATCTATGTGTAGTTTTCAATACAGTCATAACCAAAGATAAGTGATCAAAATTTTTATTATTTAACACCTACACTAATGCTATAACATGGGGAAAATCATGCAGGAGACAGTAAGTTGTGGTGAGAGAAAATATTAGACCTTGTGTTTATAGTAAAATAATCCTATCCTTTTGACATTTGTATTTTCTTGGTTTTATAGTCTTCATAATATATCAGTATAACATGCACTTATATTATTTAGAAATAAATATAAGTACATTGAGGTATGTACTCATAGTTATTACTACTTTAATGATGGGGTACACAATTAAAATGTTTTGATATTGTTGAACTAGTGTATAGGGAATGATATTTTGATAATAAGAAAATTTCATTCTACTTAGAGAGAATATGCAAAAAAATAGCACATTACAGCGTTCATTTAACACTGATTCAGAATGTACACTACATCAGGCACTAATGCAAGCATAAGGATATGTCAGTGAGCAAAACAAAGTTTCTTCAAAGAGCTTTAATTTAGGACAGGTAGATCATGCACATCAAACATAATATGTAAATAAATTATATAGCATGTGATAAGTGCTACAGAAAAAAAAATCAGGAGAGCAGAAGGAGGGTCAGAGACAGGTTCTCATAGTAAATACTAAATAATTGTTCATTGCGGGACACATGATAATTGTGAAGGGATAAACAAAATACATGTGGAAATTCCATGAATAAAAAAATGGGGGCCGGCTGAGTGGCATGGTGGTTAAGAGCTGGCTTGGGATGCCAGCGGCCCCAGTTCGGATCCGACATATGAGGGCCAGTGACACTGGCTTCTAAAAAACAAAACAAAACAAAAAAGGGAATTGTAATAGATATGTATGGTATCGGGGTGGGGGGGTGAAGGGGCAGTGGATGGGGAGAGGAGGGTTGTCACTTTGTAAAGGGTGAAAAGGACAATTATTGCATTGTTTTGCACATCTGAAACTAATAATATAAATAAATAATAAATAAAAATGGTCAAACATAAAAAAAAATCAATATCTGCACAACAAGAGTAAAAAAAGTAGTCATGGTAGGCAAAAATGAAATGGTCTCAATGATCAATGAACTTTTAGTATAATCCTTTTCCCTTGAGTATTGACAGATTTGTAACTTACTTCTAACTAATAAAATATGGGAAAAGTGAAGGGATTTTTGTATATGTAATTACAGTCCCCAAATAGTGGACTTTAAGTCAATGTTAATCAAAGGGTGTTATCCTAGGTGGGCCAGACCTGATCAGGTGACCCCTTTAATAGAGGGTCTTTGAGTGACAGATTTGAAGCAGTAGATTCTGTCTCCGCTGCTGATTTTCAAGAAGCAAGTCTCCATTAAATCTATAACTACAAAAAATGAATTGTGCTAACAACACAAGAGAGTTTGGATTCAGAAACCTCTATAAGAGAATGCAGTCTGGCCAACATCTTGATTGTACCCTTGGGCCCTGAACAGAGTACCTAACTACTCCATGACCCAAGAAAAATGTGAGCTATAAATGAGTGGTTTTGTGTTTGTTTGTTTTTTTTTGAGGGCAGTGTCACTGGCCCTCATATGTGGGATCCGAACCAGGGCCGCTGGCTTCCCAAGCCAGGGCTTAACCACCGCGCCACTTGGACGGCCCAAGGAGTGGTTTTTTGACAGCTGTTTGTTGTAACTTACCACACAACAATAAAATAAAATAATAATTCAGTAGTAATCAGGTGAGACAAAAGAAAAACTGCCATAGGGCAGTTTTGTGCAAGTTAGACAAAGGCACTTCCTGTAGAGGTTGTGCAGTCTTGTGGGCTAAAGGCATTGGGAAGAGAGCAATGGCTTTCCGCCAAGTAGAAAAGACAATCGCCCCTCTGAGTAGACATACCTCTGCTACAGTGGGTACTACCTAGTGACGCAGCTGCCGTTCATTTCTTATACACAAAATAAACAGTTATTCTGGGTAAGATTTATGTAGAATGAGAAAGACTTGCTAACAGGAAGCCAATTAAAACTACATTTCAGGAGTTTGTCTGAATGGCAATAAATAAATGATAGATAGATGATAGATAGATGATAGATAGATAGATAGATAGATAGATAGATAGATAGATAGATAGATAGATAGATAGATAGAGACAGCAGAACAATAAAATGTAGTCAAGGTGTAACAGAATACTGCGTGTAGATATACAATCGAACCATGGCTACTGTGGGCTTCCATTATCTTGCACTTTGCAACACACTTAACATTCTTTAAGCTCTCACCTGCAGATGAGAAAATAGAGGCTTCATGAATATAGTCTATTTATGAACATGGGCTCTGGAGGCAGGGTGGGTTGACCCCAAACTCCTGCTGTGCCACATTGTATGTTGCCTTCACCTTTTAGAGCCTCAGTTTCTTCTGCTGGTTAATATGAACAATACCATATAACAATCACTAGATTGTTAAAAGGACTCCATGAAATAATTAATACAAAGTGATTAGCACACTTCTCTGATATCTAACAAAGGATTCCTTAATAATAGCTATGATTTTCCAAGGTCATATGGCTATTAGGTGGCAGGAAGATTACCAGAAATTTACATCCCTCAGTGAGGTGGGAGACAAGAAAGTTGGAAAGAAATTTATAAGAACCAAGATCTGAGACAAATGCCATGGAACTGGAAGAAATATGGTGAAATGGAAGCTAGTGACTAAAGAAGTGTGAGATCCAAGAGAAAGGATTAACCAAGGAGAGTTCCATGATTTTAATTCCAGAGTGACCTGGAATAGAAAATGTAATGAGAAATGTAAGCTTAAAGGAGGAGAATGTAGATGTGGACTGACGGAGGAAAAAAAAAAAATACACACACACACACACACACACACACACACACACACACACACTGTAAAACCTTGGTAACTTGGTTTGCAACTGTTCCGCAAGACAAGCAAACATGTCTAATACATTTTAACTTGGTAAACAAGTGATGTTTTGCAATACAAGTAGTTTGTTTCCAGAACTAATTATGCTCACAAACCAAGGTATTAGGTTGTCGGAAAAGTCATGACTTATTTTGTCTATGTTTTTCAAAGGTCATTTATTTATATAAAGAACAAAGATCAATCAATGATATATTGCCCGTTTTGTTCGATAAACTTTTGCCTTCTTTCATTGAGCTTCATAATTCCTCAATCATAGAAGGACTGTCTTCATTTGTGAAAAACTGAACAAGGTGCTGATATAAGGCCTCATTTGAATTAAGCTGTATACCACACAAGGAGTTTTGAAGAGAGCTAAACAAGTGGAAGTCTCACAGCACAAGGTCAGGAGAGTATGTTGGGTGTGGCAACACATCCCATCCAAGCTCCAAAAATATTTGACAGGTAATCAAACTTGTGTGTGGTCTTACGTTGTCTCAGTGGAACACAACTCCTTTACAATTAACAAGCTCTGGATGTTTCTGGATGATGGATTCGTACAAACTGTCCAATTGCAAACTGTACACATTTGAGTTGATTGTCTGGTTCCTTGGTAGGAGCTCAAAAAGCATCACACCTTTAAAATCCCACCACACTGAGAGCATAACCTTCCTCTGATGAATGTCTGCTTTCGATGTCCTTTGAGGTAAATCATCACGTCAGGACCAAGACCATTTGCGCACTGCATTGTTATAAACAATCCACTTCTCATCACCAGTTATCAGTCACTTCAAAAAAGGATCGTTTGCCTCACATTTAATGAGCATATTGCAGGTGTTTATATGCACCATCAAATGAACTTGAGTTCATGCAGAACCCAAATATTGAGTTTGCTTATGTATCCCAGCTTCTTCAGATGGTCCTTAACCCTTGAATGATGGATGTTCAATATTTCTACAATCTCTCATGTCATGTAATGTGGGTTTGACTTGATCAATGCTTTTATTTTGCCATCATCAATCTCGGTGGGCCTCTCTGATTGAGGAGTGTCTTTGAAATCAAAATCACCAGTATGGAATTTCATGAACCATCCTTGGCACCAACATTCTTGTAGAGTATTGTCACCATAAACTTTATGCAACTTTTCACAAGCTTGATGCACATTCTTCCCTTTATGGATGTAAAACAGTAAAATATGGCAAAAATGCAGAGTTTGGTCTTCCATCATCAACTTTTTGTAAAATCTCCAAAACTCAACCAAATTGCTCAATTTTTTTTAGAATAAAGCTAGAACTGTCAGCTGTTAAATGACATAGCAATAACATAAATGTGAATGACTCTAGTACTCCAAAAATGAACTAGTGCCATCTGTTGCAAACATGCATCAAGACTTTTCCAAAGACCCAATATTACTGTATATATACATATGTATATATACTGTATCAGATTTATTACAGACAACTAGGTTCATGGTTTTACAATTAGTTATAGAAGGGCACAATGCTACCTAAGAAATTAGGAAAGAGAATTGTGTTTTCAAATAATTAAGAAGCTACAAATAGCTAACTATGGAGAATTAACTAACTACAGTTTCAGAACATTCTGGGCCTTTTCAGGGAGGAGAAAATTGGTTATTAAATGACAGATAGTTTCCTCTTAAGCCCTATGGATTTTGTTCTATTACCAGTTGATACTTTTGAGTTATTCTACTTTTATTGGCAGTATACATAATATGTGAATGATGCAAGAGGCATTCTGATTTTCAAATGAATGGTCTGCCTGATTTTACAATGTTTAATGCAGGTCAAGTGACTCTGAGAAAGAAGTCACTGCTAATTATGTTTTTCATGTAGTGATGAATGAAAGAAAATTATGAATATATGTAAATCTCAACATTATTGATTGAATTATGGTGATTATAATGCTAAAGTTCATTTGTTTTTTATAAAGGACTTTATTAACAGTAATTTATCAATCTTGTACACCCCTTTCAACATGTGAAAACTAATTTTATTTCTATAGATATCAACATTTTTCATTTTGGTTTTGGCACTTACTTGACAAACTACTATATCCCAAATTCAAATTAGGAAAGCAGAAAAGACACTTTAGACTTTTGAAAAGAACTATCACCTATTCCTTTTTCTTAAATTTTATTTTTCTCCTCATGAAAAGAATAAATGTTTATAGTATTACAATAAATAAGAATTTGCTCAAATAAGTGAATAGGAAAAACAAGAACAACAAATGCCTATAATTGACAATGCTGATATTACCTTCTCAAAGCTGGGGAGATATTTTCATTCATTATAAAAATTATTTGAAGATTTTTTTTTCTTCCTCTCTAGCCTCCTTTCTAAATACTTCCATTGAAACTCAAAGAAAAATTGAATGAGGACATTATTAAATTAAAAACAAAATTCCATCATTAGAAAAAAGGGATTTATTGCATTTAAGCCTTCCATTTCATGAATTTCTGGTTGCATGTAAACCAAGATTACCTGCACTCTTGCTATGTCATTTGTAATCCAATAAAGTTTTTCAATTAAAAATACTATACTAATTACAAATATGCAATAGAAGGGTTAATCAAAGCAGTCTGGAAAACAACTGTCCATCTATTAAGTCTTCAAAGAAATCTGTAACAAGCAGTCAATCATACTTCTGGCAAGCTAATGATTGGCTTCTTATACATTAGGCTGTAATGAAGCTAATAGCATACTAAAAATCTGCTCTTCATGTACAAATTAATTGTATTCATAATGCAATTGACATCACCATGACTTACTTCACATTTGAAAGCTTTGAGAAGTTTATATGAAACTTCTTGCACATTTTTTCACGCATTCATAGCTTTTATTATCCATTCTGTAACCTGAATAAAGTGAAAGGCTGGAGTCTCTGGCAGACAACAGCCGTCAATATGCAGTAATTTGGCAGAAAGCTAAAATGTTTAGTTGAATTATAGTCTGTGTAACTACTTGAGTTTTTAAAAACAGTTAGGTTTTTTGTTTGTTTTAATTTCCTGTTTAAAAAACATACAAAGACTGAACCCTACATAGTACGGTATGTTTTCCAAGGGAGACCACTGGTCTTACTGCACTGTTGACGTTTTTGATTGAGTTCAGAGAAGGAAACATGGAATTTTTTACTCTGTTTTGAATGTATTTTCTCTTCTCACGACAGAGAGAATCACTCTACAGCATGATGCCAAAATTTGTTTTAAAAAATATTTATAAAAATGTTTACAGATGGAATCTAAAATCCTATATTTTCTGGATTTTAAGTAACTCATCCTTATCAAAACAAAACAAAACAAAACAAAACAGAACAAAAAAAACAACAACAAACAATGGCCTAGACCACCTCCACAAAATAACATGTCTGCCTCAAGATTTGATTTTTCTTCCTCTAATAAAAATAGTAACATCTTAACTCAAAAAATCAATCCCTAAATAATTAAGATCAGGTCTTTTAAATTCAGGTGATTTTAAATTCAGGGAAAAGTTATAGAGCCTTCTTTCCTTTCAATTTTAAAACTTCTAATTAGTTCTCTGTTCAGTTTATAATTAGAAGTAAAATGTTGTAACTCCCTCTGGTAGGAAAGTTTCTATTATGAGGGATCAAATCATTAGCAATATAACTTTAAAAGATAGTGTGCTTTTTGTTAAAATCTAGTATCAAAGTCCTAGATGTGTCCAATTGATGATAAAATTGCAGTGATTCTATGTTAATGAGCATTTGTGTAGATATATCAACCTTGATAGAAGAAGAGCTTGCTTATCTAGCCATTAATATTTGCCAAGCAAAGATAGAAATAGCCCTATAATACAAACTGGTCCAAAGGGTACTTTACTTATCAACATTTGAAGCCAGCCAGAAGAGAAAGATGCTATTTATTTTCTGACAGTTGACAACTTAAATTTGCCATGTTTACTTTCATGAAAGGAAGGGTCCCAGGTAGGGCCAGATCAAGATGAAACTGTCTTTAATTAACTCCTACCTTTCCTTTTCATAATCCCTCCTGAAAACCAATGTTGGTGCCTTACTCTTCAATAAACAGATGGTTCTGTTGTGGGTCAGAATTATGTAATAGCTTTGCTATCAGACAAAGCTATGATTCCTGTTATTACTTACAGTCTCTCCAAAAGTAAGTTATTAACTTCACCAAACCTGATTTCAACTTTGGATCTACAAATCAGGATAATGATCCCTCCATCAGTGGGTTGTGAGAAGAAATAAATGATATTTTTATAATCTAGTTACCTAAACCCTAGTAGGGTCAGCTGTACAGTATGCACATAGTTCACTAGATTATTTTGAGATATGGGCCAGTTGGATATGCTGTAGCTCACATCCCTGTATCCCTACAAGCAATCCTAGAAGGAAATAAGGGATTAATTCATGACTAGGGCTTTAATGCCACTAGTAATGTTTACTAGTAACTAGTAAACCCCACTGGTAATGGTCCTTGTTAGGCTACCCAAGTGGTTGTGTAGATTTGACTTTGGACTTGGGTCCTGTTTTACTACTGAACTAAGATTTTTTGTTTTCCACAACTTAGCTCTGCTTTTCCCCCACCAACTTCTACCAAAAAGTAATCCTATTCCTGGACAGAGAGCTCTCAGTGGAGAGAACACAGACTAGTTTAGCACAGGAGGGCTGTGGTGACACCATCTGTCAGCTGTGCCTCATGGCCTGGACTCTCCATCCCAGGGAATAGGATGGACTATGTGAGAGTAGATTTAAATGTGGTATCACACTGAAACCTCTACTAACTTCTCTGGACACATGGGTCAAGATACAGAGTCTAACCCATTCTGCTAGCTGTTATATTTAGAAATATTGGCTTTTTTACTATAATCCAGGGGGCCTTTCATGTCTCTCTTATGACTAAATTCCACTATCTCTACCCCAATAGTCCAATTATTCAGATTTTTTAATTGATTTCAGTGAACTCTGTTCCAAAGCTGAATCCAAAATTATGGATTTCTACTTGTTTCTGATCAAGTATATGACTTGGTCACTGCTGAGATTTCTTTTTTCCCCACAATGCTCTGAAAGATTGCTGGGAGGGGCCAGGCGTAGGGAATGTCCATATATCCATCTACACAAATCTCAGTTTTTACTCAACAGAACTCTGTCCTGTACTTTATATGTGAAGTTCCTGGTACATAGTAGTATTTAATATATTATTCAATATACTTTGTTTTTTTGTCCGCCATGCACCAATGGGTAGAATTCCCCACTCCAGATCTGTCAATATTGCTCTCCTTTGCAGCTTAGCTACTCCAGACACCACTATCTAGCACTCTGTTAGGCTGCTGAAGATCAGGTAAACAGTGCCCTGAAAACAAAATGTTCAGTCAAATAGTAGTCCCAATTTAAAGAGTAATCCTGAACACTACATTCTTTAACTCCAAAGAATACTCACTCAAGGAGGAATTTTAGAAATTGTCCCAAGCTACCTGTTTTTGAGGTTTGTTTGGAAGTTGACTTCTCAGCATCTCTTTTATCACGGCACACGAGAAACTGTCTCCAACTGAAAACAAAGCCTCTGAGTGAAAAAGTATCTCAATGGCAGAAACGTGAAAATAAAGACAAATTAAATGATAGAGTCAAAATGGAGAGTAATATTTGAGCCAATTACTGAGAGCTCTTTTGGTCTGATTTGTTGGCTTTTATTTCCACGTGCAACCAAGAAGTCCTTTTTTACCCGTCTCTCAACTTGTGCTGAGGTTTAGGTTATAACATGTGTTAGCTCTTGCCCATCTCTGGAGCATTATCTTGCACTGAACCTTTATGTGCATCCCAGTCTCCTGACACACTGCCCTACATACAGACTCACAATATTGCTGCAAGGTTCAAGTTCTTCATATTTTTGCATGCGCTGCATGGAATCCTCTCACTCAATTTTGCTTAGCTGCAAAACTCCACATCTGAAAAAGGAGTCCATTATAAAATCTGGAAGCATATGCAAATATACTGAAGATTGCCAACAGCATCTTTAATCTGTAAAAACATTAAAATAATATTATTTATATTTCTAAGCTTTGGTTTGATGGCATATATATACACACAAACATTATACATGGATACTTCTACATATAATGGTATATATTAAATTTATTATAAATGTAATATCTATGCAATTGGATGTATATATGCATATGTGGGTATATATATATATATATTTGAGGAGGGTACACATGCATATATGTGTATATAGATGGTATATTACATGAACATATAGATACATATAATGGTGTATAGAGGTTTAATACACCTCTATAGAGGTATATGTCTGTATGTATGTGTGTGTACATCTATTTATATAGTTAAATACATGTAGATATAATCTACGTTATAAAGCATTTCAAAGATCGTGCACCAGTAGTTCTCAGCTGTAGTCATTTAACTTCCCAGTGGACATTTTGGCAATGTCAAGACATTTGTTTTTGTCACAACGCAGGGCGAGGGTTTGCTACTGGGACCTACTGAGTAGAGGCCAGAGATGATGCTAAACATGCTACTATGCACAGGACAGCTCCCACAACAAAGAGATAATCTAGTCAAAATGGTGATCATGTCAAGGTCGAAAAACCATGCCTTATACATTTTTTGTCCAATAACAGTCAATAGAATACCTTCAGTGTTTCCCCAGGTCCCCACAGATTAGCATGACAGTAAATATTTGGTTGTAGGCTGTTCTATCTGCAGTTAATAATTATCTATATCAACTAACATAACTTGTCACAATTTGTACTCAGCTCAGCATCACACAGGAACTACAGTAATTGATTTTCTGACATTAGGCACCAACATCTTATGCAGGGTTAAAAGGCTTCATAGCTTTCCTTGATCCACAGCTGAAGAGACAACCTAAAGGGTCAACATTAGTCATCATGAACATGCACTCATGCTGCTCTCTGCTTCATGCATGGCGCTATTTTAATTATGACTTCTTTCTTTTGACAACAAGGTTAAAAATATTAAGTAAGTTCACCTGAGCACAGACTTGTTCCTCCTTCTAGGGAGCCTTTAACAATTACTTGATTGAAGATCTGAGCTGTAGGTTACTGCAATTTAGCAGACTCGTTATATTATTACCGGCTTACTTAAATGTGGACTCATTTTGTACTGTCTGAGAGCTGAAAAGAAATCATGGAAGAAAGGCTAAAAATATCTTTGAGTTCTCTTTTTATTGCTTCAATTTTATTTCTCTAACGTATGCTCAAAATCATGTTCTGTGCACATAAGGAATCTCAAAATCTTTCAAAAGAAGGGAAACTCTTCCTCTTGTCCCTTAGTGTTCTCAGACTTTGTGTCATTTGATAATATACATGAGTAGGTTTAATGCTCAATCACTTCTCAAATCTAATTTGACTGTCCAATGGGGTTTAATTTACAAGATGATACAATTTCTCACACCAGAAAGTATAGTAACCCTTTTTCTTGTGATGTTAATGATCTAGCTTAAAGTGTAAAGGATAATTGCAAGGAAAGTCTTTCAGGTGCCAAAGAAGTTTTAACAATCCCAGACTATTGATAGCTTTTTAATTATACTTCTTTCTACCATAGGTGATGCATGCTTTTTGGAAAGTTTAAATGCCTGTTGTTGTGCTTGTGATCTAATTTCCATTCTAATCAACATTTTCAACCTACTGATACTCTAGACACCTGAAACTTCACCTCACCACTCTACATTCCCTGAAATGAAATTCTGTTACTATTTTTCCATTCCTATATGAAATATAAGAGTATCAACCAGGAAATACATAAATATTTATTGATGCTCTTGTCTTCTTTATCCACTTGATGTTTTGTAACATTTAACAATTTTTTTTTTTTTAAGATTTTTTTATTGGGGAATTGGGGGAGGGGAACAGTGTTGGGGAATTGGGGAAGGGGACCGGCCAAGTTGTTCTTCAGTCTTCATTGTGAAGGGTGCCAGTTGCCATCTGGCTTCCTGTTGGCAGCTTGTGGCCTCTAAGCTCAAGGTGCTGTGTTCAATCTTGTTTGCGGGTGGGCATAGCCACCATCCCATGCAGGAGTCGAACCAGCAGCCCTGTTGTTAAGAGTGCACACCCTATCCATTGAGCAATCCAGGTGGCAGCTCAGCTCAAGGTGCTGAGCTCAACCTTTAGTTGCAGGTGGACGTAGCCCACCATTGAACAGGCAATCTTGTTGTTACACCAGCTAAGCCATCCTGCCACCTGTTGGCAGCTCAGTGACAGCTCAGCTACGGCGCAGCATTCACTGGCCCATGTTGAAATCGAACCAGCAGCCCTGTTGCTCAGAGCACGTGCTCTGAGCCAACTCTTAACCAACTGAGCCAATCGGCTGGCCAATAATTTTTTTAATTTAAGGCATTTTGTTTTGTTTTGTTTTTAGCTGAGAGTTTGTCAGTGGAGAAGGTCATAATCCAAGACAAAGTAAATAAAACTAGGATTTTAAAAAAAATTGTTAGAATCAATGGAAACAAAAAGAAAACAGGGAATTGCATGTTATGCAGAATTCCATTCTTCTGCAAGTATCTGCATATTTTGCTAAAATATAATTAACTATAAAATAATAATAAAAGATGAAAAACCCCAAAATATTTATTGTTTTTATCTGTAATGATAAATTAATGAAATTTTGAAACTATTTTTTTCCAATTAGGTAAACCTGATTGTTTATTTTAACATGAATTTAGTTCCAATTGTTTTAAAAGGTTGATTTATTCACATAAAGTCAACCATCCATATGGAAACTGAAAATTTCAGTCACAGATCCAGATGTTTGACTATATTAAATCAAATAAATTTTTACACTGGATTCTTGTTTTGTCAAGATTATATTCTTCATCTCATAAAATATATTAACACCTGATTTGTCAAGTGGGACCAAATTATAATCTTATAGGCCAGATATTCTTGCTGTTTATTATAAAGAAATTGAATTTAAATCTATTTTAGGTCAGACTATGATAATTACAATGACAGTGTTTAGAGTTTAGTTCCATTATTTAACAGAAAATAAAAATAATACCCCAAGACACCAGGAGGCATGTCTGAGATCATACAGTTATTTTAGTAACGAAACTTAGTAAAGCCTGGCTGACTGGCTCCATTTTAGTATCATATGAATAAGACTATTATTTATTTATCTTTCCTCTATGTTTCATGGGGTTTATAATCCACTCTTATAAATTAAATGGCCAAACAAAATTTTCAGATTTTATAAAGACATGTAAAAGCAGTAGATTGCCTACAATACTGAAAATAATATTTTCTGTGTATCATTCAACACGGTCCTACATCTGTCAGGTCTTTAACTTTTCTAGGCTTCAACCTCATAACTGTAAAATAGAACTAAGCTTACAGAGGATTATATGATATGATAACAACAATGCGGTTAGTGCTTTTCTACCAAGAGGGGTTTAAAAAGGTGCAGAAGTTAGAAAACTCTACACAGATTTGAATAGAAGGAAACAGAGTGGATGCATAATATAAATTGCTTTATTAGGTACCTACTGCGTCAATCATTAGGCCTGTGCTGAGGATAAGAATACTAAGGCTTTGGGTACTAAAGTATCTTACTCAGTTTATTTAACTTATGTGGGTGAAATTGAATTCAAAATCATATATATATATATATATATATATATATATATATATATATAATTTATATATGTAATTTTATTTATATGTAATGTTTATTTATAATATTCATATACAATTATATTATATATATATCCATATTACATATATTTTAAGTAAGATAAAACTGAAATAAGACTGGGAAGGTAGGAAAGAGGATGGAAAGGGCACAGTGTGGAAGTCCTTAAAAAAAGCAATAAACCATAAAGATTTATAAGTGGAAAAAAAAAGCACTTTGAGAGGTAGATTAGTATAGGAAGATTATTATGGAGAATAAAATTTAATCTAGGAAAAAAATGTCACTTTACTAACAAAGGGAGAAAATATAATGAAATTTTTCAATAAGTTAGCTTAGAATCAGGATAGAGGGGAAACTAACATGTATTGATCAATAAGAACTCCACAGGCATTAAGCATACGTAAATGAATAAAAAAATACAGAAACTTTCCTAGACACAATATTATAGCCATTTTTAAAAAATAAACTACGGTCCATGCATATGTCAGAACACATAGCTTAACAATGAATGAAAGGAGAGAGTTGTGAGAACTTTTGAAGAAAGATTTGGTGACAAGCTAATAGGTAAACTGTCTCAGAAATTATTTAATACATGAATGAGTTGTTTCATGAATATCAATTAAAATAAAAAACTAAAGCATGAGTAGGAAAATCTAGATTGCATAGTAGGCAGGAAAGGGAGTGTAAAGGGAAGAAAATAGATTATGTTTGTATTTTTAATGACTTTGGTCTGGAATTCTAATTACCATCCATTTAGTAGCTTTTTGTTTTTGTTTTTGTTTTTTTTTAGGAATGAACTATTGTGTTATGAATAATGATAGAAAAATTAGGATTCAAATCACATGTTTTAGAGTCAATATAAGAAAATATAGCAGCTCTCCCCCCATTCAGTTTCAGTTACTTGTTCGACCACAATCCAAAAGTATTTTTAAAACCCTCAACTATCAAATATTCCCAACCAGTGACATCGCCTGCTCCTGACATCCACCCATTGACATTGTCATGATTCAATAATCCTCCTTCTGACCTAAGGTCAGAGTCTCAATAGTCATTTGAAAGATAACAGCCTAATGCTGTGTTGCAATGCCTTCCTCATTCATCTCTCTTCATTTCATCACACAGGCATTGTATCACCTCATCTCATCACCAGAGGAAGAAGAGCCAGTACAATACAGTAAGATGTTTTGAGAGAGACAGACCACATTCACAAAGTTTGTTTTGTTATAATTGTTCTATTATTATAATTGTTGTAATGGTTCTATTACATTATTACTTATTGTTAATCTCTTAATGTGTCTAATTTACAAATTAGACATTATCATGGGTATGTGTGTATCGGAAAAAATAGTACTGTGTATGCTGGGTTTGGTACTATTCATGATTTCAGGCGGTTCACTGGGGGTTTTGGAACCTCTCCCTTTGTGGATAAGGGGGACTCGTAGTTGAAACTATCAAAATTAATACCTCACAGAGGGAAGTGTTAAAAACTGTTGTCAAGTTAGACATTGTTGTCAAAAACTGTAAATGCCCATTTTTACGTGAAAAAAAAACAAAACAAAAGAGGGTGAAACAAAAAAGGAGCTATCACAAAGTAGTAAAACCAGTTTAAAACAGTATCACAAAAACCTTTAAAGAAGTGGATGGCTGACTGTCAAATATTAGAAACACATACAGAACAATGAAAACTGAGAGTTATGAGACTAGGCTACTGTGTGGTCATGGTAATCATTTTAAGACCAGGAGAGTGGTGATGGCAGAAAGTAGGAATTATAGACAAAACAGGTGGTGAGGAATTAGAATTGGTAAGAGGTAGACCAGCAGTCCCCAAAATCTATCTCAGATTTTTTTATTAATCTGAGGAAGACATTTTCATTGACCAGTGGTGAAATTAGGTGGATGAAGAGGAGGTAAAACTAAATAAAAACAAATCAAAAGATTTTATAATTTTTTTTTCCTACTTTTAGGGGCTTTGAATCCTCTTCTAAACAAAATTATTTTCACAAGAGATATAATTATTTTTAACTGTTATCTTATGATAAAATAAAACTGTTAGCAATCACAAATTGACTCCTTAAATTTTCTTTTATAAATATTACTGGTCAACAGAATTCTGAGGTTATATGGACTTAAGGAGAATGTTTCCTTTAAGAAGGAATAATTGTGGATATGAATGTGAAAAGACACTATCTAACTTTTATTTTATTTTATTTTTTTGAGGGCAGTGTCACTGGCCCTCATATGTGGGACCTGAACCCGGGCCGCTGGTTTCCCAAGCTAGCGCTTAACCACTGCGCCACACGGCCGGCCCCGAAAAGACACTATCTAGATGAGGTGGCTGGGCAACTCTAAAAGTTTGTGAAAAAGAAAGAAACAAGTAGAGAAAACTATTAAATATTTAAAATGGGATAACTAGATAATAGATATTTAAATAGGTAAGATTGAGTCATATAAAGACAAAAGATAGAAATATTAGCCTTAGAAAGAGTGGCACTTAATCCTCTGAGGCAGGAATTTAATGAAATTGATGTCATAATTTAGTGTGCATCCTTATCTTTCCACAGATATTTTCCCTTTACTGAATATGCACATAAAAATATTAGAACATGAATTGTGTGTATTAATTAAAGTGAGAAATAAACCATTTGTTGAGTTTATTCATGTAATAAATATATAATTATAAATATGTATCAAAAATAAACTGTTCTCTCCCAGTAATACTATATTTCACTTTAGAGTTATCTGATTTTAAATGTGGTAATTCCTAGTTATGTTTGTCATTGTTCAATATTTCAAGTTCCCACATCTTGTAGTATATGGTAGATGCTTAGTAAATATTGTGTTGAATTATAGAAAAATATCTGTAAATTGTTCAGTATAAAGAAACATTTTTTTCTATCTGTACTCTCTATTTATTTATGTTTTAGTGATTCTTTTTGATGTTTTCATAATTATCCTACTTACCTTCAAAACATGAACACATGATAGCAGGGTCTTGCATTTCAATGGTCTATTATTTGTAATCTCAATAATGATGTGTTATACATCAGATATTCTCTGCCTTGGTGTGCAAAAGTTAGTACCCTTTATGTGGGTAGAATGAGTTATCAACTAGTGTTTATGTGTTTTATAACAAATTGTTTGTCACTTTCGCTGATTGTGTGTATAATAACATTATTGTCATCATTCTTCTTAAGTTGCAGTTGATATTCAAATCATGTTGTCTCCTTTTCCTGGAATGGCCATGTCATTTTCTAAATAAATATTTCCCTTCAGGTAGAAATGAATAACCAAAAGTCAGCCATATTAGGATATAGACACACAGACTCTGAACTTTATAACATACAAAGAAATATGAATTGCAGTCAATCTATTTGTAAAACATTCCCATTATTGATTATAAATTTATTCAAAATAATAAAAAAATATTTTATTGGAACAGAATTTCCTGTGGTTCTCTTCATTTTAGCTTTCATTTTTCTTATATTGATTGCTTTTCCAAGAATAAAATCCAACCTACATTTAATAAAGCTTTCCATTTTTGCCAAATTTTATGTAAGTTAAAAAACAAAGTATCAATCCTGACACACAATACTCCTGTTTTTTTAGTTGCAAAGCCTACATTAATTAGACTTTCGTCCTTCTCAAAAATATGCCCATGTCCATGCAATTAAGTCAAATACAGAATTGAATAATTGCTAAATTAGTATTTATATTTAATGAAATTCTGAGCCTGACTCACACTATTTTCCTCAGAGGCCAAATTGGAGCTTTTACTATCTAGATAAATGCCTAAATTCTTCACTTCACATCACTTTCTAGATAGATATGTCTAATACGTGTATACTAATTGTCTATAAAGATTTGGAATTTAATTAAAAGGCACAGTAAAATTCACATTAAGTTATAATTTTATATTACATATTCCTGGGAACATTACGGTCCTCTTATTGCTGGCTTTTCAGTGTTTCATAGAAAAGCTGTATTAAAAAGACTTTAAAGTGAGATTAATTTAAGTTTAAATTGTCACAGAACTTTTCCAGCTAGCCTGAAGCAAAATTACATTTAATTCAAAATTAGAATAAAAGATTTTAGGCGTCTCAAATCTTTTAAGTGGTACTAACACTTATTTCATTTTTAATTTCCACAATCCACAGAGAAATTAACTAAATTGTGTAGAGTATCAGTTAGTCAAAACGACTGACAAGGAATGCGTGGATATGACTATATATGTAAGCACAGGTGTTCAATCGCTTAGTGGTGGAAGGAAAATAAAGTAAGTTTGCTAATTATAATACAAGATAACCTGGGGAGTGTTCCTTGACCCCTCAATTTCACCCACACCACACATTGAATCTGTCAGAAAACCATCTAGTCTTATTTTCAATTGCTATCCAGAAAGTGACCTCCAATGACATTATATACTTGAAGTAACTATTGTCATTTCCCTGCTTATTATAACAGAACTCCAACAAACTCCCATTTTACCCTTCACCACTATTGTCTATTCTCAAACAGCATCCTGAATGATGCTTTAGAAACCTTTTCAGGTCGTAGCACCACTGCTCCAAACTCTCCAATGGCTTCCAACTTACTAGAAAACGAAGAGTTCTTGCCAACAAAACCTTGTAACATCTGACCCACGAGGACTCCCTCACTCCAATCTACTCCCTGCTGGGTCACTGTGCCCCAGCAAAATGCCCACCTCAAGACCCTTTCTCTGGCTACTCTACTACCCAAGTGCTTCTTTGCAAGTATCCACAGCGCTTATAATCCTTGCTGAAATGTCACTTTTTAATTAAGGCATTCCCTGAATTATACATTTAAAATTGCAATTCTACCCACTGACAACTCTCCACTGTCTTCCCCCTGCTTTATGCTTTCCACAGCCATTATCCCTTTCTAAAATATATAATTTATTATGCATTATACTTAGTCTGTCTTACCACATAGGAAGTAAGCTCCCAGAGAACAAATACTTTGTGTTTGTTTATTTGCTTTGTTCACTGATATATTCCCAGCACCTGTAAAAGTACTTGGCACATAGGCCATCAAGTAACAAGGGTAAATACCATCAAAGGGATATGGTGGTTGACAGGAAAAAATGGTAATAAAGTTCAAAAATTGTGTCAAAAGTCAGGTGACATTTAGCATGGACCCAAAAGGATGGTGGCAAATTACAGAGGAATAAGAGACCTGAAGGATGCTAAAAAATGTCTAGTTCCCCAAGAACCTGGCATACCCATAAGAAGGTTTCAAAGAAGACAGAGATGTATTAGGAGCATTTGGTATACAGCCTTGAATGTCAAGGATGCAGAGCCTATACCTCATATTTAATTTTGTGTTTTATTATGTTTTTCCTTGTGACAATCTAAAAGAAAGTATACAAATATGTGCAGGCTACCAAGCTGGTAAAACTGTTCAACTGTTCAGAATAAAACTGTGGCTGTAAAAGGATTTTCTATCTATTTCCACCATCTCCTGAATCATTACATGTTTTTTTTTCTTTCTATTTGCTAGCTCAACTTTTACTCTGTGCTTCTAATCAGAGAATTTTCAGTGAGTAGCTCAGCTTATTAGAACACATTTTGAACCTGTGCATTAGAGTGACAAAAACTAAAATAAATAAATAAATAAAATTAAGCCTTCCCAGAGTATGAATTCTTGGTTTATGGTGTAGGTTTAATTATAATTGGATTAGAATCAAGATCAAGGGTGGTCATACATCTTCTAATTAATTTCAGGATTTAGCATTTGAAATCCTCTGCAAGTTCAGGTCAATTTCACTTTCTCACTCTCTTGATTCTTGCTAGAAAAGCAAAGCAGCTAGTAAATGTGCATTCTAGACACTAATTGCAAAGTTGCAAAAACTACTCCCATGAGTGACAGTAAGTACATCTAGTCTCACAAAACAAAGCTTTCTCATTTCATTCCTACAAAAGAGTGACTGTATATTAATATCATCATAAATGATAGCCTTATATTAACTGAGGTAAAAAAAGAAACCAATAAAACTTTGACAATACCAAAAGCACATTTTCTCCTTTACATGTTTCTGATACTTGGTATTCTCTTATGGACCTTTTATTCACAAGATACAATGATTCACAACAAAGAATAAATGATGTTATTAGTGGCACTACCAAATACTCCCAAGTTTATTTACATAATATAAATTAAGTCTTGAAAATATTTTTGGGACCTTTTTGTGTGTGTCATGCTGGAAAAGGAAAAGGTCCACAGCAGTTTACTTGACTTTTAAAGTCCATATTAAAATTCATAGAGCAAATCAGGATTTCATTGATGAGAGGAAAACTACTGAAAGACATCAATCTATTTTTCATACTTATTTTAAATATTGATGCTAATAAAATATATATTAATAATTGTGTATATATCACAGTAGCAAAATGATCTCTGTAAGGAAAACAGATGCAAGTTTAACCTCCTGATCCAAGGAGAGCTTAATGTATTTAAATTTGATACTTAAGATTTGGTGCTAGTTCTAATTGGAGTATGACTTCCTATAAAGAAACTCTGGTGATATACAATTTTCTTATAAAAAATCAGTAGTACTATGGAATGTTGCAATGATATTTAATAGAATCAAAAATAGAATACAATAAAAATTAACAAAGCTTCCGAACTTTTACTTCATACAAGATAGAACAAAAAATATACTATTTTGATATAAAGATGAAGAACATATTTAAATATTCTCAATCAGCTGACCTTTTGTTTCACTGGATGATATTTTTCCTTGTTAAGCTCTGGTGCCAAAAGATTATTGCATTTTAAAGCCATTTCAAGGCTAAAAATATTCAGCATTTCTACTTTATAAAAATGTAAATTTGCATAAAAGTGATTTACACACTTAGAACACAAGGAATATGAAACTAGAACCTTCTTATTACTTAGGACTCATGAATGTCAGATCAAAAGTCTATATTTTGATTATTATTTTTATACAAATATAATGAAAGTTCACTAGATAGTTCATATTTTTAAGAACATTGGCCCAATCATTGACTAATTGAATCATCTTGCTTTGTTTATCCAACATAAGCAGGAAAAAAGTAATGGGGAAAACACACTCTAAAATGAGCTTTTGACACACAATGTAAAAAAATTAACTATGAAATACATTTCAATTAAGAATTGATAGCATAATCTCTGCTGTGTTTCCACCTGAAAAATTAATCATATAAATTTGAAACACTTGCATTTTATTTATTTATTTATTTATTTATTTTATTGCTTTGTTTTAAAAGGTGAGTAGTTTGTGTAAGAGGTGCATTTCGTTCTTGATGACACATACTAAAAGGAACTTGACAGGTCTAACCTAATTTCAGTGCATGGTATTCTAGGTATCCTTCGTTAGACTTTCTATTAATTGCAGGCTGCAGCTAATTCTATAGAATGTTTTCCCTTTAAATCACATTAAGAGTGCTCAATAACCAAATCTCACAATTTTATGATGCTGTGTCTAGAAGACCATGGCTAAAGATATGTGGAAGCCAGACACTGCAATGGTGCAAAAAGACTGCATATCCTATTAGAAGGATTGTGTCTGCATCAACTATGAATTTACCCTTCTTTTATAACTATCTTTCAACAACCTTACTCTTACCCTCAGTGTCAACCTTAACTTTTTCCATAGTTCTGACTTGTGTTTACCCTATACCATGTTTTATTACAAATAATAAATTGACTAATAATAAATATTATTTCCTCCCCCACCCAATGTCAGTATCCCATCTTGGCCTATGACTACTTTCAGCATATTCCTCATTTCTTGGTATTCTGCTCTCATTTCATTGACTTGTAGTGATTTTGTAATTCAGCTCCTAGCATGAAATGAATACCTTTAAGTCCATATACTCTTCCTTTTTAATAAGGTGATTCCTACTTCCTGTCTCGACTGAAGATCCCAATAAAGCCATGTGCTTACCAAGAGCACATGCACTGTAGAACATGGAAGACCTGTTCTTTGGTTCATTCAGGAAGAATACTCACCTCGCTAAAGGTAAAATAAGTTAAGTCATGCTAGGGGACCAAGGACTATACATAAAGGAAAGATACTACTTCTTCCAGGATCATTCATGTTTTAACATGAAACTACTAGATGCACACTATCTAGATCCAATCAATGGATCTCTAATACTGAAATTCCAGGCACAAGGAACCTGAGAAGAAGACAGTTTGTGTCTGATATGGAGAGGTACCAGATAATTCTCACATGTCATATAAGTATTTTCTTCTTTCTGTTGTGTGCTGGTCTGGCACTACCTCTCTGGAGGATTTTATGTTGCTATCAAGTAGATGCCTTCAGCCCCTTATTCCTCTAGAGTCAGTTTCCATTTTTATAATAACACTATTGCTTCTAACACAACTTTCTTATAATAGTTAATGTGAGATATACTCTGTTTTCTAACAAAACAGAATATGGCCATATCTGACCAATTGAATATAAAGTCAATTTTGGTCCATGGTATCAGGAAGTAGTGCAAGAAAAAAAATGCGTGTGAATGTTTTTAGCTTCATACTTCAGCTGTAAATAGGTTCATGTACTAGACTAGGAAGCTGTATGAAGTTTCACTCAGGTAAAATTGCAGTATGCTAGGAAGTAATTAATTATAAGAATTAGATTATTTGGTATAACTATTGAAATATACTTAGTAATTAATTGTAATGGTGTGAAAAAGCACCTGTAGTCATTATTGTTACATTTTCTAAAAATCTAGTCTCTTTTCCAAGGAATAGATGCAATACCTAGTTTCAGACAAGATTTATATAAACAAGATTTATTTCAGATGAGTTTAACTCATTTTATTATTTCATCAGAAATTTATGTTTTCATTTAAATGGAAAGATGGGATAAATATTCTGGTGACTGATACCAAACCCAAAGGGAAACAATACTAGCCAAGGAAGATCTCACTGACAATTTGAAGTGGTTAGCCGAAGAATGGCTCCACAATCCATTGTTCAAATGGCTTGTGCTTTCATTTTAATCATCATAATTAGATATTCCACTTTCAGATAGATCACATACGGACGTAATGGCTACATTGTCTTATAAAGGAAAAGTTATAGAAGGAATTAACAGAATTAAACCTATATTTTATTCTGAGGAGATTAATTTATAGGAAGTTTTCATACCAAAAAACAGCAAAACAAACTAGGCAATACAAAAATATTAATGACCCAGTATACTATCTAAAATGGACTATTACATAAAAAGCACACAATGAATTCCTGTGAAAACACAGCATACTGGGTAATTCTGGTGCCCAGAAAACTGCATACCACTCTAACACAACCTATAAAACACAAAGGCATATGTAAACAAAAACATTTCTAAGATTTCCAGTCAAGATGGCAGAATAGATAAATGCTGTTCTTGCCTCCTTTCATGACCACATCAAAATTACCACTAAACTACAAAACAATGATCATTGAGAATTGCCTGGAGCATAGCTGAACAGAAGTCCTATAAGGACATACAGAAGAAGATACATGGGGACTGGTAGGAGGAACAGAAATGAGGAATGGGCTGGTCCCACACCCGCATATGTCCATTAAAAAATCAGGCTGTGAATTTCCTGCCCTCACCCCAAAGGGAAGAGAGATTCCAGCCCCACACCAGGCTCGCAGCCCAGAGTTCCAGTGCCAGGAAGAGAAGTCCCCATAATACAAGGCTGTGAAAACCAGTGGAGATTGTGACTGCATAAGTCAAAGGGCAACTCAAGTTCTGGGCATTCCTATTAAATGGCCTGTGCACTAACAGACTCACTCACCCTGAGCTCCAGTGCTAGAAGAGTAGCTCAAAATGTTCCAGGTTCATATGGGGAGGAAATGACTTATCAGGCCTTAGAATCAGGGTTGGAGGGGTAGTTTTCTTTCACATGTAGGAGCTGGCAGAGGCCAATGTTTCATTCTTGAGCCCTCTCTTCTTCCAGCATGTAGACATGGGTGCCACCATATCTGAGTCTCCATCAACCAGGATGACACCTTTCACTCCACCCTGGTGATATCTTGAGACACTTCCCCACCCAACTTGTGGCCCACAGAAGCCACATCCAGTGGCTTTTCCATACAAATGGCTTTTCTTGGCTCATGCTGCAGACTTTTCTAAAATATCTCAAAGGTTCACCAAACCAAAACAAGTAGCATCTGGCTCCTGCTTGTCCTGTACCTCTTTCTGAGCATCAAAAAGCCTGGCACTAGCTACAGCCAGCCTCGGTTCTAGGTTTGGTCTCTCAAGGCACCTCCAAGTACAGATGGCAGCCATCTACAGATTGTTTTGTAGCTCATGCCAGGTGGTCCCAGAAGGGCAGAGGCTGTGACTGAAATTGGGCTGTGGCGATGGGGTTCCCACCAGAAGGCCCTGGGGCTGTCATGACCAGAGGCCAGCTTCAGACCCAGGAGGAGCATCACCTGGGCCACCTCAAGGATGATACACCCAAAAGGTTCATGGGCAGGTACCAGAGCCCTGCTAAAGTAAATCCTGTTCCATAGAGTCAGCCCTTGCACCACAGCTCTCCACTGTAGTCACAGCCTGTCCTCACAATCAATCAGCGTAAGGTTTCAATCCCTACGATTGTTGGGCAAACAGCAACCAAGGTTCTGTGCCTCTGGGACCAAAGAACACCTACTAAATAAGGCCAATAAATAAGGCCTAGTCATAGTAAAGACTAGAAGGCATAGCATCCCTACCTTAATATATAGAAACAAACACAGGAAGGCAGCCAAAATGGGGAGACAAAGGAACATGTGCCAAATAGAAGGACAGAACAAAGCTCCACAAAAAGAATGAAACAAAATGAAGACAAGCAATCTACCACATGAGAGTTCAAAACACTGGTTATAAAGATGCTCAATGATCTCAGTAAGAACTTTGACAAAGAGATAGGAAAAATAATAATGGAGATAGAAAACATAAAAGAGACCCAGTCAGAACTAAAGAATACAATAACTGAAATGAAAAATACATTAGAGGGAATCAACAGTAGATTTAATAAAGCAGAGGACTGAGTCAGTGATTTAGATGATAAGGTAGCAAAAAATACCCAATCAGAACAGAAAAAAAAAGAAATAATCCAAAAAATGAGAACAGTTTAAGGGGCCTCTGGGACATCAAGTGAACCAATAATTGCAATATAGTAGTACCCGAGTAGAAGAGAGAGTGAGAGCAAGGAACTGAAAACTATTTAAAGAAATAATGACAGAAAACTTCCCTAACCTGGCAAAGGAAATAGACATACAAGCCCAGGAAGAGCAATCCCACAGAGGACAAACCCAACGAGGCCCACACCAAGACATATCATAATTAAAATGCCAAAGATTAAAGACAAAGAAAGAATCTTAAAAGCAGCAAGAGCAAAGCAGATAGTTACATACAATGGAGTTTCCATAAGGCTATCAGTTGATTTCTCAACAGAAACCTGGCAGGTCAGAAGGGACTAGCCGAAATATTCAAAGTGATGAAAAGTAAGGACCTACAACCATGATTACTCTACCCAGAAAGCTATCATTTGGAATCAGAGGACACATAAAATGCTTCCTAGACAAGAAAAAGCCGAAGGAGTTCAAAACCACCATGCCAATATTACAAGAAATATTAAACAGACTTCTTTAACAAGAAGAAGAAAAAAAGATCAACAATATGAAAAAATGGCAATAAGTACATATCAACAATTACTTTAAATGTAAATGAATTACATGCTAGAATCAAGATAGGGAGAATTGATAAGAAAACAAAACCCTTACATATGCTGCTTATAAGAGACTCACTTCAGATCAAAAGACACACAAAGACTGAAAGGGATGGAAGAAAATATTTCATAAAAATTTAAATGAAAAATAAAAAAATAAAAGCTGGAGTAGCAACACTTTTACCAGACAGTGTAGCCTGTAAAACAAAAGGCTATAATAAGAGACAAAGAAGGACCCAGTAATTCCACTTTTGGGTATTTATCCAAAGAAACCCAAAATGCTACTTCCAGGGGACATGTGTATCCATACGTTCATTGCAGCATTGTTTATAATGGCCAAGATGTGGAAGCAGCCTGAGTGTCCTTCAATGGATGAATGAAGAGAAGGTGGTACATCTATACATTGGAGTACTGCTCATCAATGAAAGGGAATGGGTTCTTGCCATCTGTGATGGCATGGATGGACCTGGAGGGTATCATGCTGAATGGAGAGTGTAGACACAGCAAGACAGATACAATGTGATTTTGCTTATATGTAGAATCTAAAGAACAAAATAAACAAACAAAACAGAAACAAGTTCATACATACAGAAAACATTTTGATGATAGCCAGATGGGAGGGGGTTGGGGAGGTGGGTGAAAAAGAGGAAAGGATTAAAAAGTACAAATTAGTTGTTACATGGTAGTCATGGGGTTGTAGGGTATAGCATAAGGAATATAATCAATAACATTGTAACAACTATTTATGGTGTCAGATGGGTACTAGATTTATCATGGTGATAGATTGGACGGAGTTGGGGGCAGAGTGAAAAAGGTGAAGGGATTAAGAAGTACAAACTGGTAGTCACAAAACAGCCATAGAGATGTAAACTCAAGTATAGGGCACATAGTCAATAATATGGTAATAGTTGACATATGGGTACTAGCTAGTCTGGAGGCTCACTTCTTAAATTATATAAATATATAATCACTATTGTGCACACCTAAAATTAAAATAATACTAAGTGTCAAATGAAATTGAAAAATTTTTAAAAGGGGAGAAAAGGTGAAAGGGAATAAGAGGTTCATATTCCAGGTTTAAAATAAATAAGTCATGGGGATGTAGTGTACAGCATAGATAACATAGCCAATAATATTGTGATAGCGTAGTGCGGTGTCAGATGGTTGCCAGACTTATCATGGTGATCACCTCCTTAGGTATATAAATGTTAAATAACTATTTAACATTTCAGGTGCATAGCTAAAATGAATATAATACTGTATTCTATATTTTAATAAACATCTTTAAAAACATTTCTAATGAAAGCATGTTTACTGAAATAAGCTGAACTACTCAGGTTATTATTAATATTTAAATTAATTAAGAATCTAGGAAAAATTAATACTTGAAAAGTACTAGAGAAACATAGATTGAGCCTAAAACAAATATACCTTTTTTATTTTATCTGATGCCGTTAATAGTTATCTGAATTGAATTAATTATTTCATCTATTCTGATAATCAGGACAGAATAGAAATGTTCCCTGAACCCAGGGTGAGAGTGCCTGTGGTGTTTTCTCTTATGTCACAGCTATCCAGCAGCACAACCATAAGCCTTGGGCTTTATAATTACTGTTACAACATTCAACAGGACTTTCCAGAGTGTGGGGATGGTCCATCAGACCTCTATTCTGGTGGTACGCTAACTCCATTCTCAGTCAACATTTCAGTGATCTCAACAATTTAGGGCATTGGTTTTTAAGGTTGGCCTGCATCAGAAGTGCCTGGGGGGTCTTGTTAAAACACAGATTGCCAGCCTCTGCCTCAGAGTTTTGGATACAGTATATATCTAGGGTAACTTTTTTCCAAAGTGATGGAGTCCCATCATTCCCAGCTGATTCTAATGCTGCTGGTGCAGGGAATCACATTTGAGGAATAACTGCCTTAAGTCTGAGTTTATCTATCTCACTTTACTTTCCTTTTAAGCTTGTCATGTCAACAGTCATCTGAACTCTTATTTTTGTATTGTTTTTTTTTTCATGTTGTTTTTCTCTTGAGCTACAGAATTTTACAGAAAAAAAATGTACTAAACCTTATTTGCTTGACTCTCTACAAACTCATTTTAACTAAATTTTCAATGTTTTCACTGCTACTTTACAAAATATTTTTTTTCTATTTGATTACCAGTAATTCTTTGATAATCTATAAAATCTATACCTGCCTCCTGAATTCATATTTGGATATTTCATTATTCAACAGTTATTTAAGCACCTACTAAATGGAGCCTAAAAATGCAGATAATGTTGCTGCTATAAGGGGTTTATATTCTAGTTGTGAAAATAGATAAGAAAACCAGAAATGTTAAATATAATAGTAGATAGTAATAAGTGTGGGGTACAAAAATAAAGCAGGGGAAATTGATGTTTCTTGATAGACTTTGGGTTATAATCCTTCTTTTTCCCTAAAAGAAAATGTCCTACATGTATTTGTTACTGGGTACCAACATTGGTCTGGCAACCATCTTTGACACTCCTCTCCTTCACAATTTTACCCCCATCCCAAACACATCCCCTCCAGTTAGTCAGGATGTAATATCTACTTCCACAGAATCTGTTCTATCTGTATTTTCACTACAACAACTTTTTGTTTTGTTTTGTTTTGTTTTGTTTTCTTCTTTTACTCAGGAAAGCTTAGTAACTAACCTTCGAACTACAATTTCTGGCAGGATGTACTTACTGAAAACAATATTTTAGGATCATGGTGCTTACTCCATGAGCATACCAACTCTATGAGGCAAGTACATTTATTATTCCTATTTAGAAAAGAAGAGACTAAATTATTTTACTAAGTTACAGAAATTTGAATCCAGGCAATATGAGTCTAGAACCTGAAATATAGTAGAGTGGTAATCACTGATTGATGAGCTCAATACAAAGTACTATGATAAAAAAAAAAAAAAAAAGCAGGAGGTTAACTCCTCCTAGAGGACTTAAAAGGAATCACTTGGGGTGGGTCTTGTGTTACCTGGTAGTTTGAGTGACTTAGATTAGAAATTCTTTAAAGAAGACAATTGCAATCCTCCCCAAGGAATGACTTTTAGACAGTATGGGTGATAATGTATTGATGACTTGATTGGTTAATTGATTTTCAATAATATCTAAATAGGAAAAAGCTTTACTTACTAGGATGAGGCATGTGCTTCTTTTTTTTTTTTAATGGAAGATTAAAGCAGGTATAGAATTATTGTGATAACAACAATGAATAGATTTGATTTACTCCCTGACATCTTCCATAAATTTCCATTATCCATTGCCTACATACCCACAGAGAGTGAATAGGATAAAACCAGCTCTTACAAGGGTAAGAAACATGAGACAGTCAAAGGAGATCCTGACTAGTCAAAGGAGATCCTGACTAAATAACTATTTGGCTCATGAAACATAAAAAAATAAAGATTAGCATTTCAAAATCCTGTCCAAACAAACAAAAGAAGCAACCCTATTTCAGCCAGTTTCTTGGAAACTGTCAACACACTGTCACCTTTAAAACATAGGAACAGCAGTGCAAACTTTGAAATAACTTTATTCGCATTTTTACTTCCATTTTATACCAGTTTTTTTGTTTGTCTGTTTGTTTGTTTGTTTTTAGCTGAGCCATCCTGCCACCTGTTGGCAGCTCAACGGCAACTCAGCTCGGGCTGGCATCGAACTGTCATTGCTCAGAGCTCAGCTCACATTCTTGAGCGAGCTCTTAACCAACTGAGCCACTCGGCTGGCCCCTTTCACTTCCATTTTAAACTTAAATAACTTATCTGTTAAGGTATGAATTTTATGCCTGTGTTTCAATCAAGTTGCACTATTTTGCTGTCCCAGCTTATATGCATAATCATATTGAAGCGAATGAAAACAAAAGCCCATTCATTGTTTTGAAGGATAGTTCCTGTGACCAGGCCTGCTCTGTCATGTCACAATGGTCATATTCTCGAGACAACGATCTATGCCATAAATAACACCTGGGGTCTTCCCATAAGAAGTCTTCATTGCTTATGAAATATATCTGGAATACACACACACACACACACACACACACACACACACACGCGCACACGCACACACGCACACACACACACACACACACACTTGCACTTTTTTTTTCCATCCCAACTAACCTCTAGTGACTAGATTTAATAAGCTATACTCAATTAGGTAAATTTACTGAGAGGCTAACTTAAGATCCCTTTCCCCAAGATGGCACAGTGAATTGGCACTTATGTTATAGCCAAACAAATAAAAAGCCCTTCAGGCAGTAAAGATTATATTTTGGTAGATTATATTTAGGAAAGTGCTATTCTCTGAAGGCTACAGTCGAATCTTGTCTTAAGTATCAGTATTGCAGAGGAGATGGAAATACATAGCTTGACTATTTACATAAAAATAAAAACATATTTTGGTTTTCAAAAATGTAGTATGTGGAGCTGTTGGGGCCAGGGTTGGGTTATTTTTCAAGATATTTCCTTATGGTACATCTTGTCCTCCTCATAAGAAGAATTGCTTTTCTATATGACAAGGAAAGAGAAACATGAGCACTAAGCCGGAGTTTCTCAAGTCGACAGCAACTTTGACTTTTATGGGTTCTACAAGAATATGATCTATTCACTTGTTGCAGCTAGAAAAGATTTTGTAATTCATATCAGATTGCAAAAGGTCACCCTTACTCAAACAAAACAGATGAGGGGAATTTACATGGACTTTGTGTGCACTGTATGAGTAACACACATCTGACCATGTGAATACTGTTTTTCCATAGAGACTGGTCAGATTGCTATATTCCTCTACTATTGGTGTACATTTCAGAATTCCCAGAATTAAAAAGACACAATTGACTGTGTAGTCCAATCCTTTCATTTTGTAAATGAGGAAATTCCAATTTATAGAGGTTATTCCTTTCCCAATTACTATGCTGGAAATAAGTAACAACAACAACAATATATTAGAACCCAACATTCCTGATTTTAATTTTTTGATCTATTATACACTCATGACATATATTTATAGTCTGTAAATGGGAAAACATAATTTGAATTTCGTCTGTTATGAGAATGGATCAAAATAGCATACTGTGAAACAGACTAACAGTAGCTGACCTTTATCAAGTGCTTGCTATGTGCCAGGTCCTGTTCTAACCCCTTCACATGCATTTACCCACTAAGTCCTTGCAATAATCCACTGAGATAAGAGGAATTATTATAATTTCTTAGAATCAAAAACAGAGAGGCACACACAGGCTAAGGTATGTGTCGAAGACCACACAGCATTGAAGTAGTATCCAGTCTTTTGGACCATATCCCAGTAACTGAATCAAAATCTTCAGAGGGTGATCTCAGAAATTTTTAAGCCTCCCTATGTTGACCTGCAAATTAAGGCCACAATGAGAAAGGAATGTACTCCTAACAGAACAGCTAAAATACTAATTAAAAATAATGGCAATGTCAAATGTTGGTGAGGATGTTGTGAGGCTTTTCTGAAGTTGAAAAGTATAAATGAATAAATGTCAAAGTCTTGCTGATTTTAGCATCTCAGAACTTACTGGTGATGTTTTATACCATTCTTAGAATTACCTAGTCATAGGATAAAAGAGATGAAAATATATAATACACTCACTCTCAATTTATTTTCATATACAAACTAACAAACAAACTTGGGTCCAGAAAGTTGAAAGAGAGAAAGCTCCAAGAGAAAGAGAATTTAGTGGGGTGGGGGGGGGGGGAGACGAAAAAGTACAAGAGTAAAAACACCTGTCCCTTAGTCCAGGGTTGTTCACAAGTTATTCTGGAAATGACTCTCATCCTCAAAACCCCCAACATCTTTCCAGCATATTTGAACCTCTAGAAAGCCCATCCTACTTTTTTTTTTAAAGTAGTTTAATAAACTCCACAAAATAATAGCAGATGCATTGAAATATTTACATAATTCAGTTTTCAAATCTCTCTCATTCAAATAAAAGGGAAAAAATTAGATTTCTACTTTAAAGGCAGGAGAACGTTTCCTGAAATGATCGGTAAAATACTTTACATGAGAGGAACTAATTTATGCTCGAGAGGTATTCAGATTCAGCTAAGAAAATATGTCCCTTTTTAAACTATATAGAATAGGGAATATAAAATGATATTTTCTTCATTTTTAGATCGCTAAAGTTCTAACTCCAACTCTTGCTTGAAGAGAGATGCCGATTTTGGTACTCATACAGAGTCTTTTTTTTTTTTTTCTCACAGCATCTTTTTGACAAAACTTTAATCCAGACTTTTCTAACTCTAGATTCCTATTGGTTTCAGATTGTCCTTTTTTTTTTTTCCTTTTTTCTTTTCTCAAAACTACTTGATGCAATTAATTTTTGTTGTGACAGGAAGGTTAAAGAGGTTGAAATACTAGAATTTGAAATAAAGACCTCTTCTTTATTCAAACAACTGAACACTGGCTTCTTTTAGATTTTTCTTTCCTATTCATTTTCACTATCTCTCACTACCTTTGAAAATACTCATAGAAAATGAGTATTTTTAGAAATAAAGTTCTTTATAGAAAAAGTCTGTATGGTCTGCGTTCTGGTTTAATATTTGAATTTTAATGCATATGTATGTTGAGCACATATTTCCATATGAGTGTACTTAAATGATAAGCAACTAGAGGGTGGTAACTTGGGATAATGCAGTGCCTTAAGGCATCTTGCATAAAACCAGTTGCAATTATGCTTCTCATCAAAGTTACAAAGATGGCTATAAAAGAATGAGTCATATTAAAAGTCAATATTTACTTTTCATATTCATTAAGGCAAGAAATGTGAATTGAGAATCCACTGATAAACATATTGATGGCTGTGATTTAAGTAAATTTATGGACTGTGCAAATGGAGATATTTATATGTTTAGTAATAATTTTCATTCTTTGCTTATTATATACAAATTTAAATGATAAATCAATCTGGAATATTTCCACCATTAAGTGGATACAGAGAATATGATGAAAATGAGATGGCTGATATCTGGGGGCTAGGATATTATAAAGGAGTGTTTTGGAAAGAAACATAAGCTTTAGTAGTATCAAGCAATTTAAATCCTGAATGACTAAATTTAACCTTTAGAACATATATTAAATCCAGGAGCTCAACAAATAAAGACATAAGTAAGATTTGTATTAGGAAGACAGTGGGGTATTAGATAAGTATAGGGAAGCTATTTGTGTTAAGATTTTTATTAAAGATGATATGTCTAGGACAAGACCTAGAAAGTAATCACTCTCGATGGTAAGGGCAGGCCCTGGCGATGTTATGTTGAAATTGGGGCTGGTTGTTCTAACTATTTAGTACCAAGCAATGTCATTGAAGTACTTGAGCTTTTCCTAGCCACAATTTATTAGATATTTGAAATCCAAATGTTCCTCAGTCCCACTCAAACCTATTTTTATCTCAGCTGATGTTGCGATTTTGGTCTTATAGACCTGTCAAACACAATTTTTTTAAGGCTGCAGCATAATTTCAAGCTTTTTGTGAAAAAATATTCTTACTCTGAATAGTATATTTTAACTGGTTGTCATATATGTCCTTTTTGCAAATCTGCACACCAGTCTTCTATTGATTGTTTCTTTGTTAACTTCATCCACTATGATATGACTTTTCTGTATATGTTTATAATGAGAAAAAGGTGCACATTCTAGATAGACATATATTATTAAATCACTACAATAATTTGTATTCTTATATCATTTCTGAACTAGGTATGTCTGGTAAAAGCAGATTATTTGGAGAAATGAAACTGCTCCTTCTTTCCTAGCATTTAATGACATGTGGTCTTCAACTGTCTTACCTGAGGAAATTATTATCCTAAACATCAGAAGCCACATAATTATCTGGTAAAATCAATATTAACCATCATCTTACTTTTAAAAATATTTTCCTCCCAAATATGTCTTTAAAAAACATTAGATATATAGATCGTATACATGGTCTGACAATTAAATTTGTGAAATTGTTGCAACAATGTTGCTAACCTTTTTGATATCAGAGGGATTATTCATTATAAATTTGTACCAACTGTACAAACAGTGAACCAGGTTTACTATTAAGAGGTGCTGAAATGGTTGCATGAAAAACTTAGATTAAAAAGCTGAGCTTTTCGCCAACAATTCATGGCTCTTGCATCACGACAATGCACCAGCTTACAGGACACTGTCAGTGAGGAAGTTTTCAGCCAGTAAACAAATAACTGTATTGGAACCCCTCCCTACTTACCTGATCTGGCCCCCAATGACTTCTTTCTTTACATGAAAATAAAGGAAATATTGAAAGGAAGATATTTTGATGACATACAAGATATCAAGGGTAATACGGCAACAGCTCTAATGGCCATTCCAAAAAAAGAGTTCCAAAATTGCTTTGAAAGGTGGATTAGGCACTGGTGTTGGTGCATAGCTTCCCAAGGGAAGTACTTTGGTGACTGTAGTGATATTCAGTACTTTTTCTAGGATGTATTCCCAACCTTAATTGTCAGACCTCATATGTCTGTCTTTCTTTTCTTTCTTTCTTTCTTTCTCTTTCTTTTTTTTTTTTTTTTTACTAAAATTATAACTAGACATACAAGGTTTTGAGCCCTACAGCCTAGGGCTTTCCTTTGTGGTAGGCATTAAGGCTGTTCATTCATGGTGTAAGGCTCATCTTGAGTCATCCGCCTATTCATCTCAATGTGGACAAGATACAGGCTGCACAGATACGGAAAATAGAAGACTAGAACATCATGCTACCCTTTCCCCTTCCCATTCTCTCAGTCGCTGACAGGCTTGTTAAATTTTACTACTATTTTGCATATGACTGTCTATTATTATTCTTCTTTACAGAAAATCTTATTTGCTGACTTCCATAACACCTCTTGCCTGGGCTTTCCCCCTTTGATGACTACATCCCTTTATCCCTTTTTAAATTATTTTTTCCTGTACCTCATCCTTATATCAACATTTCTCAGTCTTTCTTAAGTGAACATAACAATCCCTCAGTTCCCCCAATTATGAGATTCTGTCACCATCCTCAGCCCATTGAGAATCATTATCCCTACATGCCAGATGTTGCCCAATTTATTTCCTATAATTTATATGACAAGGCTGTTTTGAAATACAACATATTATAATATTTAATAGGATTGTTTAAACTCTACTCCTCCAGAAATTGTATATTTGCCTGACTTCCCCATCCCAAATTTCTATCTTAAAATGCTGTCAATCCTTTTAATTCTACTCTTAGACTTCTTACTGATTTTCATTTTCTTTCTTTATAACCTATTTCATCTACTTTCAGACATCTATTATTACTTATATGCCTATAACTTCTTTTGTAGAATACATTGTTTTTTTCCTTCCCATTTCCCCATCCACACACACTCTCTTTGCTATTAAAACAGAGGTTGCTTAGAGTGTTGGCCCTCATTCAAGAAGTTAAATGGACAATAAAATGGACTCCCAGTCCCTTCAGTGAAGCATAATGTAAACTAATCCTGATTGTTTCTTTCTCTTTCTTTAGGTAGAAGTGTGTGTCCTAGTCATTGTCAATGAGATGGGCTATCTGTCACTAGCATACAAAAGCTACTCAGCCAGGATGCTTTCACCTGAGTTCCAGACTCATATTTTCAAATATTCATTTTTCAATTTGATCCAGATCTATCACATGTACCTCAAATATAACTTGCTCAAAAGAAAACTCATTTTCTTCAATAAACCCAACTTGATTTTCTGCTAGTTTAGTATGTACCTTGAAATTATAGATTATTATGCTTGTAAATCCAGGCCAAGAACTTGGAGTCATCTCCACCTCCCTAACATTGCATTTCTCAGGTGGACACAAAGTCCTGATGATTCTACATGCAGAATATCTCTCTACTCTACCCTTCTTTCCATAATCTTATTTGGTTTTTTTGTTTGTTTGTTTGTTTTTGAGAGCAGTGTCACTGGCCCTCATATGTGGGACCGGAACCAGGGCCACTGGCTTCCCAAGCCAACTCTTAACCACCATGCCACTCGGCCAGCCCCTTTCCATAGTCTTCTTGCCTGGGATATTTGTGCTCCCTTATCACCCAGATAATCAGTTCTATATGCTGCTTTCACAGTTATGCTTCTAAAACATAGGAAGTTTTTAAAAATCTTTATTAATATTATCATGTATTTATGCTACCTTTTGGAATAAACTCTTTACCCTATAATATCCAATTTTATTATGATCCTGCCTTTTTTGCTTAATTTCTAAACATATTCACCCATACCCTAGCTATAGATATCTACTAACATTCCCTAAATATTTTGTGGGATCAAATATGTTTTTATTTGTACAGTTCCCTCCACATAGCATATCTTTCTTTTCTTACTGAGCTGACAAAATCCACTTTCAGAGGTGCCTCCTCTGGGTAAACATGTTGGGTCCCAATCCCTAGAACTGTAATTAATCATTCTTTGGGGAAGCATTATTTAGTTCCTATTGCAAGTGTATTATATATCATTTGTATTTTTAGTATTTAAATAATTATTATATACCGATTGTTTTGAGTTGAAGAATTTTGCTGTTAATACATAAATGGATATTAGAATTTTCATTGTTCAATTAAAACATGGTTAAATAAATCTTTACATTCAGAAATCTATGAAATAATAAGTAAGCTTATTAATATTAATAATACTTAGAATGGGTAGCCACCCACACTATAATAATAGTAGGATAGGGAATATATCATATTGTCATAGTAACTATAAGCCTAACACGTCTAGCAAATAGTAGCTCTTTAATAATATTTAATGAATGCTTCCCATTATATATTTAAAATACATCATTTTGAAAACCTATACAATTATAACAAGTAAACAATTTATTCATAGAATGAAAATATTTGATACAGAAATGCAATTAAATAATCATGACTGAGTAAAGATCTAAAAACCATTCCATTCATTTACCAATCTTTTAAAATGGGTAGGATGAACTTGTCAGTGATATAATTCATGTCTTCTAGAAACCAATAACAAGCACACCAATACTATCAACATTTCTTTTTGTATATCTATTTTCTTGGGTTTGACTTGTTTCCCCAAGAAAAACTCCAAGTTACATATTAGTCACAAGCACTTTGACACTGAATTGAATCAGCCTCTCTGTACAGCATGGCAGGACACCCTTAATGGCTTCCCCCCACCTGTGGGTAATGGTACAGGTGCTATATTGACAACCACCATGGCAGTACTCCAGCTACTTCAAGAAATTTTCCCAGCACAGGTGGCTCTTAAAGTTGGCTGTTCATCAAAATCACTGATGGAGATTTAAAGAAATACAGGTGCCTGGGCCCTAATTATCAAGAAAAACTTATTTTCACATCCTTGGGTAATGGAGCCCACTCATTTGTATTTTTAACATCTCCACAGATGGTCTAATGTGTAGCTTGTGTTGAGAACCACTGTAATACGTAATCTTTACATTCTGACCTTCCTTTTGAAGTCACCTTTTTTTATGCTTCTTAAGTGGTCAGAATAAGCCCCACTGATTATGGATGTTGTGTCTGTAAATCACAGTTAGATCTAGTTGTTTGGACAATTTCATCCCTGGATTTTGTCTTTTAAATTCATTTAACTCCTTGCTCTGCAACCCACAGGTCAATCCACCTTTTCCCCAAACAGTTTCCAGATAGCAGAATGTTACCGCAAAATCATTGCCCCAGACCATCCCTTGATAATATTCTCTTTCTAGTCTGACCTGACCAGAAGCAAAGACAGTATGCATACCAGCCTTCAAAACTTGTTATTTTCCTGTTCTGGGACTACCTGATGTGACCTGTCATGAGAAAGTGATAAGCCCAAGCATTTAATGGGCAATTTAAGAATGAGAAAGTCATACTAACCATTGACATTTTAAAACATAATATTCAGTTAATTAGGATAAATCTAGTCCAGAGGCTCAATCCTATAAAATGACATTTTTGAAGAATTACACATTTTTTTTCTTTTCCTTGACACTTGATTTCTTAATGTTAGATATATTAATTTCTCATTATCCACCATTTTGAATGCCTAAGTTCTGTTATTATTATACTCAAAGATAATATGAAGTCCAAAAGATGAAAAAAAGTGTATAGTTTTATAATCTTCACAACTGTCATTGACAAAGAAAATGTTGAAAGAGTAACATTTTTCACTGAAATTTCTTATAAATGAAAATCTGTTCCACAATTTATACAATGAAATTTCTTTCATTAAAGTAATAGCAAAATTAAAACAGACACAGCTGCTTTCATGTGTTAATTATGAAAACTGTAAATTTTCACAGGAGCAATATTCCGAGAACATATCCAAAGACCTTGACAAAGTCCTTGATACATCTGTTTTAATTGCACATATTCAAAAGTGTTGAATCCACTAAGTATTACATATAGTCAAGTTTTCCTAATAAAAACATAAAGATTTCTAACCCTTGGAGATACTTCTGTTTTATCTGCAAAACAGATTGGCATTACGTAGCTCAATCAATACTTTAAAAATACACAAGGATCCATTTATACTCAAAAACTGGATTTGAGAACTTGACACTGATGCTGGGCCAAACAGATTATTATATGTAACTGGGACATGAATGAAAAATGAGACTCATTAATGCTGATAGGCATCAGACTTCTTTTTATCATTGTTCATGTTCCTAAGTGCCAGAAGTACAGGAATGCTCAAAACAAACACCGATACAAAACCACAGGGCTAGTTTGAATTCTATATTCCTGAAGAAAAACACCAAAAAAGAGATTTATTTTAGATTCACTTCCACACTGCTCTGTCTTTCAGCAGGCCTGGCTTTCCAAGTTCATCCAGCCTAGCAGTTTTGGCCATTATCATATCCTCAAGGGAATACTGGGAAATGAGTTACAAACACCGAACACCATGAACATTGTGCTGTTTGTAAGTCTGGTTGAGAACTTAATAGGGATAGGAGCACAGCTGCAGACACACAGCAGGTAGAGAACACTTAAGAGATAATGAAAAGGAGCAGGATAATAAGTTTAGAGGGAGAGAAAAAGTTCAGAACCTGAGGTGAAACCCTGAAGTGACAACAAGCCTGGAGGAGTAAAAGGAACACAGCACTTAAATTCTACTTTGAAATCCCCAGTCTGGAAAAAGGAGGATCTGTAGGATATCATTTATAATTAAAAGATGGGGAAATCTGGTACAGCGGAAAAGACACTGGACTCTGATTGCAGACATCTGACTTCCCTACCAGCCCGCTCACTGACTGGTCTGTGACTTTAAGGAAGTGGCTTATAACAACCCCTTTTGGTCTCATTCTTAAAATGACAACTGTGGACTAAAAGTTTCAATTATGTATTTTCTACAGTTCTAAAAGTTTATAAATTCCAAGTATACACAGTTTTAAAAAGCTATACAGAGAAGACTATTCTATATTTATTTGGTAATAACCACAGGCTTGTAGTTGAAACGTACAGTGGCCACATCAGTTTCCCATTCAGCATCCCTGAGAGGAATCTAACGTCTTACATCCACACTGGTGAGAGAAGGTACTACCTAATGAGGCAGGTATTCTGTGTCTGGAGCATTCGCTCTTCTGTTTACCTCATACTCACGGTCAGGTGGTAGTTTTTACCCCTGGATCCAGTTCTAATCTCAAAATAATACAAAAGAAATAGATTTCCTTTTCAAATACTTAAAGCAATGTTTTTGATCTCCTTAAATTTTATCTTATCTAGGCTATGGATATTAATGTTTCTTTAGAGCTCCTGCTCATTTACATGATGAAGGAACTTGAGAAGCAAAAGGACTGCTGACTTCCAAACAGGCTCAATCTGCTAGTATCTGTTTTAAATGGTAAATATCCTGAATACAATTATTGAGACAGGAGCCCCAAATTTTAAATAATTCCACATGATTAATATTAACGATGGCACAAGAAAATTTAGCTTCTAAGCACGAAGAAAAAGATATGAGATTGAGTTGCATTTGTTGCTAATATTTGATAAGTGCAGTTCTCAAGAACTGATTATACAGAAAAACAGCAATAGCAATAATCAAGTTATAGGGCCAGTCACTGTACTAAGGCCTTCTCATTATTTACATCATTTAATGGAAATCGGCAATTTAATAAAATAGGTCATTCTCACTTGCCTTGGAAGGGCTGATTCTTACGGAAGCATAAAAGCAAGTCTGGAGTTAAATTTACTTTGGACAGCATTTCTTCCTCTATGATCTAAAGGTTTGGGCTTATCAAAACCATTTGTCATCCTTTGTGCACATATCAATAAGGCAAAACCACCCAGTGAATCCCATTCTTCTTATCTGTACATGTTTTTTCTCCAAGTTTCACTGAGGTGAGATGTAGTTTTTTGTTTGTTTGTTTTTGGTATTCATCTGATATATCATCTTGGACAGTAGAAAAGACTTGTGTAGGCTTGATACCAAGATATCAGGCAAGTCTAGGTCAATTGCTGTCTTTTCCTTGCATATATATCTTTACATCACGATGTATCAACAGCCCACAAGAAGAAAAGATTCCTATCTGAAGACTGCCATGCACCAACATTTCTGAAATAGCTAACAACAGGTAGGCAGACTTTATTTCCTCTTTCTTTGCACTGTCCTTAGCTTATTGTGAAAAGTGAGGTTTTATCAAGGCAGGAAAAAATTCAAGTGAAAATGGTTACAAAATGTGCAATCATTGGAAGCTTTTCCATGTTAAATAGCCCTAGCGCACCTCAGTGAACCAGGCTGGAGATAGTCATGGATGGCTTCTCTACATTGCAAATTAGCACCATACTACCAGGAAATTTTTTCCAAATCCTGTGACTTTGTGAGCCATGTCAATCTCTATTATCTCTACATTTTTTTAGAGCCCCTTAGAAAATACTGTGTTGTGTGGAAATGTGCAAGTAACAGACCAGGGTCACTGGGAAGAGTAGTTAGGTGGTTCTGCTTCTGAAAAAGAATAGAATAGGTGCTAAGGAATGATAGTTGCCTTATAATGCTCAGATGAAAAGAAGGGCATTGAGTAGAACCCTTACCCAAACACAAACCTAATAAAATTCCTGGAACAGTGGGGAGCTGGTAGGTATGTGTGGTGGGGCATGTCTGTTTGACTACACAAATGAAAATAGCTGGGTATGGTGACAACTAGTGGGCCAGGGAAAAGTAGAGGTGGTAACATGAAAATGTACTTTTATAAATCTGAACATATATAGCTATTTTATAATTGGATTTGCTTCTATCTGTCATTCATTGCATTCCCTCTTCCCTATTATTTTGTGTCATATACAAACGTCAAAAATATTTTAAGTCAGTGTTATCATTTTTGAAAATGCTTGACAAAAGCAGAGGACATTGGAGGATCCTATAGCATTTCGTCAATCAATGAAGCAACACTTTTCAAGAAATTTGTTATTCAACCAGTTATACAACTCAGCTAATTCTATTTTTAATAGTTCCTCCTTTGGGGCTATTGGGAGCCATTAAATTAATTGCTAATATGAAAATAATACAACTGCTATAATATATCTGCCTAATCCTAACTCTTCTTCCCCGAGTATTCTAATACCATTAGAATATAAAATGAGATTGAATTAAAATATATTTTTATTTGTTTATATGTTGAATACAATTTGGTTTCCAGTGATTTACTATTTTTAATATAATGCTGCAGCCATCTATTTAACAATTTCAGTGTTCGCCTAGAAATAATACTAAGTTTATATTATTTTTCATTACTTTAACTGGGAAATTTCCATGTTTTCAGTCTTCCTCTAAACTTTCCATTTGTTATCATTCATCAAAGAATAAAAACTTTCTGAAATAATATTTGCATGTCCTGGGAGGTAATTTATTCTAAAGAAGAGGCTTGAAATCATTTAGAAAAACTGTATCTTCTCACTTAATTTCCTTATCTCATTTTTAGTTCAGTTTCTTCATGAGGGTTTGTTCTGTCTACCATTTGAAATATAGTCTAGAAAAAGCACATAAAATGCTCTACTGAGGATTTTTTTTTAATAACCCAAAAATTCCAGTTTGGTCTGGAAACAAGATTAAAAAATCAACAAATAATATTTTTGCTAAATAGCCTACCTCTGTGAGTGATTCACGTCTGTTAAAATGTCAACCATGTTTTCAGAGAAAATGGAAGATTGAACTATTTAGCCTGACAGTCAAAAGACCTAGACTATTTTTCTTTTTCCTCTTTCTTTTCAAAATGGATTGATTTAAATTTTAGCTGATTGACAGCCAAGACCTATATGACAAAGTAGAGGAATTTTTGGTTGTATAACTTCAAAGACATGAATCCAAAGATTTTAGTGAGTAGCTAAAACTTCAAGCACCCTTGGCTACTCTCTCTGGCACCATTATTTACGTAGAGTCCAGTGAGACATCTATAAACTTCAATGTGTCAACAATTCAATGAGTACTTCTACTGAGTTATTCCCTCAGCCTGTAAAAATATATTTGTAAATGTCATGGAACCAATGACAACTTTTCTGTTTCCTGATTTATTTTCTTCCTGGACCCCTATTTATTTCTATAGTTGAATCCTCATGATTTTAGTTAAGAGTGCATCTTTGAAAGGGAGAAGGAGATTTGTAACTTGCCTATGGTAGTGGGTCCCAGAGATCTGTCAGTGACAAGGAAGTGGTTATATAAAATCTCAGAGGAGTAGCTGGTCACTCCAAGGCACAACATCTGACTAGTTAGCTGTGTGGAAGCTGGCACTGAATTTATGTAACCAAGACCACTTTTCATTGGAATAAATATGGAGAAGGGGTGGAAAGAAAAGCTGTTAGGTCAAAAGTGTAAGTCTATTACATAATAATAGTAGTAGTAATAATGATAATAATAATAATAATAATAATAAAAGGGCAATGATATTGGCTGAAGCTATGATTTTTGAAAACTGTATCTTCGAATAAAGAACCAAACCCTAGGGAAGCAAAAAATAAAAATAAAAAATAAAAAAATCATTTTTTGTTTGTTTGATCTTTTCATTTGACTAGTTTTGAAAACCAAATAAATTATTTTTTAAACAAATGTTTTGGCTCCTGCTAAGGACTAAACACGATAAGAATTATTGAACTTCAAAGAATTTTTAGATTGAAATTTTGTTACGCTGGCTTGTCTTATAGGTATTTTAATTTTCAGCAACAGCTCACTAAGTAGTGAGGAAGACAAAACCTGAATATCAGTGCAAGAGTACATAAAGTTCAAGAGTTTACTTTTGCAAAGATATTATGTGGATTTTAAATTACATATTGTCCAAAATTTCCCAGCAGAATTTTAAAATTTAAAACTTGAATATTACATGTATTTTAATCTTATGGAGACCATGAACCTAAATTGACATTAGTCTACAGAATTACACTGCTCCTCATTATGAGAGAAAGGGTTGTTATTTTTTTATTATGGTAAAATAAATGGAGAAGTGTTACATTTGAGGATGTAACTTCAAAGTAAATCCTAAAAAGAATGTTGCATGTGTGCATTTTTCTGTAGTTTTGTCAACAGTCACTTTCTCCTTCATAATGTGTGTTGTAAGCTAGCCACATGAAGTACAATAAATGACTTTGGCCTTAACTAAATGCTACTGTCTGTGGTACATCCCAACCCCAGCCTATTGATAATAAGCTTTACTTGGCAGTAATCTACATACCATGGCATTTGGAAAACTGCAATTATGATGATGAAATTAAAACCCCAGAATTTAAGTAGCACATAGGTCAGTGTGCTTTAAAAATGTAGGTAAGAATAATAATGACCTCTAAAATGTTTGTGTTCATTGGTGAAGTTTGAACTAATTAGGACAGGAGGCTAAAATACATATACACAGTTTTTTCTTTTCAGAATGTTCTAAGTAGACTGGCCTGGAATAAACATATGTAAATTTAGAAGTTATACTCTCTTAAAGCAATAGTACACCCAATAGTTTCATATTTATATCTATATACCATTTGATATATACTATTTATATATACTGATATATACTATATACTATTCTAGGTGATTCTATAAATTATTCCTTCTTTCGATTTAGTGTTTGTTACTAGCAACAATAAAAACTGGGCAATGTTTCTTCAATAGTCCCAAAAGGCCACATATACCTTAGGTACATGTTCTAGTACAGCCTTTCTCAATCTATATCTACTAGTATTAAAAACAACAACAACAAAAAAAAACTGCTGCCTAGTAAAATATATTGGAATTGTGTTAGTCTAACAACCTGAATCCTACCCAAACCCCCATGATTTAGAATTAGTCATGTGGAAATTCATCCAAGGAATGAAGAAACCTATTTCATGTTTTGTTTTTTTTTCCTTTTCCCATAAACACAAAGAGGTTATTGTATAATTTTTGCCTTATTGAATGATACATTAACCAAATTAAGCAAATGCATTCATTCCAAGATTCCTCATTCATTTCTCTATGGAGATGTTTCAAGGGGGAGTTGACATGAGTCAACATGCACATCAACTAATTCCACACTATCATTGTTAATGTCTCTTGGGACTCTAATGTTGCATGGAACCCAATTTGAGAAATACTAACCTAGTGATAATGATTTTTGTTTATCCCTGCCTAATCTTAACCTATTTGAACACTCCCAGGTGCACAGTAATCTAAATTTACTGGATTTAAATGGAATGGCATTCCTTAGCTAAGCAAGTGAATAAAACTGATGGGAATAAAGATGCATTTCAAGAGCCAGACTTACCATTTACTGAAACACAATCAATGTGAATTTTCTTTATTCATTAATGTTATAATGATTTCACTGTGTTCAAATTCTTAACACACATAGTAATTCCCACTTCTACAAATTCACCATCACTAAGGTCAAATCTTTAGTGTGATAACAATTACTACAGATGGCCATTGATCATCTTTTAGAACTAAATGATCATTTGAACCCTTATTCAAAGCTGACATATAGTTTTATGTCACATTATAGCCTGTCTGTCTGCCTCCATGCACCTCTCCATAAGGACAGATCATAACTTCAATATTATGCTTACTGTATGTGTCCCCACTTGGCGCCAAAGGATGGCCAGTTAGTCAATGACAGATAAGATTTCTCAAGAGAGAAATTACCTAAGCCAGACACGGTCACATGGGTGCCCGTGGGTTCCAATGGGTACCCGTGGATGCCAGTGGGTACCAGTGGGTGCCAATAGGAGGAATCACGAGTTGACAGAAATAGGGCGTGGATCCCTTGCTTTAGAGACTGGCAGCTGGCCTGTGAAATGACCTACTGATATGATAATATCTGTCCTCCTTGCATTCTTATCAGTAAGCCTTGGCAGAGGAGGTTCTGTATCTTAAGAGGTGCATGACAATAACCTCATGGGACCTCTGGTAATGGCAGCTAGAAGGTGTGGGTGATTTGGCCCTGAACTACGTTTATGGGTGTGAGAAACACAGACCATGGAAGCTACATTGATCCTACATTGACCCTTGCTTATGTGTAAGATAAAAGGAACAGTCAGGCCCGATTCAGGGCTCCAGTTCACGAGGCTGGGGTCCCCTGGCCCCCACTTGTTTTCTCTCCTGTTTTGTGTCTCTCTCTCTTTTCCTTCACCTTTTGCCATCCCTTCTCCACACCCACCTCGCCCAGTCATGCAGGACGCGACAGTTTTACACAGAAAACAAAAAACCTTCACTTTCTTAGTACAGCGGGATAGATTTTAAAAATTTAATTAAAAAAAAATATGTGATTATATATTGGATTATTATCAGACAGTTACTAGACACCAAATAATTGAAAAACAGAGAACATATATTGTCAGTTTATTTGGCACTGTGTCAACCAAAAAGAATTAACTGTTTCATTGATCAACTATATTTTTCTTTTATTCTAAAAAATACCAGCTGTCATTCAATTTTTCAACAGCTCCATGGCTTTGAGTCTTTTTCTTCAAAAGGTAAGAAATAGCACACAGGTCCACAACTATTCACTAGCTAAGATGCTTTTGTTAGAAGAATTAGACTTTTTATTCTTTCAAGTTCTCCCTAACATTGACATTCAAATAAAGAATATGAGTAATTTTAGAAAATCAGATTCCACCCTTTGGAAAAGAAAGAATGAAATTTAGTTTAGAAGGGCCTGGCACACAATAGATATATAATAAACATTTTGAATAAATTATAATAATTCTAGACTTTTCCAATCTGGAAAAGTTGTAATTTAACTAGCTAACAAGTAGCACTAAAGTTACCCCCAAGTGTGGATGATTATCTGAGATATATTTTCAAGTTTAAATAATATATTTATCTACCATTATATTTTATATATGTCTAACATTTTAGTTTTACATTATTAAAAGAAAAGAAGCTAGACATGATTTGTGTCATAATTTTATGCATGGGTCCATTATTTATATCCTGACAACTAGTTGGTTTTTGCTGGTTCTACAGAACAAAACAACACCTTCCTTAGCATGTACATGAAAGGAAAAAAAGAGTCAATTCTTCCATCTATGGGTGAATTTCCACATGGCTATCTCTACATCATAGGTCAGGGAACAAGGCAATATAATTAGTTCACATAGCAAAGCAAAATGTGAGTAGGCCCATGTAGCACAGTCCAGAAGTAAACTGGCTAGTTCCTGCTTCTTTAGGCAGCCATTTCACTCATATAATTCATTACACTGGTCTGTTTTAGAGCTTGAGCTGATCTTTGAATGCTTTTCCTGCAGAGCAAAGAGATGTGCACACAGCAGGCTTCTGAAAAAGGCCTGAGAATGATACCACTTACATATGTGTACTAACTCATTCTATAAACACATACAATTTCAATAAACAGCAATTTCAATTATTTTATATAACACAAACCCAACTTTAACAGTAATTTTTCAACAAGCAAGTTTTTGGGGGTGTCTTCATCTGTTTTGCAGATTACAAAAACTAGAGCCCAGGGACACGTATCAATTCTATTTTTTTCTTTTCATAACTATTTCTTCCTGTACTCTAAATAATGAAAAGACATCAAGGGTCACCATGATACAGAAACATTCAAAATTATCATGAAAATTTAACAATTAACAGGAAGAAGAAGAGTTGACAAAATACCTTTTTCTTTTGACCCATTTAACTTCCTTTTGGGCAGAAAACATCATGCTAATATTCATATATATACTAAATATAAAAATGCGTGAGAATAGCTGGATGGAGCTCCCTTTTTCTGTAGACAGACTTTAGTTTCTCCAACTCTATATGCATTGACTTTTATAACACGTAAGGAAAAGTTAAATGAATTCCCTTTAAGTATAATTTCCTTTATGAAATTGTGCATATAAAACTGAAAATTTTAATTTTCAAGATTACTGACATTCTGTGAAAACATATATATATATATTTCCCCTTTATTACAATAATACCCATAGTGGAGAAAAAAAAAACAACAAAAAAGGAAGTGTCTGTATAAGAATAAGAAGGAATAGAACAGTCCCAGTATTGTACCATTCTCACAGGGATTCATGATTGTCTTTTAAATTTCTACTGAAATCACTCCTATTGCTATCATATTTCATAAAATTGGGTAAAAATTTGAATCTTAATTTCTTCGTTTTAAAAACATACTTCCCCCATCATCACTATGTTCATTTCAAGGAAAGAGTCTCATTCCAAATGCAAATGTGATAAAACAATTAATTTATTTATCAATTTGGTTTCATCAATTTTCTCTTCAATTAGCATTAAGTAGCATTCATAGTCAATGTTTCTCCTTTATTTTATATGCTTTGATTATGTATGCAATTGGTGGGCAACTGATTTCTGTCTTACATTTGCTTTATTATTTGGTCAATGTATGGACCAACTAAATTTACTTATTATTTACCTTGAAACCATTATAATAATTTCAAACGAGAATAATATTTCATAATCTAATAGATAGTGTTTAACCTTGCTTACTATACATCATCTCTAACTTTTAACCAGCCTGCAAGTATGATCTAATTGTATTCACTGCAAAAGAGTTAGCAGGTTTTCAGAGACCTTCTATTAATTTCATTTGCTCAAGACCAATCAGTGTATGTCAAATCTGGGATTTGAGCCTTCATCTCTTTAGTAACAAAATCCACAATCCGGAAGAAAAAAATTAAAAGTACGGAATACATATTGACATTCTCTATAGTAATACTAATGAAATAAATCTTCTGCTTTGAAAATATTCAAGTGAAATATTGATAAAACTAAAGGCCAGCATTTAGAATAATGATGGAATGATTTGCTTCAATTTTACAAAGCATTTCTTAAATAAGTTGTAAAACAGGGCCATTATGGATAGGAATAAAAGGACGCCCCCCCCAAAAAAAAAAATAGTACTACAGACTTCTTATCTCACTTTTTCCTGTATATGTTATTAAGAAAATAAGACATATAATTTGTAATGTCGAGTCTCCACTATAGAAGTTAAATGTTGCCAATTATTTCTAGTAGGTCATCAGTCAAGAAAGGACAGAATGAAGCATGTATGGCATTCAGAGTCTTGATATTACACAGTTTCCCTTCCCCTGCCTCTTCTGCCACTGCCAAGAGAAGTTTGTATGTGTAGACACTAATTGGATTTCTTTCTTTTTCAAGATTGGTGGGCAGTTTCTGTAAGACAGATAAATGAAGTGTGTGGTCATACTTATCCAAATAATGACAAAGAAAAGAATAAAAGAACTCTGGACTCGGGGTCATTCCAATTTCTATATTTGTACTACCATGGATGAATTCAGCATTGTAAACAAAGCACTGTAGTGCCAGGACTATGACATACCACTAACAGTGGTTTAAACTGGAAACTGACACACTACATTGAACTCTTTCTGCTCGGGGCACCATGCCTACAGACGGGAGTGGAGCTTGTTGGTCTACACAGAGTGATCACTCTCCACTCTAAATGCAACTAAGTTTGAAATGAGGGAGGAATAACAACACAATAATTACATATAAATTTCTGAGTAAATAAAAAGAGAATATATATAAAGATTACCTAAAATATGCCTGCCACAATATGAAGACTCAAAATTTTTTGACCACTGATTTAAAGGATTGATCAGTATAATGTAATGATTTTTTAAAAATCTATATTCCACTTTTATCAGTTTTCATTAGCTTAAGGATATGAGGATACCCGACCTCCTACCAGAATTTACATAAACTCTCCTTTGCATTCATCCATTCCTTTCTACGTATTGAGAGTATGTCTTCTTACATATTCACACATTTCAGAGAGAAAAAGTGAAGGTTCTATGGGTTAACTAACATGCTCAATGTCACAGTGAGTAGTGGGCAGAATAGGGATCCAAATCCAGGTGTCTTACACTGAAGTTGAGGCTCTTTAACTCTCTACAATACCTCAAATGCTAAGCTTGATATAGAAATCAATACTTTTTAATCTAAATCTTATGTTATTGTGCAAACACTGTACTTAGATCAGAGCTGCCATTCCCAGTTATTTAAGCCATGCAGGGCTCAACCTTTGAGAGGTGCATTTATATTGTAGCCTACGGAAATGGGCTCCCCAGAGCTGTACATGGAGGCTCTGGCGTTAGAACTGCCTCTTTATCAACAAACTCTCTATTGTTCTACATGTTGTCACATAAAATGAAATCAAAGGTCTACTGTAGAAGGTAGCAGTTCACATGCTTCAATGAAAAAAAAAAGCTGAGTATTTCAATGAATAAAAGTCTCATTCAGAAGATCTTTGGTGTTTTCTAGCTTGGTTTATGGGTGATTCTATTACTATATTTAAATTTCATCTACTCTTTACAATAAAATAAACTGCCTGAGGGATGTTAGGTGGTCGTTTTCAGGATCCAGTGAAGTCGAATGACCTCATGACTCATGAAAGGCTGTAACAGAGACTGGTTAGATAATCAAAAACAATTTCCTCTCTCTTTCTGGGCAGAAAGCTAGGCTATATCTCCAAGATTTTCCTGTTTAGGTGTGGCCATCTGAATGAACTCTAGCATACAGATTGCGAGCAGAAGTGATAAATTACACCTCTAAATGGGGCCATAAACATGTACTGCGAGATGCTTTACTCTACTACAGAGAATCCAGAAATATGCCAAGGTTCTATGGGAAAGTAGAGCCAATAGAAGTTCTCTGGCAACCCCAACATCTATAATACAAGGAACAGTCTGGACAATAAAGAGATACATATTTGTTGGGCAGTTACTGCAATTCTGGGATGCTCTGTTATGGCAATTTTCCTAGTCTGTATAATCCCAAACCTATGCAAATGTGAGGGAGGTTATATCATCTATTATTATTTAAACAGCAGCCAAAGTCCAGGCCTTCCATCGTACCAGTAATTTGCTTTCATGATCATTTTGTACAGTGTTGCTTATTGTTGTAAAATTATTTCCTAAGGTTTTCCAGATCTGCTGAAGAAACCCAATTCCACTAACAAAGACTGCATTACAACTAACTACCTGATCTTTAGTCTATTTCTATAGCTTCAGCAATGCCAAAAAAGATTCTTTTCTGAGCATTCATCTTAAAAGAAAGGATGGAACTCTTACTATTATGTACATAGTTCCTAAACTATGTACATATTACTGAATATAGTCAATAGTTTTTGACCATTTGCAAAATACTTTGACACAATTGCACCAATAAAAATTTGAATTGTGTATTTTCATTTGATTCCAGTCCAAAGCATATGTACTTGATATTTGTAGTGCAGTTAAAAATGATATTTCATACTGAAAATTGCTATTATGGAAAGTCCCTTCAACCTTCTCCACTTTGTTTTTAAATAACTTTTTAAATTTTTTTCAATTACAGTTGACATACAAATTTTCAGGTGTACAACATATGATTAACAATCTGTATTATTTATGAAGTGATCACCCCAATAAATCTAGGACCCTTCGGACACTATACATAGATATTACAATATCATTGAGTATATTCCTTATGCTATAATTTATATCCCCATGACTATTTTGTAACTACCAATTTGTACTTCTTAATCTTCTCCCTTTTGATCCATCCCCAAAACCCTTCTCTCCTCTGGTAACCATCAAAATGTCTTCTGTATCTATGAATATGTTTCTGTTCTGTTTATTTATTTTGTTTCATTACATTCCACATATAAGTGAAATCATATGGCATTTGTCTTTCTCTATCTGACTTACTCCACTCAACAAAATACCCTTAAGATCCATCCAGGTTGTTGCAGATGGAAACATTTCATTCTTTTTTATGGCTGAGTAATATTGCATTGTATATATATACCACCACTTCTTTATCCATTCACCCACTGATGGATACCCAACTTGCCTCCATATCTTGGCTATTGTAAATAATGCTACAATGAACACATGGATGAATGTATATGTCCCCTTGAAGTAGTGTTTTGGGTTTCTTTGAATAAATACCCAGAAGTGGGATTACTGGATCCTTTTCTGTATCTTGTGATAGCCTTTGTCTTAAATCTCTTTTGTCAGGTATGAGTACTGATACCACAGCTTTCTTTTAATTTCCATTTTCATGAAACATCTTTTTTCATCTCTGCATTCAGTGTGTGTCTTTCAATGTGAATGCAGGAAACATATGTAAAGGTTTTGTTTTCTTATCCATTCAGCCGTCCTGTGTCTTTTGATTGGAGAATTTAATCTATTTACATTTAAAGTAACTGTTAACAGATATGTAGTTATTGCCATTTTATTATTCATAACTCTGATTATTTTTCTTATTAAAGAAGTCCTTTCAACATTTCTTCAACATTGGTTTGGTAGCTACAAATTTCTTTAGTTTTTTTCTTGTCTGGGAAGCTCTTTATCTGTCCTTCAATTCTAAATGATACCTTTGTTGGGTAGAGCAATTTTGGTTGTAGGTCCTTGCTTGTCATTACTTTGAATATTTTATGCCAAACTCTTCTAGCCTGCAAATTTTGTCATGAAAACAGTCAGCTGACAATCTTATGGGAGCTCCCCTGTGGACAATTAACTGCCTTTCTCTTGCTCTTTTAAGATTCTCTCTTTGTCTTTAACCTTTGCCATTCTGATTATAATGTGTCTTGTTGTGGGCCTCTTTGGGTTCATCTTGTTTGGAACTCTCTGCACTTCGTGTGGTTCTATGCCTATTGCCTTCTCCAGGTTAGGAATTTTTCTGTTATTATTTCTTTAAATAGGTTTTCAATTCCTCTTTTCCTTCTGGTACCCCTGTGATGCGAATATATGTGCCCTTGAGGTTGGTGCAGAAGCCCCTCAAACTATTGTGGTTATTTTTACTTTTACTTTCCTTTTGCTGTTCTTTCTGGGTGTTTTTTTCTACCTTATTTTTCTCATATAATACGTTATTATAATTGGTTATTTTCCAAATTGCTGACTCAGTCTTCTGCTTCATCTGACATGTTCTTGATTCATTCTAAGATATTCTTTATTTCAGTTATTGTATTCTTCATTTGACTTTGTTTGTTTTCTATTTTTATGTTTCCATTTTTATGTCTCCATTTTTATGTTCCTTATATCTTTCTTGAAGTTCTTCCTATTGATCATCCTTATAACCAGTGTTTTGAACTTTGCATCTGATAGATTACTTGTCACCATTTAATTTATTCCTCTTTCTGGAGCTTTGTTCTATTCTTCCATTTGGGACATCCTTTGCTGTCTCCCCATTTTGGCTGCATCCCAGGAGAGCTGTTATGTCTCCTGGTATTAGCAAAGTACGAGTCCTGTGAGGACGACTGGTGAAGTCTCCCTGGTCACCTGAGCCAAATGCTGCAGGTATGTCCATTGTTTGGATTGTGTGTGCCCTCCTGGTGTAGTTGAACCTCAGTTGCTGTTTGCATGTCAGTGACAGGGATTGACCCTAGCGCTGATTGGTTGGTGGTGACTAAGTGGAGAAGCTGTTGTGTAGGTGCTGACTCTACAGGGTCACCAGTTCAATTCCCACATGGACCAGTGAGCTGACCGGAGCTGAGCTGCCACTGAGCTGGTGAGAGCACATGCTCTTAGCAGCAATGCTGCTGGTTTGACACACATATGGGATGGTTGGCTGCTCCCGTCTCCCCCACAGCTAAGATTGAACACGGCACCTTGAGCTGAGCAGCTGCGAGCTGTGGCAGGGCGGCCAGATGGCTCGGTGTGCAAGGTTGCCGGTTTGACTCCCACATGGCATGGTGCACTACAGCCCCCCAAACCCCTGCAACGAAATTGAAAGTGGCGACTGAGTTTATGCCTTTCACAACTAAGATTGAAGGACAACAACTTGACTTGGAGCTGATGGGTCCTAGAAAAACACAATGTTCCTTTCCCCAATTCCGAAATAAATAAATAAATAAATATATATATATATATATATATATATATATATATAATATTTGCAATGAACCAGTAAAAAGAGAATTCCCTGACCTTATTTAGAAACTAAAACTATAAATTATCAGACCTGCAAAGTACATATTTAGAAACAAAATATTTAATTTAGCTAATTCTCAACTCTACTAAAATGTGGAAATATTTTGCAGGAATAATGTTTTAAAATCAATAGTTTCTAAATATATCAAAGGATTGATCCAATTCTAGTGACATGTACTTGGACAAAGATTACTTTATAAAACTTATGGAGTTACTATATTTAAGAAATCCAGAAAGAGTACTGATTAATTTTTTAGATGACTTTTTTTCTAATAAAATCTCTCTGTACTAAGTACGTGACCAGCCAATCAGGAAAGGACTGAAAGCATACATAGCAATTATTTGAAAATCCTGAACCTTTTCTTGTGTTATTATATGCAATTAATATTTTTCTACTAGAACAGAGATTTTACTTTTTAAAAATGGAAACACATGTCATATTTTTCTCTAGTGTTTGTTCTCTTTTTTATATTATTCTTAGGTGTAGCTTTCATCCCATCCTGCCATAGATTCGTTCCAAATTTTAGAAAGGTATCAAGGAATATCAATAAATATCACCTCAGGACAGGATTCAAATTCAAGACAAAATAAGATGGCAATAGGGAAGGCAAATTCTATATAAACAATACACTATCAGAAAACATTAACATAAAAATATATGACACTACTGGGTTCTCCTAGAGCTCTCACACTATAAGGCTATATCATTGTCTAGTGGCCCTTTCTGCTGACATTCTTTCTCTTCTTTCATTCTATCACAACACCTGACCATTCTCACAATTGCCAAATTACCTTGAAAAGATTTCATCTACAGCTCTAAAATAGACCTCTCTCCCAGTCCACTCAGTTTATACCAAATATTCAAACAAAAAACAGATGAGGAAGCAACAGACATTTATTGAAACATTGATTCATTTAAGATGGTTTGAAATCCATTCTATCTTCCACCAAGTAAGAACAGGTAGTATTTATGACAACTTTTCTTTCTTCTGTATTGGTACAGAGAAGAAAATGAAGAGATTAAGAATTGCCATTCTGGATTCTTCTTGCTGTCAATAAAATACTTTACATGGTAAAGTCAATAAAACTACTTAACACAAGACTGCAATGCCTCCTCTGTCACTAAGGTTTATCACTGAAGAAGTTGGGAACTCCAAAGTTATAAATTTATATGGGCTATGGGACTATCACCCTCCTTTCAGTGTCAGGTCCAAAGTTTATAACATAGTTAGTTGCTTGATTAGACTGCTTGTACTTTCCAACATCCTGATAGTTCTTTCCTGTTGAACTATATAATTAAATATTCTGTGTGTGTGTGTGTGTGTGTGCATGTGTATGTATGTGCATGTATAACACATATCTCATACATATTCATGTGCAATTTTCAATTGAATAATAAAAAAAATTACATTTTTCACCAGTTTCAAGTAACAATAAATCCTAGTGCTGTAATAAGTATATTATTGTTTTAATCCTTAATAATTTCAATCTAGGTACACAATCTTACCTTCCAGCTTGTGCGTAGGTCATAAAACTTACTGAAAACAACAGGAAAACATTATTTTGACACCTGTCATTATTCAATAAATGTTATTCTATTTTTGTACAGAAGATAACAACTGCCAATCTGAATAAGTGATGAGAAGAAAGTATCAAGACAACGTACATACAATTCTATTTTTGCTTTAAAAAAAACCTGAGCTAATATAAACTTATTGGGTATTTTATTTCTATTTTCTATTACATTAAATATTTTAAATGATGCAATCAGCTCAACTTCTTGATTCCATTTTTAATCAACTGGTCAAATAAATGAACAAGTTAGCCCATATGTAGGGGAGTGTGAAGCAGTTAACTTCCAAACAGTTTAAGTATAAAGACTCCTTTCTAACATATACATTGTTGGCGGCACTGTGGAGAAAAGGATATTCATAAGTGATATTGGTAAATTTATAAATTGATACAATATTTTTGTAGAGCAATTTGGTTAAAATATACCAAGTTTTTAAACAGGGAATGTCAATACCTGGCAATTTTACTTTAAGGAATTTAGAATACAAAAATAATAAAATAATCAAAGGTATAATATGTAACGTACACTTTTGTATTATATTTACTACAAACTTGCTTAAACATGTGGCATAATAGAAGAAAACTTAATTGACAATAAGTACGAGAATAAAGATGCATTCACACTTCAGAATATCATATGGAACCTCCAAACTGCATGCTAGATCTCTGGGTTTAGAGATATAGAAAAAAATGTTAAGTCTATCAATGGGTAAAAAAATAAGTTGCAGAATAACATGTGTAGTATCATCCAGACTACATTCAAATATGTAAGTCTATGTTAGTATGTGCACAAACAAAAGAAAGGATATGTACATGGTTAATACTGTTTACTTAATAGAGTTGTTTTGTTGGGCATACTCTTTAATAACAAAATTAATACTGGTTGATTATAAAAACAGCGACATTGGGACAATAACAATTGATTTTAAGACCAAAAGAAGGAAGAGAGAAAAATTTGGAGTTTCACCTAAATTCAACTTAAGGAGTTGTGAAGAGCAGATATGCCACTCCACATAATATCACTTCTTTGGCAGGGTTTACAGATCTAGGAATATTTTAAGAACACATGGATAGAGGTTACATGTTCTGGATAGTGTTATCTTGACCAGAATAACATTATGGAAACAGAAGTGCTTGTTGAAACCATGCCTATATCACAAACATACTAGCGAACAGTTCAATAATGGTGGAACTGTGACAACAAGCATCTGTTCTTTACATCCTCACAGTAAAGGGAACAATTGTGATCAACTTCTCACTGCTTCTCTCAGGGTGCTTAAATATGGTACCTACAGAAATGACCAGAAACCTTAGTGTACCCCTTTCCTTCTTTTTTTTTTTTTTTTTAGGGCAGTGTCACTGGCCCTCAGATGTGGGACCCAAACCGGTGCCACCAGCTCCCCAAGCCAGCACTTAATCACTGCGACACTTGGCTGGCCCCCTTTCCTTCATTTTTTAAGTTTTTGCAGAATAAAACATATCACGCAACTAAAAGTAATCAAAAACTCTTTTGAGGAACTGTTGTTTTGTTCATTTGTTTGGTTGGTTGGTTTTATAATTTTAATCTTAGGGTAAAGAAAACCCCTAATGTTCCCTGTGATTCTGAGTAAAATAATAAATGAATATGGAAACTCAAATTTTAGTCCGCTGTAAACATTTCCCCCTGAAGCCCGAGAGCCAGGGCACATTTTAGCGAGGCTGACAGGCTCTTTGCCCATGTCATAGTTGCTGGTTTGGGTCAAAAATGATCTGCGCAGGAAAAGCTAAAGAAAGCAGGCTCCCAGTCTCCTTGACTCAAGACAGCCGGATGAGTGACTGACTTCCATGAACTACAATTTCCTGCATGCAGCTCAGTTATCCCCATAGAGCTTCAGTATTTTGTCTACCCTATTTTCCTATCAGTTTTAATGCCTCAGATGCAGTTCAGCTAATAACCCCTTCCTTATGTCTTCCTAGGAACTGCTGAAAAAGTCTCCCTCCTCGTGATTAACGGCAGATAAACAAGTGTGCTTGCGGGGTGCTGCTCTGATCCCTCACTGTTTTTATCTCTCATTATCACTCTTTCCTTTCCCTTTCTCTGTCTCCCCTGTGCTTATCTTGATTCTTTTCAAGCCTCCTTAGCATGTGTGTAGATCTCTGGGCTTACTCACAAGTATGGGAATTTACATGTGCCAAAAGCTGATTCTATCAATACATTTGTTGATGAGAATTTAGGGAGGAAAAAAGGTAAGAACTCCACAAAGGTAGTGCTAATTGATTTTCTTTATAAACACATAAGCAATTATACAAGTGACCATCTGCTTTGTCTGCATGAAGTTAATGAATACACAAAAGGAATCAAATTTAGAGCTTACTTAAATCTTAAATCCAACTGCCTGGATAGTTGCTTAGATGTGTCATAAGGCAAAAGGAAAAGTGCTCTAGTCTGCAGCAAAAATAAACAGGATTCTTTGTTTCTTTCACAGAGACACAGTGAAAACAGAGCTCTGCTGGTTGCAATGTCTGAAAGTACAGACATCAGAAACTAACATACAGCATTAGTTTCGAACAGGACTCTGATATTTATTTAGCCAAACTGGATTTATAAAATGTAGAAAATAGCTAAAGAAAACATCACTGTGGCAGTTAGTAATTTCATCTTTAAAAGTTGTTCATTTTGTTTGGCTAAGGATTCTAGAAGCACATATATCTGTACCTTTCATATAATCATTTGGGATAAAAGAACATAGCAGAGATTAATTCAAAGAACCACTGCTATAAGATGCTACTGCTAGCCTCCAGGGTTAAAAAGCAGATCTTTTATTACTATTTTTATTTCCATGAATAAATGAAGATTTTATATATGCATAGAAAATGGAAAATCAAAGATTTGCAGGCATAACATTTATTTCACCTGTTTGAGCTGGAACACTCAATATGTACAATTGCAGATTTGCATGCTAAGATCCTTTGATGCATAAAAACATAGCTATGGCAATACATAGAATATTCATAATTTTGAGAAGTAATATATCTAAAAATGTTATGAATAACCCACTGGTCAGTCGTTAATTCTGTAATAAATACTGACTTGCCTTTGGTAACATAGCTTGTATCAACTGGATATATTGCATTGACCAAGAGGGTCCACCATGACACTTGCTGTTTAATGAATTAATCAGAATCAGTAAATGCAATTATAAATGCTGCAAAGTATCTTAAAAGACCAGAGGTAAGAGCATACATAATTGGGAGCTCTGTTGGACAGAAAGAAGGGCAAGCCAAAGAAACTACATTTGTACCTATAATTAAAGGATAGCCAAGAGTTCATTCAGAGAAGAAACATTGGATCATGGGTTAAGCTGATGGCAGGAGCATTAGATATTCTCACTTCTATTTCCTACAGATTTTTAAAATAAAGACAAACATCTAACACTGAAGGTACTGAAATTCAGGGCATTATCTCATGAGAAATAATTTTTATAGGAAACTGACATATTGGTGGATGCCAATTTAAAATCCATTTAAACACAAATGCTTAATTTCCCCTTCAATACAATACAAAACAAAATAAAAATAAAATACTGGGTGTTGTACAGAGTGGATAGAGTACTAGATTTAAATCTGAGGAGGAACCCCAGAGTCTTGAGAATGTAAGATCCTCCCCGCAGTTGTCTCATCCAACTTCTAGTCTTATTTCTCAATAGTTCTCTAAATACTCCATAAATTCTAGGCCAACTACATTCTACCTCCTGAATACTTCTAACTCTTTCATCTTTTACACATGCTATGGTCTTCCCTCTGCCAATGCCTTTCTTTCCCTGTAAAGCCCATCTCCTTGGTGACTTTCCTTATACCCTCAATCAGGTCATAATAGTTCTTTATATACACACATCTGAGGGCATGTTCAAATTCAGACTGATATTATATTGATATACATAGGTAATATTCCCCAGCCTGATTGAAAACTCCTACAGCAAGTGAAGTTTGTCTTCATCTTTCTGTGCATCACATACTCTGCATTTTATGTAATATTTGGAATAAAAATGGTATAAATTGAACTGAACTAAATCAGTCTGCAGCCTGTAAAATAGCTCCTCATTCTAACTCAAATCTGAGATGTTGTGGTCACTTTTTCTGTCTGAAACCACTCACACAAAAAGGTTGTATGGATTTTTTAAGCTCAGTTATCCTTAGAATTTGGAATATTTTACACAATCTTGTTTAAGAAATACCATGTTTCACATCAGTAGCTCAAATCTTGTCTCTAGAGTTAGTGAGCCATTGAGACAAGCTCACTGTGTGGGAGAAAACATCCTTCACCCCGTTTTTCCCTTACAAAATGCACATTATGCCACTTGTGTGCATCAGTAACCATCCTGAGTGCTAGGAATGTAATAGCGAAGAAGACAGAAGAGTTTACATTACCGAGCTCAGAGTCTAGAGGCAAACAGAGAAGGGGGAATAAATAGACATATTTACAAATAGTCATAAGCAAGATGAAACAAATAGGGTGTCGCCATAGCAGGACCAGGCATGCTGAACTTTAGGAAGAAGGATAGAACACTCCTCTGTGGTGGGAAAATTTAAATGGAGACTTCAAAAATTTTATAATTTAAGAAGAATGTAGTAGAAGAGCTCATCATATAGTTTACAGAATTCTGAAGACTATGGAGAAAAGATAAATATTAAGGACAAATAAAAATCTGTAATGGGAAGAAACAAAAGAATTAGCAGAAGGTATGGGAACTCCTGGAGTTAGAATTAATTGTTTAATTAATCCTTATAGATATTTGAGCTTTATTTGTAACCTTGATAAATACATTATCTTTCCAGCTCCTTCACTTATTATACAAGATTGTTTCATATCTCAAGAGCCTTCAAAAAACTTTCCATGTTTGTACCATTACATCGAAACCTAAGAACAATTGTTGCCATTCTTCAACTGTGGACCTGAATGAAATATTACTCAGATCATTATCCAAAATGTCCATGTAGCACTGAGTCACTCCATTTCACATTTTATTAACCATCCACAGTTTGCTGGGAAATGATGGCTCCTAATACTGCAAGATTTTTCTAAATGTTTTTATTTGAGTGACTCTTATGGTAGAACATTTCCAATTTTTTTAGAAGTGTGCACAATACAGAAAAATAGATTTTTGTGCTCTTATTTCCTACAAGAAAACACCATTTGGACTCCTTATTATTGCAAATGTTATAGAAACCAACTGTCTTTCCCCTGTCTCATCCAACATGACTGAAAGAAAGGACATGGTGGGCAGAGGTTTGCAAGGCAAACTAAAACTTCTTTAGACACTAAAGATTCTGGGAAAAATAATTCTGCCCTAATTAAATAGTGAGTCACACCCATCATGCTAATTTGTAATATATTTTATCATTAAAATTTATAAAAAGTATGGGTGATAGGATATGAATGGATATAAGTCTATTAAGAAAGTTATGGCAGCCTGTGGAAATGGTTGAATATAATAAAAGGCATTGAGGTTTTATTCTGGATAAGGGAATCGTTCAATAAAAACAAACACAGGGCTGGCCGAGTGGCACATTCATTAAGAGCTGGTTTTGGGATGCCAGCGTCCCCGGTTTGGATCCCACATATGAGGGCCAGTGATACTGGCCTCTACAGCTAACAAGAGCTCCACCTGGAGCTGGGCTGTGCTAAGCCCAGCAATGGTGTAGGCTGCAGCCCCTGCTGCAGTGGGCTGCCATAGGCTACAGTGAGTGGCCGGCAGCCAGCGTGAGCTGCCAATAGCCGCAGTGAGCGACATCCAGAGGCCGGCGACCAATCTGCCTCATCCAGGAAGAGTGCAATGACTATACCAACATGGGCCAGTGAAGCAACATCCTCCACAACTAGACTGAAGAACAAAAAGACAGCAACTTGTCTGTTCCCCTTCCCTGATTCCCCAACGCTGTTCCCCTCCCCCAATTCCCCAATTAAAAAAATCTTAAAAAACAAAAAACAAAAAACAAAACACAAATATAAACAAAACCAACTGACAAAAATACTGCCTAAAGGTCCTCTATATATTTATCAGAAAACATTGATGAAATAAATTTCAGGAATTGCTCTGTTCTATATTTTTGTATTTGCTAAGACATTATGATGCTTTCAGTAGGCAAAATGTGAGATTATTCTACTCAGGAGTTGCTTAATTTTATAAAAAATAATATGAGGGAAATTTAGATCTCTCTTTGCATATTGTCCTTCCTCCCAACATGCCTCTCTTCCCCAGCTATGATCATTTCAGCCCCAGCAATCTATTTTATATTTAATACCCTTTTATTGCCAATAAATATTTTTATTTATTCTGTTACCTTTCAACTAAATTATGTGCTAAATGCATTCTCAATGGGAAAAACAGACGACTCAGCATTTTCATGTCCCTTACAAAGAAAGAAAATTGCATGTTTTACTTTTTATGGTTTCTTATTGCTTTTTAAATCCTGTCATCTAATCGAACTAATGTTCATGGTTTAGGAGTATATTTACCATAAATAGCTTTAGTGGTTATCAAACATTGCTGCTTCATTTTAGCGTTTAACCAACCTCAACCACTATTTATTGCCTCATATACTTCTGTACTGTGAACATTACACCTTAATTACCCCAATCCCTATTTCTAGGTCTGATTTAAAAAGCCTAAATGGGAATAACTATTTCTTGTTTCACTTATGAAAGAAGGCTGTGCCTTGCCCAAGCAATCAGAGATCAGGGCCATGAAATCAGTAGTGTTTCAGTGACCTGAAAAACCCAAGTTCTAAGGCAATGGAAATTCAAATTCTATGTGCAAGAAAAGATGAGTGGAAGGGGAAATGGGCTGTTTTATATTTCTTCCAAATGCTCACATCCATACTGAAGTCTAGTAACACTGAATGCTGCTCGGGAAAATGGAAAACAGTGCTGATTTCAAAACTGATTAATATATAACTAAACACAACAAAAATCTTGTGGTTTAGATCTTTTGCTTTGCCCCTCCTACACTCCCACACTAAGTTTTCCAATCTATTATTATTATTATTATTATTATTATTATTATTATTATTGTAAAATAATACTTTACAAGGGTACAATACTTTTCCAGTTATAGGACATTTTCTCATAAGCAGAGGAAATAGGAAAGCAGGTCATGAAGTTACAAGGTAGATTAAATTTATGTCTATCATGGTAAACTCTTGACCTGATTTTTTGTTTTCTTGACCTTTTAAGATTTAGCTCTAAATAACTTTTTTGAGACTCTTTATTTATTTGCTACTACATAGCTGAAGAAGCCTTCCTTCGAATATCCATGTGTGTATTCAACTTTCTACAGTGAGTATAATGATTACTTATACTTGAACCCTTGCTACAGGGCAAGGTAGGCATCTGACCCTCTTTTTATTCAAAGCTGGCAATACATGTTTGCTGAATGAAAGGTTGTTGGCCCAATTTCCAATAATACAATTCAGGGTGTTTAGAAGGCAGAAATGGCAATTAAAGTAAGTGTACTTTAGTTTTCACACTGCACTACTATGCCCCTTTTTAATCTGACTATAGAAACGATGCTGCCAGTATTTTAAGATGTTCAAAATATTTAGAACTACCCTTTCTACCCTTAGCAACCCCAGGTGGCCGGTGGGTTGTCCCACCTCATAGATGAATATAAGCTTTGTTAATAATATGTGATACTGGGATTTGATCTTGAAGTGGTATTTATATAATAAAACTTCCTATTTGAGTTTTCAGGCTAACTGATTCTGTACTCACCCCCACCCCACCCCACCCCCACACACAGCATGTCATCTACCCCGTTCTTGACTCCATCTTCATCATTCCATTGATTAAGTGGATATCCTGCTGTTCTTTTTCTGTTGAGAAACACCTTAGAACATTTTACTCCTGTTTCTCTCCAATGCCTAGCATAATGCTTTGTATATAATTGGTGCTCAGTCTATTCTTTTTTTTTTTTAAATAAAACTTTAAAAGATAAAATTCTCACAACTTTAAATGTCTTCTGTGCCATATCATCTTTTACACTGACCAGTTTTAACATATAGCATGATTAGGAATACAGGGATGCTGTCTGTCTTTAAATCTTGCTCCCTCATTATTTTCTAAATGTGTTAAATTTGGGAAAGTTATTTTACCTTTCTGTACTATACTTTCCTCATTGGTAAAATAGGGAAAATAGCAGGAGATATTTTATAGGGCTGCCAGAAGCATTACCTACATGTAAAATATAGTTTTATTAGCTATTTATTCTTGGGAACACAGCTTCACTTCTCTGAATGACAATGCACAACACTCATATTCACAGACATAAATTGGATTAGGGTTTGTCTAGTATTGGGATGGGAGTGGGGGGTGAATATAATCAGGTACAAAGCTTCTTTTGGGATGATGGAAATGTAGTGATAGTTGCACCACTCTGTAAATACAATAAAAGTCATTAAAAGTCTGAAAATAAGTGAATTTTATGGTATGATAATTATACTTAAATAAAGCTGTTAACTACAATAGTAATAATAATAATATCAGATTCAAATCAGGTCTGTCTGAGTTCAAAAATACATACTGTTTATTCTACCCTCACCACCCCACTCTACAAAAATTAGAGGTTCAGGTTTAAATGATCATACTAAATGATAAAGAGTTGATGTCTAAGGAGGTGCTTAACATAAATGACAAGAAGGAAATCTATGGAGTTAAAACCCCATCTAGTTGTGTGAGGAAAACATTTCAGGTGCTTGTTTTTCAGATAATAGAAAATAACAACAACAAAAAAATGTTTTTAGTCATCATTTGATTTAACAGTTGTTCTCTGCCTGTGGTAAAGAGAAGCCATTATATAATTACACACAGAGATTATAAATACATATTTCTTTCCTTACCAAGAAATTACTATTTATTTCCTTCTTTCATTTTTTCCTTTTTTCTATTTTTCCTTCATTCCTTCCTTCCTTCCTTCCTCCCTCCCTCCTTCCTTTTCTCCCTTCCTCCTTCCCTCCCTTCTTGTCTGCCTGCCTTCCATATAGCTGTTTTGCTTTTATTTCTGAGCCAGAGACTGATTATAGGGCTTAGAAATCAATTTTTTTCCATAATTTATGGACAACATTTTAGAAGGATCATATCCCTTATGATCTAAGGTGAATGACCCATGACACAAAAATACTGGGGTTATTTTTACCTACATCTTGATATCATCAAAATATTTCTTTATGTGTTAAGTATTTAGTTGAATAAAATTTTATTTACAGAGTGTTGATATCCTACCCACACTTATAAAAAGGTGTTCACTTTTTTATATCATTCTTTTGAACATATGTTACCTTCTCTTAGAAAACTTAAAGAAAAAGATAATTTTAAAGAAGATGAAAACCTCAGGAGCTCTTGCCAGAATCAAATTTCCGAATGCATTTAAAATCCTTCTAACTTTTTCTATTCAACATCTAATTTCAAATTCCTGAAGAAGACATTTCCTACAAAGAGATTAAGGAAAGAGAAATGATGGTCTGGGCTGCATATGTTTGAGATGAATAGTGTTTCTTCCCTCTTTGTCATAGGAGATTCTGCTCCATATTGTAAATTGTGGATTGCACTGCCAGGTCTGAGAGTTTTTAAACCTGCATGCTTTTGTGAGCTGATAGGTGTCAGAGGGGCTCCAACAGGGTTGCATTGCCTCTGAAAAGGTTAAATGCAAGAACCTCAAAGGCTTTCAAAGAGGAGACTGCAGAAAATCTGTTGTCAAAGAGTATTTATCTCCCAACTGGGCTAGTTCCTCTCAGCTGATGCTCCCTCTTATTTTGAGAGTTAGAAATCCGTAAGAGGCAGATGGGTATGTAAAGGATTTTAAAACCTGGTATAGGTTGGGTTTATTTTTGGATTACTCTGGTTTATTTTTCATTGTTTAACAAAGGAAAAATGGTAACATTGCTGTCCTCTACCTCCTTGAGGGAAGTGATATAGACTTGGCTAGACAATATACTGTAATGAATGTTAACCTTTAGAAAAACTGTATTTATGCATTTATTCCATGAAAATGTCTCTACATTTTAAGACAATGCATATTTAGAGACAATCATTGTCCCTCTTGCAGTGACAAATTACATAATACCATCTACAACAATTTCCAATGTGTAAAATCAGTTTAAAGTAAGGTAAGTGAATTAATAGAGAAATTAAAATTGTCAATAAATATTTATTGAGTATCTAAGCAAATGAGCACTTTCAGAAATATAAAAGAGAAGAATGACAGGTAGATTCCTAATAAAACTGTAACTTGAGTACATGGATGAATAGGAAGGTGCTACCCTTGAGTAACCTTTTAAGGAAACAGTAGTGAAATTAGAATTTGAGGTATAAAAGGATTTAGATAAATAAAAGGAGGACTGTATCAAAGGAGAGTAACAGCACAATACAGATATAAAGAGAAATTAGATTTCATCTGGCAGTGATCATTATTCATTTCCCTTTCAGACTCACTTATATTTTCTATGAAATACTTTATTTTTTAGATATCACTTTGAAAATATAAATTGAATCATAGCTCAGAACGAGTAGCAAAGCAATGCTCAGAATGCTTGTGTGGCTAAATGTATATCAAATATGTCTGGAGAATTTGTGATGACAATTCATTTAAGTTTTGGAATGAAAGAATACCATCTGGTAAGGAATTGAGCAAAACTCACTTGGTTTTCATTCTTACCCTGGAAATGTGTACACCCTATAGGAGACGCTTCAGGTCTTTTCCTGAATTCACTGCTCTTGCAAAAAGTTTCTTAAAACTGGTGAAAAATTATTTCTAGGGAGTATAATAAAGCATTATGCCTACAAGAAAGCATATACTCCATTTAATGTTCACCAAAGAATATAACACAAGTTATTGTTCAGCAGGCAGGGGGAAGAATATTGACAAGCCTACAGGTTGAAAACATCTGTGAAGTAAGAGTAACATTCATGTGGGAAACATTCAATTTATCCAAAACATTTCAGGGTTCCCTCTGTGATATATTTTGCATGAACACAGTCAAGTTAAATAACTATTATATTAGGATAGGCATCAAAATTTAATCAATTCAAAAGTTCAGCACTAACAATATACCTTCTTCACTATTTACTTAAACTTTGAAGGCCAGAGATAATGAGTCTTATGCGCCTAACGCTAAGCAGGGTTCTGAATAGAAGTACCTCCAACACTAAATTTCACTTAGGCTGATATCCATAACCCTCACAAAAACTTCATTCTTCTAGGCTCAGAACAGGGAATTGCAGGTTAATAAATTTGTGGAAAACACTTATATTGGGAGTTCTGAAAGTGCTCCCTCCTTTAATCAGCTGTTACCTTGATTAATGCCTCTTGCAGAGACTGTCACTGAGGAATCCTTGATGAGGGGGCTGCCTCTACATCCCTGGTTGGTCATTAGAGATCAGTTAAGAATCTGCTGGGGCAATTCCCATAGATAAATAGTTTCTGCTCCAGAAGCAATCTGTTCACATGTAAACTTTTAACAAGTTCCATTGCACAGCAGCTATGACCTAGGGCAAACTTCAATAGCCCCAGAGAACTAGGGTGGTAAAGTGGTTGCTATTGTTTTTATGTTTCTGGGTGCCCTCTGTATGCTTAGAAAAAAACAAAAGGACTATGGAGAAGATGATCTAGAAATTACGCTTGCTGCTGCTCACATACGGTCACCTCTCTGACCTCTAAAAGTTGCAGCATAAAGAAGTAGTGAGTTATTGAAGCAGGAGCATGACCAAGAAAATAAATCTGCAAGGTCTTTGCTGACCATTGCCTATTCACATCCACCATGAAGCCTGCCAATCATAAAAATATTTCATGATCCAATTCCATTCATTTCAACAAAGATGATGAATGGGCTTACTTCAACCATAAGATGGAAGTTGAGAAAAAATTTTGAAGTTGATGTCTACTAGATGAACCAGAAATAATTAATGTTACTTTATGGCAGCATGATTTATCAGAAATGACATAATACTTGGGCCTCTGTGAACTAAGTGGTGACAATTATTATATCAAACTTTTGACAAGTAAATTTTAAACAACCTAAGGAATGTATTGAATAGAACAAATTTCTTGATTTATAATAATCTGAACATCCGGGGCTTTAACAGAATATGATAGCACTTGTCAATAGTATTTCTGTGATTTGACAAAACTTTACAAGGATATGGAATACAATTATGATTTTAAAATATTATATACCCAGATACTTTCAATAAAAGACTTCTGTTCTAGACAATTATGGGAACTGCTCAATATTCTCAAATTACAATTTGTTGATCTTTTTGGAGACCTAAAAGCATTATGTTCAATAAATATTAGAAACTATTAGTTCTATCTAGTATATAGAGGTATCACTTGAAATGAAAGCTGGGTTTCAAGAAAATGACAACTATAACAATAATATTCCTCTCATGTATTCTACTTATTGGTGGTTTATATGTATTTATGTATAATTTGTTTATTATTGTCCTAATTTCCAAGATAATGACAGATCAGGAAAGTGAATATAAAGTTCATTTTCTCCATTTCTTGATATAAAATTTGTTTCAAGTAATTAATTGTGTTGAATTTGTAATGGATGGAGCTGTACACTCCATCAAAATTGTCTGTTATACAGATGGAAGTGGTCTGAAAACTAATAAGGCTATTATATAAAGAAGATGCTGTCAAAAAATTGAATTACAGCTTTTACATTGAGGATACTCATAGAAAGTTAAATGTTCAACATTGAAGTTAGTAATGAATGACATTGAGGCTGATGTGCATAATTAGTAGCAAGCCTTCACTCTTGTTTATTTTTGTTTATATTTTTTAAGAAATACAAAAAGATGTTCTGTTCATCAGAAACGTGTCTTCCTCTACCTGAATTTAATGGTGGCTGTACCAGAGACTTCTAAGTTATTATGGACCTTTTCCAATTTCACAAATAATTGTGAACTAAGCTAAACATGCAAAAAAGTGTATCCCCCAGACCCTGAATCTCTTTAAAGCAATAGCTAATAAATATTAATTTAAAAGCTAACCTTTAAAGAAAGCAGCATTTCTAGATGACATGAAATAAACATTAATATTTCAATCCTCTAAAAATAGCAAAATAATGCTGAAATTTCAAGAATGTCAGTTAATCATAATATCAATGTAGGAATCATCATAGAAAAGTATATGGGCTTTGTAATAAAACACAAGATGTAATCTTGAATCCTCTCTCTTCAAGGTATTTCTTAGAATCAATAAATATATTGTCTCTTATAAATTCTTTATGGGTAACAGTATAAGATTAAGATTTATACCCAGAAAGATGATTCTTGAGATACTCCAAGGTTTTCAATTATCACTGAATAATGTATTCCTTGTATATTTTAGAAAGATTTTGGCAAAAATACTTTAAATAAAAATGTTTTCTTCCGAATTCTCAGTGCATACAAATGACTAGAACATAAAATTTGAACAATTAGGTTAATTAGAATTTTATTTCAGCATAGAGCATCTTGTAATATTTAGTATTGTTTTTTTCATTTCACATAGCTATTTGGTACAGCTATCTGTATCCTGTTTTTCAGGATCTTAGTGAATTTGGACAAACATTCATATTGCAACTTTCCTGTTTATCTCCCATACACAAAAATGACTTTCATCAGAGTGAGCAAAACTAAGCATGGTGCTCTGTCTTCACTTTCTCTAACTGGCAACACTGTGATTTTATTCATGTGTGAAGTATTTTTAAATCTAATTATTCTTACAACCAGTTAGGAGATAGGGCCATTATTCTAGCTCATTAGCTGTTTAATTGGAAGGCATAACAGTGAATCTGTGTTTTGACTCTTTAATTCTAATATTCAGCAATGCCAGGAAAGGGGAACTGTGTAATATATCTACGGAAAAAACTGCTACCAATGACAGGAGCAATAGCAGAGTTTTGAGCTTTGTCTTAATATAGAGAAGAGTGAAAAAGACAGCCAAACAAAGATAATGTATATCACAGCACCAGTCAAAAGAGCAATCCTGAAACATTTAAACAAGAAAATATTTGTTGAATGCTATAAGCTGCAATTGAGATTCACTACAAATTTGACTTCCATCATCCATCAATGCCTATAAGTGAGCCAATATATAATGGCACTGTATCAATAGTTTTCTATCACTGTTCTATCAAATTACCACAAACAGTGTGGCTTACTTAAAACACAAACTTATCTTCTAGTTTTGTAAATCAGAAATCTGACATGGGCCATCCTGGGCTAAGATCAAGGTGCCAACAGGGTATATTTATTTCTGGAGGCTCTAAGGGACAATATGTTTCCTTGCCTTTTCTGGCTTTTAGATATTGCTCACTTTCCTTTGCTTACAGCCCCCTTCCTCTAGCTTCAAAGGCAACAAATGGCCAGTTGACTGCTTTTCACTTAGCATCGTGCTGAACTCATCCATAGTCACATTTCCCTCTGACTCTCTTCTTCTGCCTCGATCTTCCACTTTCAAATACACATCTGACTCCATTGGGCCTACCCTGATAATCCAGGAAATGTCTCTATTTCACAGTCAGCTAATTAGCAATCATAATTTCATCTTCCACTTTAATCCACCTTTGTTATATAACATATTTACAAGTTCCAGGGTGTGGACAACTTTGGGGAGGATGTTATTATTTTGCCTACCACTGTCTATCCTGTGGCCCACAAAGATTCACATTCATTCCAAATGCAAAATACGCTCATCCCTCCAAAGTCACCCAAGTTTTCAACCCATTACAGCACTAACTAAAACTTCATTCAAATTTCATTTGCTCGCAAGTCCTATCACAATTATCTAAATTAGGTAAGTGTAAGACGCTGGGCATAAATAATACCAGGGCAAAATTTCTCTCCATCTCTGAGTCTATGAAACTCAAAAAGCAAGTTGTTTACTCCCAATACTGATACTGACACAGGATAGCGATTATAGATATTCTGGTTCAAAAGCGATGAAAATGGATGGAAAAAAAAAGTCACTGGTCCAAAGCAATTTCAAAATCCATCCAGGAAATCTCAGTTTGCTTAAGAATAACCATCTGTGGCTCATAGCTCCACCCTCTGACCTCCACCCTCAGAGTCATTATTTTTCATGAAAGTTAACACATGTTTGCACCTGAGTAGTGCCATCTGCCTATTTTCTACCTGTAACATTTTCATGGTCCAAGAGCTGTCTTTCATTTTGTACTCTCTCTGTCTTTTCCAATCCAAGCTGGCAGGTTTTCTGCTAGCATAACATTCTCAAGAACCTTGTGGGTTTCCTAAGTGTGACATGTGATTCAATCTATTAAAGAACAGACTTTTCCACAGATTTTTTTCCTAAAAAATCCCATCTGTTTTTGAATTTTGGGGGGATGAGTGAGGAGATCTATGATCACACACTTAGTCTCTTAAAAGAGGCTTTGTGTGAATAAATAATGTGATATTTTGATTTTTCTGATATATAGAAAAAAGTTGCTCAGACACACTACAGGGTTTTCCTTGAGGCCATGGTTTCTTTCAAGTAACTCTCTTAATTTTGGCATCTTTTGCCATTTGTTTGTTTGGGTTTTGTTTGTTTGAGGGCAGTGTCACTGGCCCTCATATGTGGGACCGAACCAGGGCTGCTGGCTTCCCAAGCCAGCGCTTAACCACCGCGCCACTCGCCACTCGGCCGGCCCATCTTTTGCCATTTGAATAGGCTAAGGATTAGCAAAAATCATTGTCTTACATTGTATTTGTTTTCTTTAGTTTTGCTTGCTTGTTTAATAGTTCTTAGTTTATTTCTCTCCTTTTATATTTTACTATAAGCAGCAAGGAAGGAACTAGGCCACACATTCAACACTTTGCTTGGAAATCTCATCTAAATATTCAAGTTCATTACTTACAAATGCTGCTTTCCACATACCTATAGAACATAATTCTACTACGTTTCTGTCAATATATAACAAGGATACCCTGTCTTCCAGTTTGTAGTAACATGCACTTCATTTACTTCTGTTCCCTCTCAAGCAGTACCTTTGACATCTGTATTTCCCCTAACAGTTCATTTATGATATTTAGGTATTCTCTAAGGTGATATGTTTTCTCTACCATGCTCTTCACTTCCTTCTCAGTCCTCACTACCAGTCATTAACATCCACAGTTCTACTAATGGTCTTTTGAAGATAATCTAGTTGTTGTTTTTTTAATCATGCTCCTCAAAATTTTCCCAGCCTTGGCCCTTTGCCCAATTCCAAAATCTCGTCCTCATTTTTAGTTACTTTTTTACAATACCATTTCGAGGCGCTAAAATCTGCATTAGATTCCCATTGCTGCTGTAACAGATTACCACAAACCAATGGTTTAGAAATTGATTATTTCATAAATTTACATTTGTGAATCACAAATTTATGATTTTACAGTTTAGCAGATCAGAAGTCTGGCATGGGTCTCACTTGGCTAAGATCAAGGTGTCAGTAAGGCTGTGTTCCTTTTTGGAATCTCAAGGAGAAAAATTGTTCCTTACTTTTCCAGCTTCTAGAGGCTGCTCACATTTCTTGGCTCCTGGACCCCTTCCATTTCAAAAGCCAGGATTAGTGGAATGAGTCTTTCTTTTCTTGCACCACACAAACTTTGCTTCTGTCCTTACCTCTGACTCTTCTGCCTCCCTGGTCAATGTTTAAGGACCTTTGGGATTAATTACATTGACATGAGCCAGATAATCCAGGATAATCACCCTGTTTTAAAGTCTCAGCTTCATCACATCTGCAAAGTTCTTTCTGCCACATAAACATGTAATTCACATTTTTCTTGGTACAGGACAGAGACATCAGTGGATGAGCCCTTTATTCTGCCTACCACAACCATAGATAGAAAATGTTTTAATAAATAATAGATTGTATTCAATGATATATAGAGTGGGATATATTCAAAAGCTAGATTTCTAATCCAGATTCAGCAATTTTTCTGCTTAATGTACTTATTGCCACATTGAGAATAGCATGTTATTTGAAAAGAATAAAATGTAGGCAAAATTGCTATGTGCTTCAGTTCAGATTTGCAAAAGTAAAGTGGAAATCCTACCCTATTTACCATCCATCGTATCACAAAGGCACCAAGGGACTGTAAACTACAGATATTCCTTGGTGAGACTTAAATATTTCATTTTCTCTGTTGATATTTAAATATTAGTTTTATTTTCTCTTTCTTGCCTGTATTTACTTTATTAAAGATAAAATACTAAATTCTGGAAAAGATGGGATATCTTTATCATTTTTTTCCACATGAACGCTTCTAACATCTGAAACATTTCACAAGTAAAAATCTTCAGATCATAATAACACCTCTTAAAAGTGTGGCCATGTGAGGCCAGCTGGGAGGCTCAGTTGGTTAGGGCACACACTCTGAGCAGCAGGGTTGCTGGTTCAATTCCCACGTGGGCCAGTGAGCTGCACCTGAGCTGAGCTGCTGCTGAGCTGCCAATGGGGGGCTGGATGGCTCAGTTGGTTGGAGCACATACTTTTAACAACAAGGTTGCCAGTTTGATTCCCTCATGCGATGGTGGGCTGCACACACCCCACTCCCCTCACAACTAGCTGAGCTGTGCCCCTCACAACTAAGACTGAAACGCAACAACTGGACTTGGAGCTGATGGGTACTGGAAACACACAATGTTCCCTTCCCCAATTCCCCAACACCTGTCGCCTTCCCCAATTCCCCAGTAAAATCTTAAAAAGAAAAAAAAAAAGAAGAAATATATGAGACTGAAAAGGCAATTGTGCCCACTTGAAACTTAGACCTAGTGCAGATCAGGTTAGTCATATGTTATTTCCTAGTAGCTCTAAAAACAAACAAAATAGACTATTTAGATATAACTATACATTTGATCATTTATTATTGTAATATTTGTACACAATATGGCACCTCCTATAGAGAAGAGGAAGGATATGAATTCAATGGAAATGGAAACATTCTGCTTATTAGCAGCCCTGAAGTTGGTTCCTCAAAAATTGTGTTTAGTATCACGGTTCCCATTCTTGACTGATCATTAGCCTCTTATGGGAAGATTTTTTAAAATTCAGTTTCCAATCCTTCCCCTAGAATTAATTAAAGAGTAACTCCAAAGTTTGGTCCCCATCTAAATATTACTTTATGAAAAACAGAGTAAAATCTAAGTTTTTACTTTCTAATGGTATTCACTTCAAAATTGGCATAATCGCCACTCATATTGGAGATACAATATATGCTTTTACGCTTACTTCATTTGTTTTTTGTCTGAATTTTGTGAATTTAATAGAATGAGGAGGATTTGGTATTCCATTAGTGGTTAATATTTTTGCAAGCATAGAGTAACAAATAGGGGAGCTACTGAGTCTGGCACAGGATGAGCAGAACTTGGAAGAGATGGTTCTATCAACTTTAAAAAGGATCCGCTTCTCAGCCAGGACTCTTTCACTTTCCACGGGATTATGCGGATAGTGATAAACTATATGTGGGGTGGCTGCTCGTTTATATTTGCCATCGTTGTCTTATCCATCTACTTGTCATGGCAATACAATTTTCACAACTTTCATAGCTGTATCCCTCTCTTTGGCATTAGTTAACAGATTTCTCAATATGAAGTTATATGGAAGGTCCTGGAGGAAAAGGACCACACCCCACCACTCTCTGTTATAACACAATCCAGAACAGAGTTGTGCCCATTGCTGTATTAGGTTCTCAGAAGTACTGAAATGCATTAAATGATGTCATCTCATTCTGGAAGCCTACTCTTCCTTCCATTTCCCAAAGTGAGTCAGTGGTCTGTTAATAGTTATATTATTCTCTGATTATAACTTATTTAAATTGTTGTATTTCTTTCTCTTCCATCAAAATGATGTTTTATATATGGGAATTCTAAATCATCCTTGCATTCTAAATGCCTAAAGAATACATTGTTACTGAAGAAATTTTGAATGAATATGCTAATAAGAAAATGGTTCCACCCTTCCCCTCTCTCTCTCTCTCTCTCTCTCTCTCTCTCTCTCTCTCTCTCTCTCTCTCTCCATCTCCACAAGCACACTCACATGTGTGCATTTTTTATTATTAAGTCAAAATCATGAGATTGTGTCTGATAGGTGTCACTTAAGTATAATGCATTCACTATCTTTCTATGTGTGTGAGTGTGTTTAATCTATTGTATGGCTGTCAGTTATAAGTCTCAACGATGTTGCCAGTAGTATGCTGTAGTTGCAAAGATGATTAGGCCAAGAGGCCTAAAGAGGATGTTTACCACTATACATTTTATTCTGGTGGAAAGCAAGTCATAGTGCAGCTTTCCTGATTCAAATTTAAAGCTAGCATCGTCCTAAAAAAAAAAAAAAAAAAAAAATCACTCACTTGTTTCATGACTTACCCGAGCATAATTTTTGCCTGTCTGTGCATATCTGATTCTATAAATCCATGTTCATAAATGGTAAAATAAGTCACCATGAATTAAAAAAATGCAACAAAGCATTTTTCATAAGAACCCAATAAATCTCTTCAATTTGTACATCTGAAAAGAAACTTCATGCGAAGTTTTACCTTTAAAAATGGACAGGATTACAAAAGAATGGCAAGACTTTAAGGTGGAAAGGGTTCTATACGATAGAATACTAGCTTGTAGCTAAATTTATATATTTAAAAGATTAGTGTTTTTGCAATCATGTCTGTATTTTTTTTCTTTGCTAATCAACATGTTTGTTTTGCAGTCCTTTCTAAAACAATTTGTGCAGTAATTAAATGTCTAACAGGAATTTTTTATGATTGTTTGCTGAACACAAATGTAGTTTAGCTCAGTAGTTTAGAATGTATTAAGTGAGCAATCATAATTTAATGTTTAAATAAAACAAATTATAGACCTCTTCTTAGCTTTACATGAAGCTCATATCACAATGAAATTTATGTACTTCAAATGTAACAGACTACATTCCCAACAACCCATTTGCAAATCCATCAATACAGCTCTTCTTTTTCATTTAGGTTAGTTCTTTAAGGGAAATGGTGCACAGTAAATAGATATAAAGAGCAAAATTAATTTTCTTGTAAGAGGGACTGGAAAGGGAGGACCTAACATTTATTGAGCACCTACTATAAGTCAGCCACTGTGCTCAGTATCTTATGTCCCTCATTTGTCACACCATAACCCACTAAGAGGCAGTTGATTTACATTTTATAGATAATGCAACTGAGGCTTAGTTAATAACCTGCCCTAAGCATACTTGTTTTTGTCAGATAATTGACAAAGTTCTGTTCTAACACAAATCATTTATTTCCCTCCTAAAACCTGCATCTCAAATTTTCTTATATTTGTGTCATTTGATGTGCATAAACACACAAACTCACCCAGCACCTTGATTTGATTCTATAATGGCCAGCGGTATCATCATCACAAGAAATGTGCAATTATTGATAATCCATTGCAGTCAAAGATCTTTTATAGTATATGCTCAAATACATTTTAAAAAGGTTCATTCAGAGCTGGCCAAGTGGCGCTGAGCCCTCTACAGCTAAGATGGTGAACAACTGGGCTGCCTTGAGTCACCAGAGAAGGTGTAGGTGGCAGCCCCGGCTGCAGTGGGCTGCCATGAGTGGCTGGCAGCCAGCATGAGAGGCCCACAACCGACCTGAACTGCCAAGAGCCACTGTGAGTGGCAGTCCAGTGGCTGGTGACCAATTTGCCTCACCTGGAAAGAGTGCAATGATCACAATACCAACATGGGCCAGTGAATCCACAACTAGACTGAAGAACAAAAGGACAGCAACTTGTCTGTTCCCCTTCCCTGATTCCCTAACGCTGTTCCCCTCTCCCAATTCCCCAATAAAAATCTTTTAAAGGATCATTCAATGTCTTAATCAACAGATATTGAGTAATTCCTATATTCCTATCAGAAACCAGGAAAACAGGTTATTTCCTTAAGAAGGATTAGAATTCACACAGGACATTAAATTGCAAATATTTTGGGAAGGAGAGAAATAATGTTTGGAAAGCATTTAAATGTATGCCATACATTCTGCTAGGGGCTTTTATTTATGATATTGCTTTAACTTACTCCAAACTCTGTGAACTCAATCTCTAGCACATGCATACATGATTTCTCACTTGTTCTCTCTCTTATTCCATGAAATTGTCTTTAACATAAAAGTAAACAGAATGGAGAATTTAATTAACCAGGTCTTATGAGAGAGGCAAGAGTAGAACTCAGGTATTCATGACATCTAAACTCATGCTTTTGGGGACTGGGAGTGGTAACAGGAGGGGACAGAGAATAGGGAGGGATGGCTACTTTAAGCACCTCTATATTTCTTTCTTTTTTTAAATTTCTTTTATAATATTGAATGAAGTATATTTATTGAAAACCCTGCCTTTCCACAACATGTAAATTTAATCATTGCTGCAGCTTTTAACTTCTTGACAGTCAACTACCACAAATGTCAGAGCTAACTAACTCAAAATTTTACATACATACACACTTAAAATGCATACACATTTTAAGAAAGGAAAACTCTGTATTAAAATTGTAATACTCCATATATACTGATAACAAAAGATGAATACAATTCATGTATATACTGTTTTTGGAACCCCCGTGTGTGCGTGTGTGTGTGTGTGTGTGTGTGTGTATCATGTTTCACTCTTGATTTTTCTCCTACCTTTCTGAGCCAACACCTGTTATTTCCTCTTTGGTGTCTCTTAACAGAAGGGTAAAGTTCTAGGCTACGGCTCTCTTACTTGTGTGTCCCATGGGCAATATCTGGCCTACCACTTTTTTTTTTTGTATGGTCCACAAAATAAAAATGGAGTTTTATAGTTTTAATTGGTTAAAGAAAATAAAAATAAAAGGAGGAATAATATTTAGTGATATGTGACAATGATATGAAATTCAAATTTCAGCATCCATAATGAACTGTTAATATATCACTGGCATGACTACTCAGTTATGAGTTGTTTATGGCTGTCTCAGTGCTATAATACAACAGCAGAATTGAGTAGTTGTGACTATATGACCCACAAACCCTAAAATATTTACTCTCTGGATCTTTACATACAAAGTGTGTAGACCCTGTTTGAGGAACCCTCTCCCTCTACACATCCCCAGAACAAGCACTTGTACCACAGCTATGATTACCAGGTTCACCTCTCTCCAGAACCTCAGGTCCAAATAACAGATGAACAATGAGACAGCTCCATGAGGAAGTTTCAAGAGATTGCTAAACCCAGCATGCCCACACAGAGCTCATTTTCCTTTGCCCTCACCCTAGATCTTTTTTCTGCACTCCATGTTCAGAGAAAATCACCAGTCTACTCAGTCACCCAAATCAGAAACCTCGGAATCCTTGATTGTTTCCTTTCCCTCCCTTATGTCCCAGTAAGTGCCAGGAACTGTAGACTCCATATTATAGCTATCCTTCACATCTATTTTCTAATTGCACAGATCAGCACTAGTTTTAAGCTACCATTATGCATTACCTACATGGATTCAGCTGTTGCCTGATAAAGACTCCTGACTCTAGGCTCGCTTCACCTACTTTATTCTACCCACTGATCAGATCTTTGCAAAGTGCAATTTTAATCATGCCATTGCTTTTCTTATAGCACCTTAGTGATTCCTTATTTCTCTTAATATAAAGTCCACACTCTGTTCACCATTTCTTTATATCCCAATTCCCTAATTTACACTAAGGTTTTTGAATGAGCTGTGTTCTCTTAAAACTTTTTTTAAGAAATACATCACAGTCTATTCCAATGCCCAATCGAGAAACCTAACAAATGCTCCATATCTATCAAGACTTAAATGATTGTCTTTTGAGCTCCTTTGAAATCTCCCAACTGGAATATATAATCCTGTGAGGGTAAATGTTACTGGTCTGTTATTTGCTCATAGCGTTACCATTCCTACAAGAAAGCCTGGCATAGAAAATAGGTATCAAATAAATTTGTGTTGAACAGAATTGAGTGGAAGTCTGACACATAAGATAAAATAGTTGTAATCAAAATAAATCTTTAAAAACAAAACAAAATATGTGTCTTTTTTTCTTTTAGAAAGACAATTTGGGTAAAGTTACTTTGCTGCTATTTTTTTCAATTAAAATTTTCTAGAATATTGTTCAGCAGTGCTAATCAGGATAATCTTTGTCACAGTGAGAAAATTTCATTATTTCCCTAGAAAGTCATCTAAAAGTGAGAGACATCTATAAACTCAGGACCACTTATAATTAATTTGCTATCACTATCATTAGACTAATATACTTTATCATATTTTTAATAAAACAAGCATTAACAGAACAATACTCTCATATATAAAATATTACATATTAAAGGGCAACATACTGGATCCTTATACAATGAAGTATAATTTCCTCTTCATAAAATTAGGTAAAATGTACATGTTCAGTCAGAATCTAGGTGTACTAGTGGTAAGAAGCCTTATAAACTATAAGAGATCAAGTCTGAAACATGAAATAAGAAAATAATTTAAATAAAATTCTTATTAATGCAACCTGACATGCAGTGGGAATACTTCAGTGAACTACTACATTACATCATAAATTGTCCATATTTATTATCTGAAAACCAAACGCTCTCCAACAACTATATTTCTAATATTTTTCTTCATGTGCTATCACCAAATACACTTGCCGATTGAAAAGTAACTGTTTCTCTACTTGAGATTATGTCTTGCACTTTAACATTCATATTCATTTTGACCATATCAGTCTGTTTTATGTAAAATATTTTGTATGTTCATTAACATTAAGAAGGGCCAAAGCCTCAGCTATTTAATAGTATATATGCAAGATAGGAGAGGACATTTTGGAGAACTTTTAGATGATGATGGTATAAATAAATTGGTCATCTGAATATCCAAATGAAATCTCTTTAAATTTGGCTGATTAGAATGCAGGCTATTCACAGAGAGCAAGATAAATAGTGGTGGAAGGCCTCTCACTGGTCCAGCAAAAAAAATTTTTTTTTTTTGCTTGTAGTTTTACTGTACATTTATTTTTTAAAAAACAAAACAAAAGCCAGACAAACCCAAGTTGTCAGGCAAATAAACTCAAATCTTTCCATTATGTCTGATATTATAATCATCTATGTAAGTTTTTAGTTTTTTTTGAGGGCAGTGTCGTTGGCCCTCATATGTGGGACCCGAACCGGGGCCACTGGCGTCCCAAGCCAGAGCTTAACCAATGCACCACTAAGCCGGCCCCATCTATGTAAGTTTTTAAATTAAAGTTATAACTATATACCTTGTTGTCTGATTTGATTAAACACCACCGAATTCATGGCACAAAACTTTCCTAAGCTAAAATAAACACAAACATTAAGAAACAAATTTTGATCTTATAATCTAGGGGAAAATAAACAACAACAAAGCAAGCTCTATTCCATGACATTGGTCCTGTTATTTCTTGCCATATGAGTATGTATTACATAGCAAGAGTATTTACAATAACGAAGTGGCAGATATATTTGTTGTCATAGTGTAATTTGGGACACAATATTTAGTTTATGGATTAACTCTATACCTTGTCATCTCTTAGCCTACCTGGTTTTTCATGGATTAATAAAATATATATCCTCGGAGTCAAAATCCATAGTTTCAGAATTTCCTCAGCCACCTGGTTCCGTTACAGGGTAAAGTTAGACTGGGAATAAGACAGTGTTAAGTGAAAGAAGCGTTCTTTGCCTAATACATCTCCCAAGTCCTCCATTTGTAAAAAGAATATGCACCAGAAAATCCTATGCCCTACTGGATCCTTTCCATGCTATCAGCCTGTTGCTGAGCTTTAGTATCTTCATTTTTTAAATCGGGACAAAAGTGCCTGTCCTACCACTCATAGGAGTGATTTGTAGATGAGATCACATCAAAGTACTTTATAACCTACAAAACAAATTTAGAATGATAGCTTTGTACTGAGCATCCTCATCTCTATCCTACAATTCTAGGAAAAGTATTGGATTCTTCACATATATAATAGTATCTCTGTTAATCCTCAGTACAACCCTGCACAGTTATCACAATTGCATTCAATGTATAAATCAGTTAATAGAAGCTGAAAGAAATTGGTTGATTTGATTTGCTAAGATCAAACAGTTGGAAAGGGGGAGAGTGAAAATTCAACTCAACTTTACTTCCAGATGGAATCGTTTCTTTCCTTTCTGCCCAGAGCTAGAACATATTTCATGTCCTTGAGAACAGTGGCTGTGATTAAAAGGGATGTGTGTGTGTGTGTGTGTGTGTGTTGGGGGGTGGTGGTGGAGGGGAGTGGTGGGGAATCACTGAATAACCTGCCCCTGCAGCAAATCTAACAAAGAAACACCCTAATAAAAATCTATGCTAGTATTTTAAAACAGACTACCTGAAAATCACTGGGCTTCATACATTCTTTTTACAGTCTTTATATATCAAATATAAGGTGCAAAGTAAAAAATAGATGTTTTAGAAGCAAGAAGAATATGGTATGCCAACCCAGCCAGATTGACTTTGAATTTCATAAATTCCATTCTCCTAATTATCACACATATACACAAATAAAAAATGACATAAAACAGGAAAAACATAAGGACTTCCTTTGCTTTTGGAAAATACCTGAGAAACAACAAAAAACACTTTTTAGAAATGGAAAAGAACCTTGTTTTTTCATACTAGCTAATATGCCTTCCTTATGGTCCCACAAAATTTTATTCTCTACCAAAACAATACAAAGAACCACGCTTCACTCTCTACTCTCTTGACCCCAACCTCCCTGTTTCCTATTGTCAGGTACTATCAGTTATATATTCTCTCCTTTACATTTTCCATCTCTTCATCTTCCCTGTAACAATCTATTCAGCCCACAGGCATACCGCAGCTCCTCATAAAATAATGTAACCCTCCACTTTCTTCATTCTTGTTAACCTCTTGTGTCTTTCCTTTACTAGCAAATTTTCAACCAGGAAGATTTCCCTTTAATGCTTCTATTTTATCACTTTGCACTCATAAGTACTTCAAACTGCAATTTATTGCCCAACCATTTTACTGAAATATCTCTCCTCAAAATTATCAGTAACTAAATCTAATTATATTTTCCCTATCATTTACTTCTCCTGCTTTCCTCTTTTCTCCATCATCTAATTTTCCTGCTTTTCACAACTCTTCACTTTGGATTTTCTTGTACCTCTGATAATCTGCTGATTCCTCTCTGTTTCCTATTTTCTTCTCTTACCCCAACCTAAGATGTTGCTAATTCTCAAAGTTCCATAATTCTCTCTCTTTTATCTCTATATTCTTTTCCCTGAAGATAGAAATTAATGTGTGGCTGAGCATTCTCTCCTATTGAGATGATTCACAAACTTTAGTTCTGGTCATACCTTCTATTTAGCATTTCCTATCTTCCTTATATCTCTGTGTAGAAGTAGAAATATCATATTCTACATATGCTTGCACCTGGAAAATCATCTTTTTTTCAGCTGGCTCCATCCCTATATTCCTATTTTTATTTATTTAATGGCCATCCTCCTATTCACACAGAGTCAAAGGCTCAAGGTTATCTTGGTGTCCTTACTCCTCCTCCTGACCAACCCATATTCAGCAGGTTGTCAAATAATGTTAATTCTACCTCCAAAACATAATCTGTGTCTGGCTCTTTGTTATCTTATGGTCATACAGCAGCCTAGCCGTCTACCCCCGTGCACCTTCTCATAACAACAGAACCTCATAGAGAGAGTACTTCAACATCATGCCTGCTCTCTCTTCCTGTTTGGCCCCAGAAGATGACTGGTTAGTCAATGACTGGTAATACCCTTCATGAGAAGGGCAATTCAAGCCAGACATAGTCACAGGGGTGCCATAGGAGAAATCACAGAGTTGAGGAAAATGGGAAAAGACCCCTTGTCTCAGGTGCTGACAGCTTCCTTGTGAAATGACCTGAAAAATGTGGTAACAGGGCTGGCCGAACGGTGCATTGGTTAAGAGCTGGTTTGGGGATGCCAGTGGCCCCGGTTCGGATCCCACATGTGAGGGCCAGTGACACTGCCCTCTATAGCTAACAACAGCTCCACCTGGAGGTGGGCTGTGAGAGCCCCGGCAACGGTGTAGGCTGCAGCCCTGCTGCAGTGGGCTGCCATAGGCTACAGTGAGTGGCCGGCAGCCAGCGTGAGCTGCCAAGAGCAGCGGTGAGCGATCATCCAGAGGCTGGTGACTGATCTGCCTCATCTGGGAAGAGTGCAATGATGATACCAACATGGACCAGTGAAGCAAAGTCTTCCGCAACTAGACTGAAGAACAAAAAGACAGCAACTTGTCTGTTCCCCTTCCCCAATTCCCCAATGCCCCAATGCTACTCCCCTCCCCCAATTCCCCAATAAAATCTTTAAAAAAAAGAAAAGGTGATAACATCTGTCCTCCATGCATTCTTATCAGTAAATCTCGGCATGAGAATTTTCTGTCCCTTAGGAGGTGCACATGTACATATCATGGGACTTTCGGTAAAAGCAGCCTGCAGGCTGCGGGGTGCTTTGACTCTGAGCTAAGTTCTCTGGTATGATGTATGTGACTTACAGACCTTGGAAAAAACAATGCTACTTCCTTGTGTGTATCCCAATAAAAGCTGCAGTCAAGCCCGATTTGGAGCTCTTAGTCCAAGAGGCTTTGAGTCCCCTGGCTAGAACTGCTTTTCTCTTTTACTTGTCTCTCTCTTTATGTTTCTGTTTCTCAACCTTTCACTGTCCCTTCCGAATTCCTACAGCCCTGTCGTGCAGAACTCAGCATTATCTCATAACCACTACAGTGGTTTAGGATAACACTATTGCTTTCCTAGACCACTGAAATGACTTAGTCATCTAACCTTTTCTCCCATGACCCATGTTATAAACCACTTCCAGACTCATTTTTCTTAATCATAATTCTTATCATGTCAGTGCCTATTTCCTCCCACCTAATATTATAACTTTAGTAAACACAGACCTTCCATCACTCCATCAATGTAAATAGGGGATTATGTTTTATCTTTGTATCATCATTAACACCCAGCACATTACCTTGCATGTTTTAGACATTCAATACGTAATATGAATTTGCTTAATTATTTGAGAATATTCAATTCTGCTATAGAGGACAAGAAATCAAAAGAGTGGTTGATAATCATAAATATTAAGTGTAGATAATAAGTTAGGCTTAAGAGGTATAAGCAAAACTAATAGGATATATTAAGCACAGTAATCAGAAAACAAGTAATATGTGATACAAAGACAAACTTTAATAATTCTTGTTAACAGGGTAAATAATTCAGTAACCTGGATGACACACCAAAGAGAAATAGAAGAAATAGAAAATATGATGGAAGAGTTTTAACACAGACAATGAGTACATCAAAATTGTTAAATATTTTCATTACCTTATTTCAGTCGTCAGTTCAAATGGAGACTGCAGCCAAGAAATCAAGGGAAGGCTGAGTTTCAGGACAGCAATGGAAGAATTAGGAAAGATCATCAAGATCAAAGATGTGTCCTTAGAGATCATAGCTAAGACCACCCACACTTTCATGTCCTGAATGACTATGTACGAATGTTAAAGATGGACAGTAAAGAAGACTAATTGAAAAAAAAAAATGATTTACTTAAAATATGGTATTGGAGGAGATCTCTATGGTAATCTAGACCGGGGCCAGCAAATTTTTGAGACGGAAGAGCCAGCAGGGGTCAGCAAACTGCGGCTTGTAAACTGCAGGCTCCGAAGTAAAGTTGAAAATGAAAACTATCATAGTTTCATTTATAAAATTTTTAAATGATACTATTCACATAATGGTGATTATGTAAAAATATATTTAGGGACAAGATTTGCTCTTTCAGGGGTTGGCAAACTTTTGAGAGGAACGTACCCAACGAGCTTCATGTGGCTCACGAGCCGCAGTTTGCCGATCTCTGGACTAGACCACCAGAAAGATGAATAAGTAGGTCCTGGAGCAAATTAAGCCTGAAACATCACTGGAGGCAAAAAGTGACAAAATTGAAGCTGTTCTAGTTCAGGCACATCATGAGAAGGCAGGTTCTTTGGAAAAGACAATAATGCTAGGAAAAATAGAAGACAGCAGGAAAAGGGAAAGACTGAATATGGGGTGGATTCACTCCATCAAAGAAGCCACAGGCATGCGTCTACAGGAGCTGAGCTGGGCTGTAGGGAACAGGATATTGTGGACATCACCCATTCCTAGGGTCATCAGGAGTCACAGCCAACTCAACGGCAAATAGAGCACACATGGTGGAACAAACAAAGGTATTGCTTAGAGCTAAAATGAGATGGAAAAATTTATTTAGGATCCTGTGACCTCTGGATGGACATTCATTGTACATCTAGGTCAGCCACCCATGGATGATACTTGATGTGGCCCAAACAAATATATGGTTCCTATAGCCAATGACCCAAACCCCCGTTTTCAGAGAGACACGGAGGCAAGAACAAGGGGCCACAGCTACATTTCATAATTTCAGGAACTATAGATTTACCAGTTTTCTAAACAAGGATTTCCTCTATACAGTATCTGATATGTTCAGATACTTTCATTTTGGGACTTAAGCAAATAGCTAAAATCCTGTGCACTTTTCCTCTCTCCCATAATGTCTCCCTTCACATTAATCAAGATGCTTACTAAAACTGAGGGTTTACCTTAGGGAAGTTCAGGGCAAAGCAGAAAACAGCTTGTCTATTCAATGACAATCAAAACTCATGAGAATCACTGGTAAGCCCATAGGGGCTTCACTAAGAAAATTGTGTGAATCAAATTTCAGGCAGAGTCTAGCCTCTAGGTACTGTTCTGTAGGCTTCAATTAAGGGTTTAATTCTCTATTCACTGCTGTAAATCATAGCTGGCCACAGAAAGCCATTCTTAACCACAACCCCCTCCCACATAATCACCCTGAAGCAATAACATTTCACAGCTTGGACATAAAGCACTGACAGATTTTTGCAATAAAATGTTGACCTTTACTGTTAAAAAATGTTTTACGACTTCTGACACACCATTTTCTTAATAAAAAGATATATATTCACTTCATGAATTAAAATAGCATAAACAATTTAATTTTGTGGAAGATATGAACCACAATATGTTCCAAATGAGAGAAATTTATTTTCATACCTCTCTACAATTTTAAAATAATGATAGATCATGCTTTCTTTTTTAAGGAAAATAACCATTCACGCCAACAACACCTTCAATGGGAACACCAGACTTATCTATTTAAGAAGAATATCTGTATGACTACAGAACCTCCATGAATTTGGAAAATCTGAATCTTAACATTATGTGCTAAGGGCGCTTTGAGGCAAAAAGCAACATAAGAGAAAATGCCTTTGAGTAGAATCTACTTTCACGCTATTGCTTTAATTCATCCACCTAGTGCTTTATGGGGCATTCAAATGTGCATTAAAATCACAGAAGAATCAAAGGAAGATGAGAAAGTGTCCTGGAAAACTGGACAAAACTAATTTTTAAACAGCTTCTTTAAAGCAGAACAAGGGAACATTCAGCCGTAGGAATTTTTGCTGGGCTTCATCACACAAATGCTCATCAAAGGGGCTTAGAGATCCCCAAAGAGAAATCTTTAGAGGGTCTCTTTAATATATTTTTCTCTTAATATATGTAGTTGTAGTCTCCAAACACATTTCTAAAAGCAAAAATGAAAATTATCAGACTGTGAAAATGACATGCAACATTTCTGGGTATTAGCAATTCCACTAGAATATACATCTGTGCATGTAGTTTTTGAGCATGTTTATATGACATCATTTGAGCTGTCAAGTTGTAGACAGAAAAAAAAAAAAGACAGAATAATGATGTGGCACAGAATGAAATTTCACAGGACTTTTATAACGGCTTGCCCAACACACACTTAAACATTTAAAAAGCTAAGATAATATATGGCATAATTTATGTTTCCACTTCAGAATCACTTGAGGTAAGAATAGAGACAAATTCGTCATCCAATACCTTTATGCTTACCTAGAACTATGCGAAGTTTTAGCCCAGAGTATCTTGAAATTAACTTAATCTAGGAGTGACTTACAGGCAACTAGACACATTCTTGCAAGGGGTAAGAATTCAAATATTTTCTGAAAATGACAGAGAAGCTGAACAAACCATTCATTTATTGATGAATATCCTTAGGAAGCGTCCATGTCTTATTTAACTTTATATCACCAAAATCCAACACATTTGGGGAGCAGATACGTATTCAGCAAAAGCATACAAATAAACCGATTTTTTTAAATGTATCTCTACCTGTCAATACATATTCCCCTTGTATGCTCAGAGAAAAAATTATGTTTATGAACACAAAATGCCTATTAGCCTCCTTGGGCCAAAAATAGTTTAGAGCCTCCATTCATAGTATAGGATAACCATTGATATTTCTGTAATTTTCTATGGGGATTTATAACATACTGTAACAGTAGTTACCATTTACAAGTTCAAAGTTATTTTGAAGTGCTAAGAGATAGTCAATGATAAAGGTTTCTCTGCAGGGAAAAGTGTTTGGGAGTATAGTTTCCTTGGTTCCCTACAGGATTTCACAAATCTTTCTCTGCAAGGAATTTATCTTCAGCAATCTCTAGTCTATTACATCTGCCCAGAAGGCCTCAGAAATGCTCCATTGCTGGTGGTAGGTCATACATTCTAGAACAATTGAATTAGTTGAATGATAAAACTAAAATATGTTTGCTCAAAAGCTGCTTTACAGAACCATATTACTTGGATACTTAAAAAACATGATTATCTACTGCTTTGAGTAATACTTTAAATGCAAAATCACCCCACAGACACACAGTGTTCACTGTGGCCTGAAATGCCACTTTTTCTCCTCTGCAGCACTCACACCTGAGTGAGCTATGCTAAACATTCTAAAAAAAAAAAGAAAAAAAAAAAAATTCTTTACTTTCACAACATGTAATCAAAACATACCATGTACTTTACTCTCCATCTATTGCCCTGTTTATCTGCCACACAATATTCATGCATCAGATTCATTACCAAGTCAGCCTGGTGCTCGAGGCTCTCTGCACACTGACTGAAACCTACACTTTCTCTTCCTCCTCCATTCAGGAAAACTCCATCACCTTCAAAATGTCACAGCCAACATTTCATTGTTAGACATTTCCTTGCCTTTGCTTGTGTTGTATTTTTTGCCCAAAACATCCTCCTCTCTATGTTGTAAGCCATAGTTATTTTTCAAAGCTCATTTCATGTCAAATATATTCAATTAAGTCTTTCCTAACATTTGGAGAACACAATATTTTTCTTTTCTTTGAGCAATGGAACAACGTGTTGTTGGAACTATTATCTGCACTAGATTTGAGGTTAGGATACTTGAATTTGAGATTCAAATGTGGTTCTTACTAATTGTATAATCCTATTGAATTATATTAATCTCTCTTCCTCCCCTGTAAAGTGAGCACAATATCTATAGTATTCAATTATTGCTTTCACTGACAAATGTTTGTAGAAATATCTAAGAGTTGGTACTCTTTTGCTGCTACACTATTTTAAATCTTATTTTCTCAAAAATCTAGATGCCCTTTTAAAAACCTATTCTTTTGTAGTGTCAGCATCATACATCATAGTTATAGTTATTATTAATAAATACTAATATAATTAGGGTTTAATGATAGATTTTTGTAATCTAGATAGCATACCTAAGAAAGTGCCTGTGTAACAGTATTTATATAGTGTCTATATAGTTGTAATTTAGAAGTTATATAATATATAGTGAAGTAAATATTCTATATGGTTTGCACTATATATAGAATAGTAAACAGCTCTACCCCTAAATAAATTGCAATATTTTTCAATAATACCTATTTCTAACTTCAGTTTAATTCATACATTCTACAAAACATTTCATTATTTGAACATAATTTAAATTCAAAATGCCATCACATTTAACATTCAGATAATTTCCTTTTGCAAAATAGAAATTGCCACTAAATACTGGATTTTTTTAGCAATTAGCAGAGAGCAAACTATTAGACTTGAATTACACTATTGAGGTATTTAAACAGATATAATTTTTACATGAACTATAGGGAGCAGGAAAAATAAAAAGCAATTTTTCCACATGTATATATACATATACTATTATCTGTTGTGTGTTTTAGATATTTTCCTAATTTGTGCTTTTCTGAATATCATTACATTATGGAAATATCTACAGATATACATATATGTTAGAAACATAATTTACTAATAAAGCAAAGCTTCTTTATTTTTCCTGGGGTTTCAAACTCCAACTAATATGCTCTCAGGTTTGGAAATATCCAAGTATCCAAAATGTGATTTTTCCTATCCCAATATATATATATTTTTTCATTTTTCTTAATACATATGATAAACAGTTTTCATTTATTTTAAATTTGCATTTCTTCATAACAGAGCTCTGAATTAACAGGTTTTCAACAAGGATATGAAATAATCAACTATCTTGTCTATGCAGGATGGTTAGAATTCAGAATAACAGGGCAGGGCCGGCCAAGTGGCACGGTGGTTAAGAGCTGGCTTGGAACGCCAGTGGCCCCAGTTCGGATCCCACATGTGAGGGCCAGTGACACTGCCCTCTAAAAAGAAAAAAAAAAAAAAAAAAAAAAGAACAGGGCACTATAAAATTAATTTAAATTTGATTTATTTTTACTTATTTTAATTTTGATGTAAATATAATGATAGATTTAGGGTCATCCTCTAAATATTGGACAAAGCCATGTTAGACTTAATTTTATCATTGGTGGCTTCCCCAAAATGCCAGGAATAAAGACCATCAACAAATAAAATTCACAACTAGGTTTACACATATCAAATAAAGACTTGGTCTGGGAAAACTGACTACAACCTATTTTCTAGATTATAGTTATGGTTTAACTACAGTATTACATCTGTCCAGTGATTTTTGGCAATAAAAGATATAAGTAAGTGATTACTCTCTTTCTCAGTGTGTTCAAGTGTGTTTGAGAAACACAGAAGTTCGCTATAAATGATCCAACAGAAAAGAAAAGATGGCTGAGACTTAGGATCACAGTTTCCTACGTTTCTATGGAAACCTAGTAGAAATTGTGTTTTGGTTTTTTTGTTGTTTTTTTTTTATGGCTTTTTATTCACATTTCAGTTGATTTCTTTAAATTACTGCTTTGATGCCAACCAAGCATTAAGAAATGGAAATAACAAAAGAGTTGAGTTTGTTAATAATCTGTTTTGAACTTAAGGGTTTTGAAATGACTCAACCCAACTTTCTAAAACCCAATCACCTAATCTTAGTGCTTCAAGTACAGTATTTACTCTACAGTTGCCCTTCCTTCTGGCTTTGTATTATCAGATTTGTAAAAAATATGTTGTGAGGGTGTATTGTTCAGAACTCTGTATTTTCGGTGGAGGTTCACCCCTCCTTTTCTCTTGATCCTTCTGGATCTAACTTCACCCACTCGACATTTCTAGACTTTATACTTACCACATATAAAATAAACCTAATTTATACATCTTTAGAATTCCATAGCTTTTTTTTTTTTGAGGGCAGTGTCACTGGTCCTCATATGTGGGACCCGAACCAGGGTCGCTGGCTTCCCAAGCCAGCTCTTAACCACCGCACTACTCTGCCGGCCCTCCATAGCTTTTAATAGCCGCGGTGAGCGACCATCCAGAGGCCAGTAACTGATCTGCCTCATCCAGGAAGAGCGCAATCACAATACCACCATGGGCCAGTAAAAATGTCCTCCACAACTAGACTGAAGAACAAAAGGATAGCAACTTGTCTGTTCCCCTTCCCTGATTCCCCAACGCTGTTCCCCTGCCCCAATTCCCCAATAAAGTCTTTAAAAAAAAATCCATAGCTTTTTAATCAATTACTATTTTCTTTTTCTGCTTAAAGTTCTGGTTTAGCTCTTCAATGTGTACTTCCAGTATGATTTCAAGAGAGAAAGGAAGAAAGGAGGATGAATGAGAGAACAGTGGATCCACAGTTGGTCAACATGACTTTCCCTCTGAGAAATCCTAATATAGTGAACAGGATTTGGAATTACATTGAAATAATAAATATGAAAGACTATGGAAAAGTTATTTTAATACAAATAAAATGAGTTACAAATCTTTAACAACAACAAAGTAAATAAATGAACATGTTCAATGGGGCCTGAGAAATGAGGGAATAAGAAGAAATATGAATAACCAGGAAGCCCCAGGATGGGGACAAAAACAGATTTTATGAAATACTTATGGAATACACAATAATTCCCATAATAGTTTAGAAATTAAGAAGATTATTATTTAATCTAATATAAATCTCCATTATGGGTCTATGTCATGTCAGAAGTGTTACAAATCCCTGGAGATAAAAATGTGACTACAGTAACATAATTTATGTTCTCAAAGATTTTGTGGTCCAGTAACAGAGACCATCATGTAAATAAGTCAAGCCACTGACTATAACAGGGACCAGCAAAGAGATGTAATAAGAGGTACAAATGAAATATAAAAGAGAGAACAATAAACTCTACCTTGGAAGGTAGAACTGGAGAAAAATTAGAAATAAATTCAATTTAAAGGTGTGGTTACCAATGACAGGGCATTACCTATTTTTATTTAATTTGACAGATTTTTATAAATGGTGTTCTGGGAACTCTCAATCCATTTAATCCTTGTTACAACCCTGTAAACTGGTAGTAGTAGTAGTATCCCCATTTTACAAAAGAGAAAAACTGAGACCCAGAGAAGTTAAGTATCTTGCCTAAGATGGCACAACTAGTCACTGGTAGGACTACAATTCAGATTTACGCCAATGTGACTTTAGAGTTCTTGCTGTTTGCCACCATATACTGTTGCCTTGTTGAGAAAGTTGCCAAATACTGATGCTCACTGTTTTATATAAACTTGTTTTATCATCTGAAATAATCTTGCATCTCTTTAAAGTATATTTTGGAAGTATAAAGCCTGAAATTTTTGTTTTTTTTTTACATTGTCCATGGGCAATAATCTCTTTTCAAGAAACGTTAAAGAAAATAAATGAGAATGTCAGTACTGAAATTCATTTAGTACATCAAGAATGCCTAAATTACTGCCCATGTGCCAGTCCATGATATATTTTCTCACATGTAGATTAAACTTCATTCTACTGAACACAGGGGAGATGAATCAAATGCTTTAAAAAATTGCTTTGGCTTTCTTCCCATGTGGAAGTTAACTTTCAGAAAAGCCCACTGAATATTATTAGTAAGTGACATCCTTTGGAAGAGAATTCTGATTCCCAAGAAGCATTAGCCATTTAGAGGTATGATTCAGGGAATGCAAATCAGGGGATGCCAAGTCAATCCTAGAATGACAGAGAGAAGCCACCAGCTGGGATTCCTTGCCTGGGAATCCAGAACCAGCCACTGCTAACTAGTGTCCTATGTGTCCTGTAAAAACAGTCCTAACATTGATGTAAAGTAGCCCAGAGCAGCTGTCCGGGGTCAGATGAACCTAAGTATAAGTCCTGTGACATAAAAGAAGTTAAATCGCCTCTCTCTCAGATTGCGCTTCTATTAAATGGAATGGTCAAATCATGTATTTTGTGAATAATCAAAATCTCATGGATTTTACACACACACACATACACACTATATATATATATATATATATATATATACATACATACATGTCTTGGGCTGTCCTGTCCTCCCCCCGCCAGTGTTTCAATAAACAGCACATAGTTAAGCAACAAGAATCTGGAGATTACCAATATAGAAAAGGTTATGGGGGTGATACAGAGGCATCAAATGACACAAAGAAGAGGTAAGAATGGATGGATTCAAGACAGAGGTTCATAAACCCATGTAGCATGACAGTAAGCTTAGACTTAAGGAAGGAAATCTCCAGCAAGAAATGTCCGGAGCCACAAAGGGCCAAGGAGTTTGTGTGTGTTAATAAATGAAGTAGAATCTTCTCTTTTAGCTTTACTACTTCATGGTACTCGCCCATTTATTGTTTCTGACCCTTCCTCACACCCAGCTTTCCTGATCTTTCCTCAGCTTATTTATCACTGAGCTCCTCATTCTCTCAGTTATCAGTCCTTAAATATACAGTCTCTGTAATGCAATTGTTCAAGTCAAAAATTGGAAAGCAGTATCTTCGTGGAAAGCTTTACATGTTATTGTATTTAATTAATATCCCATAATGCCTCTGAGAAGGCTCTTACAGTTTACCATGTATGTGTAAACAGATAATATTTAAATATGTATTTTATGCTTCATAAAATATAATCTCTCTTGAGGAATTTAGATGCAGACACAGTATATATTTAGTTTATTTTAAGCTGTAAATTAATTTTCTAATAGACCTAGGAACTTGAATAATCTATCCTATTAATACGTGGAATATGAAAAGATATTTTTAAAACAGGTTATCATTTAAATTCTTACCAGTTCATTATGAAATTTTCCTAGACTGTACACTAAAAAAGGCAAAAAGCCTTTATCAACTGTCATGATTAGTTTGTGGTAAGTACCTTCCACATTAAAAATCTGTTCTAAAAACAGGGGAAGAAAATTCAATGAATCTAAATTGAGTTATGTGTTATACAGACATTCTAGAAATATTTAGAGACAGATACGTCTTCCTGAGCCTCTGTCCTGTATTTGGTACTATTATTCTTGTCTCAGTCATCTCTACATTCTTGTTTTTCTTTTTTTTTTTTTTTTTGTAAGTTTTTATTGAGTAATTGGGGGAGGGGAACAGACAAGTTACTATCCTTTTGCTCTTCAGTCTAGTTGTGGAGGGCATCGCTTCACTGGCCCATGTTGGTATTATCATTGCACTCTTCCTGGGTGAGGCAGTCATTCACTGGCCATTGGAAGGCTGCTCACAGGAGCTCACAAAAGCACCCGCCTGCCTCAGGCCAGCTCCACTGCAGCCTATGCAGTCGCCAGCGATTCGCGGCAGCCCAGCTCCAGGTTGAGCTGTTGCTCACCATCTTAGCTGTAGAGGGCACAGCGTCACTGGCCCGCATGTGGTATCCGAACAGGGGTCCAGCTGCTCAGAGCTGACATCCCAAGCCAACTCTTAACCAACGAGCCACTTGGCCAGTCCTCTACATTCTTGTTTTTTATGATTTACACGTTCTGTTTCCCCTTCATCCCCTCTGATGATTAGCTGTTCCTCTTCCTCCTCATCTTCCCCCACCAAAATTTTGACATCCTCTAGGTTTCCAGTTTTTTGATAGCTGTCCACTCTGGTTCACACTCTTCAAGGTGATGATCTCATACACATTCAGTATTTTACCTCTGATATCATGAACCTTAATTCATGTGTTTCAACTTTGACTTCTCCCCACATTTTCCCATCACATCTCCAATTCAGGGCTAGATATTTCTGTATTCCTTGTTCCTGTATCTAACCAATCACCAACCCTTCTAAGTTTACTTAATAGTAATAATAATAATAATAATAATAATGATGATAATAATACAACCTGAGCCTTCCAACTGGACTCCTGCCCCACCCCAGCCACTTTTACCAATAACCATCCCACTCTTATCATTTCATCCTTGCACTACTCTCATAGTTACCTAAAAGGTCCCCTTACCTGAAATTTTGCCCCTTTTAGATCCATTCTCCACATAATTGGCAAAATGTTCCACTAAAACTGCATATCTGACCTTTTTAGGCCCTACTTAAAATATGTCAATGGCTCCCAGTGGTTTACAGAATAAAATCCAAGCTCTTTAGCCTAACATAAAATGAGGTTCTCCAAGTTTTCAGCTTCACTTTTTTGTTCTCTCTGCATTAAAATTTGTACCTCAGAAGTATTTACTTTCATGAAATTGACAACATTTATAGGGCTTCTCACATCCAGCCTTGTGCTCAAAAATTCCCTCTTCATCTCTCCATCTTTTTACTAGTGCTCCTTGTATAACTCCATATTTGAAAGATCAACATACTCAGGATGCCTTTCTGGCTCACCTCATATGTACCTCCTCCCTTCTTCCACATTAATATGTAATAATCTCTATTCTGACACCAGTAATACTGTGCTATTTTTATACCTTTCTATATAGATCTACTCCACTAAACTATGAACTCATCACAGGTAGATGTATCTATGTATTCAATATAGAATTTATTGAGTACCTATAAAGCACCAGGAAATGAGTCAGAAGGTAAAGAAAAATATTAACCAAATATTTTTCCCTACCCATGCATATATTACATACCAATTCTAGGCACATATTAAGTAAAAATAATTTTCTCCATTTTATGCTACATATTTACATATTGATATTTCATAGTACGTCTTATTATTTATACACTTTATTGTTGATAAATGTACCCAGTAGAAACATCCATCTGTGTGTGCTTATTTGTGATAGCTTACCCATATGCCTTGGGGCTTTAAGTGGGGATATTGCAACCCCCAAATTAATTTGACTTTTATTACTGATTTAGCTCAAAAGTTCAATCCATCAAATGTTATGTGCATATGACCTAACTGTAGTACTATACATGTTAAGGGCAAATTGTAATGAGCAGTTATACAGGACAGGGCTGAAGCCACTGAACTCCATCACCCTCCTCTGAACCTTAAGACATGTGTGTCCAGAGCCACTGGTTGATTGAGTGCATCCTGCCAGTCCTCGCTCAGTGGCTATACTGTTAGTTATCCTTTAATCTACAACAGGTCATCTAAATGCTAAGGAAATAAATAGTTGCATGAAAATATGACCCTTTATATAACTAATAAGGTACTTAGTATGTCCAAATGTAACTCAGCAAGAGCTAAAATGGTTCATTTTTCCAAGGGCGAAAATTTAATGCTATTATTCAACCTCTTCACACAGCATATTTCTAAAAGAGATAATAGTCCTTAGATATAAATCCACTCAGTGTCCTTAGAAATGGATCCACCAGTAGTATTTTTCCCTTGGCTGTGGTGTTATATAGCAAACATCAGGAAAAGACCATTTCCAGCAGAGATTTAAGGGATTAATCTCTTAAAAAACAGTGTGTCTCCAGATAAGGTTGCTGGACTTAGTAAGAAAAACTACAAGACACTCAATTAAATTTGAACTTCAGATAAACAACAAATAGTTTATCTGAAATTCAAATTTAACTAGGTGTCCTATACTTCATCTGTCAATCCTACATTCTAGGTAGTGTAGACAAAAAGTACAATATCATGTTTATGTAACAAAGTTAAAAATATTACTACCATCAAAAGAATAATTTTCTTTCACTCCACTGTACATTTTTTGCTTTTGTTATATGAATGTATATGACATATATGTTTGTATATATATATATGTACACACATATATATGTATATGTACATACATATATATGTATATGTGTGTACATATGTATATGTGTGTGTGTGTGTGTGTGTGTATGGGGGAGTGCCAAAAAATGTATACAAGTGACACTTTGGTCAATGTTGCTCAAGCAGTAGTTCACCATAATCAGAAGTGTCTGGATGCTGATGGTAACCACTTTGAGCACCTCTTGTAATTGCAGAAGTCAAACGTGGCTTGTATTCATCTTTTGTTATTGGTATATATACTATTATAATTTTAATCGTATTTTTCTTTCTTAAAATGTGTACATTTTTTGGCACCCTCGGTGTGTGCGTGTGTGTGTGTGTGTGTGTGTGTGTGTGTGTGTGTTTGAGTATCCATCTCTTCTCATTTTGCCATTTCAGATCAATTACTCTTGCAACTTTCCATAACTCAGAAGAGTATTGACCTCTCATTAGCTTGGTTATCAAGGTTGATTTTCTTGTTGGGTGATAACAGCAATCTCATTTCAATAATTATAGTCAAAATGAGAGAGTAATAGGAAGCCCTGTAGGTTTCTATTTTAGGTTTCTACTGTTCAGAATGTTTGTTCCCTGGCGTTTACAGGACTTTATGATAATTGGCCCATTATGTCAGATACTGTCTTCTTATGGATATGGGTTATTGAAAAATAAATGGCAGCCTAGGAGACAGAAGGCAATTTAAATAATCTTCCTTTTTATGTTGTTTTCAGTAAACCACTCTTTATTTGATGTGAGCTTCACATATACCTAGGATTCTGAAGGCTTGGCATGTTTTACTTTGGCAGTAATTTTAAAAGGGAATGTAAATGCAATATTTAAAATTATTTACATGCAATACAGCAAAAGGGCAAGCTATTTCAGTACAGATCTCCAAAGATCAATTCTAAGAACAAAACTCAGAGGGTGTTTTCTCCCTGAGTCTCTGCCACTTATTAGCATGTTATCCAGCAATCATTTTCATTTCATTAGTAAAATATCACACCTTTTTAGCAAATTAAGAATAATGCCATGTAATTCTTTTCCGCTTGAGGAATACAAGGGACCACAGAGAGAGATAAAGTGTGTACCAAGTTAGATCTTTTGTAAATACCACTGTACTGAATATAGCAGCTTTTCTTAATCCTAAAAACAATTTTGTTTCAGGCAAGAGATAAACTGAATTAGCACGCAGATAGCAAGCTGCACTTTACAAGAACACTATCTCTTCCTGCCTGAAATAACCTTTCACAAACTAGTTTCAAAATTAAGTACTCAACTATTAATTTATTTTTCTCTCATCCTGTCTAAAGAATATATGTGTGCATAAAATATGTTCATACACACAAAAATCAAATTGTACAGAACATGTAAATTAGTAAGTAATTATTCATATATCAAAAAGTAATTCACCAAAAGATTTACTATAGCTTTCTTTCCAGTTTTGACACTCAGGGTACTGGACATTTTTAATTGAATTAAGACATTTTATATAGCTGTTCCACAGAACAATATCAATCTATGCCCACTTTCAAATTTTGCATCAAGGACAAAATTTAACACTGCTTGATATTTAAAATGTAAAGATAGGACCCCTACATTCACAAAAAAACCACAATTAGAATAAGTATTTATGTCTCCGCAGTCTTAAATAAATCTTCCCAACTGTGTTTGGTAAATATACATATAATTAGTTGGTTTCATTATATTGTCTAATGTGATGATCTTGCTTTGTAAACAGTATATAAGGAATTAGAATAATTGTAATGGCTAACATAATCCATAGATTTAAATGAAAACCCTAGTAGTTATGATATAATGAAGTACATAATTCGGCAACACTCACTGATGCTTAGATTTAGATAGTACTCCAGTTATTTTTATATTCTGTCAAATCAGGATTTCCCTTACACCCATAAAAAAATGTTAGTCACAGACCATCAAATAGTCTGTCAATAATATTTTGTTAGCATTATTAAAATGTCAATTCTTAGTGAAATAGTTCTAATAGTGTATTTAATAATTATTTGACATATAAATAAATGCATTATTATAGTTGACAAATATTGAGGACCTTCTATGTTCCAAACACTGTTTTAGGCACTAAAAATACATTCATGAGCACAGCAGACAAAAATTCTCCAAGCACACAGCTTAGATTCTTTTAAAGGAAAAAATTGTGCCAGGAAGATTTAAGCATTATCTGTGTGATTAATACACATTATATGAGGGCCAGTGACACTGCCCTCAAAAAAAAAATAGAAATACACATTAATATTTAGGTCTTTCTGAAAGTATTTACTGTGATCTACAATATCTTTGATAGATACTGTGGAAATTTTAAAACATAGCCTGCATTCAAGATGTTTGTAAATTCATGTATAAGACAGCCATAACTGTAAAACATAAAATGAAATGCATAGATCCAAAATGTCTTGCAACTGAAGAGAAACAACTGATTCTAAAAATTCAAAAGGTTGGACTTCTTCTGTCTGACTTATTTCACTTAGCATCATACCATATGACTCTACTCTATAAAACTGAAAGCAACAAATACACAAGACAAAGAAACAAAAATTCATAGACACAGAGAATAATTTATTGGTTACCAGAGGCTAAGGAAAGAGTTGGTAGAAGCAGTTAAAGGGGATCAAATACATGGTGATGGAAGGAAAACTGATTGTGGGTGGTGAACATACAATGCAATATATAGATGATGTGTTATAGAATTGTACACTTGAAACCCATATAATTGTACTAACCAATATCACTCCAATAAGTAATAAATACAATTTTTTCAAAAGGGATTGGAAAAGGCTTTGTGAAAAATATTTAATGTTTCTATGAGTTTTGAAGGATTGGTATATAAAGAAAGGGTATTCTACCTTTGATGCTTCAGGAACAGAATGAGTACAAACAGGTCAGGCCTTCTATTTCAATACTTTGGAGAGAAGGAGAGAACCATATGACTGGAGCATAGAGTTAATGGACAATTATGGTCCAAGATAGGGGAAGAAATGGTGGGTTGAAGGGAGATTATCATGCATCTGAAAAGTAATAGACATTTAGTTGTCATTCTATAGGTAGTAGGGAACCAATGAGGATCTTTGAGAAGGGGTGTGGTGTGTTAATCTGATTAAGATAACAAATTTAAATTTAACTGGTATAATAGAAAGCAAATTTTAATCCTGATCAAGCATATACAGTATGTTCAAGAATAGATTTTTTTTAAGTAAGCTATTTACTAAATGAATTGTATTATACATTAAGATTCATATTTATCTAACAGTTCTAGTTTTGGCAGAGTTTTACGGCTTGGTGTGGTATTTGACTTTTACATTTTTGGTTTTTTTTGTTGTTGTTGTTCTTAAATCTCTCATAGTCAGGTATGTTTTCAGTTGCAGATCACATAACTAGCTTCATCAAACATCCAAAATATTTATGTGTGAGTTACTGTCACTAAAAAGGCAGTGTGCTACGTATATGGACATGTATATGGACAATGAGAAAATATGTAAGTATGAACAACTTTTCTTTCTGTATGATATCAAAGGCAATCAAAGCATGATTTTATTAATCACTTATTCAAAAAATCAATCTTTGATAAAAAGTTGAAAATCTTATTTACAAATCTTATTTACAAATGCCTTGAACCAAGTTACTGTTTAAACAACATTTATACATGCAGTCCTGAGCCTCAGTTTTCTCACCTGGAAATAGTAGTGATAATATCTCAATTTTAAGTTGTTACGAGGATCAGATATATACGCTTTGCCTGTGCTATATTTATTCATCATAACAGCCTTGTAATTTAGCTATCATCACTACCATTTTGCAGGTGGATAAACAGGCTCTGATTCAAGTCCCAGGACAAAACCTTCTCCATTTCAAGCACCCTATCATGCTGATCCTCCAATATTGTAAGTCATACAAGTATTGTGAATGCAGCAATGAAAATAATTATGTATAGGAAAGGTATAGAACCAAATGTTTTCCAAAATATTTAAGAGTTTCTTTCTTTTACAGGAGTTGTATTCAACATTGGAAATGAAAATACTCCAAATAATCTCCCGCCACTTATTTCTACATTTTTGAAACAAGTGTGTAAATGATTTATATGAATCATATGGGTCTGTGAAACTAGAATATGCAAGTTGACTTAATGAAAAAGAGTTAACAATGCAAAGTACTACCCATTTGGTATTCTTGTTTCTAACTTATTCTTACACTCTAGGGAAATTTCATCATGTAGAAATTTTACCTTTCAAGAATTTGCGTGCATATATGGTTTCTATTACTACACTTTGTTTATGTGCAAAATGCACTATATTAGAAGCTAGAGAAATATCAGGTTATACTAAATATTAATATGAATACCTTTTTTAAAATTTAAAAATATTTTTAATTTTATTATCCCTTAAATAAAAGGCATAATTATAACTTCAGATAATGCTAAAAATTCTATATGTATTTCCTTGAATATTTTTCTCATTGGTTATGTTTTATTTTTTTAATTAACCCACTAAGTTTATAAAATTTGCCTTAATTACCTGGAATATCTTCTGTAATTACTTGCTCTTTAAGCGAAGAACTAAATAAGACTATTCATTTTTAAAATGAAGTTTAAATGTCACTTCATATTTATCTAACACTTCTATATTCAGAAGCAAAGCTCATTTTTTAGACTTCAGGAAAAGTATTTACATGCTAAAGTCTGGAGTGTTCAAAGTGAAGTTGGAAAACACACTGTCACCATTTTACAACGTAATAGGTAATATTAATGATCCATCTGGAGCCTGTTCTCTTTATAAGTCTCGTATAATAAAGAATATGGTTGGTTTTATTTGCCTGAAGTTAACTGAGAACTAAAAATAGCACTTCATGAAAGTATAGTTAAGTTCTTTGAAAATAATGCCATGAAACAAATGCCGTCACACTCTCCTTCATAGGCGGTATAGAAAGAATATTTGAACTTGAGTCTAAAGGTATGGATTCAGAACCCAATTCTGAAATTTATCTATGAGAACCTGGTTACATTTCTATCTATATAAGAAAGGCACTAGCCACAATCAATTCACTGTCCCTACCCCATGTCACCTATGCCTACCTTAGATACATTTTTCTTCAAGTAAGAACGGTCTTTTTCAGGAAGCCAGTGCAGTAAGTGCAGAACACTTAATGCACTGTAATTGGTCTAATAAGTCATGACTAGCCTCCTCCATCTTTCCAGAAAAATCTCTTCCCAGCTTCTCTTACAGCTAGTGACCTAATTTTCACCAATCAATTGTTAGCAGAAGACTGTTGGAGATATTCTAGATTTTTTTTTTTTTCCTTCAAGGATAAACGATGAGAACCACTCTCAGAAATTCCTTCTGATATTCTTTTCCTTTTTACTTGTTTTGAAAAGAAATCTATAGTTATACCAACCATCTACTACCAGCAAGTAAAATGCAAGATGAAAACGATTTGGATGGTGGCAAAGAAACTGAATAATAAGAATGCGGGTGATTGAGCCCCAGGCCATCTCTAGACTGATTTCCCACAGGTGTCCTGTTTTTGTCCACAGTTTCTTTTGCTGTGCAGAAGCTTTTTAGTTTGATATAGCTACATTCATTTGTTCTGGCATTTACTTCTCCAAGGCAACTCTTTTTTTGCAATATTTAAGAGATTTAGGTAATGCTTTAAACTGCTTTTCAATAATTTTTGGCTGTTGGGCTAATGTTTCCTTGAAAATCACTACATGTTTGAAGTTGGCTTCAACATTCAGCCTACCTTTGTTTGGGACACACAAAGATAAACTAAAGTTTAAGGTGGTCACAGATTACACAAAAATCAACATTATGAGGGAACACTTGACCCTGAGCAGTTGTAAAATACTTAAATACTTAAATTGAACGTAAGAGACAGATCCGTTTGCAAAAAGAAGCAGTCCAATAGGCACAGAAAGTAGACTGAAAATATCAACATGTTTATTTTAGGCTGTCATATTATTAGTTAATATATTGTAAGTTTAAAATAAAATGATAAAACACTACACAAAAATTTAAAACAAATGAATTTGTTTTAATTTTGATACTTTGTTTTCTAGAAAATAATTCACTTCTCTAGGGTTTAGGACAATGTTCAACATATATTAATAATTGAGTATAAATGTAACTAAATATATTCAATTGTTTTGAAATATAAAAAATTTATTACCATGTTTCCCCAAAACATGGTAATACATGGGTCTTACATTAATTTTTGCTCCAACAATCTACATTTATTCATTTATTCATGTACAAAAATCTCTATTTATTCAATGTCATGTCTGGCTGACAAGCTTAACTGGGGTTTATGTTTGGGGTAGGGCTTATATAATCAATATCCTGAAAAATCATGCTAGGGCTTATTTTCCAGTTAGGTCTTATTTTCAGGGAACCATGGTAAGTTCCCTTCCAGCACTAAGGTTTCTTCATTCTATGAGGAATAGATAATTGAAAACAAAATAAAATAGTTCCAGAAGTTAATAATGTTCTATTGGACGCAATGTTTCTTCCACCTTACATATCCCTAAATGCAACTAAAGTTCAATGAGTATTCATAGCATTTATGTGAATTGTCCCAATTAGCCACACTTTAGGTACTATGGTTAAGTAAGCAATGTGTTAATTTCAAGATGCAAAAGGTTGACTAAAATGGAAAAACAGTCTTCTGTTCAAGAAGAACAACAGGAAAAAATGTATGCACTACACAAATATAAAAAAACTTTTTTAAAATCAGCAGATGGACCTCCTATATTTTAGAAACTATTCACGAAGAGATGTGTATATATTTTTAGCAAGATATGAAGCAATGCATAGGGATATAAGTTACCAAATGTGTATTGTTATGCTACAATATACTCTTTTGCACCTTTTAAAAAGTCACTTTAAAAAAACCTGTGATATGCCATAACTGGAAGGTAAATTGATTTCAAGGAAGCAGGTACTTCAATAGACTCCATAATTTATAATTCCCTATTAGTCATTAAGTAGTTAAATCTAGTACAGTTTATATAAATTACCACTTTGCTAAAACATGTATTTGTGTATATGCATGTGTTCTTTAATTAATTTTTTTCTTACATTACATTTAAGAAGAAAGCAACAACTAAGGTAACCATACAAATGAGTCAGATGTAACCAATGATTTAAATATTCTGAGATTATCCATAGGAGGATTACAGGTTTTAGTTAATTATTTCTCCAGGTATTAAAATGTACTCCAGTGGCTTTTAAGTATATTCAGCTTTTAAATTAACCCCTTTGGAAATCAGAAAATGTCTCTTTCAACATGTATTTCTTTTTTTATATTGGAAAGGAGCTTAGCTCCTTTACATGTTAATATTTAACATGTAATGCTACATCTTCAACATTGTGTAATCTGATTGTTTTTACAAATAGATTAGAAAACTCAGAGATTTGTTGCTAAATTACAGCATGGAGCATCTCTGTATGAAAATACAACCCTCAAAAAAGAAAGACTATTATATCAAGATGACTCAGGATCCAATATGAAATTAATTTATAGTTCCAGTCTGTGCCTAGTGAGTAGACCCTACATCAGCTATTGTGAAAACCAAGGTGACATTAACTGGAATGCAGTGTAGTGCCAGATCTTAGTCCACTTAACTATCTTTTCTGTGCCAGACTTACTCCTTCCAAATCCAAATAAATAACACTTGTATTATATTCACATCCCCTTTTGCAGCAGTTCACACAATTCCACATACTTGTTTTATTTAGTTCTAGCCACATTATAGTGCATTAGACCACAGGTCCATTGCCAGCTATATTTCATGCATAAGATATCAAGGGAGAAATTTCCCAACTTTGTAGGAAAACAATGGGCTACTCAAAGAACCCAGTATTGTTCTGTGACACACTAGGACTGGATACCAGAGACAGTTTACCCAGAAAATCTCTATATTTTGATAGATGAAGACCAGAGAGGAGTTCAAAGTAAGGCAAAGGGAAAGTAGCATATCCTAGAACATAATCTAGGAAGCAAGGCAAAGCAGTAATTTCCCTTATTCACATGATGCCAAAATAATGTGTACTGTACTCTACAGAGGACCCTTTGTTCCAATTCTGATCTTCCAATGTGGTATTAATTATGTCTGTAACCACTTACCTCTATGGTATATTGCATTTGTTCTAATAAATGAACCACAGGTCTCATGTCCCTGACCACAGAATTCAATTCCTGATTCCTGGCAAGGAAACCAAATGCTTTCATTAGCTCATTTATTCTTAAATACATCAGCCCTATATTACCTATTCCAGAGTTCTTATGAAGTTGTGATAGGACAAAGAAGTAAACTTCTTAAAGTGACTGTAAAATTATTGATCCTTATAAATTATTATGTGCATGTTTAGACAGACCATTAGACTATCCCAGTCCACTGTTTGCTGTGGTTATCATTGCAAAACAATTTGTTTCCAATGAATCCTGCTGCATTTATTTTGGCTTGTATAAATCTGGAATTTGTAATGCTAGCAGTTCCTCAATCAGAATAACACTTTGACGGAAAGAATGATCATATTATTCATAACGTGACAAAGAGTGCTTTCAGAAGAAAAACTTCAAACGTGTTTGAAAAAAATAATGCAAACAATTTCTTTTTTTTTTTTGAGGGCAGTGTCATTGGCCTTCATATATGGGACCCGAACCAGGGCCACTGGCGTCCCAAGCCAGCTCTTAACCACTGTACCACTTGGCCGGCCCAACAACTTCTTTTTAAAGTCTTTCTTTTTTCCCTTTAAAATGATGTGGATCCATGATGTTTCAGTCAAATGTTTTTTTGATTCATTTCAAACATAAGCAAGGCAATTGATTTGATTAGTATTTATAAAGAAAGCACTGCATTTTGGTTCACAATGCACCACATGGGAAAAGGAAGCAATGGTTTAATTTCACATATTGTTTGGATTTCTGGACTAGCAATTAACATTTTAAAGATAGATTATCGATTTGAAAAATTATTTGGAAAATCATATCTGGTGCTTTTCAATTTTAAAGACACTAAATGTACAGCTAAATATATGTCCACATTTCAAAACTTAAGTAAGCTAGTATGTATTTAGAGGACAACAAAATGATTTAATGTTAGCATACTTAGAGCTATTGATTGAGAAATATATGGCAAAAAGAAAATACATTTTAAAACCATGCGAGGTCAGATAATTAGGTGCGCAAACTCATCCTAGAAATAATACTACATACCTCATTGCGAATGAGGTATGGTCACCTTAGAAATACTCCCCTTGGAAAGCTATGCACTCATGTCAATGCCTAGTCCACCCTTAGAAACAATTTTGGAAATCTTTTTCTGGAATGCCCATCAGAGCTGTTGTATTACCCTTGATGTCCTGAACGTCATCAAAATGTCTTCCATTCATTATTTCCTTTATTTTCAGAAAAAGAAAGAAGCCATTGGGGTTTCAGGTGAATAGGAGGGTGCTCCAATACAGTTATTTGTTTACTGTCTAAAAACTCCCTCATAGGCAGTGCCATGTGAGCTGGTGCATTGTCATGATACAAGAGCCATGAATTGGTGAAAAGTTCAGATTGTTTTCATCTAACTTTTTCACACAGCCTTTTCAGCACCTGCAAATAGCAAACTTGGTTAACTGTTTGTCCAGTTGGTACAAATTCATAATGAATAATTCCTCTGATATGAAAAAGGGTTAGCAGCATCATTGCAACAAGTTTGTGAACCTAATTGTCAGACCTCATATAACTATCAATAAATTAAGAAGTTACTTTTTTGAAGTTGACACTGTAAATCTCTAGGAAGACTCTATGTTCCTATTTTGAAGTCCTTAAATATGACATTCAAAATAAAGAAGACATCATATACAAATGTAAATAATGTAACAACGGATTGAGTTTCTGTACTTCTTATTCTCTTTATAAAATGTTGTCATGAGAAGAACTCACTTGGTGTCACATTTTCTTCTAACAAGCCTCTTCGAAAAATAAAGCAGCGAAGTCTAATATTTTTTCATCTAGAGTCTCTATTCTTTTAAATTTTGAAGAACACAGATAAGCTTGAAAAAATCTTGCTCTCAGGCCAGTCGAGTGGTGCGGTGGTTAAGAGCTGGCTTGGGACGCCAGTGGCCCCGGTTCGGGTCCCATATATGGGACCAGTGACACTGCCCTCAAAAAAAAAAAAAAAGAAATATCGCTCTCTTCCACAGTCCCCTACCAACAACAGCAAATGAAGAGTACATAGTTATTCTGCACTTTCCCACATGCCTTTACCTACCATACCACGTTCACTCCAATCTGCCCAAAGCAGGATATGTGCTTGAGGTCAGATCCAGCAAAGCTGCTTTAATTAAACATTTCAGTGCTCTTAAGGACATCATCAAGATTGTAACACACGGCCGGCCAAGTGGCGCGGTGGTTAAGCGCTGGCTTGGGAAGCCGGCGGCCGGGGTTCAGGTCCCACATATGAGGGCCAGTGACACTTCCCTCAAAAAAAAAAAAAAAAAAACAAAGAAGAGTGTAACACACATACATTTAGACATTTAGGTATCTTTGAATCTAAATCTTTGATGCTTTGAAATAAAACAATTGCATTTACGAGAAATATTCGAGAAAATGTTTACAACAAAGTATATTAATGCATTTTAGAATAATATTTGAATTACTAAGACTGTGCCAGTGTTTAAATAATTATTTAGAAGTAGATATTACAAGAAACTGTCTAATTTGGGGATTCTTAAAATGGTTGTTTAATTTCTTTTTTCAGCTTAGAGAGTATATTTTATTTTTATTATAAAAATACCTAACTGTGTATTTATTCTAAAGTTTTCTGACCCGTTGAAAGACTAAATACAGAACAAAACCCAAATTTTACATTTAAAAAGACTAAATTCTCTTTACCAAGGACAAAGTTAGTAAAATTAATAAAATTGCCTCTTATGTTATTTTCACTCAGAGTAGTAGAGCTAGAAAAAAATAAAAAACATTGGGATAAGTTATACAATCAACCTTATAGTTTAGCCAATCTTAATTTACTTGAGTCCTCATACTATTCTAAACAATCTAAATATATTAAGCCATTGCTACATGGAAAAACAAAGCAGGAATGTCTTCTAAGTGGCACTACTGATAATTTTCAAAAGACACCTAATTCTGAAATTTGGAATTGACTTTTTTCCAGGGCCCATCAAACTCCAAGTTAAGTAGTTATTTCAATCTAGTTGTGGAGGGTGCAGCTCAGTGGACCATATAGAGGTCAAACTAGAAACCTTGGTGTTATGAGCACTGCACTCTAACCGAGTTAACCAGCTGCCCCTGGAATTGACTTTTTAATTCAAGGATATCTTCTTTAATTAGAACTCACTTTCCTCCTCTAAACATAGAGGTAGACTGTTGCTATAATGGATGATTCTTTGATAAGTGAACTAGCTCTCAAGGAATAACTTAGTGTATTTCTGCCTGGAAATATTATTCATATAAAACAAAAATTAACAGAAGTTGTTTCATAATGTATACTCATAATGTATACTCAGTTTAATCTTCTGTTATATGACACATCCATAATGAATAAATAATAGAATGAGGAAAACTTATTATTCAACAGTAATGAGGGTGCAAAACCATATTAAATTGCTATTATTGAGATATTCTGATCTGTAGTTTCCCTTTGGTGGCCACAAGCCAATGTGGACGTTATGTTCAAAGAGTTTATAATTTATTGGCAACAGTAGTTTAGAATGGTTACCATAAGGCAACAAAGCTCCATACATCTACTAACCCACTTTATTCTGAAGTCTATATTTAACATTATAGGCAGAAAATATCATTATAATATTAACATGATTTAGAGGATAAAATATTTTCTGCTTAAATCTCAAAAAGAAATTTGATAGTTAATTGATAATTTAAATATAGGCAAGCTATCTTCTCTATATTTCCTTAGCACACTTATTTATCCCATTGTATGGAAAACATTTTTATGTTATTTTAAGTTAACAATCTCAAATTAAATGGATATTCACTGAGATTTCCTGACACTGTTTTTCTATTGGCAAATTGCATTTGCCAGACCAAACTCTTGGCCTTAGGTTCCCAATGGTACAACTAATAAAGCCTTTTCTTCAATTTTCAAAATAACTAGTTCCACAAGTTGTCTATTTCAGATAAAATAATATATTATCTCACAGAGATTGTTGTTTCCAAGCAATTATACAATTCTAAATTTGCCATAGCATTTAAGTTTCCAATAGCAAAAAGTACGTCAATGGCAGTAAAGTTTCTATAGCAACAACCTCATTATAATAGCACTCAGGGGAGAATAACCTGGATTTGAAGTGTTAGAGAGATGTCAATTATAATGGAGCTGATGCACAGGAGAATTAATGCACAGCCAATATAAAAAAGGAATTGATTTTAATTTCATAAACAATGCAAATGTGAACAATATCACCACAATGATTATAACTGGGATTTTCTACATTTGTAAACATGACTTTTCCGTGATGAGAACCTGTATTTTTTTTTTTTTACACTAAACCTAAGGACACTTGGTTTTGTGTTATCTATCTAAAATTGGATCTACTTCTGAAAACGTTGAAGGGAGGTAGAGTCTGTTGTTTATAAATGATGAGCTTGCCTTGAGATATCAGATGACCTAGGCACACATTAGAGTGCTTAGAGAACAGAAATATTCTACAAAGTTACCCTTGCCTTAGTCAAAAATCCATTAGCATCGATACTGCTCTGTCAAACATTTCATGCCACAGAGAAAAGCCACACTGAAATCTAGACTCAATGTATAAAGGGAACACCAGCGTTTTATAAACTAACATCTGCTGAGCCCCAGTGCTCCAGCTGCCACAGATTTTCAAAAGTAAATCTGCCCCATTTATTTCTTCCAGGAAGTGGGCATTCAGTGATTGAAATCAATTAATGCCTATTTGTGATTCATTTTAAGTCTATGATTTAGAAACATTAATTGACAGAAATAATGAATGACTACAATACATTTTGGAGGCTGCATTACATTTTAAAACAAGCGAAGATAATTGTAAGTGAAAAATGAAAGAAAAACTGCATACTTCAGTAAATGAGTCATTAACCTTTCACCTTTCAAGCCAGAAGAAAAAAATTCTGATAATAATATCCACGCTGCTTTAATGATTCTTTAAGATAATAATAAAATTTAACGAATAGCTTGAAACTGATTTTGGTTCTTTGTAAGCTTTTTCCAATTCCACCTTCCTCTTACAAGGACTCGCTCACTGGTCCACCAACCATATATTTCTGTCTTTTGCCTTGAGAGCAGTAGGACTCAAAGATGAAGGGAGAGAGGAAGGGAGGAGAACAAGGGGGAGGGAAAAAACGGGGAGGGAAGAAAAGAAGAAGGAAATTACCAATAAATGTAAATTCTATAGGCAAATTTGTTTTTGAATCATTCTTATCTTAACTGAACTATCCCTAAATTGTTTTTTTAAGGGAGGCGGTGGGCATTTGGCTTGTAAACTTGAGGAGGGAAGCAAGGGTAGGTGTGCTAATGGGCCGTAGGCTTTGTATCTAAAGGAATAAAGGATGAGTGTAGACTGCTTCATTCTCAGACAGCAGCGATGGCTCTAGTGATCTGGCCCACAGCCAGGCTGGACCTCCTTCCCCCCGCAGCATAGATAGACTCTCAAATGCCACTTCATAATCATTGACTAAGCAGCATAAGTCTATCCTTTGGGAGACGTCTAGGTAACATCTAATTTTTATAGGTGATCTGCATGATTTGAATTGAAATTGGCCACAGTAGCATTTCAGAAAATGGGAATTCAAGATGTGTTAGTGTGCCTATCTCTCTATCATATGTTATACATATTTTGATACAAAGCATATGTTAGACAGAGTCTGCAAATGTCATACATATTCAGATATAAAACATGTTATATATAACCTGACAAAATAGAGTTCTGGATAACTCTCCCAGCCCTAACGCATCCAAATAAAGCTAATCTGCAGGGTAGACATAGGTGGGATGCCTAATATTCTATTGACGCTATTAAGAAAACTAGCTGTAAGTATTTCTCTCAGGGTTACCTTTGCACACCACCTAATGCTTCAAATCAGGTTCAAAATTTGAAAGTCAAAACCAAAGTAACAAGTCTAATCTATCACTTCATTCACAGATCTTACATCTATATGGTATCTAATTATGTCAGAAAATCAAATTTACACTTTAGAAAGCAAGATATGAAAGCACTGAGTTAAAAAAAAAACCACTATAGGCTTTTAAGGCAAGTATAAAATAATAATTCCAAAAATGTTTTGAGTATATACGCCACTATTAGGACAAGTTTTTAGCCTCTCATGGGATTCTAGCTAGTATGGAGAGAGAAAAACACCTACATGATTTTCTTTTTTTTTTTACTTCTGAGATGTTTGTTAAAAAATAAAACTCTTACCATGCTTTATTGTCATAACACTACACTTTATTAAATATTAATATAGTTTCTCTGGGAGTCTACATTATAATATTATAGCTAAAGAAACAAAGGGTTTGGATAATGAAAGATCTGAGTTCTCGCACTGAGCTTTGACATTACTGGTTGCTGGGTTTTGTGTGAGCCCAAACCCCTCCTGTGTAAAAGAGGAGGTGATATTTTTACACGATTGTTATTTATAATGATTTAAAACATGTGAAAATGCATTTAAAGCCTAAAGCAGTGTATGAAGCTAGTAGCCCTGTACATGCTTACAGGCACATGCATCATGAATCCTTTAGCACCCCAATCACCAATCCCCTAAACTCCCCCTTAAATGCTTAAGAATGGCATTGAAAGGGAACCATGAAGGGCACCCTTGAAGATCTCACTCTCCTTAAACTCCAGTTTGCTCCAGACAAATTCACTTAACAAGACCTGGTAGCCATTTCTATGGAGCTACAAATCAGTACTTGGTTCCTATGACCTTTTGAGTGGAAAGATGGAACTGTTGATAAAAATTTTTTGAAAGCATCCAAACTTAAGCATACTGACTGCATGTGTATAACTACTTAAAGTGGATGCTAGTTCATAAATTGTCTACTGATATTTAAGTTTAAAAAGCAAACCTTTTATTGTGAAAGTCATGCAACAAAACTGGACCATGGAAGATGTAGAAAATAGAATAAGATATTTTCCATATGTAGAAAAGAAGACTCTCCCCAAACTGATTTTATGCATTTTTAAAACAGGTATAATGCAAAACCTGATAATCATACCAAAATAAAAATATTAACAAATAGTGAAATAGATAAGTTTTAAAAGCTAAAATTCTTTGATTTGAAATATAATGTGGAAGAAAAAAGAACTAAGAATAATGTGATGATTAGTGAATAGCTAACTATTTTAATTATACCTTTAATTTCTGGGCTTATGTCTTCTGAGTACAAGTGTGTAAATATTATTTTGTTCTTTATAAATCCTGGAGAAAAAATACATATGATCCTCTGGTATGAAGCAAGATTTTACTTTGGCAAGCAGTTTTCCTGCACTCTCTCACAGAGTTAAAGATCTGTAGAGAGCAGAGGATAAATTAATTTACTTGCTCTTTTAAACACCATATATTTTAATATTTGACTGGTTTTGCTAACAAGTTTTCCAAGTTGTGTTTTTTATAAGCCTTAATTTTCATCTAGATGAAAATAATTATGCAAATTATGCATATTAAGTTATGTAAATTAATTGGTCAGATTATTTGCATATAATTGTTTTGTCATTATGTATAGTTTTAGTCCATAGACACCCCAAAGACCAAACTGTTAAAGTAATGTATACACAAACATATAAACTATTCTTTAGATACAAAAGTTACTACTTAACATTCTTTCCTATCAATGATTAACCTGGCTTCACAATGGGCATTCTCAGTCATGTTTTCATTAATGATGAAACCCAAACCTATGTTCTTTGTGTCCTTTATGTTCTTTAAATATATAAAAGAATTCACTTTGAGTTTAATGTGATTATATGTTTTTGGCAGCCACCTAGGAAGCTAACTAGATTCATTTGCAATGTACAAATTTTATAGTTAAAAAAAATAAAGGAAGAAGCCTTAGCCAAACAATTAAAGATTTGACACAAGGACATTTATTTTTCTTCTTCAAAAATACCATTTAACATTTGAATCTTGCAAGAGATGACCCAATGATTTTTTTTATAAATAAATATATATTGAATGGCTCAGTATTTTAAGCTAGAATATATCACAAACTCTAATGAACACAGTATGCCAAAAAATTGCCATCTCTGACCTCAGGCTAATGGCTGTCCTCACCTGATACATATATAAAGAAAAGCCCAATTAAATATTGGGCAAATCCAGGATTCCTTAGCAGGGTCTGTTAGTTGTGTAAAAGCTTCCTCCCAAGTATCTGATCAGTACCCTGGTGCATACTTGAACTTCATTTACAAGATTGTCAGAAAACTAAATGTATTTTCAGTGCACCTTCCAAATCTTTAATCAAGCAAAGTCTAATAAAGCCAAAAGGCCATTTCTCAATTCTTTTCCACTTTCTTTTTCTCCCGGTAGGATATTTATGAAGATAGCAAAGATGACAGACATCTTAGTGGTACTGAGGAAGGATATCTGTAATCCACATATTATCAAATGAAAAATTCAAGTGCCATTCTTCACTTCAAGGAGAACTTGAAGGAGGGATTTGTTTTATTACAGGGTCCACGAATGCCAACTCTAAATCCCCATCCTTTCACAGGAGAGTTTATAAAATCCCTCTTCCATTTGTGAAAATGAAACTTTCACAATACTGATGCAAAAAATGACATTTATTGACATTAAAAGCCTTATCAGTTATCTCTCAGCAGTCTTTATTCCTTTTTGCAGAAGGGTTTATTGTGCTACTTGGTATGAAGGACCCTTGCACTCTTTGATTTAGCAAAGCCTGGCCTGAAACCAATGCTCCACATAATTTCTTTAAAGCTAGGCATATTCCAAATATTAGATTGTGTGCTGTGGGTGTCTATATGGGGTAGAGATGACTTTGATACACACAGAGCCATAAAGGTTTCTGAAGATATTCTGCTCTGCACTGAAATCATTAGTACAGTATTTGCACTAGAGTTATATTGGGCTACCAAGTATTCAAAAATCTGTCTCTTCTCAGTTCACCTGGGCTACTTTCCTTGGTCCTCATCCCAGGAAATAATGGCCACACACTTTCTCAGTCATTTTCTAAGCCTACTACTCAACTAATCTTTTGAAAAGCAAGCAGTGAACGATTCATGCTATCATTATTTAAACAACTGGAAAGTTTCATAGAGTTAATGCCTACATCTATAAGAAACTCTCCAACTGGGCTTTGGGAGAGAATTGGTTTTACTCATTTATCTGTCTTAAACTTCTTACCATGTTCCAGACTCTAGACATTAGAGATAGAACAAAAATGCATCGCTTACAGTCTAAGAGAAAGACTATTAACACCGAACATCCACAACAGTCCTTGGCAAGTGCTGTAAGGGAAATATTTACAGGCTGATTTGCAAAGGTAGAAAACGGCCCCAACTCCACTTGATTGGAAATGAACCCAGAGAGGAAGGCAAGCTCCAAGCCATTTCTATCCCTCGGTGCCTTGCCTGTTACGTTTTATTCTAAAGGCCACTGGAAATCACTCATTGAAGAGGTTTAGGCAGAAGTTCTGTTTGGTTTTTTCTAACAGTTATTCCAGTAGCAGATTGGGGAATGTATTAAACTTCCTAGTTCTTCCAATTAACAAAATTATATAAATATTTACTTCTAGCTTTGACAGAAACAAAGATATGTCATTTCTTCTTTAACACATTCCATTAAATAGCGCTAGTAAGGCTAGCATCATCCCGTTCATTGTTAGCTCCTATATAGGGCTGTGTGGTTTCCAAAATGTACAGTTTTGAGACAAATTAGTAAAAACATTGAAATATCTATTTTCTGTGAAATTTTCTACATATAGGGGATGATTTGATAGATACTTCAGTATAAGAGACAAATTTTAAATTGTTAAACATTTGTTTGGAAAGGCTATCTATCAAAATGGTATAATTGATACAAACTTATAGATTTTCAGAAATAATTCATCAACACTGAAGATGTGTAGTTTTAAAAATGCAAATAGACCATTTATATTTTCAAAACTTCTTTGAGGTCTAGAATTTAGATTAAATCTACTGCTTAGCAATGATTTATATTTTATATTATTTTATGGCTATGTTTCAATTATTAACATGACTTTCTTTCTATGAAGTTTATTTTTAAATTATAATGTCTTATTTTATGCATTTTTTGGGTTGTATATTGTTCTGGTAACCTCATGTTTCATTAAATTTTAATAACCTTATTTTCTAAATGTATTTAGATTTATAAAAGATGAATCCTGAACTTCCACAGTATTTCATTCTCACTTCTTTAAGGCACTTTCCGTAACAAAAAAAGGAGCTGCTGTGTTACCTGTGTATATATTTACCAGCCCTTTTAAACCCTGTTTACCACATAGTTTGTACACGTTAGCCAGATTTTTTTTTAATTTGTAACACACAAATTATGTTTTTTCATCACTGTGATACTCACACTTTTTTTTTCCAAAGTGCAATTGCATTTAGCATATTCCTAATAGATATTTTTGAAATAGTAAATTCTTTTCAAGCTGTGTTTCCCTGCCACCCATAGAAGTAAAAGAAAGGAGATTTAAATGAAAGAAAAAAAAAAATTCCAAAATTGATCATTTTAAAATCACAATAGTGAATTGACTCATTAATGCTACTGTGGAATAATTAAGTTTTATTTTATTTATTTGTGGTTTTTTTTAAGATTTTTTTATTGGGGAATTGTGTGAGGGGAACAGTGTTAGGGAATTGGGGAAGGGGAACAGACAAGTTGTTGTCCTTTTGTTCTTGTCTTTAGTTGTGGAGGACATTGCTTCACTGGTCCATGTTGGCATTGTGATCACTGTGCTCCTCCTGGTGAGACAGATCAGTCACCGGCTTCTGGAAGGCCACTCACAGCAGCTCTTGGCAGCTCACGCAGGCTGTCAGCTGCTCACTCTGGCTGCTGGCCACTCACTGTAGCTTTTGGCAACCCACTGCAGCAGGAGCTGCAGCCCATGCTGACACTGGCTCTCGGCAGGCCAGCTCCAGGTCAAGTTGTTGTTCACCATCTTAGCTGTAGAGGGCAGTGTCACTGGCCCTCACGTGTGGGATCCGAACCTGGCTCTGCTGCTCAGAGCTGGCATCCCAAGCCAGCCCCCAACCGATGCACCACTCGGCCGGCCCCAATAATTAAGTTTTAATTCTAGAAAGTGCCCTGGGATTTTTAAAGCACTTTCATTTTCTTATTGCATTTTAAAGCAACCCCATATAATAACTTGTTGTTAGTTATATTTTGCAGATACACACAAAAACTCAGTTTCAGAAAAATACGTGACTTGTTCACAGTTACTCTGTTAGGAAATAACAGAATATGGAGCCTGGATACAAACCTGAATGTTTGGCTTCAGTGCTAATCTGCATTCCATTGTAATTTTTATGCAATTATGAGATAAGACATACCAGACCCTAAAACATTTGATTTTTTTTTTGTCCCTTGGAATATACCATTGCCCAATGAAACCATTCTTTCACCTCCCTGATTCTCACTCTCAAATATTGGATCATTTTATTACATGGTAAGACAAATTATATATATATAATAATTAGTGGTTAATAATTATGCTCTTGAAAAATCTGGTAAAATAAAATATTTTTAAAATGGAAAAATTATATCGTGTCCAATATTTATTACTAGGCAGCTATTTTTGCATTGTGCTTCTTTAAAAATTGAGTATATGTATGCATATATTCATATATGTATGTGTATATATATACAAAGAACTAAAAACTAAAGAACTGAAAATTTATACACACACACACACACACACACACACACACAATACATGGTGCCAAAAAAAGTATACATATTTTAAGAAAGGAAAACTTTATTAAAACTGTAATAATATATACTGATAACAAAAGATGAATACAAGTCACGTTTGGCTTCTGCAATTACAAGAGGCACTCAAAGTGGTTACCATCGGCATCCAGACCCTTCTGATTACAGCAAACTACCGCTTGAGCAATGTGACCGAAGTGTCCACTTCTATCCATTTTTTTGCCCCCCCCCAGTGTATATGTGTTCTCTTAAAATAGTGCATTAATGGGAAAAATACCTGTGAGCATAAACAAGTATATTGTAAAATGAACATAAAGCTTTATATTTAAACTGCTATATATTTTTGTCTTCATTAAAACACAGCTGCCCTAAAATGTAAGCAATTGTTTTTTTTTACTGAATAATTTCCACATAGTTATTTCATTCTGTGAGAAGATGAAAAAGAAAAAAGGAAAAGGAAATTTTGATACATTTAACAGCATAAGCTTATTTTATTATATTTTCTGGGCTAAAATATGATGCTGATCAATAAGGTTGTACAAGATGCATACATAATCATTAAGGTTCTTAAATAATTTGCCTCCTTTAACTATTATGACTTTAGACAAAAGGATTTATTCTCTAAGTACTTAAGGTTACAAATCTACCAGGTTGTCGGAATAGTCATGATGCGATTTTTTCTATAATTTTCATTGCAAAAATGCACCATGACTTTTCCAACAATGCAATATTTTGTAACCTCAAAAAAGTTTTCTAACACATTTTTTCTGAAAAATCAAATATTATTTAAAAAAATATATGAAGTGCAATATGGCTCAAATATAAAAATTAATTAATAGGAAACTCTCTATAAAAAATAAAAAAGACATTCTCTGATGTGTATTTTTCCTATGATTTTAGAGCCTCTACCATTATCCTAAATTATTTTTCTCAAATAGCTACTTTTCATTTTCAATTCCATGTGAAAGAACAATCCTATATTTTTTTTTTTTTTTTTGAGGGCAGTGTCACTGGCCCTCATATGTGGGATCCGAACCGGGGCCGCTGGCTTCCCAAGCCAGCGCTTAACCACCGCGCCACTTGGCCGGCCCATAACAATCCTATATTTAAAGCTAGCTGGGAAACAAGGCAATATGGTCAGTCTTTTCATATTTTAAGCTAATAGTGTAATTTGTAAGTAATTGATCAATAGATGTTCACCAACTAAAAGAAATATAAATTCACTAAAGCATGGGCTGCCAATGTCATTAACTACTATGCTCTTCTTATGGTGAAAAAAAAAAAATCCATCAGTGAATAATAACGGAATTCACATTTTTAGAGTCCTTGCCATTTTAATGATTATTTCATGGCACCATTGTTATAATTTCCTATAATTGCTTTCATTTGAAACACAGGCTTTATCAGAATCTAATGGACTAAAGGACTAAGGAACTGAAAGACTGACAAAGTCAAAATAGGACAGACATTCAACACTTTTCCATTGACTACCAAGTGGTTGGGGATATATATTTTTTTCTTTTTTAAAATCCCCTTTATCATTAGTGCATCATTAGTGCATTTTTCCATCAGCTTCCAGTCACTTCTGATTATATTATATAGAGAGACAGTAACAGGATACATTAATTGTTTTTTAAAGAGACAAAAGCACTCAACAGATGACTGCATTGCTCCATACACTGGAGATGAAGTGACTGTTTTTTTTCAGTTGCAGTCTTTGGCTAAAATTGGCTTGTAGAATTTATTCAGTGAGGTCACCAGAGTCAGCTCATTTGCATATATCCCCAAAATGACTCTAGGTGAAGCCAATTGAATACTTTAAGTGGTGGATGTCTCATTATCTCAGGACAATTTATCACAGAAACTATATCACCCCGGAACTTTCCCAGTGAGTCTAAAGCAGTGGCTTTGTTTTCAACGGATTTTTGAGAGATAAATATCTCAATTTTTATGTGACAGAGTTCTTCTGTTACACACGAAATCAGCTTAGAGAGACTCAAGAAAAGAGCATGATGACCTTATAAGCAGCTTGAACCTCTGTGGACTACGAAAGAGTATATTTAGAGTGGACTTTGGGAGGGAACAATGGTTTCCCAAAGATGATTATTGCTTAATGAGATCCGTGACAATGCATCTGTTATGTGGGATAAGCATGGCTCCTTGCTGGCCCCCCAAAGCCTGCTAACAGTTGATGGTTATGATATTTAACTCACTTTAACACCCTAGGAATGTTTTAATGTTTTTCTCCTATTTCTACAGTATTGGAAAAAGGCTTAAATTCACCATGTAGAAAAGATAATAGTGTATTAAAGTGGCATAACTTGGACAGTCTCTATAGCAGTTCTGTGTTGCTATCAGTAATGCTTACTGTATGAGGTCATCTCTATTTTCAAAAAAAGTAATTTTGAGAATATTTATAAACAGATATGAAGAATTTTTGACATTGACTTAATCTACTAAATGATCTCCCTTAATTTTTTATTTTCTTTTTGTTTTTAGCTGAGCCATCCTGCCACCTGTTGGCAGTTCAGTGGCAGCCAGCTCATGCTGGGCATCAAACTGCTATTGCTCAGAGCTCAGCTCACACTCTTGAGCGAGCTCTTAACCAACTGAGCCACTCGGCCAGCCCTCAAATGATGTCCCGTTAGCAAAAGAAGCCCAGGGTTAACATTATTATATTTCGCCTAGAACTACTTATTTTTATTGCTTTGCAGGAAAGCAAAGTATAACATTTTTATTTTTAAAAAGATAAAAATAATGGAAATATATATTTTTAATGTTGGTGTTATTTTATGTGAAGAGTACTTCTTCCTACTGAGAAGGAACAGTTTATCTCCATCAGACATTCCTCATAGTTACTCTACCTGAAGGAAAAATAATAGCATCAGCAAAGTACAGTGTCAACACTGAAAAGTGATCTCTGGTTTGGTCATTTTCAAAAGCTGTATAGAATGATATGTGTAATATTAAAAGACACAAAACTGAGCCTTGATTTCAGTCTTCATTCTGGTTTTCTGACAGAAAATCTTTAGCACACAGCTCTGATCAGAAAGCAAACTATCCTTTATGTAAATTTATCACTTAGAATATTGAACATGCACTTGGTATTATACAATCACATTATTCTTCCTGGCGAAAAAAAAAATAGTATTTTTCAAAAAGTATAGTAATACTTGTGGAGGTTAAAGGAAACAACAGGTGTGTCTTCCACACATACATACCTGTTTATTTTTTAAGGCAAATGCAAAAGCCTTGTATGGGTAAAAATAAATAATAAAAACTTGAAAATTTTTGTTTTAAACCTATAAAAGCTAAAAAAATATATATCTTTAGTAACATCATCAAGATCAGAAAAATACTCTAGATTGCCAATAATATATTCTTTCTCCTTTCATATTTAATATAGCAGTATATTACCACAGGACACTCAGCATGAATGCAAAGTCATGACTTAAAAAACCACCAATAAGTCAGCAGGGAGTGGGAGAAACTCTCTGTTCTACTGTAGTCATAATGTCATTTTAACCTATTTGAAGAAAAAATAAATTATATTCCAAGTGAATAACCTCAGGAGAGAGTATAGGGGTCTACACTTTGATAGATTGAAATGTATTCCTCAACAAGTATCTGTTCTCCTTTATAAAGCTGTTCATTGATTTTATTTAGAAATGTTTGAATGATTTCTTTTAGAGATAAATTTGAAAGCCCACCTTGGATTCATTGAATCATAAAGAACAACATCTTCTGCACATCTTACTGTTCAAGAGTTTATCTTGTTTTAGCCAAACGGAACTACAGAATTGTCAATGAGTTCTCTTGCTCTTCACTAAATTTGCACCAGCAATCTCCTCTGTTTAGAAGGTCCTATCTAAATCAGCAACAGTCTACATGTCACCTTGGTGCTAATTAGAAAAAGGACCTCTTTGGACAAATGTAATCCCAGACAGTGGTACAAATCCCGGTACGTAAGAGTGAGGTCTGGGTGTCATTCCTCCCTACTTTTTCTCTCCCTGGGTCTTTTAGACTCTGCAACAGCCCTGGTCTTTCCTACTAGAAAGAACTTCACTGTTTTCTAAGTGTTAGTAATGGCCCACTCCCCCCGCCGTAGGTAGTAAATGTATGTATGCATACATTTCTAGCACGTATGAAATAGTGATTTTGAGTTGGGGGGTTAATATATTTTTATTGCATACTTACAATATCCCTTTCAGCTTTTTTCTCAAGCATACAGAGTTTCAGAGCAATTATGCATCATAGCCAATGTTACATAGCTAATAAGTGATGAAGCTCGGATTAGAATTCAAATGGACTGGCCTCAAAACTGAAATTTCTTTTTTTTTTTTTTTTTTTTTTTTTTTTTTTTTGGGCAGTGTCACTGGCCCTCATATGTGGGACCGAACCGGGGCCGCTGGCTTCCTAGGCCAGCGCTTAACCACCACGCCACTCGGCCAGCCCAAAACTGAAATTTCTTAACTGCAACCATAATGGTGTTTTATAAATTACTGGGAACAGCTTAAGTGTAGGTTCCTGGTTCTTGTGTGTACTTTTTACTCCTTGCATTAGAATGGTAGGAAGGACAAGGTAATGTTGAGTCAAAGAATTCTGAGAATGTTCAGAGAGAGAACCTTATGTCCATGGATAATGTTTCAACTGTGTTTATTGGATTACATGTAACTTACTTCCTTCTAGAAAGGATTTAAGAATGATAACCTCCATTTACATCACACCACATGGGGCCATATTAAAAGAAACAATGACACAACCAACAATCAAACTAAGAACCATAAAATGCCCATCATAATAGGAATTCTGGGATAAACAGTTACTTTTCTGTTCATAGAATGAATGCCAGCCTTAAATATTTTCACCATACAGGACTAAATGACAGAATACAAATACAACCATTATTACTATTACTGATACGAATAAACTTGCATTAATTCAGTACCTACTATTAACACAACACAGGTATTTTCTCAAACCCTCAAGAGCTTACAATGTGCATCACTATCCTCATTTCATAGATAGGAAAACTGAGACCTGGGCAGATAAAGTAATTGATAAAAGAGAATACAGGTAATAAGTGCAAAGTCTTTCTTTCACTGTGATTCACCACGTTACCCCTGAGCATTGCAGCAAGGCAGAAGCTATAGGGCACTACACACCAGTGTCCTTTCTGTCTCTCCTGGTATCTGCTCTCCTGGTATCTGTCTCTCCTGGTATATGATTAATTCTACTTTGTGTACAGATACCTAAAATCATAGTTATTAAGTACACAACTAGGAACTATTCTGTCCAGAAATGTTCAATTTGAATGCAGCCTAGCATGTAGATCTAATATCCAGTTTGTAGAAAATATCGGTGATACATGACCAAGACAGATGAAATAATGAGGATACAAGGCAAATTCAGAATACAGGATATATAAATGACACAATCATTTTAAGAGGTCAGTCATGAAAACAATATGGAAGGATACTGCTCAAACTGAAAGGATAATTAAAAGAAATAACCAAAAGTAATGCATAATCTATGATTAGCTACTAGTTAAAAAGAAAAAAAAAACAGGTTAAAAATATATATATATCAAAGATATTTGGGGAAAATTGGAGAAAGATAAGATGAGCCAGCAAGATCAAGAAAGGGGAAGGAGTTAAAGGAAAAGATCATTTTTGCCAGAGGAATCAGGGAGGATGTACTCTGAAGTAAAATTGAAAATGAAAATAAAACTATCATAGTACCATTTATAACATTTTTAAAGGATATTATTCACATAATGGTGATTTCATTTGTTTTATGGCTCTCATATAATTTTTAAATTGTTGTGAGGGACTGGACTGGCTATTCCATCTCAAAAGTTTGCCGACCCCTGTGCTAGACTAAGAGACATTTGTTCAGTCTACCTTGTGACATTGTTCTGTGATTTTCCAGCCTATACGGATTTCCCTGTTGTCTAAATTCTAACCTTCACAATGGTATTTTTGAATAAATATTGCCAGGTAACATCTGTTAATTGGCTTTTGTAGAAGCCTCTTCTCAGGGGTCCATCTTCTACTCTTCTAGTGGGTTCTGCAGTGTTCAGTACAAGCCTCCATAGTTGGTACTCAAGTAGACTGAGGCAATGGATATTTTTGTACACACAAGATCCACAAGTTCTCCTCCAAGCAATGAGTGCATTAATATAAAGCAATAAGAACTACAATAAAACTCCAGTATAAATTAAAGGATTAAAGGATTCTTTGAAGTTAGTTGTAGCTCCATGCTTTTATTCCAAAATTTAATCAAACTAGATGCTAATAATAATAAGATTGTCATTAGTCAACAGGGGGGAAAAAGATTCCTTCAGCAGTTACCAAATGTAGCCTCAGCACATCTTGGTAAGGTAGGAGCCTTTATGAATTATTCTCCTTATTTTACCAGGCAGGATATAGACAGAGAGAGGCTAAGGTACTTGCCCAAGGACAAAGAGCGAGTCAGATGCAGAGCTGGGAATTGAGCCCACTTCTCCGGGTTCCCAGTGCACAGCTTTTCTCAGTAAGTCATAATGCCTTTCAGATGGATCATCTCCTAAGATGTATTAAGTTGTTAAAGATTTAATATGGGTGTTGCATTGCTTTCCAACTATCTCTGTTTCTCACTGCCTTACTACAGCTATTATGACGGTCAGGTCAGTAATCTCATATCTGTATTTTTTAGAATGGATATATCCAAACACCTAAGATGAATCAGAGTCTTTGAAGAATGGTTTGTGTTTGGCTCTTTTAGCAGGTTGGGGAGGATACCACAATGATAAAAAATATTGCAGCTTGAAAGTTAGGAGAAACTGGATATGATCAGAAAAAATAAGACAACCCAAAAAAGTTAAAAAATTAATAAAATAAAAACAGCAACATGGTGTTCATGATGAGCACTAAAAAACCAAGAAAATAAAAAATTTGTGTACATTGAAAATATGGATAGGTTAGGCCCCTTGAGAAGATTCCAGACTCTTGTTTTTATACAAAGCCATGCTTATTTCATTAGCTGGGATTTTACTCATTGATTCATTGGACATTCTGGATCATGGGCAGAAAACTATCCTTTTTAATGGAAATTACTGGAGATACTAATTGTGCTAACTAAACTAGAAATGGTAAATAAGTAAGCCAGATGCTAACATGCCTATATGTCTTCTGACTTTTATCATTAAAAACAGCATCAACTTATCACTGGGCTCTTTACCAAAGAACCCAGACTCAGCTATAGAATTTTCTTCAATATAGTAGTCTGGACAACTCACAATAGGTTAATATTCATCCAAAATATCAAACCTATTCACTATGTCTGGCATATGTGTTTCTGTTCAAGTCATGGAATCACTATAAGCCCCTGGCCTCACAAACTTTTTGCAATTATCCCATATATGACTTACTTGTAATTCCATACCATATCTTGTCTGAATTAGGCCATCAACTCTCTGAGAGCAGAGATTTTTTTTGTTAAGTTTCTAACAGTTTTCTGAGAAAAAGATCAATAAATATGAATTCATTTTATAAAAATGTGTCTATATTTTTCTTTAGAAACTTTGAGGACCATGAAATTTTGCATGTGTTAATAAGCATCATCACCTATAAAAATTCTAATTCAGAATTTTAGCTTTGAAGTTTCAATATCCTATGAAATTCCTTAGAGAAGCAGTTGATTCCAAACAAACATAGGGAAAATACAATATGAGTTTGAATCCTCTGGCTTCAGAGAGAAAGCAAGACATTGTTCAGAAAAGGACCGGGGGTTATGTAAAAAGGGCAGAGTAGTCAAGATGAAAGAGCTCCCAATAGCCAAATATGGAACAATTTGAGCAAGAAAACCATGATAGCATTGGATTATAACAGGTAATAAATATTTGTGAGTCTACATTAATATAAATAAATAAATGACAGTTCTTACTTACAGAAGAATTCCAATTAATAAATGTAGAAACAATGAGGAAGGCACTACTTCACCCAACTGATGAAAGTTAACATCAACAATACGAAGACATATTGACTTATATCTCTGTACACATTACACTGAGGAAGACACATTTCTTGTGTGATTTTCTTCTCAAAAAGGCAGAACCTTGAAAAAATATCAGACAAACCCAAATTGTGGGATATTCTATGAAAAAAATAAATAAATAAATAAAAGAGCTCAGGTCATGAAAGTAAACTCCAGCCAGAGATGGTCACAGATTTGAGGTCTAAGGGTAGGTGGAAACTTAATGCAACATTGAGTCTTGGATTTGATGCTGGTATAGAGAGCTGGTCATTCGTGGTCAAACTGGTAAAATCCAGATAAAGTCTGCAGTTTAGCTTTAATTGACCCAATGTACACTTTTTGTTTTGATAATTATATTATAGGTATACAAATATGTTAATATCAGGCAAAGCTGAGTCAGAGGTAAATGGAAACTCTTTGTACTAGTTATATACATTTTTTTATAAATCTAAAATTATGTCAAATACAAGTTTTTAAAAATGCTTTGAAAAAAAAAAGAGACTGCTTTGAATAATCAATTTGGATGTACTAATTCCTATCTGAACACAGGTATGGAATCTATAGACGATGTGTGCTAAAGAACACAGGGTTGGCTCCTGAGTTTTCCCAAAGAAAGAGACGATGAAACACAAACCTAAATGTGATCCCATTTGTGTTTCAGCATGAGAATTTGTCTACTCATCACTATCCTACTTCCACCATCTTTACTTCATTATATTTTTCTTCTCCCTTTGTTTTTTTTCTTTTCTTTTTACATTTCAATAATGATCAGTGTACGGCCCAGCAATATGGTTTTTCATCCTGTGGCTGTTCTTTATCATGTAGACTATTTTTCATGAGGTCTCAGAAGCACTGAGCCTGACGGAAATCATGTGCAGTGCATTTCCTGACCATTATTAACAAGAGTCTTGTTAGATGACTTTGATGGCATGTTCCTGTTTCAAGTCACAATTGGGTGTAATATCACTAACTCTCTTCTGAGTCACTAAGAATATTCTCTGCACCTCCTTTCTCTCCTGACTCTGCCTGTATGTCTCACAGGGGAGAGAAGTAGTGGAGACAGAGATACAATGTACTGTTCAATTTCATCTTTGGTATCCTTCTTCCCAAAGCAACCATAATGCACTCCAAATTTCAAGGCATTACAGTCAGCTCTCTAAGGTCACATCACATTTGTCTTCAATGCACCAAGTAAAATGCCTTTTCAGTATCACCCAGTCCACCCTTCTTGATGCTTAAAACGGAGGGGCTCCATAGTGAGTTACCAGCTGTCAGCCTGGGTATTAGATCTATCAGCCTGTGTTTTTCACCCCCTATAATGTTATTCCTTTGTTTGTGTTTTATATTTTATTTTGATGAGCAAGATTGAAAACTTTGGGCATTGTACATAAAAAATGCAGATTCCAGGCCTCCCTTGAATTCCCTAAAGACCTGGCTACCCTAGGCTCAAATTCATACAAGGCCATAAGCTGCTCCAGTTGAATATCAGCTGTCCCCTTAGACAATAAGGGTGTTCTCTAATATACATGTCACCCAGGGCACTTCTGACCAGCCTGGGGGCTCTATGCATTTGTGTTTGCAAAACCTGCCCTTTAACTCATAAAGTTCAGTCAAATTTGCCTGAGTGCCTTGACTTAACATGATGAGTAAAGAAATCTTATCAGCCTTTTTACTGAGCCTAGGGATCTCAGAAGCCATAGGCAAAGCATTTACCTCTAGGTAGCTACAGAAGAAACTCTACCTCTCATTTTCTTTTGCTTGCAGAAAGAAGGGAAAAGGGCAGGATTTTTGTTTCAGGTTCCCTTATATGATTTTCTACCTTTTAAGAAAATGTTATTATTCTTATTGTGTATTGAAATCAACTTTCACTTACATGCTGACTCTCAAATATGGGTTTGAGATATAATGATAGAGCCATTACTATTATATTTTCAAAGGGAAGAGAATTTTACTAATCCTCTTTGGTATATTCATCTCTAAATCTTGGTGAACTCCAGTAGTTTCAATCTGTGAAATTTTATTTCTCACTTAAGTGCTTTTCTTGCTATTAATAGATTTTTCAGGTGTCTCACCAGCTTAACTGTTACCTGAATAAGCTTTGTTTTCCTGGACTCATCAGAGAAAATTTAAGTTTGTTCACAGTATTTCTTGCCCTAATGCTTTTTATTCTGAGGATATAGTCTGTAATTATTTTTCACTTTTCCTAAAATACAAATAATCCCATTATACTCATTTTTAACATTTTCCCATAGTACCTTCCCTATGAAAGAAAGACAGAAGAAAGAAGAAAAAGAAAAAAAAAACAAAAAAAAACCTTCAGCTGACTTCCATGGAATATGAACAGAGTTCTAGTCAGGGAGCATAAATCATGCCTCGTACTCAAAAATATACAAGTGACCCTTCCCCTTCCTGCTGCTTTCAATTACTCAGATTAATTTATTTCCAAACTTTTTGGCACCCCTCTGCTAAAGTACACAACATACAAATTTACAGTGAGTCCCAAATTAAATATTAATGCAAAATCTTCCAGTTCAAATTTCATTTAGTTCAGTCACTCTGAAATTTAATAAAATTTAGGTGTTTATTTCATATTTAACTTATTTCTAAGCATGATGTTGATTTTAGTCCTGAAATTTTGAAGGGAAATTAGGAAAGGCGCTTTTGACAACACTCATAAAAAATGGGCTGAACTTAAAGTCACATGCAAATTCGATTTCAGCACATGCATCTCGCAAATGTCCACTAAACCTGTAAGCTCTTTACACAACAAATAAATTGGTTGAGATCTTTTACTTCAATCTGATTTCTAAAAATTTAAATGCCTGAGCATTTAGGCATCTGTATTTTCACCTAATGTCTGCTTGGTATATGCCTTCCCATTCCTATCTAAAGACATAGAAAACTAAGGAAGCAGATTATCTTTTGAAACACCACTTATATTGATCATGTAGCATTTTCAAGGTAATTTCTCTGGATGAGGTGAAGTATTTCTTTCATAATGCTGCTGCTCACAATATAAAGTAAACAGTATCTAAAAGTATTGATTTGGGGTCCTAGATGGCCTGTATAACTGAAAAGGAAACCCAGTGAGAGTATTTGGGGAGGGGTTTAAGCTTGTGCTTTTGAATGCAGATTGGAATATCAAGTTTTAAAACAAAACTTTAACTTTTATTCCCCAAGGTAGAGAACAGGCAAGGGAGCTGAAAGAGAAAAAGAGCAATGAAAAAAATCAATGGAACCAAATCCCAAGCAACCTTCAAATAACTTAGCACCTAGAGCAACTCAATCAGCTTAATATTAACCGTATTTCCTTCAAACACTGTACCGCTTTCTTCATTTTCACAGACCCTCTGGGCTCAGATATTTTTCCTTTTACTTCTGTTTTATAGACCCTCTCTCTCTCTTTCCTTTTTAAAACCAACAAGAACTCAATAGACCCAAATGGGTTTATTTTATAGCCATAAGCAAACTTTCCCTAAAAATGCAGAGTTGTACAATTGTTAAACTTGTATTTTATTGCTTGTTCTGGTCTTTGTTGTTTAGTTGTTTCTTCCTTCAGTCTATAAATCACATTGACTGGAAAATAGTAGTTACTATAACATGTATTCAATTAATGTGTAGATAAATACAGAAGAATAGCCAAGGGCCCTGACTGACCAAGAAAAACACCCACTAGGTCAGAAACTCTTACTCAGTAGGTTCTCCACCACTTTCTTTCTTTTTCCTGTTCCTTTCTATGGTTTTACTGGGCTTTCCAGGGAGGATAGTGAGTATTGCCAACAGTAGCTCTCTTACAATTTTGTCCCTTTAATCAACTATTCATGAGTGGGAAATTGACTATCAACACAATTTCTTCTGTCAAGGATTTGGGGACAATAAAATAGAAGTTCTTCCTTGATAACATGGATGAGTTTCTGAGGAAAAAATACAAACAGGTCTTCCCTTAGGGCCAATGTTTATTCTTTCTGCTGTTATACTGGTTTAGATTGGTAGAAATCACAGAAGAATAATTGCTGCCATGTTTACCAATGCTTAAAATGTTGCCAAATGTATTATTTTAGCTAAACTCCCAAAGAACACTGTGAGTCAGACTCTACTGATTCCATTCTACAGAAATTGTATGGATAATATGGGGTAATAGGGAAAATGGTATTAATAATTTTGAAGTTAAGAGAAAAAGTAATAAGAAGGCAAGCAATATTGCAGGATCCACACATGACTACCACGTACCTTATATTTGTGAAACATGTTTCATACAAATCAATAAGAGGTGTTGCAAAACAGAATGCATTTATTTTTAACCTAGAATGTTAACCCTAACCTTGAAAGATAATAATTTGAGTCTTTATTTCATGCCTTATCCTACTAATATATTGACTAGCACTGCATTTATTGTTATAGAAAATCTTCCTATATTAAAGATGAGTCTCTCCTCTACCTCGTCCTCATCTATACTGCTACCCCGTCGTATAAGCCACCAACATCCCTCCTCAGGACAATTATGACAACCTCTTCACTGGATGGATCACCGTGTCTCTTCTTGTCTTCCGTAATTCAGCAGTAAACACGATCTCTTCAATAATTATGTTGTGTCATGTCACCTCTGATTAAACATGCAATTGCTGCCTATTATAATCAGAACAGAATTCAAACACCTCACCTTGATCTGCATGGCCTTACCTGAACTAATCTGGTTTCATCATTAATTTGCTTTCTCCCACTCATCCTCCCCCCAAAACACAGTTTAGTTCAGAAACACAGACCTTTTTTTCTTGAAAGCCTGAATTCATGACTTCCTCTCAAGGATGTGCATGGAAAGCTTCTCCCTCAGAAGTTCTCATAGTTCATTCCCTTTCAGCACTTTCATATCAGCAAATATGTCATCCTTCTCAAAAAGGGCTGCTATGATTACAACCATCAATCCTCACAACACTTCTCTCGGTTCCATTATTTTTCTTTCTTCTTAGTGCAAGATAATATTTATTAGTTTGTTGTTTGGTTTCTCATCTGTCTCCTCCCACATTAAAATGTAAGCACCATCAGGCCAGTGATAGTGTGTACCTTGCTCACTCACCTCTTTCCCAACACCTACTTAATTTTGTTGGGTAGGTGAATAATCACCCCTAAACACGTGGGTTGCTTCAGAGATCATATTATGTCAGTAGGAATAAAATGTGAAAAAAATAAAGCAACCTGAAAATGTAAAAGATTCCTGTTGCTATTAGGAATTTATATTAAATGAATGATATAATTAATAAAATAATGGGTAATTATGCAATGTAATGCATGATATAATGTGTTTTCACATACATTATCTTCTGTGAAGTCTCCCTTTTCAGAGATGGTTAGAGCAGTTTTCTGTAAAGATCCTGCGGGGTTTTCACAGGCACCCAGATTAAAATACATGCAATATAAAATCCTCATGCTCTTCATACTAGTGTTCTCCCAGGAATGAGACGAGCAAGGGGTGAGAAAAGTGCTAAGATTTTGATACTTACACGATCAGAATTAATTTTTAAAAATTGTTCTAAATTTTTAAAAAAGTTCTAAATGCTACCTATTTCTAAGGTTGGTCAATGTTGAATAAAGTCACCATATTGTCCCCAAATAAGAATGCCATTAGTATTACAGGTTATTAACATGATACTGGTGAGTTGCTAGCCAGCCTTTGTGTTAGAATGACAATACTAGAACTCAGCAAAAGGGCCTGAATTCTGAGTTTGTAACTCGATCTACAAATCTTACTTATTTTTTAATGAAAATCTCAGAAATACATGATGCCCAGTAGACACAATCTGTAATACTTTCACCTGATGAGCCAAAATCTTACCCATGAGCTAGCATCATTATCACTATGCTTGCAGAGCTTAATTATGAGAAAATTCCTTACAATTAATAGAGTTGAATACAGCAGAATATTTTAATAATGTATACTTGCTATTTTAACATTTTCATATCAATAAAATATTGGGTTGTCGGAAAAGTCATGACACATTTTTTTCTCTGTTTTTCACTGCAAAAATGCGTCATGACTTTTCCAACAACCCAGTATATTATTTAAAAGCTTTAGAAAATTCAGTGTCTTAGATAATCAAAACCAATTTTTTTTCTTTTTCTTTTTTTTTTTTTTGTTTTTAAAGATTTTATTGGGGAATTGGGGAAGGGGAACAGTATTGGGGAATTTGGGGAAGGAGAACAGCCAGGTTGTTGTCTAATCATAATTGTGGATGGAGCAGACAGCTCAGCTCCAAGTCTAGTTGACATCCAGCCACCAGTGGGCAGCTCAGGACAGCTCAGCTCAAGACGTCATGTTCAATCTTAGTTGTGGGTGAGCATAGCCCACCATCAAACCAGCAACGTTTTTGTTAGGAGCACCATCAGCTGAGCCATCCTGCCACCTGTTGGCAGTTCAGCGGCAACTCAGCTTTGCCGCAGCTCACTGGCCGATGTGGGAATAGAACTGGCAACCCGGTTTTTCAGAGCTTGCGCTCTTAACCAACTGAGCCACTCAGCTAGTCCCCAAATACTTTTTAAATAATCTAGAATTTATATTTTTACCAAAAGTTTGAGCTTTCTAATTTCTCAGTCACTTGGTATGTGTGGATTGAAGCTTCAATAAATTCTTACTGTGAATATTCTCTCTCTTAGCATCTTTGTCCTTATTACCTTATACATTCTAATGTCTTAAGACAAGAGATCATTCTAAACCCATTTCTGTTATTAGCCTTATACCTACAGTTTTGTTTTTCTTTGTTTTGTTTTTTCGCAAGTACCTTAAAATACTCTAGGAACATTCAAAACAGGTAACCACAACCAAGTTTTACTTCTCTTCCCCCACTTCCAAATTTTAGTTCTCTTTTCTCATTTTAAGAAGAGCTAAAGGTGACATTGTCATTAAAGAAAAACTCAGCAGTAGAAAAGTGCTTAAGGAATTATGTATTCGTATTTCTAAAGTTAAGCTGTCTAAGAAGTCTTGAAGATGTCAATATAATGTGGAAAAGTTAGAAACAAATTTCCTATTGAGTGTAAGAACAAAACAAGAGATGATCTGTGGTACCTTGATCTTACCTGAAGAAGAAACCTATTCTTTCAACTAAAATGAGGTTATATTTCAACACTACTTGTCTTTGGAATGAAGGTTAAGCCAGCCAGGACAATGAAGTACATGCAACTCCAGAAGAGACGTCTGACTGTTAATAAGAATGCATTGTGAAAGAAAATGTAACGCCGGTATCTTAGCAAAGCAACACTCTCTATCTTCTTCAAGAAGCCTTTTTTTGTTTGTTTTTTCTCTCTACTTAACAAAGTTAGAAGGAATTTCATACAAAAAGGTACTTTCTCAGCTCATTTTTTATAAAGGACACAGTTATATAAGTCATATGTAAATGGAAACTTCCATACACACACACACACACACACACACACACACACACACACACAGACATATTCATACATGTCTAATTCCAAGCTCATATCTGAGAAAAATAAGACTAAATGGATAGCTCCACAGTAAGAATATATTAATTAAAATGACTTTTTCTTGTTTCTATAACCTTTGACAATGTTATATAATTACAACTATTCTGGAATATTTGAAAAACCCCAAATGTAACTATATAATTTTTCAACAAATGTGCGTGGCAAAGTTATTGAACAATAAAAGTAACACAACCATTCCCAACTTAAACATTAGCCTTTAGCATTGATGATATAAGAAGCTGACCTACTAGGAAATCAGTAACAAATGAGTGGGTCCATTTATTTAATCATATCATTGTATATATTTTTTTAACCACAACTGGAAACCTAGTTGCAGACTAAAAGAAAGTTAACATGATCATATGAGAAAGTTATTTCAGTCATGTTTCAAAGCACACTCAATCCTGTGCCGTATTTTATCACTGAAATGATTTCCACTATCTATCCCATAACGAGAAGTCTTGACTATGAAACATTTTGAAATGTTACTTTAATTTTTAAAAACTATTTGACACAAATGAGAAAAACAAGTAGTTAACAAAGAAAATAAAGAAAAATAATTCATTTTACTTTTGATAATCAATAAAGTAATCTTTGAGCACGAATGAATTCAGATCATGTATTTATTCATATCCTAATAGTGTTTTAAACCTTAATGCCATCCTTCCGTATAAATATATAATTACTACCAAATATATTTAATTTGCCTGTTATAATAGGCACAATGGCCAAGGCACATGTGATTCACTGTATAAAGTATAGAGAAAAGCATAAGTCTTTCAGGGAAATGTGTTGTTTTTCCATAAAATTCAACTTTAGGCTTTCTATCCAAGACCAGTGTAACAGTGTTACCAGATCTGACTGGCTACTATCTAATAATTTGATTGCCATTTAGTTACTCGTTTCATCAATTAGCTTAGTCAGGAAGCTCAGTCAAAATAATTGGGTTTATACAGAGATAGCTTAAATCAATAGGATAGAGTGAAACTACATTTTGGTATCATTGAATTCAGAAAAGAGTAAGAAATAATACATATTTTCTAACTTGGCCTTCTAGTTATGCCAGGAGGGAAAGAGAGGCCACCAAATCATTTATGAGGAGAAAATATAGATCTAAAATTGCAAAGACAGCTTATGGCAGAAAAATTTCTAATGGAAAAAAAACACATAAATTTTGAAGGTCTAAACTTACTTGTTCTGATATGTTGCAAAATCTCATGAAGGCTTCATTCCCCTTTTCTGTAATGTAGAGGGTTCAGAGGTACTTCGAGAGAGTAAAATTTTATCAAGTGAGAGAGCACAGAGTACTGACAACAATGATTAAATATTATGGCAAGCATAATACTATCCAAAAGCAAGTAAGGTAAATATATTTTTTAGCACACATGCGAATTAGTCCAAAAAGTAACTTTTCAAAAACTCACGTTAATTTTTAGAGATATGTTCATACTTCTATATTTAATGTTTAAATAAGTAATTTTTTGTTTGTTTGTTTTCAAGGAACTAACAAGCTCTAAATATCTCCTTCCAAAAAATGACAACTGGAGAATGTCCCCAAAGCCTGTAGACTATTAGATTTGTGATTGCTATGTTGCAATTTCATTCCAATGCCTCTAGTTAATAGGTTGTTACATAGGTTAAATTTAAAGAGCAACAATCCATATGAAAATGTAAAGCAATTCCACAGAAGAGGATAAAAATGTATCACCACTCTTTTCTGTTTAGTTGGTTAGATTAATTTTGCCCTCCCTTGCCCACCCAAAAAAAAAAAAATCTTGTTATTTGCACTCTCTGTATATCAAGGTTTTAAATTAAATATGGGGAGCTAGATTTCAGCAGGGAATATAAATTTTTGAACTACCTAAACATGACTATTTTCTGATAGAAGTTTGGTTCAATACATATTTTGATTAATTGAATATAACAGCACTCCATCATTTGTTTTACTTTTCTTCAGCATTCCAACTACTAAAAATATTGCTTCAAATTATAAGCATTAGGGCATCATAATTACAGGCATTTGAAAGACAAATGCATTTTGACATCTATTTCTTCCACCATCAGATTCTGTTACAACAAAATATTTATTAAATGGAAATTCATTCAATAGAGTAGTGCATATTAGGAGTTGAAAAATAACTCTCAAAAGTATTTTTCATTTCTTAATTTTGCTTTTTAAGGAGCCAATCATCACAAAAATAGACGTACATGGTATTTTTTAAAAAATAAAAGTTTCACGGCCAGGTAAGTGACTTGTTGGTTAACAGTTGGCTTGGGAGCGTGAGCGGTGAGCATCAGGGCCACCGGTTCAGATCCCACATGGACAAGTGACACTGAACCGTCTACAGCTAAGATGGTGAACAATAACTTGACCTGGAGCTGGGCTGCCATGAGTTGCCAGCGACGGTGTAGATTGCAGTGGGGCTGCAGTGGGCTGCTGTAAACTACTGTGAGTGGCCAGAAGCCAGCATGAGTGACTGGCAGCCAACGTGAGCTGCAAAGAGCCACCGTGAGCAGCCGTCAAATGGCCAGCGACTGATCTGCCTCAGCCGGGAAGAGCGCAATGATAATGCCAACATGGGCCAGTGAAGCAACGTCCTCCACAACTAGACTGAAGAACAAAAGGACAGCAACTTGTCTGTTCCCTCGCCCAATTCCTCAACAAAATCTTTAAAAATAGTACTAAAATTAAAAGGAAAAGTTTCGTTTAAAAAAAAAAAATCCATCTTCAATTTTCAGGCTAACATGATATTTTTATAGATGTTTGTGCCAAGACAGCCATTTTGTAAAGATTACACACATACCAGATCGGTTCACTTACTACTTAGTTTAATGGCATCGTGTTAGTACAGTCATGTTTAACTTTTAGTATTAATTCTACTTTCTTGAATGCATCTATCTTGCAGGGAGACAACTGTTTCCTTTGTACAAGAATTGTTTTGACAGACCATCACAGAAGATAGAGAAATCTATCAATATGTCTGGTTGGTACATTTTACAACATAGAATCCCTATAACTAGGAAGGAATAAAAAAAAATGGTAACATATATTTCATAAAAGGTATAAAAATTAACAGTAGAATCATGAAAAAATATGGGTCATAGTGATAAATAAAATACAGGGAAGATATAGAGATCCCTCACCATGATAATCCTTGTAAATGACCAAGTCATTTTCAGTCCAGGTGACTTTAAATGAAGTCTATCTTTATGGTATACCCTAGGCTCTGAAAAGAAAGTGACAAGGCAAGTAACAAGAAACTAATGTCTTGGATTCAAGACAGTTGCAAACTAAAAATCTGTGCATGTCTTCACTGTGAATGACAAGTAGCATTTAAAAAAAGTCATCTCATTCTTAAGAGTATATTAACTATAGCACTCATCCTCCACCCTTTCTAAGATTTCTTTACATTCATTTTTTTTTTTTTCCTGAGGGCAGTGTCACTGGCCCTCCTATGTGGGACCTAAACCGGAGCAGCTGGCTTCCCAAGCCAGTGTTTAACAACCACATCACTCATCCAACCCTTACATTCACTTTTTAAAAAAATCACTTCCATCTTAATAATTACAGCATAGTTAACATTTGAGTTTGCTGCAACATTCTCATGTATCTCTCCATTCTTAGAGCTTTAATGATGGAAGTTTCTTTAAATTACTATTATGCTGCAAATATTTTCATAAGACATTTACTATGAAATCAGAAAAACATAGTTATTTTAAGAAATGATCACTTTGTCTAAAGATACTTTAATCGCTTCTTTAAGAAACAGTAATTTGGATTCAGCATCTCCCTAAAATCATTTGGCTTTCTCCCTACTCTTCTTTCCTTCCCTTATTCTGTATTCTGCAATTCATATTCGTTTTTCTCATTTTAACACATTGAATTTTTATTTCCTTCCTAACAATTTCAATTTGAACTTGAAAAAGGGAGAGAGAGACAAAGAGAGAGAACGAGAGAATGAGAATGAATCTCAATGATTACAGAGACCTCTTCAAAACTTTTATATCTGTGAATATAAAGAGACACAGATTGCAGTTCACTCTTCGAGGAGAGGAAGATTAAAATTTTGACATGCACATGACTGCCATTTTTAGATGATTTTACAGTCATACACATTTAAATGATTATGATAGAATGAACTTTAATTATTTGTAAATACGTTTTCCCATCTTGTCAGACTCAAGAATTTAAGAGACTTGCTCTAGGTGTCTCTACACCCTCCCCACCTTTTCTTATTTTCCAGAACATTTGACAATTTAAAATATACTTCTTTTTTAAGTCTTAATCCTTATCAAGCAATGCTCCGATATGATATGACATTGTTGTAAGACACATTGGTTGACCCTAAGTGAATATGATTGATCCTCCACATTTTGTTGTTAAGAGTTACAAAGATATTTCCTTTTTCAGATGGGATGAAATCTAATAAGAACTGACATGTACATTAGCTTAACTCTGTATCAAGATCAATATAAACTAAGAAAATAAACAATATGGAATTAAATGACAAGTAGATGGGTATAGATTGAACACCAGCACAAAAGTTAAAATACTTTTCTGTTTAAAAAAAATGCTTAAGTTCATACTCACAAACATACACAGGGAAAAGCAACACAGGTAAAGAGTAACACAACCCTTTCTATCTAGTCCATATGTTTAAGAAGCTACCCATTACCCAATATGTAGTTGGAGAACCTGAAAGTGATTTCTCATTTTCTGGCATGAAGCTAGATAGCTCTTGCACTATAAAACACACCTGTGTAATTCACATTTTATTCATCAAGGACAATTGACATAAACCTGTGCAAAAACTACATCTCATTAACCTCTTTCTTGAGATTATATTCCTATATCTTGTTTCAGCATTTCAGTGAGGAAGTTTGTCATAATGCAGCACCATTTTCTTGTTTAACTTTCAACAAGATTTCTCTCCCCCACTCCTTTTGTCCAAATGGGACCCACCCTTTTCACTTGTGATAGCTTGCTGTGACAATTTTAGCTCTTTTTTTTAATGCTTTTTAAACTTGTGTGAAATATATAAAAGAGTGGTAAAGAATTGGTCTACAACTATTTTTACTTGTCGTACCTGATACAGTACCTCTTATCCTGACATGGCGATATAACATGACACTATTTCAGTTTTAGGAACAAGTAACAGGGCTTTTCCACAAGCCCTGCTTATATGTTAAAAGTCCCTCTCCCTCATAGAACTAAATTGACACCAAATTGCAATCCTTTTAGTTGTTTAGTTTCCTATCTCAGTAGTTTGAGGGACTATGTTTAACTTTTTATTATACTTAAAATTATCTTCAGGTATTCATTCCAAACTCTATAGCAATGGCTCTATCCCTTCTAAACACATAAAAGAGCATTGAGGATTTAGCTCTAGATGAAGTCAAATTTCTAGAGATTAGGGACTCAATCAGAAACAGCCAATGGCAGTAGTCAGCCAGTGCCATTATATTTTGCTAGCACACAGGGCTGAAAAGCTTCGTTCTGTTCACCTACTCTGGTCCAACTTCAAACATTCTTCCTAAGAAAGGTTCAGAGCTGATTGTTCCAGATCAAAGGCATCATCATTTCAAGTTAAAGCTATGTGCTTCCATTTTATCAGTATAGTTTTCAACTATTCCACACTAACTTCAAGGCAAGTTCAGAAGGTATATGGTTATGTGGCAATGGCATGTTTAGAAGATTATTATTCATTAAATGTCAGACTTTCTAAAGGAACTCATAGTTACACTGCCAGTAAGGGAAATGACATGTGTGGGTACATTATAAAGACTAATCTGGTTGCCAACAGTAGGTTAGATAAAACACTACAACTCAGTCCTTTTTTTTTTCCCCCTAAAATGAAGCAATGCTTATTTAGTCAATTCATCATTTGCTTCATATAAACATAGTCATTAAATCTCCTAAAGCAACATTTTGCTTGTTTGCCAAGCATTAGGATCAAAGTATCATTCCTATCTTTCTTCCATCTTTTTCTAATTAAAACCCCCAAACCCAGCTGAACTATATTAGTCAATATGAACTCGATTAAAAATAAAAAAGAAAATAGATCTATGATACTTCGGATTTTACCTTAAGTAATTAACCATTCCAATGCTAGTGGCCCAAATATTCATCTACCATTTTTTTTTTCACCTTTTCTCACCCGTGCAACTGTTCTCAAGGCTTATCAAATTTGCACAGAGATTCCTGTGTTTCCAGATCAAAAGTTTACAGAATCCAGCTGTAGTAAATTCCCTCCTCCTCTCTCCTCTCTCCTCTGCTCCCCATACCCATCGCCGTTTAAACTTCCTCAGCTATTTGGAGAAAAAGCAAGGGCAAAACCCCAGGGTTGGGTTAGCATCTCCAGGTACCATGAGCTGTGTCACAGGCATTCAGAATCCCCCAAAAAGGAGTCAAGTTCAAGCAAGTGCCTGCGTCCAAAAGCGCCTTGAAAGCCTTTAGCCTCTAGGCTGATGACACGAACCTCGCCAGTGTCTACCCCAGTAAAAGGCTACATACAGAAACGAAAGGCGCTTGAGTTGGCGCTTTCGCCTTTCCACAGATCCTGGGGCGCCAGGTAAGGAAGTTTAATCCAGGAGCTAAGTTGAGGGAGCACATACTTAACGCAGAGACCCCGTAGCCCGCAAAAAAGCAGGAAGCCCTGCGAGTCCGCGCGGAGGGAAGTCTTGAACAAGCAAATTCTTATTCCAACATCTGCAGCGCTTGGGATGCGCGGGCAGAGGCGCTCAGTCAAGTCCAAAGGCTCCCGGGGGCTAAGGGTGGGCATCGGGACCGGTAAAAGGCCAAAGGAAAAAGCTGTGTGGGAGCCAGGAACTCTGGCACCTGGTTCAGCCATGCCCCGCCGCACCTCTCCCCCTCCCTGAGGCCAGCGCACAGTGGCCAGCCGGACTCGGGGAGCGGGGCCGCAAGGACTTAAGTTTCACACTCACTTATCTACAAGCATCGCCCATCAGGAAAACCGAGGAAGGAAGGGCAAGGAAGAGGGGGAGGTGGTCTTCTTACCTCGGTCAGCTCCCACCGTCAGCACCTTGGCGATGGGCAATAATCCCGAGAGAGTGAGGAAGGCGAGGAGGAACTCGGACATCGTGGTCGCCCGGTATGGAAGGCTGCCCTGTGCCCTGCTCCGCGGCACCCTGGGCCGGGCGGCGGCGGCGGCTCCGAGCCGGGAATCGAGCAGCGTCATTTACAAATGTCACTGGAAATTCTTCAGCTCAATGAGCCCAGCCAGTCCGCCTTCTCCTGCCTGGAGCAGGATGTGGAAGGTGTACGGATGCGCGCGTGTCGGGGAGAGAGAGAGGAGTGCGTGCGAGCGCGAGCGAGACGCTCGTGTGTCTTGACTTTTCGATGCAGGGTACGTCTGATCTTACATCACGCAAGAGGGGCAGTGAGAGATGCCAGCGGATGGGAATTCACTGATTAATGACCGACACCACCACACACCCCTTCGTCGTCCACATAAATCCCATCTATTACTTACTAAGAGGCATGGAACACAACAGCAAAATACCACCACCAACTGAGAGCCCCACAATTCACAATTATGTCGGTCTCCTTGAAGGGAAAGTAACTCCAAGCTGGTTCTGTAGGGAGTGGGGTCTTGCGAGAAGGGGGGCACTTCTGCATCGGGCTGAGCCAGCCCGGCGCCTAGGAAGCGGCTGCCTTTCACAGCCAGCTGGAAATTATCAGCTACAGCTCTGGGATGCTTCCGAGAGCGAAGCCGATTTGATCCATTCGCTCCCTGGAAGGTTCCTTCCCGGGAACGAAGGACAAGCCAAGTAACTGAGCTTCTGTTAGGGAAATGGTTTCCTCTGCTCCACACGCAAACGCAATGCTTTCTGAATGGCACTTTGAACTTTTATGATGAGTAGCGCGTGAGGACAAAGATGTAACATTTAGTGACTCAGCAGAAACAAACCAAAATCAATCCCAAAAGTCATTATCCATTGCATAAGAAGGAAAGGTGAAGGGAAAGAGGTCCCTAAACAGGGAACCACAGACCAAGGAATTGGCAGTTTGTTCTGCAGTGGATGGATTTCTGTCTTTGAAAGTGTACTTCGAACAATTTTCAATATGTTTTGAGTATTTTTTATTGTTCTTTTTTTCTTTTTTTCCACATCACAGTGATAGCTTAAAAACTTTCCCAAACCGTCTGGAATAAAAAAGAAAAAGAGAAATTAAAGAAAAAAAAAGTTATTTGTATGAACACTTAAGTTTTTAAATATGATACCCGAGTACCTTAAATTTTAGTTAACCATTCAAAAATGGCTAACGAGTTAAAACTCGGAAACCTTAAGAGTTAAAAGCTTACAGTTTTCCTTGTAACATCAATAATTCTTGTCTAAGGAGGACGGTTGAAAAATGTTTCATATTTAATATTTTAAAATTTGAAATGGGAGTAAGGAAGAATTTATAAGACAAGGACAAAACCAAGCAACAGGAAGATTGAAAAGTGAAGGAAAGATACTTTAAGCACTTTATTCAGTTTTACTGGTTGACACTTATTGTAGATGAGTGCCAGCACTGTAAGTTATCTGTTTCTGAGTAAAATTATCCAGAAACATGTTTGGATGCTCCTTAGAAACCGTTCTCACTAGATTGGATCAAAAAACACAGAGGTAACCCTAAGGGACATTGTTAATTTTCCATATTTTAAATTTTAAAATTTATTTTTCCTTTTAAATCAAATCATTTAGTATCTAAAAATGACTCATTCCAAACTTAAAAAGTGTATACTTTTTTCTTTTGAAGTTGTTACATGTATCATTTCACCTGCTCATTGTTTATTGTTTCACTAAAATGTACCACATAGGAGACATAAAGAGAGATTTTTACTATTTTACTTCATACTAAAAATTCACAAATTTGGAATGAGTGTCAGAGTTCAAAGAATATGAGGGAAGGGAGAGGAAGGGTACATTTTGAATGATGCTCAAAGTAATAAATATTTATTTTCAATGACGCATGGACCTCCACATTCTAAGAACTACTTATGCTTTCATTGGGACAAAGTAAGTAGGTATCTTCCTTCCTTCCTTCCTTCCTTCCTTCCTTCCTTCCTTCCTTCCTTCCTTCCTTTTCTCTCTCCCTTTCTTTCTTCTCTCTCTCTTTCTCTCTCTCTCTCTCTCTCTCTCTCTCTCTCTCTCTCTCTCTCTCTCTTTCTTTTGTAGGTATCTTTCTTACATGATCCCACTCAGTCAACTAGTCAACTAGGAGGTCAGCTTTTAGGTAAGCCATATCCACTTAAGTCTTGACAATAAAATGTGGAGTGCTCACATACACCATGCTAAGGATGTCCAGATTCTTCCTCTCATATACCATTGCCACCAATTACCCACAACCCCCATCTCAAAAATTGCTATGTGGAGAAAAGCAACCAGGAATCGTACAACCAACCAGGCTCTTAACCATGTACCAGAGTGCTGTAATTGAAAATCAATGACTCATTCACTTCTGCAGTATATGTAGCAGCCCCAGATTCCACTGTCCATTCTTGAAAGGAAAAAAACTACAAAGGAGAATCAGAGAAGTAAATACCCAGCAGATTTTGTATTCTAATGTATATTCTAAATATGCCACTAAATATGTAGTATGTCCCAGTAGTAAACCTATTAAGTGAGTTAGGCAGAGTAAAAACCATATGATCTGTTTTCAATCATCTGGTTGACTTTTTAACTGCCCTGAATGGAAGAAAATCAACAATGCATTGTCCACAGATTGTAATTAGAATAATCAAAATAAAATTCCTTTTTAGTAATTACCAATCAAATTGCCTATGTAAATGACACATGGTTCAAATGGTGGTATAAAATCAAGTGTGGAAGCTTAATTGCTAAGGTATACATCAACATACAAATGAATGTTGAGGACTTATATTTCATATCAACTGTGAATGAGTCTCAATTTTATCTACGAATTGCAATTTGGGACTTATTTTAAGAATATGAATAGATATTATTAACAAAGACCTAAAGGGTATAAAACTGTCTACAGCCATCTTGTGGAAGAATGGATGCTTAGGTATGTATCAATGGCCAAGTGAATACAACATATGCATTTAAATGCATGTCAAGCAGGTTTTTAAGACAAAAATTATAATAAAAACATTGGTTCAAACCACAGAGCCATAATAATATAATAAACAGATTAAATATTAAACTTAATAGATCTGTATTTGCTCCAAAACTGAAATAAGGCCAGAGTTAAAATGAAATTGGATAAAACTGTCCCATATGAAAATCACTCATATACAGGGGGTCTTCTTGTAAAAACCCATTGAAAATGACCAGTTCATCAAAACAGATATATATATATATATTATGAGCATCAATGAGGTTGATAAAGGTATAGGTCAAATTTGAGTTTTAAAATTAAGTAATTTACATCTATGTTTTGAATGACTATCAGTTATAATGGATTATAAATAAAAGAAAAAGCATAATTATAATTTCTGTGAAATATTTTTATTTGTCATTATATATGCTTTAATAAAAAAGAAAATAAAGTGATTTAATAGTGAAGAGAGAATAGCTGGAGTTACTGTTCAAATTCTGTGTATTCCTATGGCTGATTATAATTTCTTCATTCTAATCAGTGTTATTAACACTGACAAGTTAAATAAATTAATTTATCAAGCTATAGAATGTTATGAAATTTCTCATTGAGATAAATTAAACAAAGTAGAGCCAATCATTCTTACTTTCTGTTCTAAAACAACACATGAATATTAATTATTAGCCAGTGGTAATCTTATACTTCCCAATTAGACCCACAATTTGCATACATGTAATCAAACATCAGATTTCATTTCTGCTAACTTATTTGTGCTCTTTTTTTTTTTCTTACCATAGAGTAGTAACAATTCATACCCTATGCACATATTATGTTAAGAGGAGGGTATGTGTCTAAACAAATAGGACTGACAGTCTGTCTCATGGAAGTGATATGTGTGGAGATCTCACGGAAGTGATGTGTGTGGAGAGCTGGTCTGAAACTCAGGTTGCTAGGAGTTTCTGCAGCAATCATTCGAAGGGTTGCTAGAGTTTTTACCCTGCCTTTCCTCACAGAAAAGTTGCCTGGCAGCAGCATACACAAGATGAGAAAGAAGAAAGCACTGGGGACAGAGATAGAAAATTGTTAAAGAAACATTATCAGTGCTTTAAAATTGAAACAGAGTTACAAACTCTGCTTAGGAAAAAACAAAACAAACCTTTTAGACTCATTTTATTTATCAATCTGCTCCATTCCAATGCACATTTTTAACTTCTTGCCTTCAAAAGTGTGCTATAACTATTTGGTAGCCTGCTGTTTCAACTGGCATATGGGGATTTAATTGAGATAAATGTGATTTTAGTGCAACTTTAATTCCTACTATTTGAGAACTTTTAGGAGGTTTGTACATCTGAAAAGAAAATGAAGTGCAATGCAATTATCTAATTAAACCTGGAAAGTAAAATTATTTAAAAGCAAATTAAGTATTTCCCTTTATATAAATCTCCACTTATCTTTACTGTCATTACCTATAAATGCCTTCAGATACACATATTACAGTGAAAAGCACAACTGATAGTCAATTATAACTTTCAAAGGATAAATAATAGAAACTCTTAATACTGATTTGATTATTTTACATTTTATCTGAATCTTGTTTGAAAAACTTTTAACAGTAAAAAGGAAAGGAAGGAAAGGAGTCTTGACTGATTTAGACAACCTTATCAGGTAACAATTACTTCCTTAACGATAATATTACTCAAGAGACAAATCCTATTGTTCTGGATATGTCTTCAGAAGGCCTGATCAGTGAGAATGCAATGAGTGTGTGTATGTGTGTGGCCAAAAACTCTTTGTCATTCTGCTTGCATGGAAATAGCCCTTGAGTATCAAGTCAGTTACTGAATACAATGCCGGTTGCTGTTGGTACTTTTTTACTTTGACATACTTGTGGTCAAGATACTCTCCACAACCCCATCTCCAGCTGCTAGAATATCGTGTTCCATGTTGGGGGTTGTTTGTCAGTGGTCCATGGCCAGGAGAACTTAGTCTGAATATGCCCTTGAGTCCTTTTTCTAGCTGCTAACATTGCTCTCTGTCCTTCAGTTATCATCTTGCTATTCCTTAATTTTAATTAGGAACTCAGATTGTTGGAGTTGGAAGGAACATTCAAATCATGTGTTGCAGGTTATTTTACAAGGGGAAGAAAAACCAAAAACTTAAATACAGGAAAGGTGACTATTCTGAGGTCATACATTTTATTAATGTCAGAGATGTCCCTTGAATAAAGTTTTCTGACTCTCCCCTATATTGGATAGTGCACTTCATTGATATTCCTTGAATTTTTTCCCAGTTCAGAGGGTAGTAGCCCAGGTGATTTGAATTTGTTCATTCATGTAACAACAATATATTATATAAAATCCACTGCACTCTGGACCTTGCAAATAGCTATGAAGAAAATAGTCATGGGCCCTGCACTAGGAGAGCTTACAATCTAAATCAAATGTCCCTTCTGTGCTCACGGGCTGCCTTTCCAGGATCTTGGGGGGACCATGCTTTTTGTCAAGCACAGATCTGACACATAAAGGCCACTGATGAGACCACAAAATAAAATAAGGGCTGCATCTTCCTTGGAAAATAATCTTTTCGGATAAACCTGTATAGAGAACCCTGAGCCTTCTGTTAAAATTAGACTCTGAAGAAGAAATCACAAATTATGTATTTAAATAGCTTGAGGGTTTGTATCAGCATTTAGTCCAGGGGTCGGCAAACTTTTGAGACAGAAGAGCCAATCCTGTCCCTCACAACAATTTAAAAATTATTTGAGAGACATAAAACAAATGAAATCACCATTATGTGAATAACATCCTTTAAAAATTTTATAAATGAAATTATGATAATTTTTTTTCATTTTCAATTTTACTTTAGAGCCACATGTATGTACCCAAAGAACCGCATTAGCTTGCAAGCTGCAGTTTGCAGACCCCTGGTTTAGTCAATCCTCATGTCATACCTCCTTTGATTTAGAATTTGGTAGCACATTTAGAAGTGCTCAGAATTCAGAACATTCAGAACTGTTGTCAGTGATACCTTACAGATTAATCAGAGCCAGTAAATTCTGTTGTGTAGTGGATTCATACACAATCAGAGGACAAAAAGAGACCTTGAGAAAGTCTGGTTCACCTTTTACTTATTTATATTTATTATTGATATTATTTGGGGCCCTGTGTTTTAGCCACTTTATAGTTAATAATTTTCTACTTTATATCCAAATGGTATTTTTCTTATGTTTCCTTTTAATGTACTCTTGAGCATTTCACAATCTCTAATCCCCCTAACCATGATCTTTTTGCATGGGCTTTCCCCTACAATAGGTACTGAGAGACAATTTGTCATACTGCTGATTAATGGCTTTTCATGTCTTCCCTTGAACTTGTTTAATCTTTCCTAAATCTGCTGTTCCCCAGCCATTCTGCAATGGAACATATCCTTGTATCTAAAGTAAACAGAAAAATACAATGACAAAGATACAAGTAGGTATAAGCAACCAACAGAGCTGAAAAGATGGTATACCAGAATTACATTAATTGTATTTTATATGTACTTTAATAAAGTTAGTTACCGGTAAAGTGTAAGAAATACTTTGGAGCTACAGTATCTTTGCTTGGTTTTGTTTGTTTTTCACTTCAGGAGGGAATTGTTTTACTTTGGGTGGTGGGGCTTGTAAGAAAAGTAATTATCTTTTTTTTTTTCTGTTCCTTTATCAGAAATGGCTTTCATAAAGGAAATTTAAAAAAAAGTAAAGAGAAACAAAATACTTTAAAAATGAAAGAAAGAAGAGAAAAACAAACCTTTTTTCAATGTGTCTTGTGTAATTCCCCCTGGGAACAGTTCTTCAGAGGCTGTTATCGGCTCCCTTTGGGCACAGAACCTGTCACAGAGTAAGGCTTAAATAGGTGTGTGCTAAGTGGAATACACTTAATGTTGAGCTTTTACATTGTTTTTTAAACTTTGCTTTAAAGAAAACTTACTGGACTAACTTTTCTTTTTTTGTCTTTTTTTAGATTTTTTTATTGGGTAATTGGGGGAGGGGAACAGCATTGGGGAACCCAGGAACCAGACAAGTTGCTGTCCTTTTGTTCTTCAGTCTAGTTGTAGAGGACATTGCTTCACTGGCCCATGTTGGTATCGTCATTGCGCTCTTCCTGGGTGAGGCAGATCGTTTGCTGGCCTCTGGATGGTTGCTCACGGCGGCTCTTGGCTGCTCAGGCTGGCTGTCGGCCACTCACTGTAGTCCATGGCAGCCCACTGCAGCTGTGCCATCACTGACGACTCATGGCAGCCCGGCTCCATGTGGAGCCATCTTAGCTGTAGAGGGTAGTAACAATGGCCCTCATCTGTGGGATCCGAACCAGGACCCTGCTGCTCAGAGCCAGCATCCCAAGGCAGCTCTTAACTAATGTGCCACTTGGCTGGCCCCCTAACTTTTCAAAACTTTATTTTTTCTAAGTAGAAATTTTGTTTCTTTCATAGGAAATGGCTCTTGTCCTCTAACTGTTTTCCATTATGAAAATTGTACTTTTAATAACTTTAAACTCAAATGCAGAAAGGAGCTTTCTAGTACAGAACAGAATGCCCTAATTTGTATCAAGCATCTCTCTGTGGGTAGGAAAATAGTGACATTTAGACCTAGGTAATACTTATTAAGATTTGTAAAAGTGTGTGATTTTATGCACAGAAACAAGCAAAGTTAAATTATAATTGAAACACTAGTAAATGCTTTTATGACTTTTCATTGCTGTATTCTGCACTGTAAATAGACTTTACCAAGGATATCATTCATATTGTTTTGCAAACCCTAGCACATAAATGACAAAAAGAGTGTAAGAAAAGTTATTCAGAAGTACACAATAGAAAAGGCAGAAGAGAATGAATAACTATGCTTAGACATAGCATGACCAAGAATATTTTTGTTTATTCAGTCTTTCTTTGTCATAGTTAAATGTATTTATTTCTAAAAGAAGGATCAATTTTGTACTGTTAGGTAATACCAATCCTAATTTATTTCAATTTAATTCCCCATTATTTCTTTCCAAAAGAAAGCGTATGAAAATGACAAGAAAAAGGTTTATTATAATTATTTGGAAAAACAAAAATCACTAGAAGTGATTTCCCCACAAATTGATCGACCTTCAGAAAATATACAAGATTAGTCAAAGAACTGTTAATATTAATTTTACTTTTTACCCAAAACTTAGAAGATGAATCAATTTGGAAATTTCCACAAAGGTACATATAACCACTGTGAAAACAGCTCAGAAAAAGTAACATACTCTGTTGTTCACATACAATAAAATATATTAAAGGACAAATAATTACCAGGCCTGAATTGGCTGAGGAGTTTCTAGCACCAACCATGTTCCAATCTGTAGATTGCAAGAGAAAGCAAATTATAACTTCAAGGATGTTACAGGGGCAACTGACAGGCTGGTTTTATAGCTCTGAAGCTGGTTCCCTCTGCTCTCTACTCCTCCACATACTTTAGATTTATGATAGTCACAGTTTCCAAATCAAAATTAGAATATATGGCCTCATAAATATAATTATTTGGCATTAGGACAGAATATTTCTACTCAAGACTGTCCCAGAAAATCCTATCTCTTTGGCCACAATAACTGTATAAAATCCAAGAAAGCTTGGTTACAAATTGTCTTCCCTTATTTAAAGTTTCGTGCTTTCAAAGTACATCAAGAACCTGAGATTCTTCTCAAATCGTTGTTAGGAATTACTTATAACCCGTTTTTATGAAAGAAAATATTTAGGTAACTTTAATCATATGGGAAGCAGGATTGATATCTTGCTTTACAATGCAAACAGACCGACTCAATCATACCTGTGTATAGGTATCTCAATTTATGGACTTAACGGATTGTACAAAAGTGATTTCATTATTTGCACCTGTGATAGTGGTGAGTGAGCTAATGAGGAAAAGTGCTTAGCATTCTGTACATGGCTGTTTGACAATCAAAAGCACCCATTAAGCTCACTTGTGTGAAAACAACAAAAGTAAAATACAGGTGCTCTGAATGGGATGCATTGTGAAGCACTTCAATGGGAAATACAGTGGGGTAGATTAGTATTTAATGGGTTAATGGGCTTACTGAGCTTCATAGCACTATCCTGAGAAATCTAAAGGTTAATTTTTAATCTGCCATGATAGCGACCATATTAACATAGAAAGCAACTTCTTTTTTCTACAGTTTCAAAGCCTAAATGAAACATATTCTTGCCCATCACTTTACAGAAGACACTTTTTGACTTCAATTAAGCTCCACCACAGGTTTCGACTTAGGTTTTGGTTCAAGTCTCAGCCACAAAAATGTCATTCAGGTGAAGTCATCAGGCACACAGGTGCTGGAGTGGATTTCAGTTTTGCCCTCATCTCCCCACCACGCCCAACTCCCAAAGAAACAGTCACCATCGTTTGTGACAACTTCTCTGTGCAAGTGGTCGACTAACTCCTCCATAGGAATATTATTTCAGAACCAATTTATATAGTGTCTCATATTATTCTGCTTTAAACCTCAGGGAGTATGAGGCACACGACTCTGCTTGTTACTGTTTTGTACAATTAAATGTCTCCAGAAGAGGATGATAATTGTCCCTGGCGTGGGACTATAATATGGAAGAAACCTTGTTTGGAACTTAGAAGATGCAGACCAACTCAGTTGCTTGCAGTCTAATGCTTTTATGCTTCTAAAATAATAAGGCTCAGAAAACCATTTAATCGCACCTTTTAATGTCCGTTTGTCTTTCATTGGGGAAGAGTAGAAGCGTGACAAAAAGTATGTTCGTTTATTTTACTCAGCTTTGTTCTTTATATAAAAGATAATATGAAAATGTGCCAAAGGGTTTACCTGTTTCTATTTAAACAAAATCTGACTAGAAAGAGCAGATGCTTCAGTTCGTAGTGCTTGAGTGCCCCCTATGGGATATTTTTTATATTTTTGCTCATGTAGTTAGGTGAGCTCTTAAAAATTGTTACTCCCTAGATTTTTATTTTAAATAAAAGTAAAATGATAAAAATAGGCATCTTCAAAATAAGCAGCACATGATGTATTTTCTTTCCCCAAATATCTTCCTATCTAAAAAGCCAAAGCAAACTATCATTTTAATCACTTAGCTGTTTCTCTGCTTTCACCCAAAATTACAAAAGTTTCCTTTAAAGTTATGATTCCACTGCTTTTCTACTGTGCATCTGCATTTATAGTATCAACTACTGAATTCAAAATATACATCAAATTATGTTGTTTGTTTATTGGCTATAGGTCTTTTCCTCATAAAGAATGCTCAACTCGAAATATGTTTTAAAAAATACAAATACAATATCATTGTGTGGGAGGAAGTCCAATTCTTGATCCGGGTGAGAACAGAATATTTGAACTTTTTAAATTCCAACTTAACATCTATGAATAATATTGAAATAGAAATGAATCATACACTTACATATTCCTGCCAGTTTGATATCAGGGATGTGGTGCCTGAGATTTCTTGGATTTTACACGCTTTTTCTTTTTTTTTTTAGAGGGCAGTGTCACTGGCCCTTATATGTGGGATTGAAACCGGGGCCGCTGGCTTCCCAAACCAGCTCTTAACCACTGTGCCACTCGGCCTGCCCACGCTTTTTCTTATTTGTACTGTAGCCTGTAAGTGAAAGGTGTATATATATATATATATATATATATATATATATATATATATATATCTCCAACAATGACACTGCTATAGTCAGAATGGCTCACTTAAATGATAGGACTATAGTTAGATCCTTTTTAAAATAGACTACCGAGTTTATCTCCTATGTAATGTACTTGGATCCAAAACATGTTATTAATGTCCTTGGGCTAGAACACACACACACACACACACACACACACACACACACACACAACCACACACAAACACACGAGTTTCTGGGTACAAATTTTATGCTTTGGATTAGTTTATTTCTGAATGAGATGCAGATCTAGCCAGCAGTAAGGAAGCAATGATATGAATAAGCAATGAAAAGAAATCCTTCCGTTTCTTGCCTCTCATACTGCTTTCATGTTATTTATTGTGTGCTTGTTAATGATAAGACATGGTGCTTTGTGCTGGGATTACTCTAGTGGAAAGTCATGGCCTCTGTTTTCCAGAGCTATGTGTCTAATGAGAAAATGCTTGTGAAGAGACTATTAAAATGTATTCTGCTAAGTGCAGCTATAAATGAAGGTACACAAAATGCAAAATGGAGGCTTTGATAAAATACTCACATACTATATTTCAGTTCCAAAAGAGCAAACAAGAATTCACCAGGAAGAAGATACTTCAAGTGACTTTTGAATGATGTTTTTTAGGAACAAGAGCGAAGGACAACCTTTCTAGCAGAGAGAACAGCATATGTTAAGGCACATATTTCTAGATAATAAAGTGAGAAATTATTATGCAGAATCTACAACGATCACTAATTATCAGATAGCAAACAAAGCATTTTGTAAGGCATATTGGAGAATTTTCACTTTAGTCTAAAGGCAATGAAAATATCTTATTTGAACATATCAAGAACTTTCCAGGAAAATATAAATTCATCCAATATATACTTCTGTTACCTGAAAGCCTATTGTTACCTTTACATTTCTACAGAAACATGCTGAGGTCATATCTCTCATTTCTCCATCCCCCGCAACCAAACCAGCCTAAATTCCAGATTCCTATCTCAGGTTGTAAAATTAATTATTTATCTATTATAGAATAATTTGAAGAATCCTAGACTAGTTAATCCAGTAATCCAGTACCAAGTTCCCCAGGCTGCTTACCCCAACTTTTAGATTCATTTCTAAATTCTGCCACTTACAATGTAAATGATTTGGGCCAATTATTTAAATTCTTCAAATCATAATGTCCATGTCAGAAGATTAGAGAGGATAAGGCCAGGATCTCCAACTGTACCAATTACTGGATCACACTGACATCTGCTGTCCCTCTGCCAAGCACTTCACTTGTGTCCACTCATGATCTATTTAATGGATAATCTATTTAATGCCCCATAGTCTAGCCAGATCCACTGTCCATTAAGCCACATTCTATAAGGCTCACTGCTGCCCCCAAAGAAGCAGATTGACTTAGTTGAAGAGACAAGATACACACATATTAAAAAAAGATAACCCAGGATGAAAGGTAGCACATAGGAATTACAAAATAGAAGTACAAAATAAAAATATAAGTACAATGGATTGGGGTGCGGGGCGGGGGTGGAAATCTGCTGTTGTAAAGGATACTGTCAGAGTTAGAATTTCAAATAAATCTCAAAATACATCTAGCATTTTTAACAATAGATGGCAGCTTCTTTCTGTTAGGCAAATGTGATATAAATATAAAAAATCATGCTTGATCTATTATTTCAGTACAATAAGAATACCCTGGTTATAGTATATCAGAAGTTTTTAACAAAATTTGACATGATATGAAATTCTAGAAAGAAGGTAAAACTTTTCAAATTTCTTAACTACAAAAATGTAGGCAGCTTATAAATGCTCTTTTTTCAGTGTTTTAAAAACGTAGACACTTTTAGGGCCGGCCGAGTGGCGCATCGGTTAAGAGCTGGTTTTGGGATGCCAGCGGCCCCGGTTCGGATCCCACATGAGGGCCAGTGACACTGCCCTCTACAGCTAACAACAGCTCCACCTGGAGCTGGGCTGTGCGAGCCCGGTGATGGTGTGGGCTGCAGCCCCTGTTGCAGTGGGCTGCCATAGGCTGCAGTGAATGGCCCGCAGCCAGCGTGAGCGGCTGGCAGCCAAGCGTGAGCTGCCAATAGCTGCGATGAGCGACATCCAGAGGCCAGCGACCGATCTGCCTCATACGGGAAGAGCGCAATGACGATACCAACAGTGAAGCAACATCCTCCGCAACTAAACTGAAGAACAAGAAGACGGCAACTTGTCTGTTCCCCTTCCCCGATTCCCCAATGCTGTTCCCCTCCACCAATTCCCCAATAAAATCTTTAAAAAAAAAAAAAAAAAAAAAAAAAACGTAGACACTTTTAATATTGTACTGACAACTATTTATAGCATATATATTTATATATTTTATATATATATAATATATAAATTCCAAATTTTTAAGAAAACAGAAGTAAAGAATACTTGATTATTAACAAGTAATAGAAAGAAAGGGAGAGAGCAAAGAAATATATTTTTAAAAATAAGATGATTAAAATAAGAACAAATGTACCTATGGTCACAATAAATTAGAATACATTAAACCTACAAATTAAAATGCATTAATTCTCAGATTGAATTTTTAAATCCATCTATACCTTATTTTAAATATTTTTGTTCAAATATATTTTTTGAAGATTTTCTATGCAGCAAATATGTGCAAGAACCTGAGGATGTAAAGGTTAACAAAACATTCTTTTTGTAAAAGAAGAATAAATATTTCATAATAAAAAAGAAAAAGGAGGCTTATGTAAGCCTAAATAAATCAAGGCGAACAATACTGATATCAGAAACATTTTATTTTTTTTTTAAGATTTTTATTGGGGAATTGGGGACAGGGAAGAGACAAGTTGTTGTCCTTTTGTTCTTCAGTCTAGTGGAGGACGTCGTTTCACTGGCCGATGTTGGTATTATCATTGCGCTCTTCCTGGGTGAGGCGGTTTGGCCGCCGGCCTCTGGATGGCCACTCACAGCGACTCTTGGCAGCTCACTCCAGCTGCCCGCTGTTCAAGCTGGCTGCTGGCCACTCATTGTAGCTTATGGCAGCTCACTGCAGCAGGGGCTGCAGCCTACACCATCACCGGGACCCATGCAGCTCAGCTTCAGGTGGAGCTGTTGTTCACCATCTTAGCTGTAGAGGGCAGTGTCACTGGCCCTCATATATGGGTCCAAACTGGGGCCCTGCTGCTGTCCCAAGCCAACTCTCAACCAACGTGCTACTCGGCTGGCCCTCAGAAACAATTTAATTCTAAGCTAAGAGCACAAATTAATAAAATGAAGATGTAATATAGTGACAAAAATTAGACAAAATTAACCATTGCCTCAAAATGTATCTTTCAATATAGGTTAAAAGGCAAGAACATGTAAAACAATAACCAAAAGTAGAGATAGTAAAACACTTCAAACGATGATTTCATGACTTTGTTTGAAAGATAACTGAGGTCACATTTATCTGCTCAGAATTGGTGAAATATGGTACTCATCATTTTGATTTTGAACAATGGACACTCGTACTATGTGTCTGAAAATAAAATGTTATTTCTTTCCAAATTACCCTAAAATATAATACAATCCCCAATTAAGTGTTAAGACAATATCATCATTTGCAACTTGATCAAATGATTTTAATATTAAGTTGGAAAAATAAAAACATGTGAATAGCCTAGACAAGATTTATTAACAATAATAAAGGAGGCAAGTTGATGGTATTTGCAATAGAAAATAATCAGAAAAATACAAAGCTATGCAAACTAAAGAATATACACATGATGTAGAAATAAAGAGAAAGACCAATTTAAAATAATAGAAATTCCAGAAACTGCTTTCAATTGAAAAATATATAGTCTAGCATACAGGTAGCTACAATACACTGTGCAAACGATACTTAAAGAATTTGCTATGCATTGGCAATATTTTTATATAAATATCAACGCATTCTCTACTTTAAATGGTCACATATTAAAATATGGTTTTAAAAAATTATTGTGTCAAAAAAAAGAAAAAATCAGCAGAGCCCACATAGTCAGGTGCAAAAACCAACCACAATAGAAAAGACTTAGTAGAATGCCTTGCAAAAAATTCCAAAGCTGGGTTCAGGAGTTTCTTAACTATATTAAAGGCGGAAGCAAATTGGACAATCATTGGAATCCTACGTGGCCAGTCTCCAAAAACTGCATTAAGGGTGTAAAGAAGTTGGTAGGAAGACTAAATTAATATGTTTGCCTTAGTCATTATTAAGAAGACTTTAGAAATATTCTGTGAGATAAATATACAACCGTTTGTTTCAATTAGCTACTCAGTCCAAAGGTTGCCTGATCACACGCATTGTCAACTCAAACTATTTCAGAATTTGGGAACTAAAAAGCTGATACATTTTATTTTCAGTCTTAAGATTTACTGAACAGAATCAGTAAATAGTTGGAAGCAAAGAAGGTAGGTTTTCATATGAGGAATTGTCATTAATGGGCTTCAATATTTGAACTAACAAATACACATGAGATGAGGAATTGAATGTAATTGCTCTTTCAACTTTTCCTTCAAAAGGCCTTTAAAATGTTTTAATTCAGAGGCAACTAAAATGTCATGGCAAGGCTTTAAGGAGGCTTATCTTCCACTAGAAACAGAATAGCTGTGTAAAAGTATGCATTTGATAAACAATATTATTCTCTGGATGATAAAAGCTTACAGAATCAAGTCTTCAGATGATATAAAGAGTTTTCAGACAGTTGAATGCCCACTGTGAAAATCAACTATGAAAGTCAGTCTTTAGAACTGTGTGAGTAAATAGCAAATGATAGATCTATTTTATTATGGGAAGAGCAAGGTCACTGAGCAGAAGAATCAAAGCAATGTTTATAAAATAATGGGCTCCAATCTTTCAGTCTTGACCTTGAAATTTACCTAGGAAACATCACCAATGAAAGAGAGCACTGGAGCAAGAGCCAAGGAAGTTAGTATGACCTTAGACAACAAATAATTTAAAATTTGACCTTCAATGTTCTTACCTGTGAACTAGAATAATAATATCTATTTGATTGAGTTACTGATATAGTTACATGAGATAATGAAAATGGATGCACTTAGTATAATGCCTGGCATGTGGTTGCATTCTGGGTCAGAAATACTTATTGAATCTAGTCACCAAACAGATCAAGCAACATATTATTTTAATTAAAAACACCAAAAATTAGAGCCCTCAAGATTTTAGTCACAAAATGAAAAGATCATTGCATCATGCAGAAATCTATAAAGAAATGTATAATAGCTGTGTCTGCCACACATTAAAAACAAAAAAACATTAATAACTGTCTAGACAAATCATGGTTTTCAAACAATGCTACACATTAGGATTCTCCGGGAACTTTAAAATACTACAGATGCTAGTGCACTCAGAATTTCTAAAATCACTATTTCAGGGTGAGGTGCTGTCTTGATGATTGTAATATGTTCTTTAGTAGAGAATACTAAATGAAGGTAGGGAGACAGAAACTAAATATAATGAAAAGGTGGAGGTGGGGCAACATATTCAGTTGGGAAACATGTAGGAAGCTGACAGAATTATGATTAATTTTGGATACTATGCAAATTCAGAAATGAAACTGCAAGTATCTCTCTTTAAATAAACATTATAGACATGGAAGTGGGAGGGAAGAGGAAGAGGTGACATAAATGACAGCAAATATTACCCTGTAAAGTGAATTTCCTCATGAAACCCATCAACCCACATAATGGTACAAAAAGAGATTCAACATACAAGCAAAACATTTTATTCAGCACATCTTACATTAATGCTCCAGAAAAAAATGAGGCCTTGCTAGGCGAGCCTCTATGACTATCACCATTTCAATTCATAAGAGTTTGAGACATATGACCTTGACGACATGGTCTGTTTCTGTGAACACACCAGAGACTGATGATGAGTGGCCATAGTCTCACGATGCGGTCACAGAGGTTATCCTCTGGCTTGAGGAGGTTACTGTTTACAGAGGCTCAAGTTCAGATGATTCTGTCTTCAGGAATCCTAGTAAGCCAGAATTTTGTTTAAAAACTGGATTTTTTTCAGTGTACTGAGCTAGTGTATGCTGCTTCTTTGTGCCAGCATGTTCACGACTGTTGCCATCTTATTTGAGCTTATGCTTCAGTATTGCCTTGACATGTTCTATTTGCACTTTTGTTTGGGGATCCTCTTCAGTTTCACATATAAAACTTGTAAAGGAAATTGTGTAGCTCCCATTTATCTCTTGCACATATCCAATCCACGAGAATGACATTAAAGGAGTACTATGTCTATGCTAACAGTACCCAAGGTGTTTCTGGGAAGGTCAATATCCAGGTCTCCACCTTCCAGGAGACAAGACTCAAAAGCATTTACAAACACACATTATTTTTTAACTTGAAGGGTCCCTATGGACTTTTTTCCTGGAGTTCCTCTTTTTAACAAGAAGAAATATAAATATCCAAGACTTTATGGGAATTTTTCACGTTTATATAGCTAGTTAGTGACAGGACTGACACTGGATTCTGGATGCTGTTCCAATTTCCCAATTCAACCCCATATTACTATTATACTACATTACTTCCCCACTGGCAAATGCATATAAGAGATAATGAAATAAAGTTTTTCAAGTAAAATTTCCTTTGTTCTTAATTACTAAAACCTATTAGTGAGAGCAAAGTCCAAGCTCCAGTTTTCAATAACAGCTTGTTTGAAGTTTTCAAAAGAACTTTCTACACATAAGAATGTGTGGCAGATTGACTGACAGGGTTACTATAGCACTGAGACATCCCTAACAAGAACGAGATTTAAATAGCATGCATGGCAATTATGATGTGTCCATAGCTAACGAGGCATTCTCTATCCTAAAGGAAAATCAATTCTATGAGTCTTTAGTAACATTGATAAAATTGTATGTTCACACCAAAATCTGATATAACTTTTGTACTTGGCATAGTTATGCTGGTAAAATGTCTATTTTACGTCTATAGATTTTTTTCAGTGAAATTCCAATTTGGCTAGGCCTCACAAGTCACCTCTGGACCAATAGAGTAAATCAGTCTTCTCTGACATGTAGTCTGTCCTATGTCATGTTCTGGCCAAGGAAAGGCTTAAAACTATTGGCAATGGTCAATATGGCTACAAAAAAGATGGTGGCAATGACACCAGTGTGATTATAGTTGACATATAATTCTGATGTCAGTATAAGGGAATTTATACCAGCAGTGTTAATCTAATAGGACTAACATATTTTCAAAAACTGTCATAGTTGTACAACATTTATGTAATTCTCAACTCTTTTCAATCTGACTTATATCTCTACCGATCTACTGAAATTGCTCATTGAAGTCACCAATATCTTTCTAGTTTTCAAATCCAAGCATTGAATTATACTCAGTCTCTCCATACATTTGGAAATTATTTCCTTCCTTGATTTATATAAAATTCTCTTCATTATTTTCTCACTTCAGTAATGGCTTTTTCCTCCCTAGATTACCTTCTTTTTCCTATCATTTATGAATTGTTACTCCCAGAAGGACATAATCAGATTTTTTAAAATTTTCTTTTTCCCTTCTTATTTTATTTATTTATTTATTTATTTTTGAGGGCAGTATCACTGGCCCTCATATGTGGGACCGAACCGGGGCCGCTAGCTTTCCAAGACAGCGCTTAACCACCGCGCCACTTGGCCGGCCCTTTCCCTTCTTATTTTAATTATGCTCTCTAGTTATTATTATCATTTCCACATCCATGGGATTGCATATTTCTGCCCATTTTCATACAGTCTAAATATGGTCTAATTGCCTTTCTTTATCACACTTTATTATCTATCTATCGATCTATCATCTATCTATATCTATCATCTATCTATCATTTATCTATTAAATATGAATAAATAAATAAAAATACATATATATATATATATATATATATATATATATATATTCCTATCAATATCTATAGGATAGAGATTTTTCCTAACCTAATCATTTAGCCTCCTATTCTGTGTTTCCCACATTCCGTGTCACAGAAAATGTTTATGTAGTCCCCATGCCAGAGATCCATCTTAGATGTCTCTCAATGCTTCACTCCACATTCAATGGAAAAAATGGATAATCAAGGCTTGTTGAGTCTATCATAAATATAATTTGCATACATCCTTTACACTTTATACTCACTGCTACTACTTGCTGTCAAGTATTCATTATTGCTTACCTACATCCTAAAATAATCTCTTACCTATTTTGTTTTGTAAGTTAGTTCTTTCAAACTGGTCTTTCACATTACTGCTAGCATCATCTTTTATTCTGTGAGACAAGCTGAGTGAGATGCCCACGTTCAAATTCTGCTAAACAATTCTATTTTTAACCTGCTCTGTGACCTAAAGGAGTCACTTACATCCTCTTGATCTCACTTTCCTTGTCTATAAAAGGGAATAATAGTATCTACTGGAATTATTGATAAATATGTTCCTTAACTTCTAAAGCTAGAAAAAAATTAGGGATAACCTCATTTATCCCATCAGTCTATACATAACGAAAGAGTAAACTACACTTTGTTTGCCCAGGATTATAGGGTGATTTAATATAAAAATAGTAATACACTTGTGATCTCCTGGCTTTTATCTAATGTTCTTTTTGTGCACCAGTATATCTTTGTATAATATAATATACATTGTACCATGCTATTAAAGACGTAATAAAGAGGATATTCTCAATACCCATGATGAAACACTGCAAGTATGTATGTATTACTGAACAGTATATGTATATATATTTTTAATAATCACACTAAGCTGACAGCTATATCTTAGCCTATCAACTTTTGTCTTATTGTTATGTTTAGCTTTTGTCCAATGGATGCCAGAATGTTCCATATATTGTTTTGCTCAGTGTACTGGGTAAAAACAAAGATGGATAAGGACTTCTGACTTCTGCCTAGTAAGTGGAGAATGCCCCAGGCTTGCAGGAAGAGGATCTAGGAATGCATCACCCTGTATCACCTTGCCATTGGCTGGTTTGGAGTCAGATGCACTTTTTTCCTATGTTCCCAAGGCTAGAAAAAAGGAGGTCATTTGACAATAGTCTGTGTTCAGGGTTTATTGTAGTTTATGTGCTAAGGATAATGAACATACTGATATCAGCCTTCCTTGTATTTACAAACAAAATCCACTACCAGTAGGGAATAGATTCAGGAAAAATGCAACAATAATAATGAAGTCACATGGAGTTCTTCCTGAATCTCCCTGCCTTCTTGAGTAGTTAGGGTTTTTTGTTGTTGTTTTTCCCCTTAAATCCTGAAACCCCCTCTCTTCCCAAAACAAATGCACTACTTACTTTGTTACTTTAAGATGATGCTACTAGAATATACTGATGTTTACATAGGTAGTTTCAGAGTGGAAATCTAGCTTCAAAGATCATAAAGGTTTGAATTCCTTCTCTTTCTCACCATTGTTGTCATCATCAACACCACCATCATCATCTTAGATACCATTTATTGAGTAGTTAGTATGTGCCTGACTCTGAACTAAGTACTTTACATTCCTTTACATAAATAACCCTTTTATTTAAAAAGTAAAAAAAAAAAAAAAAAAAAGAAAGAAAACTAAGACATGTCAGAGGTCAGATATATTGCATGGGGACCTGCAGTTACTAAGTGATGGAGAGAGGTTCTCCAACCACTTCCAACTATTAACTACTGTGTTTTAAGTGTCCCCCTCTCTTCTTTTATCCATTCCCAAATATTAAAGTGAATGGTTATTTTGGGAAAAATAACGGACAACTTTTAGACGGAATTTATCCTAAGAAAATATTTTTAATTCAATTTGCAAGAAAATACACATTATAGTAGAATTTAAAACCTAAAGCATTTTAAAAATGAAAATGCAAAAAATATATGGTTAAATAAAATACGGTACATTAATTTTATTAAATAAAAAGCACTTTTAGCTATTGTGAAATTTTCTTAGCAACATGAGTACTAATAATATAGTAAATACCAATAATATAGTAAATGAAAAGCATGAAATAGTTATGGCAATATAAAAAATATAACCATTGAAACTGTATTGGATATTTAATGATAATAAATGAAGAGGAACATGGAGTAATGATATGCAGGGACTATATTCTGGCTGGATATTCTTCCATTTTGTTATTTCTGATACTTTCAAAATATGTTTTTATAATAAATACTTTAAAAATATAAATCTTGACCTGATAATTGGAATATAGCAGGTGACAAACATATTTGAAAAGAGTTCTAAAGAAAAGTGACATTCACAAAGGAAACATTTTCTTAGAGGTACCAATTCTTTCATGTCTTTCACAGAGACAAGAAAATTACTCTGAATCCTGTTTAGCTTGCCGTCTGTTGTTTTGTTCTAGCAGCTTTTTGTTTTTAAATAGTCATCGTCCAGGGATTAAAACTCTTCACTGTACTTCAAAATGATGCTGTAATTCAAGGGGATTTTGAAGTTTATAGTAGTATTGCGGGTCGCTGAAATAATAGTTTACATTTCTAATTCTCACAAATAAATCAAGGTTATTGTTTGGAAGTGTTTGTGTTTACCATCAATTGACCCCTATTTGGAGAATGCATTTTCTAGCAAGGTAGAGTAAAACAATTGGGTTAAATAGTGGTATGATAAATTTTATAAAGTACAAAACCATAGATTTGATATCTGTCAATTTAGGTAGTATATTATTTACTCAAAATTTCTTCCATCAAGATAGTCTCAGATATTTACAAGTGATAAATCTTCCTAAAACTATTCCAATTAGCCACATACAACTTTGTATTGAATTGTCTCTGTTTAAACCCAGAATGCATTCATCAGGCAGACAGACTCAATGGAGTGGTATTACTTGATGGAGTATTATTACTTGATAGAATATTATTAGATGGAGTAACAATATGTATATTGAGATGGAGAAATCTTTGGAAAACCATAATGATTGATGAAGAAAGCCAGATCTAAGACTTTGAGTAAGTCATCTAGGCAGGTACTAAAATTACCAAGTCATAAAATTTCTTTTGAAGAACATTTGCATCCACTACTGGTTATATTATTAAGCCTAATTCATAGGAAACCAAAATGTCAACTGACTGTTTCAGTTTCCTAATATGGCATCTAAAAAATCTGTTAGGTAAACTTAGTCAATGATGATAAAAATATGTTAACACGTTTATTTTCTGTGTTCTGAGTTCTACCCTATCCCATTTACTTGCTTTTACAAATACTTTTTAAAATTATCAAAATTTTGTAATTTTTAAAGTATACAATTCATAGTTTTTGAAGTGAAGAGTGCCTTTCCAGGTTTTTGTAACTATCATCACTACCTAATTTCAGGACCTTTTCATCACCTCAAATAGAAACCCCATATCCATTAGAACTCACTCTTCATTTTTTTTCTGACAAGTCCTGGCAACCAATAATCTACTTCCTATTCTTATTGATTTGACTATTCTGGACATTTCAGATTAATGGAATTATAAACTATGTAGTGTTTTGTGACAGGCTCTTTGATTGAGCATAATGTTTTCAAGGATCATCCTTAATTTCTTTCAACAATACATTGTAGTTTTCAGTATATATATCTTGCACTTCTTTTGTCATATTTATTCCAAGTGTTTTATTCTTTTGTTTGTTATTGTTAATTGCTTATGTGTAGAAATACAACTGATTTATGCATATTGTTCATGTAGCCTGCACTGTCTGACTCAATTCGTTCATTCTAATAGATATTTTGTGAATTCATTAGGATTTCTCCATATAAGATCATGTCATCTATAAAAAAGAGATAGTTTCACTTATTCCTTCCTTATTTTTTTCCTGTTTTATTAATCTGACTTGAACATTCAGAACAATATTCCATAGAAATATCAGTTGTCAACTTTATTTAGGATCCCTTGTGTGTGACGAGCTGACTCTCTCTTACCGATTTCAAAATTCTCCCCCTTTTTTTTTTTTGAGAACTTGATTATGATGTGACCAGGTGTGAAATTTTTTGAGTAAATCCTAATTGGACTTAATTGAGCTTCTTGCATGTATAGATTAATGCTGTTCATCAAAAAAAAAGTCCTGGACTAATTCTCTACCGTCTGCATGCTTTGTCATAGCCAGCAACTGGAGTCTTCGCTCAAGCATCTTAGTGTTCAGCCAGTGATTAGAGAGAGGCTCCCTTAAATGCCTTGAACCAGTATGTCTCCCAGCCTTGGCCAGCATGCTCTGAATATGTGTTGGTGTATGCCTTCAATGCTCCAGCAAACAGCATCCAACTCTGCTTTTAGTATGTTTTTCCTATTTGTACAGAGCTTCAAGTGAGCCACGCAAGAGAGATTAGGGCCTTCTCAGGTTTTTTCTTCTAGATCCCTTTTGAAGCTTTTTAAAATACTTTATAGACATCTAGTTACCTAAATTTTAAAATTTTTGAGCAGCTTTTTTAATCACCATTTCAAGGAAATTTGATAATAAACAACTGCAGGGCCGGCCAAGTGGCACATTGATAAAGAGTTGGCTTGAAACTCCAGCTCTGAGCAGCAGGGCCCTGGTTTGGATCCCACATATGAAGGCCAGTGACACTGCCCTCTACAGCTAAGATGGTGAACAATAGCTCGACCTGGAGCTGGGCTGCCATGAGTCGCCGGCGACCTGCAGTGGGCTGCCATAGGCTACAGTTAGCAGCTGGCAGCCGGCATCAGCTGCCAAGAGCCACCATGAGCGACCAATCTGCCTCACCAGGAAGAGCGCAATAGTACCAACATGAGCTAGTGAAGCGAAGTCCTCCACAACTAGACTGAAGAACAAAAGGACCACAACTTATTTGTTCCCTTTCCCCAATTCCCCAACGCTGTTCCCCTCCTCCAATTTCCCAATAAAATCTTTAAAAAAAAAACAAAAAAAAAACCCAACTGCAGTTCTCATTTTTGACAAATAAATAATTTTCAACAAACGAACATTGAGTTAGTTCGAAGAAAGTCAAGTCCTGTGAGTGGGGGGTTTCCAGGGAACTGCCAGACAGGTCTGATAATGACTATTCTCTGGTAAGAGAACCTTTGGTGTAACTCTGTATGGGAAAAAGATAAAATAGAATTTTTTTTTCCCTCACAACAAATGAAATGCTATATACAAATGCATTAAAATCGTACATATCAAAATTATTTTGAAAAATAGTCAAAAATGTAGGTGATTATCTTATAATTTTAGAGTTGAGAAAGTAAGTTTAGTTGATTTTCTTATATTTTTCATTTAATATTTATATTTATTCATATTTTTGACACTGCTCTAATTCATTAATTTTGACTGGTATTTCTTTTTTTACAAACCTTTTATCAATTATGTGAATTTAAATATATTTTCAAAGTTTGTAATTTTTCTTTTCATTCTTTTTAGGGTATGTTTTGATGAAAAACGTTTTTAATTTTTATATAGGATTATTTCCTTAAAATCTATAATTTATAGCTAAAGCTTTTTTTTAATTTTAAAAATATTCTCAATCTAAAATTATAATTCTGTAAATATTATATAGAACAAAAATATCTTTATAAAATTTTAAAAACAACTGAAGTCAATTTAGAAATGCATGAAGTATAGATAAAGCTATAGAAAAGGAAAGGAGAGGAATAATAAAGTTGGCAGTCACAAGGTCGTTTCTTAAGGGGCAATGATGTGATGGAATTATGAAGGAACTCATAAGTAGATGTAAGTGATTTTCAAGGTTCAGGCTTTGTGTAGGATGGTGGATTTATAAGTACTTATTACATTGCAACAAATTGATAGAGAGATACATAGAAAAGGAGTGTGCTCAGAGTATGTTCTGAACCAAGGATTACAATCAATCTAATACTTGTGCACCTGAGACCCATAAAAACATTAGGAAAACTAAAAAGAAAAATATAACACTATGTATGCCTGTAAATTTTAAGGACAATCACAACAATAATAGAAATGTAATGGTTGACTTCCAAAGCAGTGAAAGAGAAAAAATAATGAAACTCCCACAGAAAGCATGAAAATAGGAGAGAAAAGAAGCAAAATAAAACCTTGGTTAGCAGCAAACAGAGTAAAATCACAAAAATGAATTCAAATGATGAATAATGACCCAAAATGCTAATATATTTTACTCACTTAATAAAGGCTAGAGATTTCATAATAATTTTATAATATACCATTTAGAGAAATGTTAAAAATGAAATGAAAGGGGGAAAGTTATACTGTAGAATATTAATTAGAAAACATCCGGAGTAGTGATATTATTATCAGACAAAATAGAACCTAAATTCAAAAGCATTAACAAGAAATATAAAAGGACATAATCTGAGGATAAAGAGTAATCCTTTAAGAATGTAAAATAATGTTATAATTGCATATAACATACAACATCAACTCATATTTACAGTAAATATAATAGAAGTATAATAACTAACCTATCTACAAAATATGCACATCGATACTGATAGATCAAATAGATTTAAAACAATAAGAATATAGAAGATGTGAACAGTACAAAAAAATAAGTTTGATCTAATAAGCAAATATACAAACTTTCATCCTTTTACACAGAATCAAGATTTTGTTTTCTAAAAAAAGCAAATGTAATTTAAAAAAGCTGAGCAGGACATAAAGCATTTTTTTAATAAAGTACATGTTCTTTGACCTTAATGAAATATAATGAAGAGTTAACTTCACCTACTAGCATATATTGAGAAACTAAAAACAAACAAACACAAAAAAACTTTTATACAGAAAAGAATGATTCTTATCCAGAACACACAGAAATCCTATAAATCTGTGTTTTTTTTCTTCAGTTTTATTGAGGTATAACTGACAAGTAAAATTGCAAGATATTTATTTATTTATTTGTTTATTTATTTATTTATTTATTTTTATTTAGTTGTTTTTTTAGCTGAGCCATCTGCTACCTATTGGCAGCTCAGCAGCAACTCAGCTCGGGCTGGGCATCAAACTGGGCATCACACTCTTGAGCGAGCTCTTAGCCAACTGAGTCACTCGGCCAGCCCAAATTGCAAGATATTTAAAGCATGCAATATGTATACATTTTGAAAGAATTCTCCACATTGAGTTAATTAACACATGCATCAGCTCATTTTTACAACTTTTGGTGAGAATATTAAAATTTCGTGCTCTTAGCAAATATTAGCAATGCAATACAGTGTTAAAGACAGTCACCATGTTATACATTAGATTCCCAGAACTTATTCATCTTACAATTGAAAGTTTGTATGCTTTTACCAACCTCTGTCTATTTCCTCTACCCCTCAGCCCCTGGCCACTTTTCTACTTGGGGTTTCTATGAGTTTGATTTTTTTTTTTTTTGAATTTTAAATTGCACATATAAGTGATATCATGCAGTATTTGTTCTTCTTTGTCTGGCATGTTTCATTTAGTGTAATGCCCTTCAGTTTTATCCACATTGTCACAAATGACAGAATTTCTTTCTTTTTTAAGGCTGAATAATAATCCATTGAATGTATACACTATGTTTTCTTGATCATTTTATCCATCTATGGATATTTAGGTTGTTTCCATACTTTGGCTATTGTAAATAATGCTGCAATGAACAAGGAAGTACAGATATCTCTTTGCAATAATGGTTACATTTCTTTGGATCACAGAAGTGGGATTGCTGGATCATATCGTAGTTTCACTGTTTTTATTATTTTTTATTTTTATTTTTGAGGAATCTCCATATTGTTTCCCATAGTGTCTACACCAGTTCACATCCCCATCTGCAGTGTATAAGGGGTCACTTTCTCCACATCCTTTCCAGAATTTATCACATGCCCTTTTGATAATAGCCATCCTAACAGGTGTGAGGTGGGGAAAGTATAAATTCTAGAAATTATATACAAAATGGCTATATTCATTTATATGTGGAACACTGAAAACTCATGAGAAAAAAAATGTATGCAACAGGATTTTTATTTTTATTTTTTTTTTAGAGGGCAGTGTCACTGGCCCTCATATGTGGAATCCTAACCTGGGCCACAAGAATCCCAGGCCAGCTCTCAACCACCGCACCACTCAGCCAGCCCTGCAACAGTATTTTTAAATGGACCAAATGGGTTTATACTGGTTGCATTTACTGGTTACCTCAGAAAAAGAAAGGAAAGGCAGTAGTTTGTAGAAAACAAGGAAAAACTTAACTATTTACAAAACTGAATGCAAAAGAACAAATGAAAATTGTCAAATCAAGGTATTAGTTATATGACTTTATTATAAAATATGTGTTTTTAGTTTTCTCCATATTTTATTTACCCCTTTTTTTTTTCAATTCAAAATTTTTTTTTGAATTGAAAGCAGAGTATAATTCTACCCTCATTTTTTGTTGCATTTTTCCTGACAAGGAAAAGTCTCATATAAATACAGCGGTCAAGAGTAGATCAGTTCCCCTTCCCTAAACTTTGAGGGATTAGATTAGACAATTTCTTAGGTCCCTCCTGGCAATATGATTCTAAGAAATCCTGCAAGAAGCAGCATATTTCTTTCACTAGAAGGAGAGCCTTGTGCAAAATATTAATAATAGGTTCTTTCCTTGTGGTAGGCTGCTTTAGTTTTATTATCTTCATATAATACCTGACCTGTCTGTGTATGCCAAATACTGCTGTGAAAATGAAAAGACCCTTCTAAGTGCTTAGCATCCCTACAGGATTCATGGATGTCAAGGTGTTTAAATATTACCAGAATTGCACTGAATAAATAATGTTCACCTTGACTGTCTTCAAAAAGCTGAATCGGTTTGTCAATGCTCTAGGTAAGTATTTGAGTGAAAGAAAGTTTAAAGATAAAGAAAAACTTGGGAAACAAGAACTTAATTAACAAACAAAAGAAACAAAACAAAGCAGTGAATCAAAACCCACATTAGCTCCTTATTTTTAACGTTGGAGAAATGGAAAGAATTGTTCTGATTTTATGTCTCAAAATAACTGGATGAGTTAAAAGTTTGGGATGGAGCAGAACTACATGGAAAAATGAAAGCCAGTGTTATGATTCTTTCTCCTTGAGAGACAATGTCACATGGTGATCAAGAGAGAGCAGGTTTTCACTGTACAGGAGCATGAAGGAGGCTGTAGTGGAATGGAAATTTTCTATATCTTGTTCTGGGTATTACATGATGTTTGCCTTATAATAATTGCGTAAATTACACGCTTACATCATATGAACTATCCTTCATAAAGTCTTAGATGGATATGCATATGTATGTATGATCTTTTTTATGTAAGATCGTTCATAGGACATAACTGTATAACATTCCAAGTTATATTTTTATTACAAATAAATAAAATTTTATTATGAATAGAGATACATATAACCTATCTATACATAAGCTTATATATATGCATATATATCTATCCTTCAAGATTTTATGGAAGTGAGTTCACAAAACATAACTATATAATTTATCAAATTACAATTTTATAATCAATAGATAATTTTTATAATAGATGAATATGCATCTATCAGATGTATTTGATAGATGCATAAACATAGATATGCATATCTATGTATTTTTTTAAAAACGTGGTTCTTTCACAGATGATCAAACATTAAGAAAGAAAATGAACAATATCAAATGTTGATGAAGTAGCAACACAGATGAATTGCCATGCACTGCTGGTGAGAATATAAATTGGTGAAATCAATTTGGGAAAACTGGCATCATTCAATACAATTAATAATGTATGTAGAGGGCCGGCCGAGTGGCTCAGTTGGTTAAGAGCTCACTCAAGAGTGTGAGCTGAGCTCTGAGCAACAACAGTTCGATGCCCAGCCCGAGCTGAGCTGTCCCTGAGCTGCCAACAGGTAGCAGGATGGCTCAGCTAAAAAAAAAAAAAAAAAGAATAAAAAATGTATGTAGATTTCAACACAGCAATTTCTCCCAGATTCCTGTACTCCTGAATCCATGCATTGTGCAGCCTCCTCTCTAAATGTCAAAATTAAACTGCCCATCCAGTCATTGAATTTTAGTAATGCAATACTGGGGAAGAGGCAGGTGGATTAACCAGGGAAAGATTAAAGATGATAACTGATCCTTAGCTTTAACAGCCCAAGTGCTTCCTTATATACAGAGTTGTAAACCAAAATTAATTTTAGACTATAATAAAGAATAAAAAGCATTTATTTGGGAAAAAAAGGAGCTGCAGCACTGGAGACACAGGCTCAAGTAGCAACTCAAATTGTGTTTCACTGAGACAAAAGGAAGGCTGTCTTTTATGGTGAAAGTTCCCACCCAGGCTCTCAATTAGGTCTGTTTTATGTAAATGAGGTACAGTTCTGATTGGACAGGGCAGGTCTCAGCCTTTTTGTTGAAAGTTGAAACCCATGTTTCCCTGCAGTGATTGACTCGGCTTAATTATAAATAGTGTGGGAAGCTGAGAGTTCAGTATGAGGTTCTTCCAAGTACACAGAGAGGCTCCTGTCAGAAATAGTTGCTAGGTTCTTATTTATAAAATTTGGGCCCTCATTTGACTAAGGGAGTCCATCTCAGTGGATAAATTTCTTTTCAGGGTTCACAGCAAACAAATCTTTCTTCTCCGTGTCCACACAATCATTCCCTGATTAACCCTTTTGGTAAACAATGAGCCACATATGTGAAGGTGGTCCTATAAGATTATAATGGAACTGAAAAATTCCTATCACCTAGTAACTTCATAGCCATAACTTTCATAACATCTTAGCACAATGCATTACATTGTGTTATAATTGCCTACAGTATTCATTACAGTATCACACTGTAGAGGTTCCTACCCTAGGAGCTATAGGGGAATTTATCACCACAAAATGTCACTTTAGCATAAGGGTTATTTTAGGCTGGTTAACTTTAAGAAATCAGAGACATGAGAGAAGCTCTGAAAACCAAGAGGAAGTTACTCTTTGTACAACACATTTACATTTGTAAGGGTAACTCCATTGTAAGGGTGTCTCTCTGGCTGTACTAGGAAGAGGGGGGGTGATGTCTAGAAACATTTAGCTTATTGATGCAGAAGATTAAATTACTTAACTCTGTATAACAACCTTACCTTTGTTTACTGTGCTTTTTCTGGTAACCTCCCATAACTGACCCCTCACCACCCCAACATCTTCCTTTGTCTTCAGCTGAAGATGATATTTAAGTGTTGACTTCAATCATTTGGCAAATTACTCAGTTTTCCTGGATCACTCCCATGTATATAGGAGGTATGTATGTTATTAAACTTTTGTTTGTTTTTCTCCCGTTCACCTGTCTTTTACAACAGGTTCTTAGCCAAGAACCCAGGAGGATAAAGGGAAAGTTATTTTTTCTTCTCTGCAAAGCAACAGGCTATTACATATAGCCTAGGTTTGTATTATACTATGCTATCTAGGTTCGTGCAAGAGCACTTTATGATGTTCGCACAATGAGGAACACACCTCCCAACATATCCCCCTTGTTAATTGGTGCATGCCTGTAATAGCTAATTTACCTGCATTCGTCTTCCACTAGACTCTAAGCTTCGCTGAGCCTAGAATCAGGTCTATTCAATAGTCATATCCTCCATGCCTACAATATGCCTACTATATAAAAATGAAACTGAGAAGTTAAGACCTCTCAGAAAATACCTTTAATTAAAAAAAAAACACAAAAAAAAAACAGACCACAAAAAAGGTTTGTATGCTAATTTGGACTAACAGCCAGGAGAAGGTCACATAGCATCTGTTAACTATTATAGAAATTGCTTAGCCTAGGCCTATTGAACTGTGGAGAAAATAAATAACTAAGACAGAAGAAATAATAATAGCATACAGTAAGTAGGAGTCACAAGATGTACAGTTTCTACACCTGCACATCAAGGTAACCTAGAAACATGCATTGTTAAGATGTTTTTAAGCCTTTAAAGCAAATGACCAACTGAAATCTAGGGTCCTGATTTAATGTCTAGTTTTGATTTAATGTGTAGCCCCAGCACTCTATTTAGCTTCTTCCACAGCATGTCCTGTAAATATTAGCCCTTTCCTTAACTAGTCATTAACCCCCTGAGGCAGCCAGTAACAATGGCCATGCCTTGAGTAACAGTCACAAGTTATGGATTTCTATTAAGCTGAAGATAACCTCATGGCCTGTGTTGTGTTTCAAACCCTACAATGGAATGACCCCTGGGCATATCCTCATGAAACCAGACTGAAAATCATCAAAGCTGACCTTAAGACCTGAAGTCACAATTTACTGCCCTTACCTCACTGTTGCCCAATCAGCAGGACACACGACCTCAAACCCCTTGCTCATGATGACTCATGATTTTTGCTGTATAAAACCCCTTGTCTGTAAACCATGGAGGAATTGGGGCTTTTCAGCATTAGCTTCTCATTCTCCTGGGTGGCACCATTCATAATAAAATAGCCAATCTTTCTCTACTGCAATTCTCAGTGTTTAGTGTTTGGTTCTGCTAGCACCCAGTGGAAAACTCTTTCTGTTCAGTAACAATAAGTTCTCAGTATATTACATATCATGACATATAAAATTTTGAAAAATGTATTGACAGAAGCAAGATGGAGCATGGGGCTTAGTATGGCTTCACTGTGGCCTCTAGGGGACAGTGCCTTGAATGTATCAGGATGACAGTGGTGACAGGGATGGGAGGTATTGTGTGCCCCGTCTGGGAAATTGGCCCAATGATGAGTCCCAGGGGATTGGTAAAGTGTCTCCCTTTACTAAGGAGAGGTCTTAGCATGGACATCCCTTAGTGGCCTTAGAGCAGGCATGTCCAGAGACAGTCCATGACACTGGACTGGACACACACATGAACACAGGAGGCAGCTCCTGGAGATGCCACAACCACATATAACTTCTATAACTGGGAAGGAACTTGCAGGTGGGGGGTGGGACCTGAATGAGCAGGCAATACAAGTGCAAGAAAGGCATGGGTTACTTAAGTATAAAATGCAATATGTGATTTTAAAAATGAGACTGTATGGCTGAATAGGCAATTTTCTTCAATAAACTAAGTCTGCTTTTCAAAAAAGCCCTCACTGAAATATTTTAGAGACATATTGGTATTCTTTATCATAATGCACTGAAAGTAATTTAAGCCATTTTTAATGACCCAACAAACTTCATTGTAACATATTATATACTTTAATATTTTAGGAAATAATGGAATAGTGCTATGTCCTTTATACTAAATAGTCTCAGATGACTCAGATATGTGAGACTTCGTAATTCTTGAAAATCTTTTTCTCGATTATCTGACAGCCACTTATTACTTAGTCCATGTCTCTACCATATCTTTGGTTTTTTCTCTCCCTCATCTGAATATATATCTAATTGTATTGTTTGAACTTTCTAAACTGTTATGGGGTGTGAAATCAAATATATCTGATATTTATCATAATTAACTTTTATGACAAAAAGAAGGATCAGAATAAGGATCAAATTATTTCACATTTTTGAATAATAATAATAATAGTAAAAATCACAGCTAGAAGTTTTTGAGGATTTATTAATTGCCAGACACTGTTCCAAGTCTTTTGTATATATTAACTCATTTAATCTTTACAATAGCTCTTTTAAGTAAGCATTAATTTTATCCTTATTTTACAAATGAGAGACTGCAGCATTCTAGGCTAAATTTATACATAAAACATGGTAGGCCTGCCTTTCAAACTTTAATAGTCTGACTCCAGTCCTAGGAATACCTTTCTTCCCTTTTATTAGTAAAATACAGCATAAGAGCTTAGTAGAGCATTCCCTAGTTTTTTTAACTATGAGGACACTTTCTGAAATGAAAAAAGTATGCTCTAGCTGATAAGAATTGCATTTATAAATATTTAAGAAAAATATATATAACTAATATAAAATCTTAAAGGCCATAATCAATCAACCTTTCTAGAAAGAGGAGTTACTAACCAAAAAGTCCAGGTCTTCAGCTCAAGGTAACCTGAAGCCTCACTGTGCTCATTGATTAAACTCTGCATTGCCAAGGGCATATGCCCTCTTACACTTATTCTGTCTGTTTTACTGAAGGACTGGCAAGCCCTCTTCCTAGTGGAGTGAGGCAGCAGATCTGAGTGGTGTATCTAGGCTCAACTATGGATCTAAGATAGGTTTTACATCATGAGAGGTATTTACGTTACTGTTTAATTCCAATAGGGAGTTCTCCTGAGATAAAGATCTGTTGTTCATTTTATTTCCAGATGAGGCTGGAACCTCCAGAAATGATGAATGCTGATTTATGATGCTATTGGAGCAAGACTAATTTTGGATTCCTTTTTGACCTCCAGAGATGTAATTTTTCTCCCTTCTATACCCAGCAACACATTTGACTTCTCATTAATGCCGGAAATGACAGCTCACGAATATTATCCATTAACCAGTGAACATAAACTAGTGATTCTAAGACTTTGTGCACATAGCTTATTTTAAAAGGCTACAAGATTATTGCATATTTTGGGTTTCTTAGGATACTAAACATTCAATTATAAACTATAAACACTTAAAAATAATTCATTTCCTTCGGAGTGGGGTACAAAATGCAAGATTAATCCTAATTATGTAAGAAGATCTTTAGTTATACTATAATTTCTCTCTTGTGGTTTTCTACATAAAAATTTTAAAAATACCTGAAGTAAACTGACAATAAAAAGACAATTTAATAGCACCTATTGTAGTCAAAGAAGTATGTAATAGAAAATAAAGTTATACTAATAATTAGCTTGGCCAATTCAGTTATGTTCTTTTATTCCATAATTTTAAGTAGATTTATCCTCCCACATTCATAAAATGTAGACTTTGGAAAGAATAAGAATGCCTATATACTTACATTTTCAGATCTCAAAAATATTTGTTGTAGAAGTATCTTTAGCAATAGGATCAATGTGTCTCATGTGTTACATAAAGCATACAATCTAAAATATTTCCAAGATGGTTTGAAATCCCATCAACATTTGTAAGACTCTTAAATAATTTTAATTTTAAAAATAGTTTTTAAAAGGCTTTATTTGTTAAAATAGTAATAGTTGCTCCCACAGAAAAGCCATTGACTGTATGAAACAGCCTCAATTACATAATATGTGATCCACAGAAGAAACATAAATGATTTTTATTTATATTTTTGAAAGGAAGGAAGACTATAACAAACATATCCTTGTCTAAGAGCCTGAGTCAATATTATGGGATTCTCTAATGGAATAAATACAGGGTTGGTTGTCTGGTTTTCCCTCAGCAAATGAAGTTAGATAATATCTTGCAAACAAGAAGCTTATTTTTTAACACAAATCCAGAAACAGTATGCACGCAACTCATGCTTCACAGGAATAATCAGAAAGTAGCCCTGTGAAGGTCAAGTCTATCACAATAAATAGATAATAATACCTCAGAACTATAACTATATCCAATGATCATAACCAATGATCAAGTTAAGTAGCCAAACATGCATTTCTCTTTATTGTATTAAGTGCATGTGGATATGTGTATCTTGTATTTATATAGCATCTATCATCTGAAGATCTAAAAATGTGTGCTGTCTCTTATCTACCTCACAAATATTTGACTACAAGTATTTTACATTTTGATAAATGAAATGTACAGAAGGGTAAGTTATTTCCTTGTAATCAATCATGCAACAAGAAAGTAGAAGATTCAAGGCTTGCATTACAGTTAGCTCTTCTGAGCACTAACCCTGTCCGCATTCGCTAGTAACCTTGCAATATTCCTGCACAAAAGGTGCCATGGAAAATGGTTCCCAGTGTATATTTTCCAAAAAAGTTTAAATCAAAATATGGGTTATTTCTTAATCCAGGTGGCAATTTTGCTTTATTATATAATAATACTGAGTTCCCAGGTAACCATGCAATCAGCCCTTTTACCTGACTCTCAAAATGTGACCATATAATTTTATATAAAGAAAAATGTTAAATAGTTACAGGTAAATGGTTTCCATTTTTCCTTTACATTCATCTGGTATGTACATTTGTATATTATTTTTCAAAGATTGTGAGGTATACTTAAGGACTATGAATATTTAGCAAAATCATACTATCAGAAATTTGAGTTATTAATTCAAAACTCCTCCTAAGCTATCTTTAGAAAAATTATACTGTAATGGAAATGAAGCTTCTCTTAAAGACATGAGCTTTAAGAGTTTCCTAATTGGCTCGAAATTCGTTACTAAACAATACAACAGAATATGGAATAATACAATAGATATGACTGCCAGTCAACTCTTTTGACTTTCACAACTGAGCATGTTTCTAGAGAAGTCACCATATATTGGTAGTCCTTTGCCACCAATTTAATCTCATTCTGGCCACTCAGCAGAATCCAACCTTCCAGAGTGAAAGTGATAGTAAGGAGTATTTCAGAATCATGATGTCAGTGGGGATGTATCACCAGTAAGGGCACTTAGTTACCAATTTATCACTTGGCCACGTCAGTGACACAATGGGCATACTGCCTAACGTGGCTGGCTATCCTGCAATGAAACTAGCTCTGACTTGTGGAGGGAAAGTGTGTTTTCAGCAGTACCAAGAATTAAACATCTAGATTCTGGTTTTTCACCTTGGGCAAACATCTCCTTTAAGCTACATGTTTCCTCTTATGTTCTATGGCTAACCTCTTAGATATGCCCAAATATTAATAGACTCTACTTTCCTTATTTGATTGTTCTTTTTAAAAAATCCTGTTTGTTCTGTAAAGCACTTAGTGACAAGGGGATTGTGAATAACCAGCTAGACAACTTCATACTTACTTCTGTGGACCTTAGCTCTCTCACTGATGAAGTGATTGATGGTCAGTTTTACTTTTAACCTTTTATTCTATTATAATATTCTTAGTTCTATAATATGACTCTGTGTCTTATACTTTTCTTCTCCCAATGCATATACAAGAAAGTTTTCATTCCCATTCCTTCTTATTCTAGGAATAAACTAAATCTGTGAATATACCACTGGTCCTCATTTTCAGAGTATCCGAGCAATACATACCTTTGGACACAGGGATAATAAAACCTTCTCTTGCAGTTTCCTCCTGTACTACATTAGACTAATGGATCATTATCCTTCAATCTCACTTACAAATATGGATTTAACATACACACTTTATAAAAAGTGTTGTGCTGGATTCTGAGAGGAATTAAGGACCATGAAGTATAAAATACACATTCAAATTATATTTCCTGCTCTCCAGCATTTGCAACCTTTTTGGGAAAATGAGAGAAAATATGCAAAGAAAAAAATTAAAAAACAATACAAGGTAGACTAGAGGATGGTTCAAAATAAATGGCCACTAAATGGACAATAATAAAGGTGACTAAATATTATAGACACTAAAGAAATTCCAAGGAGGATCAGATCATGGTAGGACAGAAGAGTCTTGACAGAGGACAGAAGTTATGTGTTGTACATATTTACACTCTCAGACACTAGCAGGGGATGAGTGTTCTTGGTCCTTTGCATCCTTGACAGCACATGATAGTACCATTTTTTTTATTTATTTTTTTATTTGGGGAAAATTCAATAAGTAAAAAATACATTATAATTTTTATGCACATTTATCTGATTATTAAGAGCATGAACTCATTGTCATATTAATGGGCATTTATGTTTTAAAAAAAAAACACTGGTTGTTTCTTTTTCCCATTTTTCTACTGTTGTTTATATAACTTCATTTTTGTTTTTTGTTTTTACTTTATCACAAAGTTGTGGTAGTCTCTCATTGTAGATACATTAATGGGGTTTGGACAGTGCAGTGAATCATCACCCCTTGCAATTAGCTGCACAGTCAACATTGTTAAGGTGTAAAAAACGTACTTATGGAGCATAGATCAATCCTTCAGTATGCAAGCTAAATGCATTAGTTTTATATTTCTGTGCTACTTGAAATGCTGGTCCACAAAAGATCAGGAACTCGTGCCAGAATGTAAATCAAGTCATTGCTTTCTTCTTCAAGAATGTCTTGTTATGGAAGAAAAAAAAAAGCCAGCTTAACTAAATATTGTGCTTAGTTCTAAATCTGATCTACTTTTTGGCTCAAGTACTTCATCTCATTTCAGACCAGTAACTAAGAGTTTGAGAACTGGCAGCCAGTCCATGGACCAAGCTTCACATCGTCTGTTATACAGACTTATTTTATATGCATATTTTAGTGCTCTCCCTCTCCTCTCTCACTCTGCTATGTGTATATTGTGTGTTTACATATCTCTAAATTGTTAATTTTATGATTAAAAATATAAATGATTGGAACAAATTAAAACTGTTTCATTTGCTTTGTATGACAGCTAATATCCCGCTACATATCCTAAAAGCACTTCATTATTGTGTTATATATCATGGGCACTTAATAAATAGTTGCTTTTTTGGACACATGATTTAATGGCAATAATTAGAATGACAGGTGGATTTAAGTTATTTCAGAGTATTTTTATGATTCAGCAAATAATAGTATTAATTTAGTGTTTATGAGATGTTGGGTACTGTAATGTACTGTAGATAGTTAAATAAGATGTGATGTCCACACTAGGTGTAAGAAGTTAGATATGTAAAAAATAAGTGCAATAAAGTGTTATATGTACCCAGAAATAGACAAAGGGTTCAGAAAAGAAAAGGATTGCTATTAGTTACGAGAATTTAGAGAGGACCAAGAAAATCGTCCTACAGGCAAAGACTTTTGAATCTATTGATCTCAGATATATTTTTTGATGAAACTAACCTTCTTTAACCACAGAAATATTGTAACTTCTACCTTAAAAATGTATCCCAAGTATATAACACACACACACACACACACACACACACACACACGCACACACACACACAATTAACTCTACACAGTAGACTTATTTCTGGGGACATTTACCTGTCTTTTGAATGCATTGTCGAATGTTTTTATTCCCCTGATAACATGATGACTAAAACAGGTACCGTAGGTTCTAACTGAAACACAGTCTCTAATTTGCCCACACAAATAATTTTTAAAATTAAATAATGCAAATTCAAAATCCAGCAGGATATGAGAATAAATTGATTTCAAGCTGTTATAATCCTCCAAATGTTCTTATTTTGTATCTCCCTTTACCTACTAAGTCTCTGATGTTCAAAGAAAATCATCTGTATTTGTTCTCCTTGTTTTCCTGTCCATATAACATGATTTGTCTTGAAGTTCTACCTTTTCATGTCACTGAACAGTAATGAAGAGCAATGTTCACTCACATACATCTTTACAAATACGGAGAGCTCTATAATGCTGAATAATGATGTTATAATTTTGAGTGCTCTTTTTTGTTCTTTTCCCTATGATTGCCGATTCCTTTGCAAATTCCTCTTCTGACTCTTGAGATTTCTGTGTTTTTACTCTCTAATCAATTTCACACTTATTTATGTCACTGTGTACAAGTAAAATTATAAGTGAAATTCATCGGCACATTTTACCTTTTATTATTTTTATTTTTCAAAAAAATACCAATTACATCAGCCACCTTACGAAAAATGGTTCGCATAGGGGAAGCCTAATACAATTCTAAGCCCATTCCAAGCTTTTAGGATTATATTTATTTCAGGTAAACATCTCTGTTTAACCAGAAAATCCAAAGTTTATAACAGAACCGCAACTTTTTGGAGGAAAGTTGTTCCTAACATTTTAACCTTTAAGAAAACTTCTGGCATTTTGGAAACTGAATTTCAAACTCAAAGTAGGCTAAAGTGGAAAATTTAGGCCTGTGAATCTGAAATGTCACATTCTAATAGATAATATTATACTAGAACCCCAAGGGCATTGATAGAGAATTGATCTTCAAAAATAAAAAAATTTTAAAAATTATATTTATGCTTTAAAGATTTTTTGTTCATAATTTATTTTAAAATGTTTTAAAAGTTGTGTTATATGGTTATAGATATGTATCTGTAGTTGAAGCAGTCTGTAAGAAGAAGATCTTTGGGGGAAACTCCAAACATTGAATTTAACTTACACCTAATTTGAAAAAAACAAAATTAAGAAAACAAATATTAGGCTATTTTGAGGTAAGAGTAAGGTTTCTTTAAAAGTAACAGTAGTGCAAAAATTTGTTCTGCTTGGCTTATAAGGTTAATCATGACAATAATTCAACTTTAGAAAGAAAGGTTTTTAGATATTGCTGATCACTTTTCATAAATATAAATTACAGATGCATCACTACTATTGTTACGTATTTTATATTTAACTTTTTAAAATAATTTTTTTAATTAAAAAAGTTGAAAACTTGAATGGTTCACATTTTATGTTATAGCTATTAGCCTATATCTAGGACATTTTAAGACAGACAATGCAAATGACTATGTAATCAAGATACCAATGGTTTCTTTCAATTCAAATCAATTAAATTTCAATAAATATACATATATAAGTGCCTGAGATAAATTTATGAGGCTATGGATATATAATATGTTTTATAATAGAAGAAACCTAGAAATATTTTATTATTCACCAAAAGGGAACTGGTCAAATATAAAATTTTTAAAAAATCAAGTTGTAGAATATAGTATAATTTTGTTAAAAATTTTATCATACATAAATTTTATAGCTATATATACCTGGAAGATTATATACCAAACTATTATCAGGAAACCCCTTGTGTAGCAGGGTTGGATGAGGAATATAAGGAATTTTCACTACACCTGACATTTTTTGGTACAGGTTCAATTTCAATATGCTTTTGTTTTTCTTGTGGAAGAAAAAAATAAAGTGAAGTGACCCCAACAAATATCATTTAAAGGATTAACATAGGGGTCACCCAAGTGGCTAGAGGCTAACTCTGTGTACAAGTATATAGGCTAAAGATTCTGGCCCATGGGATGTCAGAGGTCTGCAGCCAGGTGATCAATTTGGAAATAAAGAAGGAAAACAAAGAAAATACCAGATATCAAGGTTAGGAGCTGTGTCAAGCCTTGACAAGCAGTCAAAACTGACCAGACATTGTCTGGTATGAGGTCAGAGGTCATAACAACATGCAGACATCCAGGAGTCTGTAAGAAAAGTGTTATTAAATGCCAATGGGATGTTGTGGTCAAATTGAGTAAGTAGCCAGAGTACTCATCCCCATAAATCAAGGTGAGGCAACTTACCTACTAATTATAAACCATAGAACCTAGATTGAAAAAGAAAATTAGGGATTATGACATTCAGGCAAAAAACTAGAAGGGCAAAAGAAATCAAGATTAGCAGTTGGGGCAAAATAGGGTCAAGGAATACATACATGCACTCCATTTAAAAAATAAGTAGACCAGGGGTATCAAAAGGTGTAAATGTTCTCCATCTTTCAAAAGTCTTTTCTTTGCCTTCTACTGACTCAGAAATGACTTTGAGGGTGTGGTTAGCCTAGAATATCAAATAAAAATAGGTTTGTAAATTTGGATCCCTAATCCATAGTTAAGATGACAGGAATGGACAGTGTCAAAGTCTACCTGGAAGCAGGATCTTCTCCACATTCTCATTTGCAATACAGTAATTTGGGAAGACTGTAAATATTTTAAAATTGCCCTGTCTGGGGGCTAATTTTATTACTCTCTCCTATTGTGGCTACTTAAAATCAGTCCTACCGCTTCCCATTTGCAGTGTGTAGAGAATTTTTCGTTTGGTTGCCACTCACCTGCTATTTGTTCCTAAACATTTTCTTTTTTTCCTTTCTTGTGTTTTCACAAATTACTTCATCTTAAGAAGGTCACTTAAATTTTCAAGTGTATTCTAAGGACAGTTACCCCTCCCAACTTTATGTTATCCAAGAATTTAAGGAATAAGAGCTCCAATTCTTCATCCCAGTCATGAATAAACATATAGCAAAAGACTTAGATCAGAATCCCAAGCATCACCCGATATCCACTTCTATCCCGCAGAGCAAGCATGGTCCCATTAATAACTACTATTTGAGTGTGACCTTCCAAGCAGTTACACACCCATGCTCTAATAGCAGGGTCTCAACTCTGCTTTGCTGCTCCCTAATTAATGTCATATAAAACTAAATTAAAAGACTGACTGAATTAAAGAGCTTAGATCTATTGCTTTACTTTTAACCAAAGGGTCTGTCACTCGGTCACAGAGGGAATTAGATTAGTCTGATCTGATTTGTTCTTCATAAAGACACTTTTTTTTTGTTAAATCCCCCCTGAAAGCTTCTATATATTTGCAGATTGAGAATTGGCCAAGGAAAAGAAAATACAGCAGTCTCTGTGCTTCAAAAATTTGTATTCTGGTTCCAGAGGCCCCCTGGCAAGCAGAAGAATTGAATGTATTGTTACTTTTTTATTTTAAGTACCAAGGTCAATGTATAGCTGTACATTTGCTCATAATTTTCCATGACTTTTCACACAATAAATATGAATCAGCTGCAGTGTTCATTTATTTGCTCTTTTATTCCCCTTACATACTTTACACAGAAGTGTATACAGGCTTAAGATACATTTCCATGGGGGTGGGGGGTTGTCACTTTGAGGGGTAAAATGTATAACTATTGCACTGTGTTGTACACCTGAAACTAATTAAAAATAAAATAAAATAAATTAAAAAAAAAAAAGATACATTTCCAAATCTGAAAAGTGGTCAAAATCTCAGAAATATGCCAAATAGAAGATGAGGGATACGATTTAAAAATACCCCAAAGAAATAAGAAGTACAATACTTATGACCAGTTAATTCAGGTAGCTCTCTCTGATTCGACTGGGAAAAAAGTGATGCTCTCTGTTTTATATTAATTTAAGAAAAGCCTGCCATGATTATGCCCAAAATGTACAGCACTCCGAAGGACATGTACTACAGAAAGCTCTGTAACAAGGAATTTAGAAGATAAATATATTTTGTAGAGTTTTAATCTTTCAGTGTTGTACCAAATCATGGAAATAATCTGTGTTGGTTTTTTTTACCACTATTCAAGTATACAAAAGAAATAAATTAACTATGTAATATGTGTTCAAAAATAACTAATCAGTACACATCAAGTTATTTTATAAGACATAAAACATAAGAGATTTTTTTTTCTGTCATTCTTTTAGTAAATATTGGTGAGAACCTACTGTGTGCTAGGCACTGATCCAGGTCTTGGAGACACATGAGGAAATCAATAACAAAATTTCCTGACTTCCTGGATTCTACATTGTAATGGGGAGAGATAGATCATAAGCACATAAGTTACAAAATTAATGATGTATGTAGATATCAGCAATGGATGTGGAGAAAAATAAAGCAATAAAGGATTCAGGAGTGAACTGTTCTTGTTTAAATTGGGTTAATGGAAAGGCTTTACTGAGCAGAAAACTGAAGATTAGGAAACAAGCTCTGTGGTTATCTGCAGAAGAGAATTTTCAGACAGAGCAAGGACTAGATTAAGATTTTTTAAAATTTAATTAAAGTGACCTGGCCATTATAGCCTCAGACATTGAGCTGATGAAGAAAAAAAGATAGAGCTACTCTATATGTACTGAAACCAGTTAATTTTAAAATGAAAATATAGTTGTTAATTACCTAGAATAAGTCAAAAATATTTACATTAAAATGTGCCCTGTAGTTAATTTATATGTATAAAGATAATCCTTTACAAGTGAAAATTATTTTAAGAAATATTTTTCCAAGGTGTTTACTCAAATGTATGCATTATAAAAAGCAACTCTATGAACAGTTTTTTCCTAATTTTATTAGTAATATTTTGAGACGTTATGGACAGAAAAGGTTTTCGTATAGGTTGATACACACATGCATCCATACCCACATTCAATACACATATTTGTACACTCTTATATCACAAAAGTGATGGTATATCACAGTTAACAATCAAAATTCAAAAATGTTAACTCATTCACCTTTCATAATTTTAAAACTTACATGAAATAGCCAAGTAAAGTAATTTGAAATAATTATGCTCTATATATTGGAAAAAAGGGAACACATTTGTCTTATTTAGAGCAGCTTAAATTATGAGGCTTAATGAACTGAAAAATTATTCAAAATGATTGCCAAATGCATGCTATCCTTTTCCACCTACTCTACTTTCTGCCTCAGAATTAAGCATACAGAGTTACCACTGGCACCTGTACAGAGGAAAATCTATAATGTAGGGCAATTTTCAAGGTGTGTCAATTTTAAAGGCTTAAAAACAGTGCAATTTTATGGAAAGTGAATGGTTTCATCCTTTTCATAATTTCAATGTCTGATTGAATCAACTCAAGCATTTAATCAATCATATTACAAGTAAGACCAGCTATAACATGACTAAATTGTCAGGTTAACCTTCTGTGGCTGTAACTGGCATAAAGTATTATCCAAATTGTATGAAATGACATTGACATAAAGTGTATAGTTTGGAATGCAGAGAAAGGTGGCCGAGATGATGTTGTCCTAGGTCATAAGGAGAATGGTTCAGAACACCCTATGATAAGCTTCTAATTGACAAAGGGGATAAAAATAATGACCTCCGTTTAAGATGGTAGACCAGGGTGAAGGAAACAATAATGTGTTAGGGCATGTCAGATTGTATTAGTCATAGAATGGCTTATTATTACCATAAATTTCAGACACAAAAGAAAGTGTTTAATACCAATGGGTTGATGTTTGATTACTCAAGTGATAATCACAAAAAATGTATATCTGTAATATATAAAATTATAATATTATACACACACACATATATATATATGTGCATGTTTATGTGTGTGCATGAGGTCACACAATTAAGTTAGAGAACTCATCCTAGAAAAAGTGCTGCATAACTTATTGCCAAATATCACTACTGCCAAATAGTCACCTTCAAAGTATTTCCCTTGGGAAGCTATGTACTTATACCAGTGTCTAGTCCACTCTTCAATGCAATTTTGGAACTCTTTTTCTGGAATGACCATCAGACCTGTAGTCTTATTACCCTTGATGCCCTGAATGTCATCAAACTATCTTCCTTTCAATTTTCTTTATCTTAGGGTAAAGAAGAAAGTCATTGGGCGGACAGATCAGGTGAGTAGGGAGGGTGTTTCAATACAATTATTTGTTTATTGGCTAAAAACTCCCTCACAGACAGTGCCACGTGAGCGGGTGCATGTTGTCAAGCAAGAGCCATGAATTGTTGGCGAAAAGTTCAGGTCGTCCAACTTTTTCACACAGCCTTTTCGGCACTTGCAAATAGCAAACTTGGTTAACTGTTTGTCCTATTGGTATAAATTCATAATGAATAATCCTTCCGATATCAAAAAAGATTAGCAATCTAATTGCAACAAGTTCGTGATCTTAATTGTCTAATTATCAGACCTTGTGTATAGCCTCACTTGTTTCTTGATATGTATTACAGGGGTTTGCAGGAGGAAAAAGTATCTCAGGCTTCTGCGCATTTTTTTTTTTTTTTAGTACTACTAGAGTCTTTCTTTCCTTCAATGACCTAGCAATTATGCTTGGCTTTGTTAGGTAGAAGTTAGAAAATGAAGGAGGAAGGGGAATGAGAAGGGGTCCATAGTGCTTACAGAAAAAGCTCATAACTAGCTTTGATTGCCACTTTTGATTACCACTTTTCCCACCAAATCAATCTGTAACTTCCTCACCTGACCCAGCAAACTATAAGTCCTCTGAGACAAGAGCTCTCTAGCCCTTTTATTTTGCACCAGTTCTCTCCCCTATACGTTCTTTCTCTCTCTCTTGTTTCTCTCTCTCTCTCTCTCTCTCTCTCTCTCTCTCTCTCTCTCTCTCTCTCTCTCTCTCTCTCTCTCTCTTTCCCTTTCCCCACCTAGGCTATGCCTCTTCTCTTCCCTGAGAAGGTATCACTAATAAACCCTGCTTGCATATTAATCAGCTTGCTGACCTTTGATTCTTCAATGAATCAGCAAGAAGAACCAAGACTCCTGTAACAATTTTGTTGGACTCTGAGAGTTCTAGGGCTGGGAGAAAAGGGATCATGAGCTGGAAGTTGGTCTCTACAACCCAGACTGCCCTAGAAAGAGCTGTAAAAGGTTGCCCTTAGACGGAGGCCTCATGGCTTCAGAGAAGGCTTAGTCAGGGACTCTAGGTACTTTAGAGTTGGTTAGATACTGCAACTAACCCCTAGAGCCTGTGCAAAGTCAATTAGCCTTTAAGCTCCCTGGTTTCCTTATATGTAATTCGAGATGAGTAGGTAGTGATCATTAGTGTCCTTTCTAGCTATAAAATTATAGACCTTTAGGAATCTGCCAGGAGACTATTCTACTATTATCACTTCAAAACTAGCAGGAAAACCAGGAAAACTGCAGGTAGTTCCAGCAGTTAGAGGAAACAGTAAATGAGTATTCATTTCCTTTGTTTATGATGCTAAAACTGTTCAGCCCAGTTGTACCTAGGACTCACAGAATGTGAGGGATCAGAATAGGTCAGGCAACCACTCCATGCTCTAGACTTATAAGTAAGACTTCCCAAGAGAGGTGGTAGAAAGATACATGGCTCTCTTACTCCTCAAAATAAAATTAGATTGTTAATGTTTAACGTTTCTTCATTTGTTCCTATGGTGAATATCTCTCTTAGGTGCTTTAATAAGGTAAAATTAGTTGAGTGACTCTACCAAGGATTATCCAACTATAAGCCAAACAACCAACTAATCAACCTACCAAACATCAAATCAATTACCTGTGGAAGAGAATGATTATGTGCTTATACAAGAATAAATGTAAAATCATGGAGGCATTGACTATTAGACCTTGATAAGAACTTACAATCATCATAAATTTAAATGAATATCAAAAAATATTTTGACACTAAGAATTTTTTTCACTTCTTTAATTAAAAGTTCCTGTTAATACTTTTGTTTTCTTTCTTTTTTTGGTTTGCTAAAAAGGCTATAGTCGTTAAATAATTTTCTTACTTTTACATTATTATTCAAAGGCATATTGAACTGCTAAACAGAGCTGGTTGTGAGTCCATTTTCTGTACTCCTATATCACCTAGGACTTGCATCTGCTAAAGTCCTAATGACACTTTATATTGTTGGTTTACTTATCTGTTTATCCACAAAATTCTGTGTTATTTGACCAAAGGTGAAGTCTTTTATTCATCTCTACAAACTTAGCATCTAGAAAATTTGTCCATAAGTGTGCTCAATAAAATGTGAGTTAAAAATGAACTGAACTGAGATAGTACACATTAATTACTACAATTCTAATTTAAAACAAACACAATTACCATTTTGGTAAATTTGAGCATCCTTATTTTTACACTTACGTGGCTCTTTTATTTATTTATTTCATTTTTTTTAGAGGGCAGTGTCACTGGCCCTCATATGTGGGGTCCGAACCGGGGCCGCTGGTGTCCCAAGCCAGCACTTAACCACCACGCCACTCGGCCGGCCCTACGTGGTTCATTTAAGCGTATAGTCCTTATATTACATTCTACCTGAGTATCACCCAAAGAGCTTAATAAAAATATATATTTCTAACTCCTGCTAATAAATCTGGACTTAAGAAGACTGGAAGATGGCCTAGAAAGTTGAATTTTTAACAAACACCTTATGTTATCTATCTATTAACCACTTTATGAGAAATACCACAAACTAGACTTTTTAAAATGTTGAAGCCTTTGGCATAAGGATTATGTTTAGGTTTCAAGAGTGATTTCTGTTTCTGGGTCTAAACTCTAAATGCTAAATTACAGCATTTGGTAGCAGTAATTTAAGATATTTAGCTCTTCTAAACATCATTCCCTAAACATGTATATTTTATAACAATTTGTGTTAAACATGTTTGGATCTTGAGCATAAATGCCACACTCCCCTCAATGAAGGTTATTAGCAGCATAAATAGAAACAAATTTCATATTTTTCCTTACAATTCTGTGGATGAAAAAGGGGCTAGATACTAAACCTGACAAGCTCAGGAGAGGCCAGCATGGTAGGCACCACAAATATAGAGACCAAAATTAACCACATAGGATGATCTGAACATTAAAATTCTTAACAAAAAACAGATCATGGCCTGTAACTTTCTTGACAAAGGTCAATCTTTACCTTAAGTGAGCCTGCCTATTGTCTTTCTGCATCTAAGATAATGATGTACCCTTGGAATGTCAGAGTAATCCTTTTTCAGGCAGGACCCCTCAGGGCACAACCAACCACACCAAAGCACAAGACCACAGAACCCTTTGTCATCTTGTTCCCCAAATACCATCTTTATGTGCTTTAAATATTAATTATTAACTATCATGTACTCACCAGTATAAATGAAGTATTTAACTCTTTGTTTTACTTTTTAACCAATCCCAGAAATTTCCCACTTTGCTTTCACCCACCCCCTAATCTATCACCCGTGGATTTCATGTAACCCTCCTAATGCCTCCTCCTTTGATTCTGAAGTATAAAATAAGCTGCAAAACTGCCATTCTCCAGAGCATTTTCTTAATTCATTGAGATTTTGCTTCCCTGCAATTTTTGTCAGTTTGGTTCAAATAAACTCATTAAAATTCTTTACAGGTTTGGATGTTTCTTACTTGATAATTAATTATTGTTTAACTTTTTAAAAACATGTGGGTCACTGTAGAAACAGATATGATCATTATTGGTACCACATAAAGCCTTCTTAATAGAAGGGATTTTGTTTTTTTAATGCTTTACATTTTTCTTTCTGTTATTTGCCCTCCAGCTTATGTGTTTACATTTTGTTAGATACCTTTATGGCTATTGTAAATGCATATCTCACTGATAATGACAATGTGAGCCTTGAAATTTTGGGATATTTCCTGTAATTCCTCATGAAGCAGTATTTTATTTGTCTTTTTGTTGAACATTTTCATGTTAAACTATTTAGTGCAGGGGCTTATTTATTTTTATTGCTTCAACTAGAGAACAAGCACGCAGGTATTTGGAAAAAGTTCTGCATTTTTGAATCATGTCAAATATTACTAAATATTTGTGCAAGCAATGCAAATTATACTAGCCGTGTGCAACTTAACTTACCAATGAATGGTACCTTTAAGGGCCTACAAACAGTTCACATCTTTAACAAGATGGCAATATAGAGCTCAGGGAATAATAAGCAAATGGTTGAGAGTTGAAAATTACATTTGTTAGTGTTAACCTAAAATTAAAGGCTGAGGTGAAAGGCAACAAGTGTTTATTTGAAATCCAAAATAATAGCTATTTGGGAAGGACTGAATCAGACAGAAACCCAAATTGTGTTCAGATTAGTATTTGAAAACAAGGAGTATTTTTGAGAAAGGAAAAGGGAATAATTATGTGAATAAAAAGAAAGAGTTTATATGGGTGTTAATAAGATAAGGACGTAATTTCTATAGGTGCAGATAAACTAACATAGTGACGTTAATTATAAAGAATGTCTTTAATTATCAGTCTGACAGTCGTAACAAACAGTTATTTGAAATGCAAAGCTGCTTCAGGCCCAGTCCAAAGGTTATTTTGTCCAGTGTTAACATTCCAAAGTTTTCAGGAATAAGAAAATGTACAAGGCCAGTCCTCCGGGATGGCAGCTCTGACTCCATTTTAAAGTGGCTCCATTTAAGCAACTCAAGTGCCCATCAATAGATGATTGGATAAAGAAGCTGTGGTACATATATAAAATATTACCCAGCCATTAAAAAGACTGAAATCTTAACATTTGCAACAACATGAGTGGACCCAGAGGGTAGTATGCTAAGTGAAATAAGTCAGACTGAGAAAGACAAATACCATCTGATCTCACTTATATGTGGAACCTAAAGACCAAAATAAATGAACAAAACAGAAACAGACTCATAGATACAGAAAACAAACTGATGGTTGCCAGAGAGGAGGGGGGTTGGAGAGCTGGATATAAAAGTTGAAGGGATTAAGAAGTACAAATTGGCAGTTACAAAATAATCATGGGGATGTAAAGTACAGTATAGAGAATATAATCAATAACGTTGCAACAACTGTGTATGGTGCCAGATGGGTACTACACTACCCAGTGGGATAATTGCATAAATTATAAAAATGTCTAACCATTATGCTGTACATCTGAAAATAATATAAAACAATATTGAATGTCAATTGTAACTGAAAATGATAATTTTTAAAAAGTGGTTCCATTTACATTATTTTTTACATAACATTAGAGAAAATATATAATTTAATGCAGTGGTTTTTAATTTATTTTCTCCCCAGGAGAACCATTCTTTTAGTCACATGTTTGGAGAAAATAATATATAAAAATGTAAGAGATTTACAGTAATGGTAAATATATTCTTAAGACTGGAATAATATTGAATATATTAGTTTATACTTTAATTAAAATTTCACTTTCAGTTAAAAAGTCTTTTAGGTCAGGTCTTATTTATTGGTTGCTAGAACATGAGTTCAAAAAATGTCAATATTGTAAGATATTTCAATAGGGTTGCCATTTAATTACTATTTTTATGAGAGTAATTACTTTTCCTTCCATGGAAGATTACTGCAAAAATGAACAAGAAAAAATATATACATCTCAGAGAAATTAAGATCAATGGTTTTCAAAATAGTTTTTCTTGTATCCTAATACTTAACTCTAAAGCTGCCTTGAATATTTCAATGGGAATTTTCTTTTATAATAGAAGTGTTAAGAAATTAAAATCTAATTCAAGGAACAAGACATTTAATCAAAACTCAGAACAGGGTTGTTGTATTGACAAACTACTAAAAGTTGTGAAAATCCAAGGTGCCTTAGTATAAACCACTATTCCCATTTCATTTTTATATTGTTGGACACACATAAAAGGACATTAAATCAGTTGTGCAATATCTATATAGTTTATTCAAAAAGATTCTAGCAAAATATATAAATTACCATTTGCTTTATCAATGTAATGAAAATAAAATTGTTTATAGTTTGATGTTTCTTATTGTTTATAATATTTCATAAGCAAAAGTAATGATTAAATTCCCTATTAATGACTACATTCCTTATATTTTGGGATAATGATTTGTATTATTACTGGAATTTTTTTTTTCCTTCCTGCTTTCTAAATATGTTGAGATAATATTGAGCTATTATTTGCTAGGCTGGTATCTTTTTATACTAAGTGTATCTTTATACTAAATGTATCTTTCTCACACAACATTATACAGAAATTGTATATTAGATTTAAACACTGAATTGATGCAGAATTTTAGGGCCTGGTTTAATGTGATAAACTCTTCTGTAAGGATTAACTTTGCATAACATAATTCTTTTTTCAATCGGTCCCCATTTTGTAAATGTTGAGATCAAAGACACATATAAATTAAAAGTGAGGATCAATGTAGTATCTTAATAAGATAATTAATATTACACTCAGCCTAGACTGAGTATAATAAACTTAGGATACAGGCATTGGAGTTAGGGAGTTGTTATTTTGCTGGATGTACAAATAGATAATATTTTATTTAAGAAAAATCTTAACACACTGTAAATAATATACAGTTTATTATATATATGTTTAATAATTAAATAATATGTTTATTAGTTCCTCCAATTCCTGATATCTCTTAGCCTGTTTTCTTATTTGTTTTATTCAAGCACATATGATCATCTGATACATTATTTTATTATTTTTCCATTCGTTTTGTTGATTTATTGATTTTTTTTTGACTTTAATTATTTTTTTGGTTGTTGATTGTCTAGTTAACTACAACTGGGATGTAAGCTCTATTAGGACCAGAAATTTTGTTTGTTTTGTTGACTGCTGTATTTCCACCACCTAGTAAAGAGCTTGCTCATAGAACATATTCATCTAAGTACAAATAAATACAATCTGGGAAAGCACACATTTGAAATCAGTTTTAGAAATTCAGATAGATATATGAATCTCCAATACAAGAGCTGGAATACTTTTTATATAAAGGATAATACGTGTTTTAGTTTTTCAAGCCACACAATTTCTGTCACAACAACTAGTTCAACTGTGTGGTTATAGTGTGAAAGCATCCATGGATAATACATCAATGAATCCATGTGGGCATGTACTAATCAAACTTTATTAAAGAAATGGAAGAGCCAATTTGGCCAATAGGTGATAGTTTGTTGGAGTCAGCTATAATCAATCGATTAAGAAGCCAGACAACATTTTATTTGTCTTTTGAACACTAAGAAGGGAAACGTGTGTTACATTACAGTCTCCTTTGGATGTTTCCTATCACATGTCTGAAGCTTTGGACTTCTTTCTAGTGACATGAAAGCTACACTTTAATATGCACAGAAAGCAAAAGCAATCAAATATAATCTATTGCCGTAACACATTATGTGACAACATTTTTCCTAAACAAAGTGCAGTCACCCAAAAAATGCAGTTATTTATAAATAACTTATTAAAACTGGCAGTACAGGGCTGGCCCAGTGGCGCATTGGTTAAGAGCTGGTTTTGGGATGCCAGCGGCCCTGGTTCGGATCCCATGTATGAGGGCCAGTGACACTGCCCTCTACAGCTAATAACAGCTCCACCTGGAGCTAGGCTGTGCGAGCCCCAGCGATGGTGTAGGCTGCAGCCCCTGCTGCAGTGGGCTGACATAGGCTGCAGTGAGTGGCCGGCAGCCAGCATGAGCTACCAATAGCCACAGTGAGCGACATCCGGAGGCCAGCGACTGATCTGCCTCATCCGTGAAGAGCACAAATGACGATACCAACATGGGCCAGTGAAACAACGTCCTCTGCAACTAGACTGAAGAACAAAATGACAGCAACTTGTCTGTTCCCCTTCCCCCATTCCCCAATGCTGTTCCCCTCCCCCAATTCCCCAATAAAATCTTTAAAAAAAAAATCTGGCAGTACGAACTACTTTTATTTCTTGAGTATGGCATGAATCGAAGATTACATATGATAAATACTGCATAGAAAAATCATATTTGTGCTATTCTGATACTTCGGGTCTCTTAAAATATTTTAGTTTTTTTGTGAGGTTATATTATTTCTCCTATCAAAAATAAAATTTGGGGCCAGCCAAGTGGCGCATTGGTTAAGAGTTGGCTTGGGATACCAGCTCTGAGCATCAGGGCTCCGGTTCGGATCCCACATGAGGGCCAGTAATGCTGCATCCTCCCGTGATGGTGTAGGCTGCAGCTCCTGCTGCAGTGGGCTGCCATGAGCTACCTTGAGTAGCTGGCAGCCAGCATGAGCTGCTGTGAGCCACTGTGAGCAACTGTCCAATGGCCAACGAGCGACTGCCTCACCAGGGAAGAGAGCAATGGTAGTACCAACATGGGCCAGTGAAGCGAAGTCCTCCACAAATAGACTAATGAACAAAAAGGACAGCAACTTGTCTGTTCCCCTCCCCCAATTCCCCAGTAAAAATATTTAAAAACTTAAATTTTTTAAAAAAACATAACTTGACTAAACATGTCTTTTAAACCTTCACATTGAAAATATTACTTTTCTTTTCTGTCGTCATTGCTCCAACCTCTTTGAAAGCAAAAACTACATTCACAATTTCTATTTCCTTAACTTTTAATCACCCTTTAACAGATTATAATTTGAGCCATGGATATCACTCTTTCTAAAGTCACTTTATCCTGGGCCGGCAGAGTAGTGCGTTGGTTAAGAGTTGGCTTTGAATGCCAGCTCTGAGCATCAGGACCCTGGTTCAGATCCCACATGAGGAACAGTGATGCTGCGACCTCTACAGCTAAGTTGGCGAACAACAGCTCAACCTGGACATGGGCTGCCATGAGTCGCCAGCTATGGCTTAGGCTGCAGTGGGGCTGGCTGGCAGCTGATGTGTGCTTTCGTGAGCTGCCGTGAGCCACCATGAGCGGCCATCCAATGGCTGATAAGTGACTGCCTCACCCAGGAAGAGCGCAATGATAATACTAACATGGGCCAGTGATGTGATGTCCTCCACAATTAGACTGAAGAAAAAAAGACAGCAACTTGTCCGCTCCCCTTCCTCAATTCCGCAACGCTGTTCCCCTCCGCCATTCCATAAATAAATAAATAAATAAATAAATAAATAAATAAATAAATAAATATAAAGTCACTTTATCCTTCTCAAAGCCAAATTCAACAATTCTATCTTCCTTTGCCTTGTTGACTGTCTCCCAACATCTCTCACAACTCGTTCTTTTTATGTCATTCCCTTTGTTTTATGATACTAGGAAACATTTTTGTGCTTTGTTATTCTTCATTAAGCAACAATGTAGTGTATTATAATTCCTTATTTGTTAAGTAGAATCACTTGCTAGTAAATTAAACTTCATCATTTTCCTCAGGTTACTACTCTGTATTCATTTCTGTCTCCGTGCCTTCAGATATGGTTTGCTCAGAATTGCAGCTTCTCAGTGATAGATTGAACACTCACATTTAAAACTTCATATTCTGATTCCAGTCTTTCACTATGCCAAGCTTCTTCCTTCAATCAACTCTTTACTGATGCAGCAAGCACTTTGAATACTACTTACATATTAGATACTAAAGAATACTAACCCTGATGCTTTGTCTTTCCAGATGGCACTTTCTTGTAGGGACAAAAGCAATCTTAAACACGTCACAGCATAGTAATATGAGATTTACACTTGCATTTTGAGGGAATGTTGATGAAGGAAGAATATATATATATATTGCACATAATTAAAGAAGTTGGAGAAGAAAACTTTGGAGGTAAATCTTCTAGGAAATAATAAAAAGAGAAGAACAAATGCTTTCCAAGAAGGGAAACAGCATTCTGTTTAAAGCTATAATACATAGGACACTCAAAAGGAGATGGGCCTAGCTGGAAAATTATAGAAAATATGTTCAAAAATGTTGCAATATCAGGAATAATAGATGGAATGGAAGTGGTGGAATTGGTGGTTCCAATTTTTATTGGGAATTCTATTTATTCATGGGAATTCTATTCTTTTTATTCATGGGAATTCTAAAATGAGGACATTTCTATGCTATCAGGACAGTCTTTGCTATTTCGATCTTCTTTCAAGTTTTTGACAAACTGTGATTTGACATCTGTTCTTTTATGCATGGTAAACTTCTTTGTTCCTAGTTATTTGTATGTTTTATCTTCACTGCTCAACTGAATAAACATTGAGGTAGGAATTCTCATTATATTTGTCTCTCTTAGAGAATATATATAGAACAGTACTTCATAGTAGAGGTTGTACAAATGTTTCCTAAATGAAGGAATTTTCCATTCAGCTCCACCAGTACAAATATCTTAACCTCTTGCCCACTACTTATGTATAATTCACTGATACCCAACTAAGTTCATTCTACTTCTTTCTCATTGAACTTCCCCAATCCAGAAGTAGATGTCATGAAAAATCTGCCATTTACCATTAAAAATACTGGGAGCTGCGTCTTTTATGCACAAAGCATCATCAATGAGTATGCCCCATGAGGATGTAATACTATATCAAACAGTACATATAATAACTTTATTTTCTGGTTTTAAAGACTGGAAAATATGACAAGTTACACTAGAATGGCATTGCTATTTTGTAGCATTGTTTGAAAGCCATTGTTCATCAGTTTTGTTCAATCTGCCAAACTTCTGTGAAGCTCTTTAACAGAAGCATCACTGTTACGTAAGAAGAAGAATAAGGCTATTATCTTAACAAAATTTTGTGGTCGCCATCAATGTATACATATTTATTTTTATCTTCATTCACATAGAGACATAAAAGGTAGGCTTTCTTTGCCTTCAAAGTCTATGACTTTACTTGACATTCAATCCCATCATAATTAGAACACTATCATGACTATAATGCTTTTGAAGAATTACCATTAAATGAGGCCTTTTATTTCTGGTCCACACAGCATAACACAAAATGAGCTGCTGCTGGTGGTAATTATCTAGTGAACTTAGCCATTGTAGAAAGTCAGGCTGGGGAGTTTGTATTGAAATAACCTCTGTTGTCTTTATAACTGACTAAGAATACAAGTACTTGAAAATCAAAATATAGTGCTTATTTCTGGGAGGAGCACTGATTGACATAGGACATGAAAGAACCTTCTGGAGTCATGATGTTTTCTATATTTAGATGTGGGTTGTGGCAATACAGCTGGTTGTCTATCATGTTGTGTATTTAAAATTAGAGCTCTGTATATGTCTCACTCCTTGTATATTTTTTCCACAATAAAAACACTAAAAATCAGAATATTAATAGAAAAGATGGCATCTTCAAATCAACAATGAGCTTTGAAATTGCTATGTAAGGTAATATAAAAATATAAAAGAGTCACTGATAGTCTAAGAGTTTATCATCTAGACTATAAATATTAAAAGATTTGGATGCTCACTAAGATTTTAAGTTCATCAAACTGTATGGTACAAATACTTTTATATTTGAAAGGTTAAAGTTTTATGTAAAAGTCCCGTGTTGATTAGATATGGACTTTCAGTTTGTCATTAAATCCTTAATTAGATTCTGAGATAATAACTTCTACTTGCATGTATAAAAAATAATTTCATCTGTGAGGTATATAGGTAAATATGTCATTTTTATGCTGCTAGTGATAGCCTTATTAGAATCATTAACAGCAAACTTTTATTTAGACCTCTATAAAGAGATGATAACTACGCACAAGTTCTAGTTCCCTGTCTTTAAGTTAAACCAAGATTATATACCTTCTTCCCATGGTTGTTTTCCATTGGGCAAAACATGTTTAGTTAAAAGACAAAACAAACAAAAAACTCCTTTATCAAAGACCACAGAAACATTACTTCACATTGCTCAGGTACAAATATTCCCTTTTCTTTAGTTGAAGCTTACCTCTACCTCTATGAAGCATTATATATTTCTTCTTCTTCTTTTTTTTTTTTTTTTTTTTTTTGCTTTTCATATTTTGTTTAACTTAACAGTATAACACTCCTCAGACTTTTCTGACTTTTCTTACTCATGCATATATTGCTCTCATCTGTCAATTGTGAGCTCTGTGAAAAATATAACCACATCTTTATATTTTCAAAAGAGTGTAGTACAGTATCTTAAATTCAATAACCAGTTGAAATATGTCTCAAAGTCAGGTGCTTGGAATTAATGCTTATTTTAACACTAAACTAGGATTCTCTCATTATTTCTCTGGGTATGTGGAAAGATAAATAACAACTGTCATACAACTGAGCTGGTAAGTGCCATTACTTACTGGTGTGTAGGCTCCTTTGGTCCCATGGACAGACAAGGGAAGTGAGATAACCTACCTACTTTCCCTTTCTGCCAATGTCTTAACATGGTTTTTCAAAGACCTTCCCCATAACTCATTCTCAATCTCCACTTAGTCTCAGCAAATGGCCTTGCTTCCTACCTCATAGAATTAAAAAAGCTACTGGTCATTAATACTTTGATCTTCCTCTTCTATAATAAATATATTCCCATCCAAATTCAGCCTTAATCATCGCCACCCTGTATATGGAAAAAGGTCCCTCCTCCTATAAAAGCTAATATCTCTACCTTCTGATTTCTCTGAAATTTTCCTCCCTTTATGATCTATTCTTTTCAATATCTTCAATATCTTCTTTTATATTCATAAATGTGGTCATGCCCCATCCTAAAACATAAAATTGCTTCTAGGTTAGGCTTCTCTCTAAATTATCACCTCTGCTTCTACAAAATGTAGTTGAAACCTGGAATCAAAAAGCTTTCTCTTAAAGCATAGATTGCAAATATTTTAGCTTCTTCAGGCCATAGTCGTTGCAGCTACTCAATTCAGTAGTTGTGGCATGATTGTTTTCCCTGTCCTCTCTTCTTCTTCTTCACTGCCATTCCAAGTCCAACTATTTATTTGCTCTACCCTGACTATTGCAATAATTCTCCCAGACTCCTTTATGTATCTGTAAAGGTTTCTCAGTATCTAATATCTCCCTCTCAAGCTTTTACTTTTTAACATTGCCAGTGATATTTTTGCAAATTGTAAACATTATATAAACTCATGCTTAAAATTAATTAATGGATTATCCCTGAGACTAAAATACTAACTCCACCCAGGGAGAGAAGGGGAAACACTTCCTGATCTTATTATTGCCCATTTATTCTAGCTTCACGCCAGATATCCTGGAATTCTTGCAACAATCCAAACATTGTTTAAATTAGTCCTGTATCCTTTCTTATTTCTATATGCTTTTCTTTTTTTTTGCTTTTTATTTATTTTTATTTTTTTGAGGGCAGTGTCACTAGCCCTCATATGTGGGACTCGAACCGGGGCCGCTGGCTTCCCAAGCCAGCACTTAACCATCGCGCCACTTGGCCAGCCCATGCTTTTTCTTTCTGAAAGGCCCTTGTCAACCAATCTATTCACCTTTTAATTCTCTGTGCAGTGATGTGAAAACACTTAGCTTTCTGTGTTAGGGCATTCACTTAGGATCTGAACATCACAACGTCTTGGATTATATTGCTTTAGTGCAGTGTATTGAATACATAAATGCAAAGATCTATAGCAACACTGATATAAACCATGCCCTGTTTGATCATATTTGGCAACACATGGCTCCAGCCCTCTCTCAATGTTGCAAGTCACCTGGATTTGGTAGCAGCTGTCTCAGCTCCTGCCTCATGTTCTAACATCACAAGAATCAATGACTCACTTCCATGGCCTCAGGAGGCCACAGGAGCTAATCAGTGGGGGCTGGCCCTCCAAACCTCTTCCCCTCTTCACATGATCTGCTCCATACTGCATTGAGAAATAGACCAAAAAAAAAAAAAATGGCAGCATGTCAAGTACTTCCAAGGATTCCCTCTCCATGTAACTTCATGGTGACAGTAGGAAAGTTCTCTAGCTCATCCAGAATCTAGCCCAAAATTGAGATGCTATGGTAGTATCTCTTACTAGCAGCTCCTTCCAGTTCTATTTAGTAACTCTTTTGGGAGTTCCTTCTTGGAATGTAGCCTGAGATCTAGCCTTTAATTCAGAGATAATAACAACAACAGCAATCCTCAGTTCATATTTTACTACACCTTAAGCACCATCTTTAATCCTGTTCCTCACCAACCCTGACTTTCTAATTAGCCTTGGACCTGTTTATTATAATGGGTATTGGGAATCTTTACTTGAATACAATCAACTAATTCCCAACATCCACTAGACCCATATAGTTTATCAACCAGAAATCTGGGTATCATCTTCAAAATTTTCTTCATTTTTATCTATCACTCATTCTCCCCAATTGATCATCTACTCTTGTCCTACAGCTCTTAAGTATATGTCAACTCTATCCACTTCAATCCTTTTGCACTGCCAAACCCCAATTCTATCATTTCTTACCTAGATTATTATAATTATCCACTAAGTGGTTTCTGTGGTGACAATTTAATACTTCTTTATTCTCCATACTATAGACAGAACAACCTTTCTAAAAAGCACATTGGCCTATGCCATTTGCCTCTAACATCTATATATGTCTTGTTAGAACCATTCTAATTTGACCCTGCTATCTCTCACATCATTCCCTTACCTTTATTTCACTTTCTGCCTCTGTATTTGCATTCCCTCGGAACCAGAGTTTAACCAGCACCCAGGACTTCAAAGTTTTACCTCCCTGACTGCTTTGTGCTATGGTTTTTGCAAAAACCATTCACTCTGCTTGGAATATTCCTTCTTCCTTTTCTCTGACCACCTCCACTTCCTCAATGGCCACATTCTACTCTTTCTTCTCCTGAATTTCCCTGAACTACCAAGACAGTTATATCTACCTCTTAAAAATTCCTATATTACCCTTCACATTTCCGTGTCATCTATGTTGTAAGCTTCTGATTATTTATCTGTACAATTCTCTGGATATTAAATTCCAAAAGGATGAAAGCTATGACTTGCTTTTAATTACATATCCAGAGCCTATTGCATAATAACTGATTAACATAATATAGGTGAAAAAATAATTACAGTGTTGATGCTGAGAAATCAAAAAGGGATATGAGGGCCGGCCAAGTAGCCTGTTGGTTAAGAGCTGGCTTGGGACGCCAGCAGCCCTGGTTCAGATCCCACATATGAGGGCCAGTGACACTGCCCTCTACAGCGAAGATGGTCAACAGCAGCTCCACCTAGAGCTGGGCTGTTGTGAGTCCCCTGGATGGCATAGCTGCAGCCCCAGCTGCAGTGGGCTGCCATAGGCTGCAGTGAGTGGCCGGTAGCCAGCGTGAGTGGCTGGCAGCCAGTGTGAGCTGCCAAGAGCCACTGTGAGTGGCTGTCCAGAGGCCGGCAACCAGTCTGCCTCACCTGAGAAGAGCGCAATGATGATACCAACATGGGCCAGTGAAGCAATGTCCTCCACAACTAGATTGAAGAACAAAAGGACAGCAAATTGTCTGTTCCCCTTCCCCAGTTCCCCAATGCTGTTCCCCTCTCCCAATTCCCCATTAAAATCTTTAAAAAACAAAGGGGGGATATAAGAGATAATAGAGAATCATAAATATTTCAGGAAAAAGCTGTCTTCAAATTGCCTATTCTCCTACCTGATAGAGTAAAAGATTGTGTAGATTGAGTTAACAAATAATATGAACTATTTAGTGACTGTTGAGCTCTGCATGCAATTTATAAATATAGTTCAAACCTTTGTAGATCAAAATATAGGATTTAACAATACAGCCTTTTTCATTTAAAAAGATCTTATACTTTTTTTGAGAACCATCTTCATTATCTTCCCAATTTTCCTTATGGATTTCTCAATTGTTTGAATTTTTCAATGCACTGTTAAATAGAGATCTCTGGGTTAAAAAATACAGAAGACTCTTCCTAGAGTATAAAGAAGATATCAAAAGAATATTTAAAAGATTCACAAAAAAGTGGAGAATTCAGAACTTGTGTAGTGACATGATTCAGTTAAAAAGTTTAATGTCAAATCCAAAAAAAAATGGTATTGGTATAGTTTTCTATTTTGCAGTACAATTATTTAAACGTCATCAGAGTATATAAACCAAAATTAGATAACACAGTGGCACAGGCTCTTCCTTTGTTGAGTAATTTTAAGATAAGAACAACAAAGTACATGTGTATTGATAAACTTATTAGACACTGGATAAGTCAATTAAATAACACATAATTTTTAAAAGTTTTTTAATAAAGTTAATCCTAAAAACCTATGTTAGTGTCTCTGAAATTTCTTTCTGTCAACAAATGTGTGAGGATGAAAAAAGTACAGATTTTCTTTGCTACACATGATTTGCTACACATGATTTTATATATATAGATATATAAAATCATATATATATATATTTAAAATCAAGAGAATCTGTGTGTATATATATATATATTCATATAAAATGCTTTTACTGTTTAGTTTCAAAGAACATGCTGCTTACTTTTTTCCTACTTAGAAAATATTTCTAATATATCTTCGTTGCTTTTTATAGACTTGAAATATTTGAAAATAAGCACTTTCTACTTTGCTTTTCTACCCACGTCTTCCTTTTGGTTTCAACTCATTTTCTCATCTTTGAAAGCCTCAGTGCTAAATGAGAGTGGATTATAAATAAGTCAATAAAATACACATACACAGTTAGAAAAGAGCTTGCCATCTATAGGTATGACTTGCTGGCCGAAAAAGTTACCAACCACTGGTTAAGACTCTAAATTAGAAGGAAAGAATTAAGATATAGAAAGGCATTCAGAGCTGCTGGGTGAACTGTATTTTCTTACCATCTCATTTAATGTATTAGGTTTAAATGGTAATGAGAATAAAAGGGAAGAAATGCAGTCTAGAGTGACAGGATAATCAGTATGCTGTATACATCAGGAAGTCTGCTTCAGAAACTGGCTTTCATAATGTTGAAGAAGGAGTATATAATTATGGTCGTCAGAGCATCCAAAAATACCAAACCCATGCAAGTAGGCATGTATTATGTTTAACCAGGTATCCAAGGAATTAGTAGATAGGAGAAAATAGTACTGAGTTTGATCCTTTATTAGCTCTCTGTTAGAGAATCTTTCATTTGTTATTATGGTGTAATGCAGATTTAGATAACTTTTTTCTAGAGTCATATCTACTTTCTCACATTTTATATACCTGTAATAGAGGAATGTACTAAAGCATGAGAAGATTGGAGGGATGACTGCTTAGAGAGGCTTCAGAGGAAAACAAACATGGAAATCTGACAAGCAAAGGAAAAAACATTAAAAAATATAGTAAAGATAAAAATAAGAAAACAAACAAACATGAATAGTGAATAAGGGAAAAAAAATATTTGCCTGAGGTTAGGGGTTAAGGGTATTTCTTATTGGAATATATTTCTTAGTAGAATGTAATTGAAGTCTCAGAATAACCCAAGGAACCAAGCACATGGCTGAAGGTGTGGTATAAATGATCCTCCATGCACACAACCAAATCCTAGAAAGATAATTCCGATGGCAAAGATAATCCCGATGGCAAAGCATATCATTCTCCAGTGGAAACAAATGAATACTATTCTATTCATATTTTGAATACTATTGTTTATTTTTATTTATTTATTTATTTTTGTGGTACGTATTTTTTTTATTTATTATTATTAGCTACAGATGTACAAAACAATGCAATAGTTATCCTTTTCACCCCTTACAAAGTGATTCTTCCCCCTCCCCCCATAAAACTCCTAGAAGAAAATATAGGAAAGAAATTTGCAGACATTACCCTGAGCAATATTTTTACTGATACATCCCAACAGGCAAGGGAAGTAAAAGAAAAAAATGAACATATGGGATTATATCAAACTTAAAAGTTTTTCACAGCAAAGGAAGCCATCAATGAACAAAAAGGCAGCCTACTGAACGGGAGAAGATATTTGCCCACGATATATATGATTAGGAGTTAATATCCAAAATTTATAAAACACTCATGCAACTCAACACCAAAAAAACAAACAACCCAATTAAGAAATGAAGAGACATTTCTCTAAAGAGGACATACAGATGGCCAACAGGCATATGAAAAAATGTTCAACCTCACTGATCATTAGGGAAATGCAAATAAAAATGAATACTGTTCTTTTGATGTGGGTGACAATTTATGCACAGGCTTCCTGTTAATTAACTTTATTTTCAGATTTTATTTTTGTTAAAGGATGACTTGTCCATATTTTAGGAAGTCTTGAACATACTGGGAGAAAGAGAATGTCTTATGAAACTTCTTATCTGGGGAATACCTGTAACCATCTCTCTCTTTTTTTTTTTTTTTTTGAGGGCAGTGTCACTGGCCCCCACATGTGGGATCCGAACCGAGGCCACTGGCTTCCTAAGCCAGAGCTTAACCACCACGCCACTGGGCCGACCCCATTACCCTCTCTTTTGATTGTAGAAATTAGTTTATTTCTTGAAACGATATGATCTGTAAGAAGCACCTGGAAAAAGATTCTAAGAATTTGTCGTTTGCTTTAGAACATCTGTCATGATTTGGGTAGAACTTCAAAGTGTTCTCTGCCTAAATTTTACCTTCCTTGCAGGAGCCAGACTACAATAAAGTACACAGGGCATACTAATCTCTGCAGTGGTTAAGGTGAATCTCTCACTAGACTGCGTTGAAGCAAGTACTGCACATCCCTCTCCCTGGACAGAGAAGTTGATGAGGATTATAATAGAGACTTCTCCAAAAATAACCTCCTTACAAGATTCCTCTTTCACTTTACACTTGAACTGACTGAGGGACACACCAACTGCAGAACGAGATTTTGCCATTTCCTTGGTAAATTCTGCAGTGTAATCAAACATCACATTTTGATGAGCATTATCTCTTTCGTTTGGATGAAATTTCAATAATAATTCATTATAAAATTATTTGGCTGAGTATAGAATTACTATATTTGAAATAATAATCCTTGAGAATTATTAACATCCTTCAGTATATTCATGAAAAGTAATAACTTTTGATATATTTGAAGCAATTGTTTCCTTTCTTTTTCATTTAATTCCCAGTATTGCCATTAGGCTATTCCAGGACCAGTGTGATTGTTTTGTTTTTCTTTATATTTTTCATTTTATAAGCTTTTAAACTTATCTCCTTTATAGTTCTTTAAACTAAATATTATGTACCTTGGTATAGATAATGTTTCCCTTCAGTATTTTCATTTCTGGAAAATTTAATTAAAAATTAATTTATTTATCATTTTCTCCCTTATTCTTTTTGGAAAAACTGTTAATTTAATATTAAGACTAAAAGATTGATGCTCTAATTTTCTTTTCTATTTTCTGTCTGCTTGTCTTTTTGTTTCAATTTATAGATTATTTTTTTCAAACTTATCTTTCTATCTTCAAAACTTCAAAAGTTAGCTCTCATGTTTTGTTTTTATTTATTTATTTTTTCTTTTTTAGCTGAGCCATCCTACCACTTTTTGGTAGCTCAACGGCAGCTCAGCATGGGCTGGGCATCAAACTGCTGTTGCTCAGAGCTCAGCTCACAATGTTGAGCCAGCTCTTAACTAACTGAGCCACTCGGCCCGCCCTTGTGTTTTTTTATTTTTTTTCATTGCACAATACTTTCTCTTTTTGAATGAATTCATTTGTTTTTTCTTTACGGATATTTTTTTCTGTTCTTTCCATTTTCTCTGTTTCCTAAAACAGTTATTTTGTTTGTTTATTAATTCCGAGTACGATTTTTCACATTAAAGGCTCTTCTCAACTGTCTGATGACCACTGGCTGTTCATTCATGTTTGACAGTGAGACACTTAAATATTTATTCGTAAATCCCATCCATGGGTGGAGTTTATATTTTAGTGTTCTTCCCTGTAGGTTGACTGGGCATGGTGCTGAAGAAAATTCATATCTTAGTATCTGAAATCTCCAAAGTTTTGCGAGAGAGCAAAAGTAGAATATGCCTGACTTTCATTATCAGGGAGACAAGATGAGAAAGAGTGCTGAGAATCTCATTACTCAAGCATACAGATTATCCACTTAGTATCCCTCTTTTTAGCCCTCATTCCTAAATATCCTTTGTACCCAATGTCCTTAATTCTTGGGCATCTTCTGGTCACTCTTTTCATAGAGCAATCCTCACATATCATGCCTGGCTGTGCTAGGATAGAAGAGGGTATCTGGTATACTTTAACTGCACATCTAAGGTTTTCAACCAATTAGTTTTTCAACCACATCCCACATTTCTTTGTTCTACACATAATTTCTGAATGTCCCTGGGTTCTTCACACAGTGTCTCGCTTCTCATTTACTTCTTGCTATGCAACATAGAAAATTTCAGCTTTCTATGCACTGTTAAATTAATTACCATTTCTTCATTTTCTTTGTAACATTTGTCATTGTCTTTCATCAGCAGTTATCATCTTTCCTATCTTTTTGTCCTTTAATGTACATCATTTCTCCTTCTAATCTGATGTTTCAGAGGGAACTTCGTGAAGGGATGAGATAGAACAAAGATTAATGTGTGTTCTCAATCCACCTTATATATCTAGGTGAATCCATCTATATTAGTTTTCTAGGGCTGCCAACACAAAATAGCACAGACTGGGTGGCATAAGCATCAGAAACTTATGTCCTCACAGCTCTGGAGTCTACAAGTCTGAGATCAAAGTGCTGTCAGTATTGATTTCTTTTGAGGTCTCTCTCCTTGTTTTGGGGAAAGCTGTCTCCTCATTTGTGTTTCTTTACACGGTCTTCCCTCTGTGTGGATCTGTGTCTTAATCTTCTCTTCTATAACTACTCATGTTGAATTGGCACCAATCTTAATGACTTCATTTTACGTTAATTATCACTTTAAAGACCCTATCTCCAAATACAATTACATTTGGGAGGAGGGGGAGGAGTGGACACCATTCAGCACGAAACACAGTCTATGGTGGAATTAAGAATAATCCAAAAACTGAAGGCAAGAGAATGTTACCACGATGCCAATACCACAGAAAGGAAATAGGCAGATCCAAAGAGGCTTGTTGGATGGAACTGCAGAAGAATATGATTTGGGAGGATAGGTTGTATATGAGGAATCTTATACATGTATAAAGCACAGAACTGAAAGTTCTTGAATGTAAAAATTGGAACCAGCAGGGCCTGAGTGCAAATAACCAGGGACCGATCCCATAAGCAAAAATATAGCATTATAGTAGCAATACAAGTTAATAGTGTTCTCCAAAACTCATTTCCAGATTTATAAAACAATGAATACTATCAGCACTGGAGAACAAGTTTAGAGTAGGAGAAAGACTGACTTGATTTTGTCATGGAGGATTTGTTATATGGCTTCTTGCATTTTCAACAACCAAGAAAACTGAGTCTATAAGAAGATTGTTTAGTGACTATAATGTTTAGAAGGGCATGAAGAAATACTATATCAGCTATCCTAAGTAGTCAATGTTATAAAACACTTTGTAATTGTATTAAACTTGCAGCGGTGGCTCTCTAAATAGATTAGGTTAAGGGATAATATACTGAATCTTCTTAAGTATACTGTACCACCATAGTCCTAACTTTTGTTAAAAAATTTCCTGTTTGTTTTTTTCCTTTTGGCTTGTCTCCAATTGATGAATCATGTTTTTTATCACAGGAAAACAAATGTTCAGTGTGTCTTGTAAGTTATAATCTAATTCTAACATAGCATCAGCTTATATTCCTTCCAGTCATTAAAATGATGCTTCGCCAATGCAGTCTAAATTGTAATTCTCTTATTCTACTTTTCTAATGTAAGAACTTACTATATCGAATACACACCTTTTTCTTGCTACCATCTATAATATTGTATTTCATATTAGGAAAAAAATATGAAAATCTTTATTAAATTTGACTAAAGAACCTAATAGCAGTGAGATGCTTATGTATCAGAGTTGACAAGTAAATATAGCGAAAGCTGCCAAAAATCAGAGTTACAATTACTTATGAAGATTTTGATTGTCTGGCTATGTAAACCTGTATAATATTGCACAAAGTGCCTTAGGTGACCTAATCTTGGACTGTCCATTAATCTAGAAGAAAGCTCAAGTCTAAATATTGACTTGTGATTTGCTTTCCTCTCTTGGAGAATCTCAGGAGAACGGCATTACAAAGAAAGAAAGCCAAATTCACAAAATGCCAGGGCTTGGAGTAAACATGAAATGAGAATGCAATCCTTTCTGAGCATTAAAAATCAATCCTTGAGCTAAAAATGAAATATCTATCTCCTATATTAACAAAATGTGAAGGCTTAGATTTAGCTTTTTCGTACATTTGCCATGAATTACACTATTAACTGATATACATGTTCTGAAACCTTAGTAATTTAATTCAAATTTAAAAATTAATACTTATCAAAGTGAAATTAATCCAGTTATATTTTTCATGTGTATGTTGTGCATGATTCATAACTATAAACTATACAAATATTTTTATCATGCATCCTTAAATAATATTCCAAATGAATATACATTTGAAGTGTTTAAGCTTTTTGTCCACATGAAAATCCATGTAAATAATTAATAAATTATATATTAAGTGGCATGTAATAATATAATAAGTTAAACAGTAAATTTTAGCAACTGGATATACCTTTCATTTAAAACTTAAAGTGATATTGAAAGGTTGTAGGTTTTTTGTTGCTTGTTTTAATTTTTTATATATTTTTTTCTCAATAACATGACCAGAAAAGCCTGAGAAAATTCTCCTGGAAAGCATTCAAACTATAAGCAAAGATTCTACACCTCATAGGACAGCTCAGCTTCACCTTGCTCATTCTCAAATGCAAAGCAAAATTATAAAAGTTGTCCTCTGCAATCTTTATGTTATGACTCTTCCTTTGTGACAACATTTTAGCAGTTACAAAACAATGATTCAAAACATTTAGCAAGCAGACAGCTCACTAAAAGTTTTGAAATCTGGGCTGTACCCCAAACATACAAAATTGAAATCAATAGTGTGTTGGGAAGGAGAGGCAGTAAGCTTCAATGTAGTATTAATTGAAGCATTCAACAGTTTGAGAACCATTATGTAGACAATCTGGTCTTTGCGCTTTTTCTTTTCCATACCCGATATCCAGAGATCACCTTAAGGATCCCGATCACTCCCCACCTTCCAGAGTGCTGTTGCTTTTCCCCCTGTATGATTGATCATATACGGTTTGCACCTCATCCCTTAAATTCAAAATCATAGTTTCCCCAAATCAACAATTACCTAATTCTCCCGACTTATAAACTAGAGGACCTTTCCCAATTCTGGCTGAATTTCCAGTGTCGGAAAAGAATTAACTTTCTGTCCATGGAATAATTCAATGTGGTGATTAATTGGTGGGTCACTCAGATCAGAAGGGATAGGAAAGAAGTTTTATTTTAAGCTATCAGGTAATACATTTTTAGGTCTCCCAGGACAGCGTGGTCTATTTCAAGTTCTACTACATAAATTAGTATTTATTCTGCCTATGTTAGCTCCATCTTATTTCAGGTAACCCTGAATCTCACTTAGGTTTATAAAAACCACCATCAAAGAAAAACAGGAATACCTCAGTAAAAAATTATTGAATATAATAGATTTTATACGACAAATGGATTTATAAATTGAAGGTAATCATTTACCTACATCTTGAAGTTTTAGGGGTTAAAATGAGTTAATGTAAATTCAGCACCTAGACATTGTCACATTTTATGTATTAAACAGGTTCTTTACTGTAGAAACTCTTAGAGACTTTTTATATGCTAATAGGCATTGTGATTAAGAGAGCTATAAGATATGCAAATATGTCTGAACAGCTTGCAGAATTTAGACTGCTTATGTGGAGACACATGCTAGTAAAGAGCTAGCTAGTAATAGTGAACCTTCTCTCCTGCATAGATGTCACCTGCTCCAGATAACCCAGAAAACGTCACTCTGTGAAATAAAAGCTAAATAATCAACGTTAGATGATGGAGAAACACAGTTTACTTGTGTTTTTTTGTCCTGATTCCATTTATCATTAATGGAGTTTCCAAACCTTAGCTATTACAATTTAAATTGGGAAGTCAAATAGCATTTATAACAATGGAGGTCTGAGGAATCTGGTTTTCCAATATTTATTGACCACTGTGTTCCAGTGTTCAATCTTCTGTTGAAACAAAGAGAATCCTTTCATCCCATCACTGTCTAATGAAAATCCCTGCTGCTAATTTAAATTATTTTGCTCTGATCCTCATTTAATAGTGATCTGATGGCTGCTGGTTTCAGATCACTATTATTTATTTGGGATGGCATATGATGTATGTTGGTTTAGTTTATCGAATTTCTGATCTTATTTTACAGGACACCTGATAGGAACAAATATTCCTGACTTCTTAAAGTTAGGCATCATCATCTGACTTGTCTTCACAAATGGTACATGAGGAAAAGTTATGTGTCACATCTGGCAGAACTTCAAGAAATGATGCATAGGTTTCCACATCCCTTCCTCCTGCCATAAACTAACAACTTGGCAGATAGTGCACTCTCTGCAGTTCCTCTAAATATGGGTGACAAATTCACCTTTCCTGGTTAAGGTACTAAAATTTTAGGCTTACTTTCTACCACAGCATAACTGAGCCTATCTCGACATTTTGATACTAGAAAAAAAAAGTGTTCTTAAAAATTGCTAATTTTGTTTTGTTTTACCATAGCATTATTCATCTCCCATTAGGCGAAGTGATAAAATCAGTATTCTGAGCTTCCAAGCTGAGAACCAGACTCTGAAAATAGTTAAAATTCTAGCAAGTTATAGAAGTCTGAGCAGTCCGAGTGGCGCATTGGTTAAGAGCTGGTTTTGGGATGACAGCAGCCCCTGTTTGGATCCCACATATAAGGGCCAGTGACACTGCCCTCTACAGCTAACAACAGCTCCACCTGGAGCGGGGCTATGTGAGCCCTGGCAACGGTGTAGGCTGCAGCCCCTGCTGCAGTGGGCTGCCATAGGCTACAATGAGTGGCCAGCAGCCAGCGTGAGCTGCCAAGAGCTGCTGTGAGCGGCCATCCAGAGTCTGGTGACTGATGTGCCTCATCCCGGAAGAGCGCAATGACGATACCAACATGGGCCAGTGAAGCAACTTCCTCTGCAACTAGACTGAAGAACACAAAAAGACAGCAACTTGTCTGTTCCCCTTCCCCAATTCCCCAACGCTGTTCCCCTCCCCCAATTCCCCAGTAAAATCTTTAAAAAAAAAAAAAAATCTGGCTCTCCAGATACTTAAGGGGAACATAGTGTTAATGTATTCCATTTTTAGAATATTAATCATATAGCCATGTTAAAATTATACATGTATTCAACACGTATTTATTATGTATTTTGTACTAGTTTTTATAATGGGAGCTGCACTATAATGCTGATTAATCTAAAATAGTAGATTTCAAGCATTTTGTTCTTGAGACCCCTTTCCACTCTTAAAAATGATTGCACACCCCGAAGAACTTTGCATGTGGTTATAGCTGCAAATACATACTGTATTCAAAATTAAAACTAAGAATACTAGTTAATATTTTATTTTGAGATAAGCATGGACTCACTATAAAAAACAATACAAAAAAATCTGTGTGTGCTTTCCCCATTTTTCTTTAACAGTAACAACTTGCAAAACTCGAGTACAATGTCACTCCCAGGATGTGGAAATGAATACAGTCCAGATATATTGTAGAATGTTTCCATCAGCACAAAGATCCCTTCCAGGGCCCTTTTATGTCCCCACTTACTTCCCACTCTCCTTCTTCCTTATCTCTGGAAATCATTAACCTGTTCTCCATTTCTGTAATTTTCACATTTCAAGAATGTTGTAAGAATGGATTATACAGTATGCAATCTTTGGGGATTGGCTTTTTTTCTTTCAGCATAATTCTATGAGATTCTTATAACAAGGATTATTGCAGAATGAAATCTTTAATTTTGATTATTGCAGAATGAAATCTTTAATTTTGATTATTGCAGAATGAAATTTTTAATTTTGATGAGGTCAAATTTATCATTTGTTTCTCTTTTATCAGTTGTGCTTTTTTTTTTTATCTACCTCTAGGGTTCTGAGATTTTTTTTCCTAGGTTTTTCCCTAAAAGTTTATAATATTATGTATTGTATTTAAGTTTGGCATCCATTTGAGTTATTATTGTTATTTTTTTGTATGTGAGAGAGAAGATTTAGATTGATGTTCATATTTTCACTCTACAGATGTCTAATTGCTCCAGGACCATTTATTATTAGAAAAAGCTATCTTTCATCAATTGAATTGTTTTTGCAATTTTGTAAAAAATTCTGTCTGATATTTGTGTGGATCTCTTTCTGAGTCCTCTATTTGTTCCATTGATTTATGTGTCTATTTCTCTACCCAAACTACATAATATTGTATACTTCCATATTATCTCTCTTATTTTTTTCAAAATTATTTTAGCCATTTTAGTTTCTTTGATTTTTCCATATAAACTTTCAAATTATCTTGTCTATACACACCAAAAAAATTTATTTGTATTTTCATAGGCACTGTGTTAAGTCTATATCATTTTGAGTAGAATTAACATTGTTATTTTGTTGAGGTTTTAACCCATAAACATGATATGTCTCTAACCTTATTTAGATTTTCCATGATTTATTTCATCAGTGTTTTATAATTTCAGCATGCAAGTTCTATGCATGGCTTGTTAGATTTACACCTAAGTATTTGACTTATTTTGAGGGATTGTAATTGATTATATATATATATATATATATATATATATATATATATATATAACCTTTGTGATCTTAATGAACTCCCTTATTCATTTTTCAAGTGTTTTTCTTGATTCCTTGGGATTTTCTATTTCAACAATTATGTAATAGAGAAAATATTTTTTTTTTCTTTTTGAAATTTATGCACTTTATTTTCCTTTCTTGCCTTATTGTACTAGCTCAGCTTTCTAGTGTTATGTTGAATAAGTGTGGTAACAGTGGACATCTTTACCTTTCTCCTAATTATAGAAAAAAAATATTATCTTTCACTATTAACTAAATGTTAGCTGTAGCTCTTTTTTTTAATGCTCTTTTTGTTTGCCATACTTTATTCTATGTTTTATGAGAATTTTTTTAATAGGAAAAGGTGTTGAATTTTGTCAAATGTTATTTCTGTGTCAATTGTAATGATATGATATGATATGATATGATATGATATGATATGATATATGATATGATATATTGGTGTGATCTTATTTTTTTAATGTTTAACCTCTTCTATGGTGGGTCACATTGATTGCTTTTCTAACATTGAACCATTTTTGCACCCTTTGAACAAACTCCCCTTGGTCATGGTATATATACATTGCTGAATTTAGTTTAAGATGCCTGTGTCTCTATCTTTAAATGATGTTTGTCAGTATTGTTTTGTTTTTCTTTTGTTTGTTTTGTACTGCATATGCCTGGTTTTCTTATCAGGGTAATGTGGTTTTATACAATAAATTTAGAAATGTCCCTTCCTCTTTTTGTTTTCAAAAGGAGATTGTGTAGAGAAATGCTAATTCTTCTTTAAATGTTTTGTAGAGTTCTTGTGGTAAACATCTTAGCCTGGGAATTTTTGTTTTGTTAAGTTTTTAATTATTAGATCAATGATTAAAGATATCTATTTTATATTAGGTGAGTTGTGGTATTTTTTGTTTTTTAGGAATTGGACAATTTCATCTGAGTTTTTAAATTTATATATTAGAGGTTTTCTTGTTTTTGTTTTTGTACTATTATCTTATTATTGCTGTGATGCCTGCAAGGTTTACAGTTATATTATTCTTTGTTTCTTTTGCTAATATTGGTATTTATGTCTTGACTATTTTTTATTCAGTCTTGGTAGAGGTTTATCAATTTTATTGAACTTTTCTTTTTTTTAATAAGTTACTTACCTTTTTTTTTTTTTTTTTAGAGCAATGTCATTGGCCCTAATATGTGGGACATGAACCGGGGCCACTGGCTTACCAAGCCAGCACTTAACCACCGCGACACTCAGCCGGCCCTTATTGAACTTTATGAAGAACTAGCTCTTTGCTTTTATATATATATATATATATATATATATATATATATATATATATAATTTGTTTATTTTATTTTCATTGATTTCTGCGCTCATTATTCCTTCTATTTGCTTTTAGTCTATATTGGTCTTTTGTATCTAGAATCTTGAAGTGAAAAATTAAATTACTGATTTGAGACTTCATTTTTTGTAGTGTATGTAGTTAGTGCTTCAAGTTTCTCTCTTAGCAGTGCCTCAGCCCTAATACTACTTACAAACTCGACAGCTAGTAGTTTTATAATGGTAGGTACAACTTGTAATGCAATATCATATCAATGGACTTTTTAGACTGCTACATTAAAATCCATTGTCTTATCTTGGACACTGGATATTTACCTTTTCCCCATGCATAATTTTGTAGAATTATGTCTTGGTCATACATAATATATACTTTCACTGAGGTTTGCAGGTTGCCCAAATACTAACACTTTTTTTATACACTTTCAATATTATATACATTACTAACCATCATATTAGATTAGCTTTAATAATTGAGAGACTATCAAGCTAACAGTGATGGACAGAAAATTTTAAAATTCAAATTTTCACTTAAAAACTCAAATAGTATCACTAGCAACAAATGCTATTATTTGGTGTTCTTTTTAATGTGCTTCACTTAACTTATTTTTTTTTAAATGTCTTCCAAATAATTGTAATGTGTCTGATAGTCACTATTTTGGGCAAAAATGGTGTTTCATTAAAAAATAAAAAAAAAATGTAGCTAGAGCAGCCAGAAACTCAAGCTTACACAATATTTTTCCTTGAGAAAAACACATTTCAATATACAGCAGAACTGCTTCCTATGTATTTTACATTTTGCCATTAGAACATTAAATGGATAGAAACTAATAAAATAAAAAATTTCTAGTCATAACAAGGACATTAAATGAATGTGGCAATTTTTCTCTGCATGTATGAAATGGCAAAGTATACAATTAAGTAATAGTAGAGTTTGTCTTGATTTATACTAAGAAACCGGCACCTTTACACACCATTGCTTTTCACCATTAAATGTCAATACCATGAATAAGCAAATAATATCTAAGTCATTTTATGATAATAGTATTGACATTTTGTATCCCATAAAAAATGTTGGTGACTCCTACAGTCCAAAGATCACAATTTGAAAACCACTGATCTGAAAAAGTATGGTCCCACATTTACAGAGCTTAAAGCCTTGAGAGGAGAAATGAAAAATATACTAAAAATATAAAATAATTAATTGTGATAACAAATATGAGAAAAACTGAAAAGTAAATTAAAAACATGATATACATAATAGACACAATAACAGAGAGGATTTACTTTAGATGGATTCATTCCAGAATGAGCCAAGCATAATCTCCCTGAGTTAGAGACATCTAAGAGGACAACTAAAAAATAATTGGAGTTAGAATAGAGATAGTGAAACAATAATCATGTGACCACTGAGTTGGGAAAGCATTTGATATTTCTTTTGAAATGAAAAAGGTAGTGTGACTGGAGAGGTACCACCCAACATATTTTTTAAAATATATTTTTTAATTTTTCAATTATGGTTGACATATAATATTATATCAGTTTCAAGTGTACAACACAGTGATTACATTCATATAACTTACAAAGTGATCACCCCAATAAATCAGTGCCCATCTGATACCATACATAGTTATACAACACTACAGACTATATTCCCCATGCTATATAGACTACATCCCCATGGCTATTTTATAACTACCAGTTTGTACCTCTTAATTCCCTCCCACCCTTCACCATCCTTCCAAACCCCACTCATCCAGTAACCATCAAAATGCTCTCTATCTATGAAATTGTTTCTGTTTTGTTTCTTCATTTATTCTGTTCTCTAGATTCCACATATAAGTGAAACCATATTAAATTTGTATTTTTCTGTCTGACTTACTCCACTCCGCACAATACCCTTTAGGTCCATCCATGTTGTTCGGAAGATAAGATTTCATTCTGTTTTATGGTTCAGTAATATTCCACTGTATATATGTATCACTTCTTATTTATCCATTTATCCATTGATAGACATGCAGGTTGCCTCCATATTTTGGCTATTGTAAATAATGCTGCAATGAAAATATGGATGCACATGTCCCCTCAAAGTAGTGTTTAGGTTTTCTTAAGATAAATACACAGAAGTCCTTCTGTGTCCTTCTCTGTCTCTTGTTGTAGCCTTTGTTTTAAAGTCTATTATTTTGTCTGGTATAAGTATTGCTACCCCAGCTTTTTTGTTTGTTTGTTTCCATTTACATGAAATATCTTTTTCCATCCCTTTTAGTCTCTGTGTTTCTTTCAATCTGAAGTGAGTCTTTCGTAGGCAGCATATATAAGGGTCTTGTTTTCTTTTCTATTCAGTCACCCTATCTTTTTATTAGAGCATTTAATTCATTTACATTTAAAGTAATTGTTGATAGATATGTAGGTATTGTTGTTTTTTTAAATTTTTTTCTCCCTCTTAAAGAAGTCCTTTTAACATTTTTTGTAATACGTTTGTTGGCAATTAACTCCTTTAGTGTTTTCTTCTCTAAGAAGCTCTTTATCTGTCTTTTGATTCTAAATGATAGATTTGCTGGGTAGAGTAATCTTGGTGATAGGTCCTTGCTTTTCATCGCTTTGAATATTTTATGCCAATACCTTCTGGCCTTCAAAGTGTCTGTTGAGAAATCAGCTGACAGTCTAATAGGTGCTCACTTTTAGGTAACTAACTGCTTTTCTCTTGCTGCTTTTAAGATTCTCTCTTTGTCTTTAAGCTTTGTCATTTCAATAATGAGGTGTATTAGTGTGGATTTCTTTGGGTGGCACCCAACATATTTTGAGATGAGGCTGGGACAGGGTTCAGCAAAATGCGGCTCGAGAGCCACATGCGACTCTGGGTATGTACATGTGGCTCTGAAGTAAAATTGAAAATGAAAATAAAACTAGCATAGTTTGATCTACAAAATTTTTAAAGGATTTTATTCACAAAATGGTGATTTCATTTATTTTATGGCTCTCAAATAATTTTTAAATTGTTGTGAGGGAAAAAAAAAAAGAATTGTTTTGAGGGACAGGATTTGCTCTTCCATCTCAAAAGTTTGCCGACCCCTTGGCTGGAGACAGGCAGGCATGTGCCAGGTGCTTCAGGCTCTTGGAGGCTGGCTAAAGTTTTATGATTCTACACACATTCCATAAGGATTCACTGAATAATTTTAACCAAAAAGACAAGATCCAATATTTGGATTGGAGATTTCCATTCATCAATGAGATATTAACCAGAAAATATCTTGACCAACTAATTTCATTGTACTCCACCAATTACTTAATCAAGAAATAATTATAAATTTGTTTATATTTTCATGAAGCAGTACCATGATTTTTCCTATGTGGCTGTACTTATATTTTTTTTGAAGATTCATTGAGGTATAATTCACATGTCATAAAATTGTACTATAAGTTTGTAGAATTGTGCAACAATTCTATAAAGCATCGTTTTACAAAATTTCCATTATCCTAAAATGTCCCATTGTTCATATCTGCAGTCAGTCCTCTCTCTCAACCCCAGCCCCATGTAAACACTGACTTATTTTTTTGTCTTCCATAGGTCTTTCACTTCTGGACATTTCATGTTAATGAAATCTGGCTCCTATTACATAATGATATTCAAGTTCATTCATGGTGAAGCATATATCAGTGCTTTATTTTTTTTTTATTGCTGAATGGAACTTTTTGGGAGGTACAGATATACAATATTCTGTTGATTTATTAACAAGATGATGGACACTCAGATTGCTTCTAGTTTGTGCTATTATGACATGTTTTCTTGCAGGTTTTGCTTTTCTTCTATCTTATTTTTTCTCTTATCTTTAGGTTGGATAACTTAATTAATTAATTTGCAGATTATGTCTTCTGCACTCTCAAATCTGTTGTTTATATCTAAAAGTAACCTATTAAAATTTTTATTTATTGAACTTTTGAACTTTAGATTTTACATTGGCTTGTTTTTAGTATTTTCTGAAATACTATTTTCTAAAATATTTATACAGATTCTTTATTTTTTTGAGTAATTACCATTATACTTTCTTTTGATTTTTAAAAAATGGTTAACTCCAGTTCATTGAACATATTTATAATAATAATTTTATCATCTTTTTATGCTAAACCCAATCTCTGGGGCCTCTGAAAGACAGTTTCTATTCATGACTTTTTTTTTTTTTTCTCTCTTTCAATCATATTTTCCATTTTCTTTGCCCAGCTCATAAATTTGGTTGAAAACATGATGTTTTAAACTCTGGAGTCTGACTTTTGTTTTTCTCCTCTGAGGAATTGTTGTTTTATTTCTGTTGTCAGTGTAACTGCTGTCTAGATTTGTAGACAGATTCCTGTTGGTTCTTGCTGTGTCATTTTCCCAGAATCCTCTTCCCTGTTGTATTTATTTTTAAACTCATTTTTATTTTGATTGGATCAAGCACTATTATAACATGAATGAATAAACTGCTTTGTAACAAACATATCATGTAAATAACTGGTTATAGTTTATTTATTTAAATACTGCCACCTCCCCCCAGCAAAAATTTTATCTTCAATAGTTTGACTTTAGCTAATTTGTCTTCATAATACCATCATTTGTCATGAAGTAGGTGCCAGACAAAAGTCTGTTGATCTGAATTTAGTGGAAATGATAAAAGGATGTTTTTTATTTACTAAATTAACTGCTCACATTTTGAATTTCAATTCATAATCTCAAAAAAAAATATCTTAACTAATGAGAAAAGGATTTTATGTAGAAAAAGATCATACTCTTTTTTTTTTTTTTTTTTAAGTGCAGTGTCACTGGCCCTCATATGTGGGATCTGAACTCAGGCCACTGGCATTCCAAGCTAGCTCTTAATCACCGCACCACTCAGCCAGCCAAGATCATATTCTTTAGAACAATTAATTTGGCCAGCCTAATTGATCTGTTTTATCTGAATTGCTTGTGTATGCTTTCAGATTTCCTGTATGTTTCTTTGAGCTCAACTTTCATGCCCCATCATTTATTGGGTTGTCAGAAAAGTCATTACACATTTTTGCTACAGAAAACATAGAAAAAATACATTATGGCTTTTCCGACAATCCAATAGATTATCTTTTCAATGTACTTATGCACATTAGTAAATAAATTCTCCATGGGAAAAAGAAAATTGAAGGGAATTCTCCAAAACGGAAAATTTAAATAAACAGCTTCATCAAGAAGGTTTCAGATATCTAAGAAAAAGGTTCGTGTGTTAAAATTTCTCAGTCTATTCAGAAATGTAGACTAACATAACAGATGACACCACTGCCAGAGAGGGGAATTTATACTTAGAGTCAAATCAGAATGTGCCACATTTGGGGCCTTTTTGTCAGTGTCCATTCAAGCATATAGGCACATAAAATTATTTTCTCTGGTGGTACTGCAATTGAATTCAAAGTAAAGCTTGGCCTATGCTGAGAGTTGAGCTCAATATAGGCAATCCTCCAGGACCAGCTTTAGAAGAAAAACCCAGATGAGTTTCTGTCATAAATGGGTGGAAATTGGGCTAAGAAATATTCTAACTTGCATTTGGTATACTCTAATTTGGGAATTAAATACAATGTATTATAATTAACATATGTCAAAAATTTGTGTAGAGATGCCATTGTAACAGGAAAGGGGGCTTATATTTATTGCAATTAAATAACAAAATAAGTATTAGAACTTTTAAACAGAATTTGCCAAACCCTCTTTGGGCTCTGAGATGCCGCCTCTCTGAGTTTATTAATCAAACCGAAGAGATCATACTTGAGGTAAGATACTTTCTCATTTGCTGCATCTTAATTTGCTTTTCTTTTAATTGAAACCAACACGAGGTAAGACTTTATAAGCAATGTACACACTTTTATTTTTAACATTGATTTTTACAATATCTATTCCCCTGGAATAATTTATCTCTACCCTGGTATTTGAACAGTGTAGGGTAAGGTGTAATAGCAGAAATTAAGAATAAAATAAACCAGTGCTCTAGGGAAAAAACAAAAGAACCAGACAGAACTTCTTAAGTGACTCCCTTTCCCTTCATAGCTTGGCAAGTTGCAATACACTCAAAAGGTGGCAAACCTAAATGGGTAGTGCTTGCAAACCTCATTAAAAGAGGAGCAAGGTCATTCCTTTTGGAGAACAGGCACTTCTTCATTTTTCCTAAAAGATGCTTGGTATTTATACTAGTACAAAAAAAAGAAAATCCTAATAACACATTTCTGGGTTTGATATTATTTTAGGCTCAATTATAATATATAATGTTAAACAATATCTGAAAAGAGTGCCAATGCTTATCATGTTACTGTTATAATTCTAAGTTACTAACAGCTCTATAACTGTGATTTAGGGGAAAAAAACACTTTTCTCTTAAAGTCCATAAAATTATAATTTAATATTTGAATAAACTTTTGTAATCTAAGCCCCCCACCTTTCATTTAATTTTTGTTAGTTTTCTACATTTAGAAAGTTTAATATCAAAATTCCTAGATAATAACCTCTCAATTTCTGAAAACCCAATCCAATCCTATCAATTGTTTAAAGATAGCTGCCATACTTTTCAGTATGAAGGTAGTTGAGTGAAATCTTAATCACTAACTATAATGTGTGATTTCTTATCAGTGTTGATTAAAAAGAAGTAAACTACACTTGTTTTAGAGAATTGGAAAACATTAAAAATAACTACTGTGAGAAATCTTTTGTTTTGTGCTATTGCACTTAGAAACAGATCAATAAATGTTATGAGCAATTCGAGAAAGAGTGGGATTTTAATAAAAGCAAATATGATTTAATATGAAAATCTAAGAAAAAAGCCTCCTGATTTATAATAATTTCTTCTCATGGATAATTGAAAGTGATATATAAAAATCATTATTACTATTATTACAGTTTTGTAAGAAAAAGTACTTAAATAAACTCTGCATTTGTAGAATAAAAACAAATGAGGCATAACACTTTAGCCTGTCTCTAAAACTAATAGATTTACATGCACATTAATGGTGACTTTTTTTAACACAAAATTATATGACTAATTCTTTCTCACCACTTTATTATTTACTGATGCTAGCCTTAGCTTTAGAATTAAAATCAACCCATTTAATGAAACGCTTACTTAAACACCAAAGCCATTATTACATATGTAACAGTTTGGAAATACTGCATTACATTTGGAAAATGCCCAACATCAGTGAATCAATTTTCTATCTGCTTTGTAAAAACAACTTTTGCTTTATTGCTTTTTGGAAACAGAACTAAAGCAATACGTCACAAAAGTCATTAAACAGAACTTGAGACATAAAATATAAGACTTCTGACTAAACTACATCATTTCTTGATTTCCGCTGAACACCTAAGGGCATAATGAAAACTGATTTGGATACATTCTCAGTTATGATAACTGATAGCCCTGAATTAAAAAGTTGATTTGTAAAATAAAATGATGGTACAATTGAACAATCAACCTCATCAACAGTCTACTGTTGAGTAATCCTAATTTTTAATTAGCCAAGTAAAGTAGCATTTAGTGCTGGAAAATAAGGAAGATAGTCTATATTAGAATATATATTTTACACAAAGATGATTTTTATATAACAGCAACAAATTAAGTATTTAACCATGTGAAAGAAACAATTTCAAACTGGTAAATAAAGGAAAAATTCTTTAGGTTTTTTTACAACAATTCCTTTGGGATGTAATTGTCAGTTTCATACTGCTAATATTGAGAAACTATAGCAGAGAAGAAAAAGAGAGTGTACATTGATTTTATACCATTTTCTAAAAGGATAAAACAGATATTGGGAATGTATGGGTTTGTTAAAAATACATTAGCTCTGTTATTTTTTCTAATCTGTTAACTGTGGTTGAAATAAATAAACATGCTTTAACTAGAAGGAGATGTATCATGTTTAAATTGTATTTTTCATGTACTATCATTTTTAAAACCTTGCAAAAATAATTAAAGTTCTGATGAGTTCTTTCATTGTTACGGGATGAGAGGTAGTAGGAGTTCAATAATTCAGTTGTATGGGTCTGTGGAGCATGTTAACCACAGGCATGCTGCAAGAACGAGAATCAGTGTCAATCTTATTTAAATAAGCTTCATTGCTCATCTTTGCAACTGTAGATTATTAGCCAGGATTAAATCATGAATCTCCTAAATACTCCTGCGAAGTAGGTAAGCAAGAAGAAGTAGAGAAAAAATGACAAAGAATTTAGGAGCCTTTAATTTGACCATTATATTAACATGCATCTAAATTAAATGAAGACAAAAACAAATATTATTCAAATAAAATTATATCCTGTGATAATGAATAACAGGATAAAGGCCAATTCCGACTGAACACATTTGGTAGAAAGTAAACATAAATAAAAAAATATCCATCACTGCTTGGATCAAAACTATTTTTTTGTTTTCTATTTAGGGGAATAGTGTTCCAAGCAGAATATACCAAGCAGAATATAAAATAGCATTTTTAAGAAACTCTATCAGTTGGGGTCTAAGCAGATAAACAACTTCAAGACTTTGCAATAAGTTAAATGTAATGCAGAGAACTGGATATACTGAACTCAGACACCAAAAAGATGACTGTGATTTTAACCAACAATAGCAGGGAGATATGGCCACTGCAAGGCTGGAGGCAAAAAACAGGATTTGGCAATATTACTAGTGTTCAGCAAATAAGTCACCCAACAAACACTGAGACCCAGGCAAACCTGCCTGTGTGAATTAAACGCACAGAGTACACAGTGCCTTTGTCTCCCAAGGCGGAGGAAGAAAGGGGCACACCTTGGCTTCATCTATCTTCCCACTCTCTAAACTTCTGCCAAAGTTTCCATAGCCATACTCAGCCAGAAACCAATTATTATGGGAACCTGGGAAATTCAGTCTTCAGGATTCAGCCAACTTTTAATACTGAACAATGGTGGGGAAGAGTAGGAGGGAATCTGATGGAAAACATATACTAAAACAACATACTGCCCCATGATATGCTATCAAGGTTCACTATATCAATGACGTTAAACATCTTAAAATGCGGGCAACAAAATACTATTAACTGTACTTTCTTCCCTACTTGATTAATAAATTAAAAATAGATATTTACTTATTTATAAAAATCATTTATTTATCTTTTGCAGTTATAGTTGACATTCAATGTTATTTTATATTGGTTTCAGGTGTACAGCATAGTGGTTAGACATTTCTGTAATTTATGCAGTAATCTCCCAATTTAGTCTAGCATTCACCTGGCACTATACATAGTTATTGCAGCATTATTGACTATGTTCTCTATGCTGTACTTTACATATTCATGACTATTTTGCAACTACCAATATGTATTTCTTAATCTCTTCACCTTTTATACCTAGTTGTCCAAACCCCTCCCTTCTGGCAACCATGGGTTTGTTCTCTATATCTGTGAGGCTCCTTGTGTTTTGTTTGTTTGTTTATTTCATTCTTTAGATTCCACATATAAGTGAGGCCATATGATATCTGCCTTTCTCAGTCTAACTTATTTCACCCAGCATAATACCCTCTAGGTCCATCTATATTGTTACAAATGGTAAGATTTCCCTCTTTCTTATGGCTAAGCACCCATTGTATAACTGTACTATATCTTAAAGAATAGATATTTAAACAGCTAAGAGTTTATGAGATCTGCTGTAGACCTCTGTTATTTTGGCAATATTGTGTGTGTGTGTGTGTGTGTGTGTGTGTGTATATATATATATGTGTGTTTTACTCCTTTACAAGACATAAGGTGCTCAATATTTGTGTATGTTTGTATGTGTATGTGTGCATTTGCACATTTTTTTTTTCAATTTAAGAAAATGTAACTTTTATACCTATAGATGTGATATCTCCTATTCTCTGTAAATTTTAAACAAAAAGGACAAGAGACATGAGAATCTTTTGGGAGGTTGCATTTTTAAAACATCTTTTGTTTCAAGTAATCTATGCCATTAAAACACATTAAAACCAGTTGGTATCAAAATAAAATATTTTAATTGAAACTTTCTAAGCCAGAAAGAGTCAAATTATGCTGTATTGTCTTTATTTCAAACATTATCTTATGGAAATGTGAAACCGGGGCTAAATTATTGATTTCTTATTGGATCTCTCATACAGGGTAGACAGATTTCACAGATTAGTCCAGGTAAGTTACTAAACAAAATAACAAAAACATCAAAAACAATTATTTCCAGGGGAAATTACATAATCCAGAGTTACTATTACTATATCACCCTAATTATGTGTATGTATGTATACGCACACACACACACTACAATTAAGTTTGTGAACTCATCCTAATGACTATCTAAAATGCAGAGGGTGCCAAAAAAAATGTATATACATTTTAAGAAGGGAAAAAACTGTATTAAAATTGTAATGCAACAAATTTTCCTAGCATTCTTTTGATTAACACCATCCTTTAAGTGAACGTCATACTGCACATTGCACTGTAATTCAATTCAACTTTGAAAAGTAATACATAGATAACATCTCTTAAAACATGTACATTTTTTGGCACCCTTCATACATAGTGGCATCTTTTTTTTCCAATAATACTTTATATTTAACTAAGTTCCCAAAGCAATCTACTGAAAACAGTGTAGTCATTTCAACAAATGATGTTGAAACAGTTAAATATCCTTGTGCAAAAAAACAAAACACACAAAAATAGTTTTAACCCTTACCTCACACAACATACACAGAAATTAACTAAAAATAGATTATACACCTAAATGTAAGAGTTTAAAATATTACAAAGGAATTTACAAATTACAGAGAAAATCTTTTTAACTGTTTAGGCAAGGGGACTTAAAACCAAAAGTAAGATACATTAAACAAAACAAAACATAAAACTGACAAACTGGAGTTCATCATAATCAAAAATGTTTGTGTTTAAAAAGACACCAATAAGAAAATGAGACATAAGCCGTACACTGGGGAAAAAATTGTAAACGTGTGTGTGTGTGTGTGTTTGTGTGTGTGTATGAAAAAACTTCAGCAAAGAAGATACATGAATGCTAATAAGTACATGAAAATTTGCTCTTTTTGATTAGTCATTAGAGTAATGCAAATTAATCAAAATGAGAGAGGATTCTGAGAAGATGGCAGAATATGAAGCATTAGAAATCTGTCTCCCTGCATAGACAACAATTTGTACTGGTTGAATCTGTCTGATGTAACTATTACTTTGGAACTCTAGATTCTGCTGAAGGCTTACTACTTCCAGGGGAAGACTTAGGAAGAAAATTGTGATAAATTTCTGTTAATTTTAGCTCTTATCACAGTAGCAGGTACCCATCCTCCAGTCCCAGCCATGAGGAAAGCAGTTGTGCACATGCTTCCGGAGCAATTTGCATGCAGCTTGTGGAAAACTGCAGGGGATGAAGGGTAGGGATGGAGTCGGGATAAGGAATCTGTCTTCCAAACACTGAGGATCTGTGCTCTAATTATTGAGTGGTGCTGCTGATCACAGAGGTGCAGACAAAGAGGTGGACAGCCATTGTTATTGCACCTTCCCTCATTGTTGCAAGCCCCTTCCACTCTAGCTGAAGTGGCATCCAGAGATTTAATTTGCTGGTATCCCTTATTCCCTTCTTAATTTTTCACTTTTTTCCCCTTTTGGGAGTCAGACATCAAAGACTTGGACATTCAAAAACAACTGCATATGTGGGGGAAATTAGTTGTTGATGCCCAGAGAAAAGCTCAGAAAAGATCTGAGTACTTAAGTTAGCATCTCAGGCTGATTCTCAGCAAGCAGACAGCCTACATCCATAAAAAATACAAAAACAATAAACAAAAGGCAATGATAAAACCCAGCAAATCCTAGGGAAATGGAGAATCTGATTTTCAGAGATATGCCATTATTAGATTCAAATGTTTCATTTTAAACAAAAAAAAAAATCATAAAGAAACAGAAAAGCATAGCCTATTTGAAGGAGAAAAAATTCACAGAAATTATTTTTAAAACAGATCTAATGGCAGATTATATTAGACAAAGATTTTAAGACAACTATTTTAAAGATGTTCAAAGAACCAAAGGAATAGGTGGAGATAGTCAGGAGAATGAGGTGTGCACAAAACGAAAATATCAATAAAAAGATTTTAAAAAACCAAAAACTAAAAGTAAACCAAAAAAAAAAAAAACAAATCTGAAGCTGAAAAATGCAAAAACTGAAATGAAAAATTTACTAGAGGGAGTAAAGGCAGATTTGAGCAGACAAAAGAAAAATCAGCAAATTTGAAATGATCAAATCTGAAGACTTGGAAGAAAATGGATTAAAGAATAGTAAATAGAACCTAAGGGATCTGTGGGATATCACCAAGCATACCAATATATACATCATGAAAGTCGCAAAAGGAGAAGTGAGAGAAAATATAGAAGAGAGAATCTTTGGAGAAATAATGACTGAAAACTTTCCTACTTTGTTGAAAGACATGTGTAAACACCCAAAAAGTTCAATGAACTGCAAGTAACATGAACAAAGATATCCACACTGAAACACATTTTAATAAAATGTTACAACTGAAAGACAAAGAGAATCATGAAAGCTGCAAGACAGAATCAAATTATCATCACATACAAGGAATTCTAGATAAGATTATCAGTAGATTTCTCATCAGGAACTTTGGGAACTCATTGTAAAAAAAAAAAATTGTAACTATATGTATGACATGATAGATGTTAACTAAACATATTGTAGTAATCAATTTATAATATACAAGATCTGACAATTAAGTTCACGAACTTGTTGCACAAATGCTGCTATCTTTTTTGATATCAGAGGGATTATTCATTATGAATTTGTAATTTGTATCAACTGGACAAACAATTAACCAAGTTTACTATTTGCAAGTGCTGAAAAGGCTACATGAAAAAGTTAGACCACCTGAACTTTTTGCCAACACTTCATTGCTCTTGCATCACGACAAGGCACCAGCTCACATGACACTATCTGTCAGAAAGTTTTTAGCCAGTAAACAAATAACTGTATTGGAACACCGTTCCTACTCACCTGATCTGGCCCCCAATGACCTCTTTCTTTATCTGAAGATAAAGGAAATATTGAAAGGAAGATATTTTGATGACATTCAGGACATCAAGGGTAATACAATGACAGCCCTGATGGCCATTACAGAAAAAGAGTTCCAAAATTGTTTTGAAGGTTGGACTAGGCACTGGCATCAGTGGAAAGCTTCCCAAGTGGTGTACTTTGAAGGTGATCATAGTGATATTCAGCAATGAGATATGTAGCACTTTTTCTAGGATGAGTTCATGGACTTATTGTCAGACCTTGTATACATATGTCAAATTATTATATTATATACCTTAAATTTATACTGTCATGTGTCAATTATCTCAGTAACGCTGGAGAAAAATGCTAGATTAAAAAAAATACTTTGGAGACAAGAAGACAATGGTCTGATATTCGAGCTAAACCAAACCAACAAACCGATCAACAAACAAACAAACAAACAAACAAAAACCTGTTAACCAAGACTCATTATCCAGTGGAACTCTTCTAAAGTGAAAGAGAACTTTCAGCATTCCAAGATAAACAAAAGTTGAGGAAATTCATTACCAGTGGACCTGCCCTGCAAGAAATGCTCAAGGGCATCTTGCAAGGCGAAATGGACAGACACTAGACAGTAAATGTATGGGGAAATGAAAATCTCAATGAAGGCAAATACATGGGCAATTATAAAATCTAGTATTATTGCAACATAGTTTGTAACTACATTTTGTTTTCTACATGATTTAAGAGAATAATATATTTAAAGAAAACAAATATTAGTACAAAAGCTAGTGTTACTATAACTTTGGTTTGTAACTTCAAATCTTATCCCATATATACATGTAATTTAAGGGACTAATGCATTTAAAAGAAATATTGGTTCATATTTTGGGCAACACAGTGGTATGAAGATATAATTTTGTGACATTAACAACCTAAAGGGGTGTGGACAGAACTATAAAACAGCAGTGTTTTGTATGTTATTAAAATTAAGCTCGTATAAATTCAAATTAGAGTGTTAGAACTTCATACAGTTAAATGTAATCCTCATAGTAATGATGAAGAAAACAGCTACAGAATATAAACCAAAAGAAAAACAAACAACAAACAACAAAAAATATTAGAAATATTTAAATATTTTACTACAAAAAAATAAACTAAATACAAAAGAAGACAGGAATTCAGGAATTGAGAAACAAAACACTATAAGCTTTCTAGAAAACAAATAGCTCAAAGACAGAATTAGGTTCTTCCTTGTCAATAATTATTTTAAATATAAATGTATTAAACTCTCCAATAAAAACAGAGAGATTGTCAGAATGGATAAATAAAAATGATCCAACTATATGTGATCTACAGATTCAATGCAATGTCTATCAAAATTTGAATTACTTTTTTTTCCAGAAACAAAAACCCATCTTAAAATTTATATAGAATCTCAAGGGACCCCAAAATCCAAAATAATCTTGAAAAAGAAGAATAAAACTGGAAAATAAATACTTCTTAATTTCAAAACTCGCTACAAATCTACAGTAATTAAAACAGTGTAGTGTAGCATAAAGCAGAAATATAGACCAATGGCATAGATAGAGAGCCCAGAAATAAACCTTTGTATATACAATCAAATAATTGACTTTATATAAGGGTACACAGACCATTCAGTGACGAAAGGACAACCTTTTCAACAAATGAAGCTAGGGAAACTGGATATTTACATGCAAAAGAATTAATCTGTATGCTTACCTAATACTATATACAAAAGTTAAGTGAAAATGAATCACGGAACAAAACGTTAGACCTATAACTATAAAATTCTTACAAGAAAACATAGGGGAATTACTTCATGTCTTTGGAATAGGAATGATTTCTTAAATATACTTAAATATACTACCAAGTGTATGGGCAACAAAAGAAAAAATAGACAAATTAGACTTCATGAAAATTTAATAAATTTGTGCATCAAAAAATACTATCAACAGAATAAAACGGCAATCCACAGAATGGGAGAAAAATATTTGCAAATTGGGAGAAAAATGTTTGAAAATCATATATATATAATAAGGGATTAATATCCAGAAGATTAAAGAACTCCTAAAATGCAACAACAAAAAATAAAAATAGATTAAAAAGATGGCAAAGGACTTGAATAAGCATTTCTTTAAACAGATACATGAATGGCCGACAAACATGGAAAATGCTCATCATTAGAGTAATGCAAATCAAAACTACAATGAAATATCTCACACCCATTAGGATGGCTATTATTATTTTTTTTTTTAAAGAAAACAAGTGTTGGTGAGGATGTGGAGAAATTAGCACCCTTGTGCACTATTAGTGAGAATGCAAATACTTACAGTGGCTGTGGAAAACAGTATTGCGGTTTCCAAAACAATTAAAAATAGAATTACCAGGGGCCAGCCGAGTGGTGTGGTGGTTAAGCGCTGTCTTGGGAAGCCAGCAGCCCCGGTTCGGTCCCACATATGAGGGCCAGTGACACTGCCCTCAAAAAAAAAAAAAAAAAATAGAATTACCATATTATTTAGCCATTCTGGATATATATCCAAAAGAATTGATAGCAAAGTCTCCGAGAGATATTTGAACATCAGTATTCAGGGCAACACTAGTCACAGTAGCTAAAATTTGGAAGCAACCCAAGCAACTTGATGGATGATTAAATAAGCAATATGGACAATACAATATAATGGAATGGAATAATATTCCACACAATGGAATATTATTCTGTCTTAAAAAGAAGGAGGTTCTACAATAGGCTGTGATGTGGCTGAACCTTGAGGACATTATGCTAAGTGAAGTAATCCAGTCACAAAAAGGCAAATATTGTATTATCCTATTTATGTAAGTTACTTAGACTAGTGAAAATTATAAAGCCAGAAAGTATAATGGTGTTCCCAAGGGCTGGGGATAGAGGAAAATGGAGAATTATTGTTTACAGAATTTCAGTTTTACAAGATAAAAAGAGCTATGAGAATGGGTGGTGATGATGATGCACAACAATGTAACTATACTCAATACCACTGAACTGTACACTTAAAAATGGTTCAGAGAGTAAATACTGTGTTATGTATATTTTACCACAATTTTTTAAATCACTGGAATGACTATAATAAAAAAGACAGAAAATATCCAATGTTAGTGATGATATGGAGACATCATATCCTCATGAACTGTTGATAGAGCTATAAAATGGCATCAACCATTTGGAAAAGAGTTGAACAGTTTCTTACAAAGCTAAACAAAATTTTCCCTTATACCCCAAAATTCACTCCTAGTTATCAAATCAAGAGAAAGAAATACATATGTCCACATAAAGACGTACACAATTATTCATAGAAGCATTGTTATTAATAACCTAAAAGTGAGAAGAATCTAAATATCCATCCATGAGTAAATATTACAAAATATGGTTTATACAACAATGAATTAACATTTGGCAATTAAATAGAAACATTTCTCTAAAGAATGCACACTAATGGCCAATAGGTATTTGAAAAGATGCTCAGCTGAACTAATTATCAGGGGATGCAACTCAAAACCACAATGAGATATTCCCACATACTTGTTAGGATGGCTATCATCAAAACAAAAGACAAGTATTGGCAAGGATGTAGAAAAATTGGAACCTTCACACACTGTTGGTAGGAATGCAAAACGATGCAGCTGCTATAAAGAAAAAAAAATAGTATGGAGATTCCTCAAAAAATTAAAAATAGAATTTATGATTCAGCAATTCCACTTATGAACATTTATCCACAAGTATTGTAATTAGGATCTCAAAGAGATATTAACACTCTCTTTGCAGCATGTTTTGTAATCGCCAAGAAGTGAAAACAACTTAAATGTCCATCGATGGATGAATAAACAAAATGTGATGTCTACATACAGTGGAATATTTTTCAGTCTTAAAAAAGAAGGAAATCCTGTAATATATTTCACATGGATAAACCTTGAGGACATTAAGTTAGGTGAGGGCATTAAGTTAGGTGAAATAAGCCAGTCACAGGACAAGCATTGCATGGTTCTACTTATATGAGGTAGCTATAATAATCAAACTCACAGAAGCAGAGTAGAATGATGGTTGCCAGCGGCCAGATGGAAGGGCATTTGGGGGTGTTGCTAATCAATGGGTAAAACATTTCAATTATGCAAGAAGAAAAACTTCTAGAAATCTGTTGAATAACATTTTACCTACAGTTAGCAATACTGTATTGCACATTTAAAAATCTATTAAGAAGGTAGATCTCATTTTAAGTGTTCTTACCACGATGAAACAAAATAAAATTTAAAAAAATGAATGAAAATGGATACATGTTTATATTACTTTCCTATGAATGTAATACATTACTGCAAATTTGGTGGCTTAAAACAACAGACATTGTCTTATTTGTTTGTTGCTTTCAGTTTCACTCACATATCCCACATATGAGTGAAATCTTATGGTTCTCCACTTTTTCTGTCTGACTTATTTTGTTTAGCATGATAATCTCAAAACAAACAAAACTCATAGACATAGACAGCAGTTCAGTGGTTACCAGAGGGTAAGGGGAGTAAAGGGGGTCAAATATATGGTGAAGAAAGAAGAATTGACTGTGGGTGGTGAACACACAATGCAATATGTAGACAATGTATCATAGAATTTGTACAGTTAAAACATATATAATTTTACTAACCAATGTTACCGCAATAAATTTAATAAAAAATAAAAAATATATACCAGACATTTACTGTATTAGAAATCACTGGGTTAAAATTCACAGTACTACTACCAACATTCCTTTCTGTTGGTTCTAAGGGAGAATTTGTTTTTTGGCATTTTCTAGCTTCTAAAGGCTGCCCGCACCTCTTCTTGCCTTTTATCCCCTTTCCATCTTCCGAGTCAACAATTTTTAGTAAAATTTTTTTCCACATCTCCTCACTCTGACTTTTCTGTCTCCCTCTTCCACATTTAAGGATGCTTGTGATGACTTTGGAACCACTGAATAATTCAGAATAATCTATTTTAAGGACAGTTGATAAGTAAACTTAATCCCATCTGCTACCTTAATTCTCCTTTTCCATGTAGCAAAATAATCACAAATTCTGAGGATTAGAATAGGGATATCCTTGGGAGGCTGTTACATTATAACCTGCCTCTCTACCTCCATGCACCTCTCCATAAAGACAGATCATAACTTCAATATTATGCTTACTGTATATATATCCCCACTTGGCACCAAAGGATGGCCGGTTAGTAAGAGACAGGTAAATTCTCATGAGAGGGACAACCCAAGCCAGATACGGTCACCTGGGTGCCCGTGGGGGGCCAGTGGGTACCCATAGGTGCCAGTGAGTGCCATGGGAGAAATCAGGGAGAGGAGAAAAGGGGTGTAAACCCCTTGCTTCAGGTTCTGGCAGCCTGCCTGTGAAATGAATGACCTATTGATGTGATAATACCTGTCCTCCCTGCATTCTTATCAGTAAGCCTTGACAGAGGAAGCTTCTCTCTCTCTCTCTCTCTCTCTCTCTCTCTCTCTCTCTCTCTCTTTCTCTCTCTCTCTCTTTTTTTCTTAGAGGTCAGTGTCACTGGCCCTCATATGTGGGATCCCAACCGGGACCGCAGGCCTCCCAAGACAGCTCCCAACCACCGAGCACCAAGCACCGGCCCAAGGTTCTGTCTCTTAAGAGGTGCTTGACAATAACCTCATGGGGCCTCTGGTAATGGCAGTTTACAGACATGGGAAATTCATCCTGGAGGTTAATTCCTGGGTGTGAGACTCACAGACCGAGGAAGCTACATTGACGCTTGCTTATGTGTAAGATAATAAAAGAGTCAGGCCCGATTCCGGGCTCCAGACCATGAGGCTGAAGTTCCCTGGCCCAGCTGCATTTTTCTCCCTTATATCTTGTCTCTTTCTTTCTTAACTCTTCACCGTCCCTTCTCCACTCCCACCTGCTCAGTCGTGCAGGACGCGACAGGAGGCAATTCTTCCGCCTACACTATGCTACAACACAGATGAGCCTTAAAATAGAATGCTAAGTGAAAGGAGCCATCCCCAGAAGACTACTTACTATATTATTTCATTTATATGAACTACCTAGTGAAGGCAAACTTGTAGGGGCAGAAAGCTAATCATTGATTTCCTAAAGATGGAACAATGAGTGGAGATGAAACACCAATGGATATGAGGGAACTTTTTTTGTGTTATGAAAATGTTCTAAAACTGAATTATGGTGATGGTTGCATAATTCTATTGATTTACTAAAATGAATTAACTGTATACATACATACAATTGATATATCTTATGGTTTATAAATTTCACCTCAATCGTCCTTTAAAAATATAGAGGTACATATTGAAGAGGGCAGAGTTTGTTTTAAAGTATTAAATAATAACTCTTACGTATAAGAAGTCCTATTTGAACAGGTCTTCTCTATAAGAAAGTTATTTGTGAGAATTGAAAGAAACCAAGTAGTTACAAGTCAAATAGATCTTAAGGTATAATTCTTACATCAAATATAAAATGAAGTCACTTGTTTTTCATAAATCTGTATATTTGATTGTTTATAAATTTTGAGAGGAAATTTTCTTTTTTAATTGAACCATCGTGAAAGAATTATCTCTTGCTCAGCCTCTGAAAAGTAAATCATTTAACAAATCAAGAAAGGTTGCTTGAGAATACATTATGCCAAAGATTTTCACTTCCGGAAAATAGTGATAACATTTATTCTTTGAATATTTATGTTAAAATTTCTTTCAAGTATTTTAAGGAATCTGCTTCTGAAATTCTTCAATATGGAATAACAATGAGGAGGCAAATGGAAAACCAGGGACATAGTGATAAAATTAAACAAATGAATATAATGTAAGGAAACGTTTTTATTCATATATAGTTCCCTCTATTTAGCACCATGTACCGCAAATCCCAATTTTCTTTTTTGTAACCTAAATTAATTCTTTAAAATTAATTTCTATGCTACATTTTCTTTCTTTTCCTTGGAGTAGAGAGAAGTTTCTATTAGTTTTTCAGCAAAGCACAAGTCCCCAGATAATTTCCTTAGCCTCTATAATTTTCAACCATCCGCAGAACTCCGAAGCTACAATCCACTCTTTTAAAAAGTTATGACAGTCACAGGTTTCTAGGCCATATAGGCTAGCACAGAGCAGAAGGCTAGATCTCCAAGGACCTGAACATCCTTTTTAAAAACTGTGTGTTGGCTATACAATCAATACCTGGAAAGTTCAGACAGTGCCCATGCAGCCTCCTGAGACCTCACTCCCAGTAATCATTTACAGGGCTCAAATGCATCCCACAGCCAAGTCAGTCAATGCTCGAGTATCCAGCAATAAACAAACAGAATATGGTGGTGATTCATGGAAAGTCACTATTTTAAATCTTCCTTTTCTTCTTCATAGGATTTTGGAATTTCTGTGATAAAATGCACACTCCTGTGACATGTAGAATATAAGACACATATGTACAATGTCTTAATATTGTAAGAGGATAATAGTTTGAAATGTCAACCACATCAACGATGTTTGTTTACCACGTCATGTCCTTCTTCTCTTACCAGAGAACATTTACCTTAGAAAAATGACCTGTGGCAGGGATAATTAATCATTTAGGAGAGAATATAAAGTGCAATAATTAATTTAATGGTAGTTATTTCAAGTTGGCCCAGTTTCAAATTAAAACAGAAAAAACATCAGAAAGGTTTCTTTTGGTTCGTTTCTCTGACTGAAAAAAAAAGATACCTAGGGAAATGGGTTTTATATTTTAATAAACACTGCTGTCATTTTCTACTTTTTATAGAAATGCATATGGTTAAGCAACTCATTTGTTCTTACACTATTGAAATACAAAAATAACTAAATAAAATTATTCAGACTCATAGCTAATTTCATAATGATTGCAAACTGAATGCCAAAATAAGGAGGTAACTCTTCACATAAAAAGGCTAATCATGGTTAATTGTTTTCCTATTCCTTATGATGATAATAGCCATTATAAACTCATTTGAAGTATGTAGATATAATATGCAATTACCATAAGACTCAGCATTCCAAAACTCAAACAGATGACTAAGATAGCATTGAGCACTGTTTATTGGTAAGGCTGCCAACCAGTTTCATTTTCAAAGGAAAAATAAGTGTGTAGCTGTAATCCAATCTTGTTTACACGCACATGTTTTCTTTTTATGTGTGCTGATATAATGACTATATCTAAATCAACCTGTTTACTGTTTCACAAAGCAGTAGGGGGTTGTTACTATTACCTGGAAATTTCTGAAAAAATCAGACTCAAATCACAAAACCTTTAATTCTAGATTATTTTTTTCTATTATTTAAAAAATGTGATCCACTGGATGTTATAAAATGTATGTGATCTTCTCATGGTCAAGCTTGGGGGACTTCTACACTTAAATTCTTTTAATAGGAATATGTGCTTTGATCTTAATAAAAGAAGTTGAGAATCTGGGTAAAACATATAAAATATAGTAATAGGGTTAACTTTTGACCTTCATGTAGGTTAGTACTGAAAAAAAAGAGCTTGTCTTAACACATTCAATCTATAGATTCTGTACCTTTTGAAATAACATTTCAAAATAAGTGAGGATAAGTGATTATAGAATTCTCTGAGTGGGTCAACCCTCTCACACAGTCCATTTTTTCATTAAGGCTTTTCTTAGAAATAACAAGATAAGTCTATGCTATTGTTTCTTTACATTTGAAGAACATGCTATTCAAACCTGTTCTCTCTCCTTGTCACTCTGATGGTCACTATATTTTCCTTGGACTCTTAGCCAGCCATTTCAGTAATCACTTTCTTAGCAAATAAAACTTCCTCTACAGAAATCATGCTTTAGTCTTTCTTATCCCAGGAAAGCATTTCTATTGGCCTATTTCCCTCTCAAATTTCTGTTTTCTCATTCACTGCCAAGCTTCTTGAAATGGTAATTTTCAACTATCACCTCAATGAAAATTAATTCCAATCTCTTCTGATGTTAACATACATTTCCATTTGTTTCCTGGAAAATACTCTGATTTCTCTGGAACTACAGCGTAAGTAACATCAAAATTTATATCATCCGCAGTCTCAAGTTCCTTCACCCATGTAGCTCTGCACACACTCTGTGTGATAGAGTCTCAAAGGGAAATACCAAGAGATTTACCTGCAGAGGCCTTTTTCCTGAAATCATTGAGATGTAGAACCAATATCAAGAACCCTGTACCTTAACATAGCTAAAACAAAACAACAACAGCAAAATACTTGCCTAAACTACTTCAGTTAAATGCCAATTACAAGCAGCTGAATAAAATTCCTAACAGCTACACTACTGATCCACAAATTAAAACTCATTTCAAGAAAAGCAACTGTTTAACACAAGGCAAACATAAAAATAATTAGTGAAGTGGGAATATTGCTTGTTTTACAAAATGGTAACTTGGCATATATTGATTTTTATGATAGCAAATTGGAAATACAAATGGAGACCACTTCCTTTCTAAAAAAATGTATGACTTTTGATGCCATCTTAAAAAGGCCTGATAGTTTGTATGCGCAATTAGGATTACTCAAGTATTTCCTCGCTATTGGGAAAAATGTTTTGGTTGAATGTAATATTTTCCTTAAAAATATTAAATATTTTAAATCCATTAAATTTAACCTTAATGGAAACCTAAATATGAAGTAACCCTCATCCAGAGATGTCTGAATACAAGATCGATTTATTTCAATTTTTAAATTGCTGCTAATTGTGTCTCTTTTGGAAGAGAGTCATGGACCACATAAGATATATGCACTTCGTGATAAATTATTTGAATTTACTAGGAAAATGTCATCTCCCTCTCTAATCACATACTTTTGTCCTTGTGTGTTTTGTTACTTACTGTTTTTCTTTGTCTGGCATTGGTCTGAGGGCTAGCCATAAACTCAACTGCAGTTGTTTTCTTTTGCTTTAGTTTTTTCTGTATATCTATCCACTCAGATGTGCCCTACAACTATCTTGAATTTTTTACCTTTGGACATACAGTTTCACGGAAGTTGATTTTCTAATCTCAAGTTGTAGAAATCCAGGTTTTGTATGGCATGTGCTCTCATCTGTAGATTTATCTGCTAATTTTAGATCTCAATATTGTGACATTGCCTGTACAGACTATAGTCGTTGCAACAGCAAGTGTCGTTCCTCAAGAATGTCGATAACGTAACTTATGATAGCTGTGGCTTTTGTGGCATCATCTATAAGTATAAAGAAAGAGATTTTATATGTTTGCCAGATCAGCCTATATACTTCTTGCCCTACCACGCTCACTGAGATAAGGCTATGAAGGACTGTATGGCTTATTTAATTTCATTGAGTTCAAATAGGAAATATTGTAGTCAATAACCTCCTCTTGCTGACAAACCAATCTGTTTCTTGTTGAAACCCTTTAAGAATGTCTCCCAATTCATTCAATAACATATCTTTATTCAGATTATGCATTTATACAAATTCAATAGTGTCACAATATTCTGAGTGTAATAGGGATTTACTTAAGACAGGGATTTCCTGTAAGGGGTCAGATACTAAATATTCTAGACTTCCCAGGCCATGTGGTTTCAGTATCAACTTAACTGCCATTGTAGCAAGAGAGTAACCATGGACTATATGTAAATGAATGGGTGTGGCCATATTTCAATAAATACAATGGGTCAGATTTGACCAGTTGTGTGTAGGTTGCAGATCCCTGACCTCTGAGAAGCTACTGGCATGACACATGCCTTTAATTCAGAAATTTCTTTCCTGTATGAGCATAATAATTAATTAAATTTCCTTCAATGATAGTTAGCTTATTTCCTGACTTGTTTTTTTAGTCAAGATGGCTTGTTTATCTATATATTTACTGCAAATAGTTATTGTTCATTCAGTCATTGAGCACTATTTTAATTAAGTTTATATAATAATTATTAACACCATAATTAAATCAAGATCTCTGATCCAAAATCCTTATCCCATCAAATGTCACTACCTCCTCCACCTCTTCTCTTACTTAAATGTGAAAGCACTTGAATAGAAGTCTCTAATTAAAAAGTCAAAAAAGTAACATTTTTATTTTAAGCAATTTTCATATTCATTTTTGTAAGTTTTAATATGAATGTGTCTAGCAGCCCTGATAGAAGGTAGGGCCTAAGATCAGCAGAACAGTATTGTTAAAGAAATATGGTAAATGATATGGATGCTAAAAGGTGGGAAGGGAAGGAGCAGGCATATGTCCCAGGCATGGAAAATAAACTTTGTCTTTGTGATCATTTTCTTCAAAATTATAATCAGCAGTGTAAGGGGCATTCATTAAATAAACAAATAAATGCCACTAAGCACAGAAGGTTCAAAACTACTGTTCATGTGAGAAGTTTCCCTGCCTTATAGAAGACAACTCTGGGGGTAGACTTACCGGAGATAATAGGAAAACTGTCATGCTTATAAGCATAATATGCAAAATTTGTTTCACCTAAACCCTAAAGAAATCACTGAAAACTCACAAGTAAGAAATGGGAACTATTAGCAGCTTAACACAGTTTTTGTGTTCAAATTAATTCCATTTATAAGAAGAATACAGTAGAAATCCCATTATTTTCATCATAACTTCATAACATTAAATGTAAAAGTATGAACTGCATCATATAGGTGAAGAAGGAAATGAAAATATTAACTACAGGGTGTGATTATTTGGGTCAGGCTCTCCTTTGGATCGAAGATAATGATTCTCACATGACTTAACAGGTTTCCTAACATCATCAATGATCAAACAGGAAAATGAAATCAGCAAAATTATCACATTTATAAATGATAAAAAAATTCACGATAGTTTTGCAGTAGAAATAGAAAAATGTTTCTAAGGTAGCCTGAAGAAATGGTCAGCAAATTTAACCTTATATCTGGATATATAATTTAAATTGGTAGAAGACAGGAAGCCTTACTTCTATAAAAGATGGAAAGGAAATTCTCAGACATGAAAAAAATGACAAATACAAATATCAGTTCAATAAAATTACCATGTGATAAAGTCTGTTAGTTTTGTTAGTTTTGTTAGAAGTGACAAAAAAACAATTTTTTTTAAAAATTTGCAGAAAGGAGTTTATTAGAAGTAAAATTACATTTCAAAGAAGCAAAAGTGGGAGAAAAAGTAGAGAATGGCTCAACGGCCATTATTAGAAAAGACAGTACACTCCAAAGAGTTTGGAGCGGGCCCTGAATAGAGGCAAAGCTCAAAAGACCCAGAAACCCTATTTTTAAGAGCATGGGAAAACAACAACATATGCTTATGGAATCCAGTCATGTATAAACAAAGACAACATCAAAAATGTTGTGGAATGAAAAGAAATGAGTTGGAGTTCAGGATGAGTTGAAACTCGGGTCCTTAAAGCAGCCAAGTCACTGTTTATCTGTGGTGGCTGTATTCTATTGAAGCTGCCTCTATATTTGTGGCCTCACAGCAGCCTCGCTGTCTGCCTCCCTGCATTTGCCCATGACAGCAGGGCCTCACGGGGTCAGGATATTCACTATGTCTATGGCAAAACCCCATGGGACCCTAAGGAGAGGGCAGGTCAGCCAATGACAGGCAAGACCCTAGATGTGCTCAGGATGCCAATATAGGTGTGAGATCCTATATCAAATATGCGCATCAGGGCGGCCTAAGCCAGGCGCTGTAGGAGGGTCCTTGGGAGGAATCAAGGAGGTGAAGCCTATGGGGCCTAAGGGCCTGTTAATCCTTTTCTGCAGAGTTTACAGCCTGCAAGGAAAAGAGAAATCTTCCTAAGAAGCTAAGAGCAGTCCTCCTTGCATTCTTGCCTCAAGGTGTCATAGTGAACCATTATCTGTCCCCGTAAGGGGCAGGGCTTCATTGATCAAAGGGTCTCTCTACTGAGGTGATCTGTGAGGCATAGGGAAATTTGGTTAAATCTTGGGTGACGCATGTGATTTACAGACCTCGGAAAGAACAAAGCCCCTTCCCTGTTTGTACTCAATAAAAGCTGCAAGCTGACCAGATTCAGGGCTCTTGTCCATCAGACAGAGACCCCTGGCTCACATTGCTTTTTAAACTATCCCTGTCTCTTGCTCTTTATTTCTTTTTCTGAGTCCCCGCAGGTCCTCTCGAGAAAGCTAGACCCAGCCGCGCAGAGACGCGACATATATTGAAGGATTAACATAGAGTTTTAATAATCTACCCAACATTTATTCTCTTTCTTGTTTGTTAACAATCCTGGTTTTGAAAATGTGAATGTTCTCTTTTGCATGGCCATGAATGCTGGGGTGAAGCCACTCTAATTTCAGCCCTAGAGAGCTAATTGACCATAAGCCAACCATATTTGTATTAATTCTTTTGATTGTGGTTAGTTCAGGCATGGGATTAGGATATAATTCTGGCTAATACAATGAAAAATTGTCTGTGTGGTTCTTAAGCTGTTTTCTTTGCCTTTGAAAGTAAACACACTAGGAGACTAGGAGAAATTATTTATTTCTGTTTCTGAAGAACATAGTTTCTGGGTAAGAAGTCGTGAACTGGCACAGACATTTTACTGCAAGCCCAAAGAGAAGCCAATCTCAAGTGTGGTAGAACGAAATAACAGAAACAATTATGATGATATAATTGAGCTGCTAAATTAATATACCTTGTAGCTGTACTGTTTTGAATTATTGTTTTATACAATAATGGATTTCATTGTTATTTAAATACTTTGAATTGAATTTTCTGTTATTATCAGCTGAAAACATCCTAAATGATTGTAGGGAAAAAAAAAATCATTGCCATTAACAGAGTTTAGGATATAACTTTTGTTACTAGAGAAAGACAAAATGACAGACTATTTAGTTTTAAATTCAGAAGTCCCAGTGTTGGGTTCAAGTTAATCTAGATTTAAAAATCCTTGACCAATCCTTTGTGATTTTCTTGTTCAGTAGAAATAAGTGAGAATATGGCATTCTTTGGGAGAGCCAAATATGTGGAGCAAGGAGAAAAGCAATTCCAAGTAGAGAGATGATGTTTCTAGATGAAGAGGAGGAAAAAAGTTCTACTATAAAAGGTGAAAGAAGTAATGTCTGTTGAGTAGGAAGAAATGATGAATCATAAAATTAGATAACTATGTAGTAAAAGGGAAAGACATAAGTGTTAATTTGCAGAAATACAATGGGTTAAATTAGTTAATTTTGGACCAATCTGTAGATGTCTATTATACCTTATGGAGAAACAGAGTTAACTAGAAAACAACCACAAAATAAAGGGTAAAAAGATCATCTGAGTTATCTTACAAACAAAGCTTGAAAGTTTCTTTCAAGTTGGACTACTCATTACCCGGGTAATTAGATTTTCACATTATGCAAATGGTGTTAGTTTCCAAGGGCATACTAAATAAACAGAAATTAAAGAAGGGGTCACAGGATTCTAAATCCCTCTTTGGTGGAAGAACTAATGAGAAGCTTTCAACAGTTGTGTGTCTCAGAGAAGGATGATGTAATGAAGGTAAATAGTTTGAACTTATTTTAAAGGGTGAACCTGTGCTTAGGAGACAGCTTCTGAGCTTGCTAAGCTGCTGATTCTCCCACAGCCTCCATACAGATATTTTGAAACCCTAATCCAGTACCTCAGAATGTGGCATTATTTGGGTAAAGGCTCTTTAGTCCAGTTAAATTAAGTTATCAGGTTGGGTCCTGATCTAATGTAAATTAGTGTCCTTATAAAAAAGGAAATTTGGACATAGAGATAGACATGCACACAGGGAGAATGCCATGTGAACATGAAGGCACAGGCCAGGGTGATGCATCTAAAACTGAGTAACATCAAATAGTGTCAGGAAACTGCCATAAGCTGCAAGAGAGTCATGGGACAGACCCTCCCTCACAGTCATCAGAAGAAACCAACACTGCCATCACCTAGATCTTGGACTTCTAGCTTCCACAGCTGTGAGTCAATACATTTCTTTTAGTTCAGCCATCCTGCTTATGGTTACATTATTACTGCAGCCCTGACAAATTAATACCTGTAGTTACACATGAGTGTTATCTTGCTTTTTCTATTAACATCACTGCCTGGAAGGATTGGTCCAATGATTGGGAAAAGGCTGATGCTCATCTTTGTGGTACCTTATAAATATGGCCTTGATTGACGATTGATCTACCTGTCCATTATCTCATGAGGAAAATAGGGAGTCAACATACTTTTAATTTTAGTTTTAATTCTCGTTAGCTTTTTACCATTGAGTAAATCTCTTAAAATTCTCGGTATATAAAAATTTTATTTATAAACTATAAATTAGAAAAATAAAAAAGATTCTTAATGTAGTTGTCATGTCAGGATAACCTGGGACACTTTAAAAACTACACATACCTGGATCTTAGCTCTCAAGGATATGTCAATAATTAGAATCTAGCCATCCATATTTTTAAAATGGTCTTGAGGTAAATTTAATGCCAACCATTCAATGATGACCACAGGATTCAATATCAAAAATTGCTCTGAGCTTGATTTCATTCATTCTATGATTATGCCAATGTGTCATGAATGACATAAGCAGTGGTAAGATCTAGAGAAGCTTAGAAAAAATTTGGTGCACTTATCTAAAATAAATATTCAATTCAATAGGAGTTGTAAACAACCCTATATGTAATAACATAGATCTGGTAAAATGACCTAGAAAGTTATATTCTCAGATTGTATCAGTAGCTAAAATTCATAATTCTTATATTTCACAATATTTTTCTTCCATAATCTAGTAAGAAGAGTGTGGTTGTTATCCTGTGACAGTGACCATTTAATGTGGCATAGACATTATCTTCTAATTACCCTATCTTCTGTACAATCATTTATTAAAAGCAGCAAGTTTATTAAAATCTTAGATTGACAAATATTTTATGATTTTTTTTGCCAAGGGCTACGAAATAAAATTTAATATATGTGACTCCTAGAAGGAAGCTATTTACCACTTTAACATTTAACAAGCCATACTTTAACATTTAAAAAGTCATAAAAAATTTACATCTATAAGCAATTCTACTTAATGGGTTAGCAAATGCATTACATGCAAGAGAAAGGGAACTGCACTAATAAAATGTATACTGAACTCAGTAAAAGTAATTTATACAGCTAGAGCTCAGTTGATGATCAGAGGGCAAGTAATCGGTTTACACCTGATGGTTTTATCTGTCTCTAACAAATGATTCTTGCCACATTACCCCCAATAATTAGGAGTGACACACTGCTTGGAGAAAGCAGGCATGGGCAGAGTGACCTTTCAAAGTCCCTTTGAGAGGACCATGATAAATTTCAAAACAACCTTTAGTAAATGGTAGAGTAAGCCACAGATCTGAAAGTTAAAACCATATCAAGTTGAAATAATAGGAACATAGTTCTCTTTTTTAATATTTTGCATAACTTCTCTTGAAATACAAACTAAACAAATCAGCAATTATTTGGTGACAATAGTACATAGAGAAAAACAAAATCCTTGAATGAAAATAAAACAAATCTGTTGTGCATGATTTACATCCTTCCTTTCACTTTGAAATTAAAATGTACTCTGGTAAGCCCTGAGAAAGTAGAATAACATTTAACTTCAAGTTTGAGCACACAGAATCTTTGTATAAAAATTCCATTTTCAGTGTGTGAGAATTTTGAGTCATTTCTGTGGGGACTGATTAACAAAGGAAAAAATAGAATTTGAAATGAAAAATGGAGATAGAGCAGATGGCAATAATGCAGTGAAGTATTTTTATAATAAAAATTTAAGAAAGAAGCAAAAAATGAGAAAAACATTCTTGAGTTTTAGCTATGCTCTCTGGTGTTGAAAGAAAGAGAGCTAGGGAGATAGAAATCAACAACTGAGGAGCCCTACAATCAGAAAGCTTTAAAACTTGTGGGTAGAATCAGAACCAGGCAAAAAAGCTTTTTACAATATTTATCATCTACAATAAGATACACTGGTAAGTGTCTCCTTGATATCGTTGTCCATTGAGTATCAAACATTAACTCTTAAGATTTGGTGAATAGAAATCACTAATACAATAATTATTATCAATATATGATATAAAAATTGGCCAATGTTTTTTTTTATTGATCTTTCTATTATTTTATTTTTCACATATCAAGACAACACATATTAATGGCTTTTATACATTTGCTTTCAACTTGAGTCCCTGAAGGTTTTCCCCCCATAAAAAATATTTGTTACCTAAATAGAAATAGTTTTATTTTTTGATCATGATAAAAGTAATTAGCACTCTTTTGAAAATTTTCAAAAATGAACTGTATATCTCATATATTGAACTAAATGAAATGCAAAATGGTACAGCTACTTTGAAAAGTTTTACATTTTGTTAAATAAAAGTATGTACACACTGGCCATATGATATATACATTCTAGTAAGTATTTACCAAAGAGGAAAAAATCAACAACCTTGCCTACACAAAAATTTGTGTATGGCTATTTAAAGTAGCTTTTTATAATACACTCAAGCTGGACCCAGGTGACCCAACAACCCAAATGACCATCCACTTAGAAAGTATAAGCAAGTTGTGATACAGCCATGCAATGGAATATTATTCAGCAATAAAAGGGAATAAACTACTTGTACATGCAAAAACATAAGTGAATCTCAAAAGCAGTATGCTCACCGAAAGAAACCAGTTCAAAAGGTTACTTACTCTGATTTCATTTATGTGACATTCAGGAAAATACAATGTATAAGTGAAGTCTTATGGTTTATTCTACTTTACTTTTTTTAATTAAAAATGTATAGTGCACATCCATGGTAAAATCAAAAGCACTTTGACAGCACAGTATTTTATAGATGTAGCATAATTTATTTATTTATTTATTTATTTATTTATTTATTTTTGAGGGCAGTGTCACTGGCCCTAATATGTGGGATCCGAACCTGGGTCGCTGGCGTCCCAGGCCAGCTCTTAACCACCGTGCCACACGGCTGGCCCCTAATTTATTTATTTAAATAATCTACTAACATGGTTAAGTTGTTTCCAATTTTGTAACCATGAACAAATATTCCCATTATATATGTTTATATTATATACACCATATATGCTTGTCTGGAAATTTTCTTAGAATAAATTCCTACACATTGATTTTCAGAATATAGGTCTAGACACATTAAAATGTTTGATACAATGTGCCAAATTGTTCTTCACAAAGATTGTACAAAATTACACTTCTATCAACAATATCTGAAGCTGTTAATTTCTGTGCCTCCCTCAGAGAACATTGATTATTATCACTCAACACATCTTTTAAAAGATGGTAGGTTCCCCAACCATTAATTCTAGATTTATGAGCAAAAATAATCTACTTGTGAAAATGGTCTTAATTAAACTTCTGAAGAGCTCCTATTTAATGAAAAATAGCATTATTTCACATCTGGAATTAGGGTTGTAATATTCAAAAAATGGTTTCCTTTTGCTTTTTAATTAATAGATTTAAATATTTAAATTAAAAATATATTTCTCTGTTCTGATTGAGTTATTTTTCAGATTCATTTTCTAACCTCTATGTGTTAACTGTCATGAACTTTATCACTTTGCCCCCTTGCCCTCTGGCTTCCAAATGGGATTGGATAATGGGGACACAATTGCCCTACGAGCAGGAGAGGAAGATCGGCGTAATTGTTCTATCAACAGTCTTGTTGCCAGGTCACAGTTTGAGCAACATATATTTTCCTCAGTAATCAGTACTGCTCCTTTTGTGTGGTTTCTATTCCAGAGCTACAGCTTTCACTGGATTCTGGCTACACCATTCCCTTCAGGCACAGGAGTATTAAAAAGTATTAGCCTTTGCTAGTTCCTGGAGACTTTGAAATCTGTCTTGGGTCTCTTAAAACAGCCTGAATCTCTTTGGAAATTATTTTTATTAAGATTTTCTTCACTTAATGATTTCATTGTTCTATCTGTTTTCTGCTGGGATTCTAAGTGATACGGGGTGAAACACAGGGCCGTATCTATGGCTTCAATAGTTAATCCTACACAAGGTATTCAATGAATAAGAGAGTGCTTAGGCAAAGAAAATATATAATACAAATAGTCAGATTACCTTTTTCCAGAGTCATAATTCTTGGAGTGATTTATGCGATGGTAAACATATAAACAGAATGGGGGGAAATACATAGAAATTAAATCTAGTAGAAGTATACAGATTTGAATACAGTAAAACCTAGGGTAGAAAGAAGGAAAGTTATGTAATGTGATTATATTCAGAAGAAAAATTTTAATACAGAGTGCTCTTTTTGTAGGGTTGCCTGATTTAGCAAATAAATATACAGGATGCCCAGTCATATTTGAATTTCAGATAAGCAATGAATTATTTTTAGTATGTTTATCTGAAAAGCAAATTTAACTGAGCATTCTATATTTCATCTGGCAGCCTTAACCTTGTACATAATTCATTAACACAGTCTATCACTTGATAAAATCTCTTGTGATATGTCTACTGCACAATCAACAATGTGTGAGTGATGAAGTGACAGGTGAAGTCAAGCAGATCAAGAACTACTATCTAGGAACCAATGTCTAAGCAGAGCAAACATAAAATGGCCATGAGAATCGTGGTCTGAAAATGTAGGAAAGTGTGAAATAAAAAAATGTAGACCAGTAAAAAGAGTGAGCACAAACAAAGCAGGCATAAATATATCAAAAATCATTTAAAATGTGTAATAAAAAGAATGCTTGGGCTGGCCGAGTGGCGAGGTGGTTAAGCACTGGCTTGGGAAGCCAGCGGCCCTGGTTCGGTCCCACATATGAGGGCCAGTGACATTGCAAACCCTAGAGAAGACCAGAAAACTGTCTGATTAGAAGCAAAATAGAATAAAGATGCCTATATTATTTCTTTGCCCTTCTTCCTCACATGTCATCATGTTCTGAGTGACACTTGACAAGGGTGAAGAAGGAGACTTGAATTATACTGAACTCCAGCTGGAAAATGTGGTTTGAATAAAATGTGAAAAAGTGACTCTGTGTATTGCAAGAATAGTTTCAATATAAGGACAGTAAAATAAAGGCATATCAAAAATGTACATCATTTTCTTTACACAAATAAGTAAAGGAATTAATGAACTTATATCACAAAAAAAACGCAAAGGTAAGGACAGGTGCACTATGTGGTAATGACAAGAGGAAAATGGAACTGTAGAAGGATGTTAAATGGAAGTTTTCATTGTGGGTCCAAGGGGGGAAAAACAAACTATAATCCAAAGTGATATTTTTAATTTAAAAAAATATTATCCCAAAACTTATCAAATTTCCACCAAAAACAAAAATGTAGAAGGATCAGGAGTACGACTTGGGTCAGGGAAGGATTTTTAAAATGGATTTATTGGAGAAATCTATTCTGTGACTCTCACGTTCCTGAATAGTGAAGCGTGGCAGATTCCTGACTTTCACCATTATCTCAGTAAAGAGAATTCTGAAAAATAAACAAACAAACAAACAAAAACAAAAAAACAAAACAAAACAAAGCACTTCACTGAGATCTTACTATGTATCTTGTGGAGTTTGCAGGATCCAGTGGACTAGTATTTGATTTACATCAAAATCTAAGGACAAGAGATCGAATGAAGAATTATATCCTGCAGAGAGGAGGATTACATTTTTGAAAGTATTAAACTCCAAAAGTACTAAGTAGAAAGAACGTATGAGTGATTTCCATGGTCCGCATTTCAGTCACAAACTAGAGATATATTATGAGTTTATCTTTGATCCCATCAAAGGTGGGCTATTTAAATATGTTCACAGGGCCGGCCGAGTGGCGCAGTGGTTGAGCGCTGGTTTGGGAAGCCAGCAGCCCCCGGTTCGGGTCCCACATATGAGGGCCAGTGACACTGCCCTCAAAAAAAACAAAAACAAAACAAAACAAAAAAATAAATATGTTCACAAACAGACAGCAGAAAAATGCTGGAGCTATTGCTAGAGGTGCAGAAAGTGCAGGAGAGGTAAACTATAATCCCAAAGAGAAAGCATCACCCTCATCAAGGGAACCAAAGGTAAGCGATCCCCTGAAATACAGGTGGGAGTCATATAAACAAAACAAAACAAAACAAAAAACCTTAAAACAAACCACAAAAGTGGCATTAAACTTTCAATAACTGCTATGTCCAGATAAAGTATACACTAGCTCATAACATTATCATAAAAATAGAAACCTTCCTATGGCTTTTTCTTTCTTTACCTCTTTGTCCTCCAAATATGAAAGGTCAGTTATTAAATGTAGAAACATAAAAAGGAGTCAATATCTATGAAAAAAAAGGAGCTAGCTAATCAAACCTCACCCTTAGAGTTTAGATTTCCCATGTGTGGCAGGACTGAATGTAGGAAGGGACTAACATATCTTCCATGTTAAATCAAATTTGAAGTTTTGAAGCAACTAATCTTCCCGTTTTAATTGCTGTACTGACTGTTTTGCAACTTCAAATAGGATTTTATTTTTAAATCTTAGAGGGACCATAAAAGTGATGAAGCCCACTCAAGTTTTCATTCTATATGCGAGAAGAACTAACTGTTCAGAGTACATTTCAAAGAACAATAAAAAAACACACAAAATAGAGCAGATTTATAATTATATCTCACATGTCATCTTAATCTTAGTACCAGTTACATTAGCTTTAAAATGCAATCACTTCTGAATTAGAAATGAAAATAGTATTTATATATTATATTTGTTTCAGTTACAATCTTGACACTCCTTGAGATAGCACACTCTAAGTTTTAATTGAAACAAGTTTGATGAAAACATAATGGAGATTTCTATTTTCCAGTTCTGCATGTAAGGAAGGAGCTTGAAAGTCACCATTCTGTCCTAACAAAAGCAAAAAGTTGAATAGCCTGAAAAATAAACTCTTCTTGGATCCATTAGAAGGAGGAAGATACAGGGCAAACTGGGGCCCCGAGGATGGGACAGAAAGACAGGCAAATCCAGGAGGTTGCAGCTCCCCTGGGCAGACTCATGAACAAAAACTTCCAAAGGAAATTGTGCCGTGACTGGAAGACCGAAATTGTAATTGATGAATTGCTGGAGACTCAGTGTGGACAAGTCTGAGAGTTAAAAATTCCAGGGTACCCTATTATAGGGAGACTTCCACAATATCATGAGATTTACCACCGGAAGCTAGACTACATTCCCATAGTGATATTAGAGAATAATCCCTTTGAGCTTCTGGCAGAGGAGAGGAAAAGGGATCATATTAAAATATGCCAGAGCACCCTGTTCTACTTAACAATGTCTTCCTTCAAGGGAAACTATATAGTTAATTTGAGCTAAACTGCTGGGAGTATTCTCAGAGCCTAATTGACCTGTAGAAGAGAAATAACCAATTCCAGCTGGCTCTAGCCTTTCATGTGGGATAAGGGAAATACTCAATTCCAATCCACTCTAGTCATCTTGCAGACCTAAGTTGGGAGGGAAAAACAAAACAAATAATTGAGTAGCACTGTATGAAATGTGAAGTTTATAGTCCAGAGGCACAGGCTCACTAAAAGACTGAGACCCAACCATAGGAGCATAGAATGCTTCCTCTTCCCCTACACCTTACCATCACATTACATATAATGCTCAATAATATATGTGTATATAATAAAGGCCTATTTACAGCAATTCCTTTTACTCAGTATATCACTTCCAGGTATCAAAAAACAAAAATAAAATGTTAAAAATTACAAGGCATACCAAAGTCTAAAACCAAAATTTGAAGAGGCAGAGTAAGTAAGTTTCAGAACCAGACATAATAGGGTGTTGGAATTATCAGAACATGAATATAAAATTATTATGACTAACATCTAAAGGGCTCTAAAGGATAAAGTAGAGAGTATGTAAGAGCAGATGGGCACTGTAAGTAGAGACATGGAAATCCTAAAAAGAACAAAAAGGAAATGCTAGAGATAAAATACTGTAAGAGACATAAAGAATGCCTTTGATGGACACGGCTGATGAAAACATCTTTGAACTAGAGAATATATCAATAGAGTCCTCAAAACAAAAAAGTAAATAGAACAAAAGCTAAAAACAAAGAAAAAATAAAAATAAAAGAAACCAAGGAAACAAAAACCAGAACAGAATATCTAAAAACTGTTGGATAACTACAAAAGTAGTAAACAGGGTAATGGGAATATCAGTAGAAGAAGAAAGAAAGAAAGAAACAGAATATTCAAAAGAGTAACGACCGAGAATTTCCCCAAATTAATGTTAATATAAAGTAATGTTAATTTCCCCAAATTAGCCACGGATCCAGGAAGCTTAAAAAACACCAAGCAAGATAAATGCCCCCAAACTATACCTAAGCATATCATCTTCAAACTATAGAAAATAGGATAAAGAAAAATATCCTGAAAAATCCAGGTAAAAACACTTTACCTATAGAGAACAGAAATAACAATTATATTTGACATCTCCTTAGAAACCATGCAAGTAAGGATCGAGTGGAGTGAAATATTGAAGTATTTAAAGAAAAAAACCCACCAACCTAGAAATTAGTGTCCAGCTAATTTATTCTTCAAAAGTGAAGGAGGCCGGCCGAGTGGCGCATTGGTTAAGAGCTGGTTTGGGGATGCCAATGGCCCGGTTCGGATCCCACGTGTGAGGGCCAGTGACACTGCCTTCTGCAGCTAGCAACAGCTCCACCTGGAGCTGGGCTGTGCTAGCCCTGGCGATGGTGTAGGCTGCAGTCCCTGTTGCAGTGGGCTGCCATAGACTACAGTAAGCGGCTGGCAGCCAGAGTGAACTGCCAATAGCCACAGTGAGCGACATCCAGAGGCCGGCGACCGATCTGCCTCATCTGAAGGAGCGCAATGACGATGCTGACATGGGCCAGTGAAGCAACATCCTCCGCAGCTAGACTGAAGAGCAGGAGGACAGCAACTTGTCTGTCCCCTTCCCCAATTCCCCAGTGCTGTTCCCCTTCCCCAGTTTCCCAATAAAATCTAAAAAAAAAAAAAAAAAGTGAAGGAGAAATAAAGACTCATAGATACACAGATATTGAGAGAGTTTGTTAGGAATACACCTGCCTTGCAAACAATGTGAAAAGAAGTTCTTCAGGGGAAAAAGAAACAATAGGTCAGAAACTTGGATCTACATAAAGAAAGGAAGAATATTCAAGAAGAAACATGTAAAGTAAGATTTTTTAAAATTCCTAATTGACCTAACAGATAAATGTCTATTCAAAATCAAAATAGCAACAATGTATCTGGTGATTGCAGGTAAGTGGGATGAATGACAGCGATATTATAGGGGATGGGAGGGAGAAATTGGAAATACTCTGTTATAAAGTAGGGACACTACCTTTGAAGCAGTATAGAGCTATTTAAAAGGGAATTTGTATTAGTTGTAAATATATATTGAAAACTAGGACCACCATTAAATGTTTTTAAAAAGAACTATAATTGATATTCTAAGGGGGGAGAGAAAATAGAATCATACAAAAAGTTAAATTAAAACCATAGAAGGCAGAAAGAGTGAAAGACAAACCAAAAATAAAAATAAAAGAAACAAATAAACAAGGCGAATAATAGAAAACAGTTACAAAACATGTGCTCACTCAAAGACTTGTACATGAATACTCATAGCAGTTTTATTTATAATAGGCAAATGCTGGAAACAACCAAAGTCTCATCAATAAGAGAATGGAAAACAAATGGTATATTCATAAAATAGAATACTACTCATTAGTAAAAGAGGAACAAAGTGCCAATACATTATATGAAACAACACAAATTAATCTCAAAAAGCATCTTTTACAAGCAAAGAGACAAACACAAAATAGTTCATACTGTATGGTTCCATTTACATAAAATGTTAAAACTAGTAAAATTTGTCTATTCTATGAGAAACCTCTGCAGTAGTTGGCTTCTTGAAGGATTGTCTAGAAAGCAGCATGATATTACTTCTGCAAGAATGTATTTTGAGAGGGATGTATTACATGGGAGTATATAGATTTTTAAACATATGGAATAGCACACTTAAGATTTATGCATTATTCTTATGTACATGTACCTCAAGGGAGGTAACAGAACTGGAAAGAAACACTGAACTCTAGCTAGGAGGTTTCAGAAAAAGGGGTTTATTGGCTCACTGGATTGGAAATATTAATATCAGTAGAATTTATTTTAGGGAAGGTTTGATATAGCCATGAATACAATATTACGAAGCACTTGGTTTTCTTGTCTTTCCACAGCATTCTGTGGTATTAGCTTCATTCTCGAGTTTTTTTGGGGTGGTCCACTGGCACTATCAGGTTCCTTTTTTTTTTTTTCCCCTTTGGTTTCAAAATGAATACAAGCTTGAGACTTGTATTTATTTTTATGCCACTCTATAAAATTTGTTTTATAGATTTAAAATTTATTTGTTTCATAAAATTCCCAGGAAACATCGTTTTGCATCATATTGGGTCAAATGGGTTTTGCCTACCTTAGAGAATGGGAATAGGGCCAATTAAATACAGAAAAATAAGAAAGATTAGAAAGTTCCTCAAAGAAAATGTAGCGCCTAGTATCAGAAGGATGGGAAGTGAGTGCTAAAAGAAGAAATGTCACTGTTGAGAGAAATTAATTTATTGTTTTTCAGGCTAAACTCGGAATATTGGTTTTCAATTCTAACAAATCTAGCATGTTAATCAGTGAACATAACTAAGATGTAACTTAAAATTTGAGTAACATTGTGACCCAATTAAGCAGTAAATATTGGACTCATGTGAAAGACTTACAAAGCAGATGGGTAGCAAATGAGAAAATATTAAATTATCTTAATTGCTCTATATGTTGCCAATGGATTAATAAAACAATGATTACCAGGTCAGGTCAGATTCATTTTTCATTTTCCCAAGTAGGTACAAATTAATCCCTAAAGTAATTGGAAGGGATTAAATCAGATCAAAGTTAAAATAAATTTATGAATGTAAAACTATATAATATTTATGAGTTGATTTCTCTATGAAGGTTATAAGACCAATGTAGAATCCTGCCATTTTAACATCATAATTTTGTTTCCTATACATTTAGGTTACATTTGCATAAATCAAATTATACTAGGATCAAATAACTACAAGTCCAGCAAATTTGATTTATTTTACTTTTTGCTGTAACTTCCATCATCATAAGCAAAATAACCTTACTACTAGGGCATTTGGAGAAGAATACTGAAATAATTATTATATTATGATGTAAGAGAAGACTTTTGAAACAGCAGAAACCAGTTCAGATTTTCTATGACAAATTTGAATGTCATATTGTAAACAATGACCATATAAATTCTAAATCAACTAATGAGACAAATGAATATTGGGCTTAAAAAATAGAAGTAGAGGGCGGGCCGAGTGGCGCATTGGTTGAGAGCTGGTTTGGGGATGACAGCAGCCCCGGTTTGGATCCCACATATGAGGGCCAGTAACGCTGCCCTCTACAGCTAACAACAGCTCCACCTGGAGCTGGGCTGTGCGAGCCCCGGCGACAGTGTGGGCTGCAGCCCTTGCTGCAGTGGCCTGCCATAGGCTACAGTGAGTGGCCCACAGCCAGCGTGAGCTGCGAGTAGCCGCGGTGAGCAACATCCAGAGGCCAGCGACCCATCTACCTCATCTGGGAAGAGTGCAATGACGATACCAACATGGGCCAGTGAAGCAACATCCTCCACAACTAGACCGAAGAACAAAAGGACAGCAACTTGTCTGTTCCCCTTCCCTGATTCCCCAATAAAAACTTTAAAAAAAAAAAAGAAAAAAAAGAAGCTAGTTATTACAGGATTGGCTCAAACATAAAAAAAAATGTTTCTAAAAAAAAACCCCAAAAACAATACAAAACAAAAAACTAGAAGTAGAAGCAAAGTTGTTGGAATAGTTTGTTGACCAGCAGAATAGAGTTGTATTTTCATGAACCAGAAACTAATATATATATATATATATACTTTTTTTCATTTTTAGGCCAGTGTCACTGGCCCTCATATGTGGGACCTGAACCGGGGCCACTGGCTTCCCAAGCCAGCGCTTAACCACCGCGCCACTCAACCAGCCCAAAACTAATATTTTTTTAACACATCAAAATGTCTTTCATTAAAGGGAAGAGGAACCACAAGACCATAATCAACTGTTTTATAATAAACACTAATTTCCTGGTTAATTTTTCACGTAAGTGATATTTTTTTGTTTATTTTTAAAAATTGACTCAAAATGACTATAAATGATTTGATAGTGCTGGTCATCAGCTATTGTATTAAAAGCTGAATATATTCAATATTCTGTAGAAAACACTGATGTCACTTAACAGTTGTGACTAGTGTGTGTGTGCTTGAGGTGTATGGGTTGTGAACCTCTCCCTGTAGTGGGGGAGAGTGTTAGTCCACTTGGGATGGAATAACAAAATACCATAAAATGGACAGGCTTATAAACAACAGAAATGCATTTCTCACAGTCCTGGAAGCTGGGAGTCTGAGATCATAGTTGTATGATGACCCTCTTCTGGGTTGCAGACCATTGTATCTTATTTTTAATTTTTATTTTTTTTTAGATTTTTTTATTGGGAAATTGAGGGAGGGAAACAGCATTGGGGAATTGGGGAAGGGAAACAGACAAGTTGCTGTTCTTTTGTTCTTCAGTCTAGTTGTGGAGGACGGCACTTCACTGGCCCATGTTGGTATTGTCATTGCGCTCTTCCCGAGTGAGGCAGATCAGTCGCCAGCCTCTGAACAGCCGCTCATGGTAGCTATTCGCAGCTCACACTGGCTACCAGCCACTCAGGCTGGCTGCCGGCCACTCATTGTAGCTTAAGGCAGCCCACCACAGCAGGGGCTGCAGCCTACACTGTCGCTGGGACTCACAGCAGCCCAGCTCCAGGTTGAGTTGTTGTTCACCAACTTAGCTGTAGAGGGCAGTGTCACTGGCCCTCATACATGGAATCTGAACTGGGGCTGCTGCTGTCCCAAGCCAGCTCTTAACCAACACTCCACTCGGCAGGCCCCAGACCATTGTATCTTTACATAGTAGAACTAGGGAGCTTTGTAGGGTCTCGTTTATAAGAACAATTAATGAGGGCTACATTGTCATGATCTAATCACCTCCTAAAGGCCCCACCGCTAATATGATCACATTCAGGAGTTAGGACTTCAATACATGAATTTTGGAGGATATGAATTTTGGGAGCCATTACAGAAAGTTCTATAGGTTTTTTGGCAGACAACTTGGAACTCAAAGAGGAAATTCTGAAAATAGTTAACAACCTTAAGAAATTAAGAAAGTGACGTTAGGTCTTGAATACATCAGTTGTTGGGTAAAGATAACCATGAGACTAAATTTACTCCTGGGCTGCTTGAGTACATGAGCCAATTAAATTCTCCTCCTCTTGCTTTTTTTGGCTTACCAAGCTTGCAACTAAATGAATTTGGATACCTATTATTTTCATAAAGTGCTTTTTGTGTGTTTTTTTTTCATTTTATAGCTCATTTTTGTCTGTTTTATTTGAGACCTTTTTAACCACAAAGATTCTAATGTTCTGGAATCTTATGCTTAATTGAACTGTGCAAAGTGGGGAATAAATGTTCTCATGCAGTATGTTTAATTTTCTTGTTACAATACTCTCTTTGAAAAGATAGAATGCTAGATGTGGCAGGAGTCCTATGAATAATCCATTCAAACTCCTCTTTGCAAAATTTAGGGAAGTGGTCTTATACAAATTCAGTGAATTACACAACTATGGAGCTAGGAACCAACACTGTTAACCCTGAGTAAGAGTGCAGCCTCAACCCCAAATTGTAAACACAGTTTACCTCATTGTAATGCGTCTTTTTTCACATAAATTAAGAAGTTGGTCTTTTTGTTTGTTTGTTTCACCTCTAGAACGCTCAAAATTAGGCTGAATTATAATAACAGTGAGAAACTTAAGAACTTGGCATTCCTCCACCCACTTGTTTGCATATAAAAAAGGTGATTTTGAATGGGCAGATATTTGTTCCTTTCCTATATAACTAAGAGAGTTTTGATATCTTTATCAATCAAAATGCCTCTTGACATTATATTCGTTTATTATACCCCCTGTTAACAGTCCTAAATTTAGGCCTTTTGAGGTTTTAGTTCTAGGATATCCAAAAGGAGAGAATATGGAAGATCATGAAAAACCAAATGATCAGAAGAATTAGAGTTCTTCAAGTTGAACTTTAAGAAGACAGCCATCTCTTGTCTTCTGAAAATATTTTCTTAACCCCATGCTGCTCTATGTAGCCAAACTCCTCAGTTATAAGAATTTGGCACTCGTGGGAATGAAGAAAATGGACTTCAAAAGTTTTTTGTATGTTTGAATGTTTCAAGCATCTCTGTCTCTCTCTCTCTCTCTCTCTCTCTGTCTCTCTCTCTCTCTCTCTCTCTCTCTCTCAACCCTTGCCCTGAAATAATATCTAAGATTCTGTTAAATTAACTGTGTATCAGTTAATGTACTCTGGCCAAGTGCTGCTTTTCCTCTATTAAAGTAACCATCCTGAATTTCTTTGTCATGACTCTACAAAGAATCAACAGTGGCCAAAGAAACCCAACAATATCATCAAAACCATATTTTCATCAGTAGAGCCATAGTGGATGATCCAGTTGTTTACTGATGCATGAGGCTCTATTAAAGTATTCAGAGTATCACAGTAAAGAGCTAATATACAAGAGCGAACGATTCCATTTCCATTTCTGATTTGAGCTCCCTGATTTTAGAGAAAAAAATTAACTAGACTCTGAAATAAAAGAAGATATACCTCAACTTCCTGGCTGTATAAAAAAAATTATTCTTTGGTGTTATTCAATGTTTACAAGAAACTTGAAAGAACCAGATATGTGTTCTATATAAGTTTCTTGTTACAAGCAGTCTCCAATGTATAAAAGTGTTGTATTCCAAAGATTCCTTTGTATCAGGTACTAGGGACTCAGATTGTATTTTACCTTGGAAACAATGTGTTCCCTATAGAAGCACTCTTCTCTACTCCACAAAACCAAAAGGTTTTCTCTGCAATGAAACAAAAGGAAATATGATACTAATAAACTATTACTACTGTGAATCCTAATTTTTAAAAGGCAAAACCTTGAATACCATTTGGAAAACATTTCCTTTCTTGTACTTAGGAAATAGCATCTAGGGGTCTCTCTTTTCTTCACTTGGGGAGAGTAAGTGCAGGGATCTCCCTAATTTCACACCTCTAAAGAAAGCTCTTATTGCTGGGGCAGTTGCTCTGAGAGTGGGGAGGTATGGAGCTATATAGACCTAGGACCACTCTTCTAGAAGAATTCAAAGTCATGTTTTGATCTCAGGGTTTTTAAAATTCTAATAAAATATATTCCTATAATAAATAACATGCCAAAGGAGGAGGGGGTGATATTTGAGTGAGAGTGGCTCATCAAAACATTTTTGGCTATTGTCATGCCTGCACCATTAGACTGTTCCCTTATCCCAGATCAAATTTGTTGTAATGGAAATTGGAGCTGGATTAGAAAACACTCTTTCAGTTCCTAAACATGTCACCAATTCTAAATGCTCTTGGTTTCTGTTTTGTTTTTTTTTTTTTTTTCCTGAAACTAAACATTCTTATGCCCTTCATTTTCACTTTCTAACCATGCCTTAGGAAAAATATAAAATGTGTAAGTATACACAATAGATTTTGAGACACATGACCACCAAATAAAAAGCCAATTGACTAATTAAAAACAGAACAGATTAATCCTCAATAGCTTTCTCTCTTCAAAAAGGAATACAAACCAAGACATTTCAATTCAAGAAATAGATTTTAGATTTTTGAGGTAATTGATTCTAAAGAGCTTTTGGAAGAGAGGTAAAGATGTGGCTAAGGGGATTTCTGATCAAGATGGCTCACCTCCTTTCAGAACCACGTCAATTACAACTAAATCACAGAAAAACCATTATTGAGAATCACCTGAAGTCTAGTTGAACTGAAGCCCTACAACTACAGACATACAAACGAAGCCACCCCAACACTGGTACGGAGGGCAGAGACACAAAATGAATGGACTTGTTCTACACCCATGTGTGACCATTAAAAATCAGGAGGGACATCTCAGCTACAGAACTCCCACCCACCCTGAGGAGCAAGCTGTCCCAGACCCTCACCAACCCAGAGTTTCAGTACTGGTGAGAAAAATCCCCATAATTTCTGTCTGTGAAAATAAGCAGAGATCACAGCTAAGTGACTCGGTGGGCAGCTACACTCCCAAGTGCTCCTCTTAAAGGGACCATGCAAAGATTTACTTACTGGCAGACTCACTCATTCTCCTTTTGAACTCCAGCAGTGGGGCAGCAACTTGAAATGTGTCAGGGACACATGGGAAGGAACTGAATTATATGGCTGCAGGGTGAGGGCTGGTGGGGCAGCTTTCTCCTGGACAGAGGAGCTGGTGGAAGCCATTGTTTCTTTGTTGAGCTCTTCCCCTGCCTGTGTGCAGACACACGTAGATGCCAATCTGAGTCTCCATCAAACTGGTTATCACCTTTCCCTGCCTGTCCTACTGATTCTCTGAAACCAAGCCCCACCGAGGCATGATTTTAACAATGCAGGACAGAAAATAGCTTAATATTCAACCTCAATTCATTGGGCTGAATGTCCTTCAGTTATCTCTGGTATTGGAATTTCTTACTGGCTATAGTTCACTTTGGCCTACACTGTTATGGGAACTTAATTTTCAACTTAATCTCTGCCCCCCTTTTGTCTAGATGCTTCTCTTATTGTTTCCCTTTTGTTACTTCCAGAATCTTTCACTCCAGTTGTCCTGTCTTTCAAATTGCAAATACTACATTGCACTAAAGTATTACCTGTGTTCATAATCTACATCCTAAATAGCCATTATGGTGCATTCCCTTTAAAAAAAAAAATTCATTTCCTAATTTCCTCAAAGAACAGTGTCCTTATACTTCTTTAGAAGATACACAATCAGCAACATCATTTCTTTTTTTTGTAAAATAGCAAATTTTAATTTCTTGTTTCAAATACCCTAATTTTTAAATTCTTCATAACCGCATTATTAAAGAATGCCATTATTCCATTGTAAACATGAGAATATTACACATCAGATAGTATAAACAAATTATCCAAGGTCATACAATTAATAAATTGCAGAATATGAAATTTATACCATATTTGTTTGATTACAGAGCCTCATCCCCTGACTGCATAGTATTTAGCTGTATTTATTTTATAAAATGTAGAAATATGTCTGTATAATTATGGTTCCTGTATCTTTAATATAAATACACCAAGTTTTTTCAGGGAGCATAATTGGCTTTGGTGAGAAATGTGCATAAATTGGTGTTAGTTTTGAATATTAATTCTCTTTTTAAAAGTAAAATCTGCTTTGATTTTATATAAGATATTAATAGCAAATATCCCCTAAAGCTTTGATCTGACAATATAATCCTAAATATGCCCAAGAAAATCTAGGACGCTTAAAGGTATGAAATTTGGAATCTTTAGTGGCAGCTCTAAACATTCAAAATTAATCATCATCAAAGAATTTAAAAAAAGAAAAGAAAAAGGAAAAGAGAAAAAGATCCACCTCACCCAAACCCTGACTCAGCGTCCCCTTAAGATTGGCTTGGACGCCCTGCAGATTAAACTGCTATTTGTGCAATTCACTGAGCCTGAGATGAAGTTAAACCCTCTCTAGTTTACACAATTCAGCTGTCCAGTTATTTTGTCAGGAATGCTGACAGTCTCCATGATGATACTTTATAGCTCCCCTTTGGCAAAAGTAGGACATCAAAAATCTACCCATCAAAAACTAAACCCACAAAAGTTTGCTGTCCTTGGGTCAAAGGATATAAAATATGCTTCATCTCATATTGTTTAAGTGTCCATGCATATAAACTTTTCAGACGCAGTAAGTTAGAGGCAGTAGAAAATGGAAAAGGAGCCAGTTATTCCAACTCAAACCAGAGCTTTATGCATAAAAGACAGGCTAACACACCATGGAATTCTCCCAAACATATTGGTTACATTTTTAAACAGTTCATGTACTTACCAACCTTGTTGATCTGTTGTTTTGACATAATATTATTAATAAGAAGATAAAGGGAAAAAAATACCGCGAAAGTTACAAATTGCTGCTAAATGTCCTAACATTGGATTGATTTTCAGAAAACAATATTGTAAATTTGTGTGTGTGTGTGTGTGTGTGTGTGTGTATGTGTGTATAGAAATTATGACCATTATCCCAGTTGAAAAGTACAATTATATTGATCACTGTATATTGATTGTTCTGACCTTTTTTCATCTAGTGCTCAGGCTGCCCAGCTTGTGTTTGAAGAAATCTTATTCTTTACCTTTTGAAATGTTAATCAGGAGTCAAATCTACCTCTGGGCTATTTATGCACATTGTTGAAAGCTGATTATAGCATTGTAAAGGGAGATACAACTAATACTGTAACATCGGTACCACCATTTTCCATTCCATTTTTTCACAAGTATTTTAAAATAGTGCTTAATTATCATATTTTTCAGATTTCATTTTCTAGTTTACTAAGTTGACTGTACTGATATGTGCATGATTTTTGTTTAGTAGAAGAAACTGAACTTAGTTATAAGCACATTCTGTTGTTTTAATCCTCACAATAGGAAACAGATGTGTATTTTTCTTGTTACTTTCCTCTTTGGTATTATTTATGTAAGGAAACTGAAGAAAAAAAGTATGGAATTGACTGGCAGCTTACTCTTTTTTATATAAAGAGAAAAAAAATGTCTGTAAATACACCCATTTTGATATTGTGATATATATAGCCATTTGCGTTTCATAAATTGTTACTATTATTTCCAAATGCAAAGAAATTCCTGTATGCCTCTTTTCAAAATTTCTAGTATAACAATTGGTGTGTTGGGAGGAGGTCGTGGTTATGGAGCTTTAAAGGTTGTAGACTCTAACCTAGATTTTGTCTGGAAACTGAATGATCCCTGGTGATTATCAAGTTAACAGCTAGTCTCTTATCTGTAGAACCTCTTAACAAAAGTAGTTGAGAGGTGTGTGAACAGCAATTAATCACCCTGCTCCTCACTTGCCTGGAACAAAATTTAATTAAGTACAGTTCACACCTATATACCTATTTTCATCACATCTTCAGAGTGTCCAAACTACTTGATATGGCAACTTGCCAAGGAGGAAAATTATGCAAGGGAAAAAAGGCATATGAGCTTTTTTATCAAAAATTAAACAAAGAATTAGTAAAATGAACAATAGGCCACATAAGCACATAAATACTTTAACATTGGGCAAGCTTAGAACACTTTAAATGGCCTCTACTTATAGTAATACAGTGGCGGAGTTTCCTAAGAAGATTAAATTGTCTTTATAATGAGCCTTTAAGGAAATTACAAAACTCTTAATATTCTGAAAACAGTACAAGGTCATCTTAAGAAAGTAAGAAAAGATCATTATTGAGTACAGCAAATTAGATGTTATATATGCTATTCAAGAGGAAAATACCATAGTTCTTAACTAATATCACTCTTGCAAATACATCATTAAAACTGTTCATTCTTTTCCTGTTAAGTCTTATATTGATAAAACAGTAATGGTCCTGGGTTAATAAAATTTCTCCCAGTAAATTAACTGAATATTTTTTAATACGTGGGAACTTGAAGAAATTTAAATTTTTTTTTCAATTTAACAAGTTTTCTATATTTTCCCATGCATATGCATGTCTATTGTTTTCAGATTCAATGGCTGTAAAGTAGGATTTAGAGAAATAAGATAATATACATTTGCATACAGTCATGCTATCCATTTTCACCATAAATCACCTCTCCTGTGGAACTTTTGTCTTATTAGAAAAAGTCTAAATCATATCATAAACATTCTAAAAACATTCAGATTAAATATATTCAGTGTGTGTTTGGAATTATTATTTAATTTATTGAATTCAATGTATATTTGTTGAGCATAAACTCTTCAGTGCTGTGTAGAGGGGATTCAGAGAAAGAACACAAACAGTTTTTGCTCTTAAAAGGGTAACACTTAATGTTAAAAAAGTTCATTAAACAAGCACATAGTTTATAGGTACATGAATCAGAAGAAAAGTTCAGAAAAGGAAAAGCTTACTATGTTGTAGATTTTTCAAAGAGGAGACAGGGATCATCAAACATCATTGATGGGAGAAACTGTAGGTTATATGTTTTATAGTTTACCATTTGTGAATAGAATCAGGCTAATCGTTTACAGCAAATGTGTTTTTGAAAAATGCTTGGAGTTCTGCAATGTATGACTTTGATGGAATGTAACCCAAGCATTCATTCCACCTTCCACAGAAAACAGACATTTTGATCTTGAAATATTTTTTTAGCATCAAGTGTTCTCCACCTCACCCAGCTCTGTCATGTATCCCTGTTCACTTTTCTAGACTAGCTGACAATGATCTCCCTGGGCCCTGTGTCTTTTCAGCTGGGTATGTAGAGTGAACCATCCTTTCCCTTTAATAATCTGTATATTTGTTCTACTACACCACTTCCGAAGGGTTTACGTGTATATTTGACTTCTTTACATATTCTATCTTATATGATATAATTCCCTAAAATTTCCCGAAATTATCAGTAAACCTGAGCCACTAATATGACTTTTTCTATGTCCATTGAGACTTAAGACATCAACTACCTGTAAGGTGGAACCCTCCGCATTTCACTGCTCTTCTAGCTGTTGGATTCCTTCTTCTCTCTCCCAATTTCACCCAGGAGAATTGCTACTCACCTTTCAACAATTCAGAGCACTCAGATGCCTGATAGACTTGAATAATTAATTTGGTATAATTCCACAGTATGTATATGTGTGTAAGATGGGAAAAATAGAATGAACGGTTAGGGAGAGAACCAGGGGAAGAAAGAGGAGAGAGTTTTAACATGATACTCAGTAATTTCTGTTAATGCCCTTAGTCAAGATAGAATCTGTTGCAATCTCTCCAACATCATGAATTGTAGGAATGTCAGTGACATTTGTTTTTTTTTTCAATTGTTCAATGTAGAGCTTTTGAACCGAATGTGTATGCACACAAGTACACATACTCTCCTAACAAAAAACACTAATTCTAAAAAATGTTGCAATCTAAATTCTGAAGGAGACAAAAGTCTTCTGACTCTCATTTATCCTTCACAGAGAAGCTGCTATTTTTATGCAGATCATATACACCTTAGCTCTTCTCTTTGTTCTCTTTTTTTCTAATTATTCTATTTATATTTGAGCTACAGAGGGGTGAGGTCTTTTCTTACATTTATAAGGATATGCAAATTCATATTTCATTACTTTTCTCCAAAAATGTTGTAATGTGCACTCGTTTGTAAAAATGTTATCCTATGTTCTTTCTGAATAAAACTCTTTTGATTATTCTAGAAGAGACAGCCATGGTTTAGTTGCTTATCCAGTATTCCTTTGTTTCACACCTTCTGTCTTTCTGAATGAGCCCTCATTTCCTTTGGAGTGAACATGCAAAAATCATAGGTGATACCTCTTGGTTGATTTCTTATTCCCCCACCTTTGCTTTTAGTTAGAGTCAACTCTGGCCAGTGAGATCTAACCAATCTACTCTAATGATTCTGGGACCACTTGATTTCCTGATAAATACAGGGTTAATGCCCTTCTGCCTGCTTTTGTGTATACAATTAAAAAAAATAAAGATTTCCAGAAAACCTGCTGATTACCCTACAGGGAGAGACAATATGACTTTGAGAGATTCTTAGTAGTGTCCTAGAAGGTGGGAGTTACAGTAGAATATTTTTTAGGGATGTAGGGCCTGAAAAGGCAGAGTATATGACATAATAATGTTGGATTGATGAACACCATGAGATAAGAGTCTTGAAGTAAGTATTGATAAGCAAAAGTCAGTCTCCATAAGTTAGCTTGTCAAGGAACAAGCACTTCCTGAAACAAATATTAATAGTTAACTTGTTTTTAATCTAGTCCCAATAGTATTTATCACAAAAATGGGAATATATGCTTCATCTTAGAGTTGACTAGCACAAAGAGAAAGCATATTTATTTTCAAACTTGTTTGTCATAAAGATTAGAATGCATGGTGACTATGTTTTCACCATCTTAGTGGTATAATGTCTACAGATGCAACAGAATGAATTAATACATTAAGGAAGGTTCACTAGAGTCTCAGAGACAAGTGCCCCAAAATGTTCTGCCATTGAATCAATGACAGCATCTTTCTATCTCTGAAATTTTTGTTATATGAGAAAGAGAAACCCCAATTTATTTAAGCTACTAATTAGTGTTTTCTATTACCTCTTATTGAATATGTTCTTAACTAATATTACATATAAGAACAGGCATATGACTTTTAAAAAATTTGAGAATACTATTCATTGTTATTTTAACTGACCTTTTAAAAACAGCTGACTTTTTCAATCACATTTTGAATATATCCTTGACAAAATATTTAGAAAGACTTAAAATGTCAAATATATGATATTTCTCATTCATTATTAAAACCCTTTACAGGATAATCACACCAATGTGAATTTAATGCTTCTGTGTAGGAAAAAGAAAATGAACACCTTGAATCAGTAAGTTTCATGAACGCTAAAATAAATTCAGAAAAAGATGGGAGTTTTATTTAAGGTTAAGGTTCATTATTTACATGCTACTTTAATTCTTCTTTCACATTCTCACATTCAGTCAATCAAGTTCAATATTTATTTCATGTTAACTAAGCATTACGTTGTTTGGCTAAAGATTTCAAGAACTAAAGGGAATATTATGGTATTATGTTCAAGAGAGAGGCTCTCTAAGCAAGAAACCATATATTGTTCCTAGTTGTGTTCCTACACTAGCAGAAAGATTAATACCTTGTAGAATTCTAACAAATACATCTTTGTTGGTTGAATGAATAAACATAAATATCTGAGGAAAAGGAAGACCAAGTCTTATATTTCATTTCCTATGGGTCCCTGTCTCCAGTCTGAAGGAATTGCCATAATGGGTCATTGTATCCCTTCCTTCCTGCAGAGCTAATCCATTACGATGGTACAGACTTTGATAAGCAGGTGTTTCTTCTTAGAAGTCAATGTTTGTCCTTCTGCCTTAGAAGGCCCTGCCCTCTGGGAAGCACATTTTCTCACAGGCTCTAGTCCAGGGCTGGCTTAATGGCCATATGACCAGTGCAGCCTGCATAGACAGTGCCTCATGCTCAGAAGAGGACCTTGTTCTTGGGGTTGAATGTTTTGTGGTTATTTTCTTGAAATTCTTAATAATTTTATCTTTGAATTTGGGTTTCAGAAATGAAGCCTAATTGGATATGGAGCATAGGGCAAGGGGTTTGCAGCTTCTGTTCACACGTGTTCCTGTACTCACTGCATTGTCTCCATACTTCCATGGGACAAATTCCTGGCTACCTACTCCCCTGTCTCTGCACAGGGATGTATATCAGTCAAAAATTCTTAAAGAGGAGGAAAGTCTAGACATCCAAGAAAAAATTCTGCGTGTGGACAGCAGTCTTACCCCTTGTTCAGGATTCACAGCCTGTCCTTCCTGATACCTGCCCTACAGAATTCAGACTTGCCCTGCAAACTCCAACAATTGTGTAATATATATCTTTTAATATATAAATCCTATTGGTTCTGTTTCTCTATTTAAGCCCCGACACAGCAAATTAAACTCTGTAATATAATCAGTATGACCAGAATCAGGTCAGTGAAAAGGAAAATTCAGTTAATGAATTCATTGCAGAACAATACTAATCATGAGCATTTATTATCTGTTTTAAAATTTTGAAGTGCCTGTAACTTTGAAAAAAATCTCATATCTTAGCTTTATTGTCTCTATCAAGGGAATCTGTGCTTTAATTTTTTAAAATTAAATTACATGCACCAGGTTGAGAAAATTGTGCAAATTCTCACTTACCAGAGACCTCCTGCTTTACCAGTCACAATATTTTGTAGTGTCTCTACTTCCAGAAAAAGTGTGCTTTGAAGATACTATTTATTAAAATAAATTACTGCATGTAATTTATAATTTTTTACATCAGAAGTCTTATATATTAGAAGCCAAACTAAAATTTCATCTATCTAAATTGCCTAAGATTAAGAAAAAGAGTAGGTTAGCCAAAATGATTACCAGATGTTAGAGAAAAATCGAAGTCCAAGGAAATGATCTCTGGTAATATGTGAAGATTAACCAAATGCACAGAGGAGAAAAGAGGGGTGATTTGATATATCATGGGAGAAAGAAATCTTACCTTAGGCAGATGCTGAAATTTGGAACTGAGAGTGTCAGAAGACAATCTGACTTCTCATACTCTACCCATTTCCACCTATTTTCTCTTTTCAAAGTCAAAAAGGGTTAAGAGGAAGAAATGTCAAAGTTTGTTTTCAGTTCTCTTAGCAAACACCTGATGATAAAAATACCTTTTAACAAGAAGTTAATACACATTGATTATGACTATAAAATTCTAACTTAGTCCTGAAAATGTCACAAATTCTGGTGCTTTAAAGGAAACTTGCAGGTCAACTGAATGAACCAGGTAAGATAGAGAAATAAAGACAAGTGGCACTTGCTATATTTGCATGGATATGTATTTAAATCCACTTATTCTGCTTAGGATTCACTCTACTTATTAAATCTGAAGAATCATTTTGTTAAAAAATTCTGGGTAATTATAGTTTAGTATCATTTATAATATGGTCTATCCCAATCTTATTCTCTACTTTTGGGATGCTTGTTTGATATATATGAAACTATTTTATTCTATAGTTTAATTTTTTTAACCTAACTTTTATTTTATTTATTTGTTTTTTAATTTTTTTATTGCAAACAGAGCTAATGTACAATATTATATTTGTTTCAGATGTATACAATAGTTATTCAACATTTATATAACTAAAGAACTGATCAGTATGATAAGCCAAGCAACTAATACTGTACCACACTATCACAATATTATTGACTATATTCCCCATGCTGTACATTACCTCCCATGGCTTATTTGTTTTATACCTGGAAATTTGGACCTCTTATTCCCCTTCACCTTTTTCCCCCTTTTTAAATATTTTAATTGCAATTGACATTCAATATTGTTTTATATTAATTTCAGATGTACAGCATAATAGTTAGACATTTATATAATTTAAGAAGTTACTCTAACTAGCCTAGTACCCACTTAGCACTATACACAGTTATTACGATATCATTTATTATATTCCCAATGCTTTGTTTACATCATCATGACTATTTTGTAACTACAAATTTGTACTTCTTAATATCTTCACCTTTTTCACCCTGCTCCCCAACTCCTTTCCATCTATCACTCCAACAAATCTAATACCCATCTGACACCATACATAGTTATTACAATATTATTGACAATATTCCTTATACTATACCCTACATCCCCATGACTACTTTGTAACAACCAATTTGTACTTCTTAATCCCGTCCCCTTTTTTCACTTGCACCCCAAACCCCTCTCCTATCTGGCAACCATCAAAATGTCCTATGTATCAATGAATTTGTTTCTGTTTTGTTTGCTAAATTTGTACTTAGTTACCACATATAAGTGAAATCACATTGCATGTTTCTTTCTCTGTCTGACATACTCCACTCAGCACAACACTCTCCAGGTTTACCCATGCCACTGCAGATGGCAATACCATTCCCTTCCATGGCTGAGCAGTATTCCATTGTATGTATGTACCACCTCTTCTTTATTCATTTATCCACTGATGGACACCCAGGTTGCCTCCACATCTTGGACACTGTAAATAATGCTGCAATGAACATATGGATGCACATGTCTCCTCAGAATAGCATTTTTGGTTTCTTTGGATAATACCCTGAAGTAGGATTACTGAGTCCTCCATTGTCTCTTGTTATAGTCTTTGTTTTAAAGGCCATTATGTCTGGTATAAGTATTGGTACCCCAGATTTTTTTCTTTTCTTTTTTTTTCATTTACTTTGCTTGTTTCATTTCCATTTTCATGAAATATCTTTTTCCATCTCTTTGCTTTCTCTCTTCTCCTTCTGGTTCCCTTCTGATGAGAATGTTGTTGTGCTTGATTTGTCCCAGAGGTCTTTTAAATTATCCTCATTTTTTTGGAATATTTCTTTTTTTCTTTTTTTTCTATTCTGATGGGGTGTTTTCCACTACCTTCTCTTCCAAATCACTAATTCGAGCCTACGCTTCATCTAGTTTGCTGGTGATTCCTTCTAGTGCATTCTTCATTTCAATTACTCTGTTCTTTACTTCTGACTGGTTCTATCTTTATGGCTGCTCTGTCCTGTTTGTTTGTTTGTTTGTTTGTTTGTTGTTAGCTGAGCCATCCTGCCACCTGTTGGCAGCTCAGTGGCAGCTCAGCTTGGGCTGAGCATCGATTCTGTGTCCTTTTTTATGCTTGCTGTCTCTTTGTTGAAGTTTCACTAAGTTCCTTGAGATCCTTATAACCATTGTTTTGAACTGTTTCTCTGGTAGTTTGCTTACCTCCATTTTATTTAGTTTTGTTTTTTCTGGATATTTCTCCTGTTCTTAAATGTGGGACACATTTCTTTGTTTTCTCATTTGGCTGCCTCTCTGTTTGGTTCTATGTATTAGGTAGATCTGCTGTGTCTCCCAGTCTTGTCTGGGTAGCCTTATGTAGTAGTTGTCCTGTGGGGCCCCCTGGCAAGTGTCCCTGGTCACCTGTTCCAGGTGCTTCAGGAGTGCTCCTTGTGTGGTTTGTGTGTGCCCTCCTGTCTTAATTGAGACTTGACTATTACTGGAATGTCAGTGGTTGAAATTGACCCTTAGGATCACTGGCTGTGGGATTTGGCCACATCCCCAGCTTATGGGCTGCTGTGCAGGGGGTTTATCCCAGTGAGTGGGATACACCCCAATGGGCTTTGGTGCCTGTTGAGACCACCCTTTGTGTTTGCCACTTGTAGGAATAATTGGGCAGTCCTCTGCTGTGGCTTGAATCCAACCTCCAAGTATATTGGTTCTGGGGCCTCTTGGGAGGGGCTCCATTGCAGGTCCAGATCACCCATTGCCTGTTACTGTTTGGGGACTACCTAGTAGAAGCTACAAAGCAATTCATGGTTGTTCAATCCATGGTTGTTCAGTCCATTTTTGTTCATTGCCTGCGCTAAATCTGGAGGCATTGGGAGAGGCCACACTGTGAACTGAGGACATCTGCCACCAGTACTGGGCCTGGGGTAGCTCCACAAAAATCCAGGGCACTCTGAGGCCTGCTGCCACCTGCCAGCTCCCTTACAGTTCAGCCACTGATAAAGCCTCATGCAGTATGTAAGTTGGGTGAGGCAGGATCTTAGGGAGTCACCAGAGTAAGAAGAGTTGTGGTCACCAAGTTAATCAAAATTCTGGTTTGGTTCTAGTACTGAGCCTAGAGCTACTCAGGAAAAGTCTCAGACCACACTGAGGCCAGTCTCCACCTGCATGGGGCCCATGGACTCCAATAGTTTTCCAAGAAGTAGTACAATGCAGGAGGGACTGGCTACTTATGGAAAAGCTGCCTCTGGCTGTGAGAGAGTTGAATGGGGCAGGGTCCCAGCTGAGTGAGCAGGGCAGAGCAGCTGAGCTCACCAGGCCAATCAGATTCAGAATTGAACTGTGAGGGTGGGCTCCACACAGGAAAAATGGTGCCCACTGCATTGTCTGCTGCATTGGAAGAGGACCGCTCATGGGAAAATGTTGTCTGTCCTCCAGTTCTTCCTGCAAAGGCACACACCTCAGGGGGCCCCCTGTCCCATATGTCTCTGGGTCATCATCCCTCTGCTGGAGCCCAAGATGAGTGCCTGTGAGCAAGTGAGTCTGTGTGCAGGCTGTTTAAGAGGACATCTGTGTTTTCCGAAGCCTTTTTTTCCCACGGAGTTGGTCAGAATCCCCACTGTTTTTCACAGTCAGCTGTTGTGGGGACATCTCTTCCCAGCACCAGTATTCTGGGCTAGGGAGCCTGGTATAGGGGGATGGGGTTCCTCGCTCCTCTGGGGGAACCTCTACGGCTAAGATATTCCTCATTGTTCTTAACTGCCACAGGGAGGTTTGGGGCTCATTGTGCATCTCTGTCCCTCTTACCAGTCTCGATATGACTTCTTTATATTTTTAGTCATAAAACTTCTGTTCAGCTGGACTTTAGGTGGTTCTCCGGATTGATTGTTCCATAATTTAGTTGTAATTTTAATGTGTTCATAGAAGGATGCAGACACAGTGTTTATATACTCCACTGTCTTGGATCTCTCTTGACCATGTCTAACCTAGCTTTTACAGTTTGTGTCTTTCTTTGTGAGTGATGCTTTCTGGTTCATTTCTTAGTACTTCCTTTTAATTTCCCAATTCTCCCTTAAGCTTTGTCTCATCTGCAGTATAATTATCCATTCAGTTTTTAGATTTTAATAATTTCTTTTATAAAATAACTAATTTGGTTCTTTTTTTATACCTTTCTATTGCTTTATGACAACAAAGTCTTTCTTACTTTTGTATCCTATTTTTCCTCTTGAATTTCATCTTCTACCACCGCCATTATTATTTCTCTCACTGTGTCTTACTCAACTATACGGACATCTTAACTATTTTCACAGTTACCTCTTCAGGGTCTTTGCATTTTTGATTCCCTTTCCCTGGATCATTAATCTTTTAGATATTCATCTGACTTTCTCCCTTTCTTCTTTTGGGCTCAATTATCCTTTTCTCAATGAAGCTTCTGCTGATATCCAAAGTAAAATTAAAATTGCACCCTTACTTGGTGCTCCCAATCCAACTGCCCTGCTTTATTTTTGTTTTCTTAAGACTTTATTGGGGAATTGGGGGAGGGGAACAGCATTGGGGATTTGGGGAAGGGGAACAGGCAAGTTGCTGTCCTTTGGTTTTTCAGTGTAGTTGTGGAGGACATCACTTCACTAGCCCATGTTGGTATTGTCTTTGCACTCTTCCCGGGTGAGGCAGTCACTCACCAGCCATTGGATGGCTGCTCATAGCGGCTCATGCCAGCTCACAGAAGCTCATGCCTGCTGCTGGCCAGCCTCACTGCAGCCTACACTGTCACCAGCAACTCAAGGCAGCCCAGCTCCAGGTCGAGCTCTTGTTCACCATCTTAGCTGTAGAGGGTGCAGTGTCACTGGCCCTAATGTGGGATCCGAACCAGGGACCTGCTGCTCAGAGCTGGTGTCCCAAGCCAACTCCTAACCAAAGAGCCACTCATCTGGCCCCTGCTTTGTTTTTATTTATAGCACCTTTCACCATGAAACACATTTAACTTATATTTGTCTCTCACAATTAGAACATAAATTCCATTACGGCAGTGATGGGGTGGTGGTAGTAATGGTGATGGTGGTAAATTTTTGTGTTCTGAGTAACTAGAAAAGTGCCTGACATAATTAGTCTTCAATAAATGTTAGTTACGTGAAATAAATATGTGCTGTTGAATGAATATCCTCCATTTTTCTTTTTCTTTAATCTTTCAAAACATAGTTAATGATCTAATGTCTGATAATTTACTATATGAAATGCTTGAAGGTCTGTCTAATGCTGTTTGTGTTTTAAGCTAAATTACATTTAGTGAATTACAACTATGTATTGTGAGGTTTTTGGTGGTCTTGTTGTTGTTTTGATTTTTTAAATTATTATTAAATTTAAAAAACTTTATATTCAATGGGCTGAGGTGTTTTTTCTCTAGGACTCTTTCAAGGCTGGAGTTGAGGATCTCTTCACAGGGGTTTTGCTGTTGATCCAAAAGTGTAATCAGCCTGTGATCATTTGTTATGTTAATTTCTTCGCTTGCTAGGTAATTACTGGAATTAAAATTACAAGCTCATACTAGAGAACTTATAAGTCTACCGTTTGAAATTCTCAGGTCCGTTCTAACCCCTCCTAACACCAAAAGTAGACTCTTAAGCAGACACAGATATCCATTTCAGTCTCTATAATCTCCTTTATCAGTAGAAAGACTGTTTCTGTTCCACTTTTTCATAGTCAAAAGTCTACTCTTGGTAGGGGTCATTTTTCATGTTTTGCCTCTTTCATCTGTGTGTGGATAAAATTTTATACATATTTTATTCAACTAAAATTTGTGGAGAAATATTGATTATGTAATCAACTACATGGTCTGAAAATTCCATCTATACTAGATTCCTAGGACTGTCGTAATAAAATACCACAAACTGGGTGCCTGGCTTCAAACATCAGAACTATATTTTCTCATGGCTCTGGAAGGTAAAAGTCCAAAATCAATGTATTAGCAAGGTCATGGTCCCTCCAAAGCCTGAAGGGGAGAAACCTTCCTTGCCTCTTCCAGCTTCTGGTGGCCCTGTGAGTTCTCTGGTTAGCAGCTCTTTACTTCCAATCTGTCTCCATCTTTATGTAGCCTTCTCCTCCCTGCATTTCTCCATCTTTTCACATTGTATTCTTTTCATGAGGACATCAGTCATATTGGGCTAGGGGTCCTCCCTATTCCAATATGACATCATCTTAACTAATTACATCTGCAATGACCCTATTTCTAAATAAGGTCACATTCTGAAATACTCAGGTGAGGATTTCAACAAATCCTTTTTGGGGGTCACATTTCTACCCATTACATCATCTAAAAAAAGCAACTGCTACTTAGCTCCCACCTATCATTTTCATGTTAATACATGAGTCCAGTGTTGCTAGGCTTTCTGTTTTTCAAGAGAACCTGAAGATTCAGGTTTACATTAAATATTCTGAATTCAAATGTTGATTACCTAAATTTTTATAAAAACATTGCATTAAACCAATATTTTCTTGGCCAATCAAAACACAACTGCTGGCAATGTTTGATTTATAAACTATTGATTTTTCAACCTCTGTAATAATGTGACTCACAATTGATCACTTATATGGTGATAACTATGAGTCAAAATAGAACATTTTAGTATATGAAAGGACCCTGAAGTTACCCAAAAAATTCAGAATCAACAACTTATGTGTCACAAAGTCCAAAACAAAAATGCATGTCCCTTTACTTATAATTTAGCTCCTCAAGCCATGACTTGGAATTCATTAATTATTATGTTACATACATACCTGAAAAATTAGCCAGGTTTTCCTGCTCAGAGTAGATTTAAATTAGATTCAGTTTCTGAAAATTTGAAGGTTGTTGCTAGAGGAAAGTGCAAGGAAAGTGCAATGAGAAGTGACAGCCCTGATAAGGAGAGACGGGGGAAAGAAGAAGAAGAAGAAGAAGAGGAAGAAGAAGAAGAAGAAGAAGAAGAAGAAGAAGAAGAAGAAGAAGAAGAAGAAGAAGAAGAAGAAGAAGAAGAAAAGAAAAGATTTTCAAAAGCAGATATAAGCACTCCAAAAATCTTAGCAGGCCTGGCATCATTTGGTGCAGTTTGGAAACCTGGAAGGTATCACTACTCTCACTTGCAGCAATAACTTATGTTCTGAACGTCTACCTTAAACACTAAAAGAAGTTTGTCATAATTTATTGAAGTAAGCAGGACAAAAAGATGGTATATATTTGAAAAGATTTCCAACATTCAGGGTCGGTATTCAGTTAGTGTGTACCAGTACAGCTGAACTGGTTGCTAAAAACATACAAGGACCTCTACATGTGTTGTCATGTAGCTGCTTCCCTTAGACTGCCCCACAATTCAGCAACTCTAAGAATAATGGTTCACAGAACTAGTGGCTGAAGTACTTACTCTTCCAAGACTTTGGAAACTATTTGTTCTCATTACCATACTCATGCTAAATATGTTGTACATTACTCCTGCTTGTGCAAATATTTACCAAAGAAATTTCCTCACCTTAATCTAAAATACATATGAGGTTTGGGAAGAACAAGAGTGTCAGAGATTTAAGTCAATCTATGAACAAATAGCATATTATCTGAGCAGAGGACATGATCACAGAGGAAATGACTGGCTACCTCACTTGACTACACTACGTATTCATAATAAGTGATTAGCTACCCTTGATCTGATTTGAACTCATGAAATCAAACTTCAGATTATAAATTGACTACCTTAGTATTTCACCATATTTCACCTATAAGGAGAATGAACAAGCCAAAAGACAGAACTCCATAGTTTCTTAGGACATTATATTCAGTTGTATCTTAATAAAGCAACTCTGATATTGTACAGCTTTTCCTATGAGCTTAGTTAATTTGAGCAAGTCCTGAATGTTTCTTGGTGAGCAAGTCCCAAGTGTTTCTTAGTAACATAAGAATTACAAGGATTTGATAAATCAGCTTTCCAAAGTTGGGGTAAATTCAGCAAGTTATAAAATCCCATGGGGACCTTGAAAGTTAGTCACCATGTCATCTTAGGAAACACCCCCCCCAGTGATATTATTCACAAGTTTAATTCTTTATTCCTATTGGAAACTTCTACACAATGACTTTGTATAATTGCAAAGAACTTCTTAAAATCGTCTATCTATTAAGGAGTTTGTAAACTAAATTCAGTGATTAAAATTTTGTCGTCAAGTAATCATGAACAAATATTGACTTATTTGCATTGTATCAATAGAATTTTTCAATGTCAAATTTCCTATAAATTCAAACACAAATTCCAAAATATACAAAAATTATCTTCATATGCTATTGATGGTCTGGACAAGAGAAAGATGAATAAAATACACACACATAAATATTATAATAATATTTATTTAATAATAATATTTATATGATAATAAATATTATATAATAAGTACATACATTTTATATTAACATAGCAAATATATAATAAATATACTTACATATTTGTAAGTATATATAAATATAGAATGAATGTATAATGAATATATTCATTATACATTTATTTGATCTAGAAATCATAAAAGAATGTTATTTATGGTTTTTTGGCTAATAGACAATATGTAAAGTTTCAATGTGTAGGAGGGAAGAGCATTAGATTGAAATCAGAATACTTGAGTTGTATTTTTCACTTTTCCATTAATTCAATTGAACATTGGATAAGACACTATATCCCTGTGGAGCTCTGTCCTTTCATCTGTAAAACAAAATCCTCTATTTGTTGATTATGGTCCATTTCATTTCTAATACTTTATAATTCTGTGAAGCCACCTGGTTCATTATATATATATTTTTTTTTCTTTTTTTTCATTTAGCAGATGAAAAACTAAAACTGAGAGATGAAATAACTTACTAAGGGTCACACAGGTAGTTAGTGTCTGAACTGGAAATAAAATTGGGATTCTGGATTCCTAGTCCATTATACTGTTCTGCTGCAGCTGACTCTATGGATGTTAGTATCCTTGGAAAAATACTTTTCAACTGCCAGGAAAAAGTCATTTGATTCAGGAAACAACTTTTTTACTTGAGCATGTCCCTCACCTTAAGGACTATATTTCTAGAGTTAAGTCAAAGAACTAGTTCTGCATTACTGCACATTATATAAGAGCATTATACAAGTCAATTAGAACTGACAATAAAACAACTTCCAGGTAAGATCATCTGAATTGTCTTATTTCTCTTTTCAAATCACTGGAGCAAAATCATATTCCAATTCAACTGTTCTGAGAGTCTATAGCCTATCACACTTTTCCTACAGCATGTTGGCCCCTCCTCGGTTTTAGCAGAGGAACACATCTGTTTGCTTCTGTAACTCCTTAGAGGTCACTGAAATTTCAAGTGCCATAATTTTCCAGGAAACACAATTTAAAAAAAAAAAATGTGCACTTTAAAAATGACTTAAGCATAGAACCAGGACTTCAACTTTTAATTAGAAAGGCACCACTTATTTAAAAGAGTTAATAAGAATAATAACAAAATAGTTCATCTGAAATATCTCATTCCCAACAGAAAAAAAAATGTAAGAAAAAATTAAACTCCCCAGTTTATCTTTCTGAGGTATGATTTTCTAATTCCACAGGTAACTGACCTCTGAATAATTGTTCCAATAAAGATTTCCATTAGATTGTTTTGTCTTTAGTTTTGATTCACTTACTATATCTTTGTACCCATCTCTGTGAAGCTTTCTCAGGTCTCCACCACAAGGAAAACAAAGAATGGGATTCAACATTGGTGAGTCTTTTTGTCTAAACCTGAAGAGAAACATTTTAAACTTGTTCCTTCTTTAATACAATAGTGACAGAAATGTGACTAAATGATATGGGTATGTTTTACCATCTAAAAATTGAAAAAAATATATATGGGATATATATCTGCCACCTATCTGCCTCACCTGGGCATGCATATATATATATATATATATATATATATATATATATATATATATATATATATACATGATTTCAAAAATAGTCCTCATCAGGGCCAGCCGAGTGGCACGTTGGTTAAAGCTGGGTTACCATGAGTCTCCCGCAACAGTGTAGCTTCAGCCCCTGCTGCAGTGGGCTGCCATAAGCTACCATGAGTGACCTGAAGCCAGTGTGTATGGCCAGCAGCCGGCATGAGCTGCCAAGAGCCACGGTGAACTGCCATCCAGTGGCTGGCGACCTATCTGCCTCACCTGGGAAGAGCACAATGATAATACCAACATGGGCCAGTAAAGCGATGTCCCCCAGAACTAGACTGAAGAACAAAAGCACAACAACTTGTCTGTTCCTCTTCCCCGATACCCCACTAAAATATTAAAAAAAAAACAAACAGATTTGAATTTAGTTTATCTAGCTGTATATTGTATATTAAACACTCTATAATAACATTCTCAATGGACTGCCTGATTAATAATCACAAAATATCACCTTAAAAGATGATCATTCTAATAGTGGTAGAAACTAACATTATTTGATGGTTCATATAGACCAAACACACTAAAATGCTATGACTTTGATATGACTATTTTCCCATTTTATGATGAGAAAACTGGCATCATAGATAGTATTGATCTTAAACAAAAAGCCAAATATTTTTCCAGCAACTCAGTTGATTTGAGAGCTCCCTCTTCTGGCCTCTCTGCTTTGCTTTAAATGAAGTTTCTGTTTATTAATTTTTTTTTTTGCAGTGGCAACTGGCAGAGTTGAGACTTGAAGGCAAGTGGCCCTACATTAGAACCATTGTCCTGAATATCTAGACTGTAATTCTATCAAGCTGTAGGAAACAATTTCAAACTAAACGAGAATATTTCTAACTAACACTTTAGTGAAAATGATAAAGTATTCCTTTGGGGATTTCAGAGCAAACTTCAAGGTCATGGTTTCTAACATTACACTGAACTATTATCATGGGAATGCCACACATGGAGTCAGTCAACATTGCCATCACATGTCACTTTCCAATTAGTTTCCTTTAAAACAAATTTCTGTGGCAATTTATGTATTTATTATTATTTCTCTCAAATTATAGAATATATGAAACATCTTATTGTTTAAGTTATATAGTTTGTTAATTTCATTTAATCAATTTGCATTTACTTTCCATAACAGCGCCTTGGAAAATTCAAAGTGTTTCAGTGATTTGGGGGATTGGAAGAGGGAGTGAGTACTGGAAGAAAAATGTAGTATATTTAAGGTTACTTCACATTTTGTGAGTACCTACTGTTTCATCATAGTTTCTTGTTTCCTTGGATATGCTTTCTGTGATTTTTTTTTTTCTTCCTCTTTGTGAAATGTGTAACTGGGGCTAGGAGAAACCATAGCAACGGTGCCTTACTCAAACAAAGGAAGTTGAGTATACTAACCCCTTGGTCTCTTAAGATAAAACCAATCCTGTGGTGGGGTGTAAGCCTGGCCTTTCCCTCTACCATATATCATTATCTCCATGCTGGCAGTTTTTGTTGAATATCTACCTCAGAAGCATTCACAAAATTGAGAAAGTTTTAGAAGTTGTTTACAGAGGTCCATCAAATCTCAAATCTCAGAGATGAATTAGAATTTAGATGATTTATGTACTGGAGAAGGTGCTCAGCCATCAGAGATTATTATTATTTGTAAAATCTCACCTATAGTAAATACAAGATTGAATTGTAAAAACAATTTTACAAGAAAAATGTTATCAATTTCAGAAAAGGGCAAAAATATCACCATTTTTTCATAGGCTGTCACAATGTCCTCCTTGAAGAAAATTACTTTTTTTATTAAAAGACAGTTACTGTATGTTGGAATCAGAAAAAAAAACACCAGACAAATAGATGGTGAAAGAAATTAGAGGCAAACCATACCCACCTCTTTATTCATCCTCTCCTGATTCTTAATCATGATCAGTGCAGAAAGGATGGTGCTAAGCAACATTTCAAAGGAGATGAAGTTTGTCTTCATCTCCTCTCTTACTTTCCCTTTCTTTGTCTTTTTTGTTCTTATACGCCACTACACTGTTGCCAAATAGCAAGAGTTATAGATTTGGAGTAAGGAGGGTGACTGTAAAATATATTAGCTGTGTTAGCTTGTATGATGATCCAGTGAAATTATACTTGAATATATGCCTGTCATGTTAAAGACGTGTGACAACTAATGTACTCAACACTTCAGCCTCTTTCTTCCTCCTGTCCTTGCTTATGACATTCACTGCCTATACTATAGTACTTACCTGATCCTGCAAGCCTTGAAAGCACTCTCAATTTTTAAATTTTGTCACTATCCTGATAACATCCCTATGAAACACTAAGAACCGTCTTAAACTCTGACCCAGCAAGTCATCGCTCTGTGCAAAATCTGATCATGTTACCTGCCTGTTTCATGTTACCTACTGATGAATTGTTATAGATGTCCCAGGTTTCTGGTCTATTTTTCTATTATGTCTACTTTCCCCAAAGCATTTGTTTTGGATGGTAACTTCCACCACCTATAGGTGATATTTCCCAGTAACTTCCAAATCATCTTCACTTCAGTGTCATTTGCAAAGTTGTTTTTGTTGTTGTTGTTGCTTTTTTTTTTTTTTTAACTAATTTACAGACCTTCCCTAGTTCTACCAGATGAACTGCAGTATGAGGCTGCTCTACAGTCTGTATTTCTGACAGGATCTCCAGCTAATGTTGTGAAAGATCCATAACGTCCACATTTTAGGAAATGAAACTGCTTTGAAGTCTAACAGCCTGGTTTGCCACTAACCTGTGTGACCTTGGGCATAAAAATTAATCTATCTGAGCTTGAATTGTCCCTGTTATTTTATATCACAAAAAAAGGGAATAATAATAACACTTACCAGAAGATATTAAGAGAAGTAAGGAAAACAAACAAACAAAATAAATAAGTAGGATGATTCATAAAGTGCTTTATATATAGTAGAAAATAAAATGAATAATCAACGTTGAGAACTTGTATGCTTTTATGCTGTTGAAACCCCTTTGTATGTATGATGGTTTAACATTCAGGAAATTCCTGTGAAGTTAAGGAGAAAGGTCTTTGGTCTCCAATGATGGTGGATCTCTCTTTCCTTGCCTTCTTTCAGGAAATTGGCAGGTAGTTGGGTCAGTTGGGCTGAACCACGTAGTGCAAGGAGAACAAGGTCTCAAACTGATACAACAGCATTAATGTTCCCACTCCCTAGGTGAGGTCTGAGGTGTTTCAAGAACCTAAAGCCAAGAAGTCCCTTTGTTGCATAAAATACTTGGTGTACTTAACCCACTTTTAGTCTAACCAACCTACAAATATGTAACTAATGTAGGGTGGAATTCCTTCCACTAGAGGGCTCTTCAGAGCCCGCCCAGCTCTAAGACCCTGGGGAGTCTATGAGGAAGGACACGGAGGGGTGCAGGGATTCCTGTCTTACTCCTTTGCTCCTAAGATGTTCTCACGAAATCTCATCATGCTATAGGATTGTCCACTGTGCATGTGCACCACAGAAACAGGTGCTGGAATTATGATCACTTTCCAAAAGAGAAATTGAGGCACAGAGAGGTCAAATGACTTCCCTTGTATCAGGCAGCTAGTAAATGGTGCAGCAAGCAGATGATTCTAGACTGCGTGGCTCCCGTTAGCAGGATGACGATGGTTCTTATTGCCATTATTCAAGCATTATGGGAGGCTTGAGGTGGAAGTTTTTGAACATAAAGGGCCTTAAAGGTCCCTTCTACGCATGCTACAATTTTCAAAAAGACCCTTTCATATGAATTTTCATATAAATTAGTACATTTTGGGGAGTGTTAATATTCTCAATTTAATACTAATTATTCTACATTTTAATGTCATTCAAGGATCATAAAGTGTCCTTTCTTCCTTCCTTCCCTCCTTCCTTTCCTTCCTTCCTTCCTTCCTTCCTTCCTTCCTTCCTTCCTTCCTTCCTTCCTTCCTTCCTTCCTTCCTTCCTTCCTTCCTTCCTTCTCTCCCTCAATATTGATTGCTTCAGTGAGAGGAAATATACTTTTCTCATCCATAAAATAAAAAAAGTGATTTTAAACCAGTGTTTTCCAAAAGAACAGAATACCTATTAATTGACAGAGTATAGGTAGGGCTGGGAAGGGAAGGAAATGAGGTAAGCCACAGTTACCAGCATTGTTTGTATTTCTAGATCTAACTCCCTGACATTACCACCCAGACAGACTCACTCACTCTGACTCCCAACAGCAGGTACCAGTGCAGGCTAAGGGATCAGCTTGATCTTTTTCTAGAACAGCAGGGTTAGGGGTTCAAGTAAATGGGTTTTTAGTCATTGTCTGGGGAAAGCTGGATGCATAGCCAAAGCAGGTAGAAAGAGAACATTTATATGGAAATACCTTTGGCCTCTTCTTCTGACTCAATTACCTGAGAAAGCCAACTCAGTGTTGAAAGAATGTTCTAGAGTAAACTGTAGTCTTGGCACAGTCATTGCTAACTATTTGTACTTGGGCAAGTCACTTTAACTACGCTGAATCTTTTCTTTTTTTCCTCAATAAGTGGAAAACGTGACTTTTATATTTTATAATATGAACCTCATAAAGTTAGTGAGATTTGAAAAATATTTTATATAGGCCACTCAGTGTGTGCTGTCTGTTTTTGTTTTTGTTTAACTGTGATTGACAGAGCATATAGGGTAACTTGAGAATGGTCCTTGAACTTTACTCATTTAATAAATTATTCTAAAAAATATTCTTTTCAGAAGAATATGACTATAAATCCACCAGCTCACTCAATGAAACATGTTTGAACATTATGAAAAAATGTGAATAATATAATAACTTGCATAATTTTACCCTGAAACAGCATGGGAGTATAGGAGAGAAGAAACTTAGTTTGTCCTTGCCACTGCAGACAATAAAAAATTCCGAAAAACAACTTGTGGAGATGGTTTTAGAGGTCTTGAAACTCTGTTCTTTGAATAAAATAATTTGCATCATAGTATTAGGAATAAATACTAATATCCAACCATTTCAAGGAAAGCACTTTGATGTCTTCTGTCCCTTCTGACTGCATACACATATGCAATGGGATTCACAATAAGATCAAATATCACAACTAAAAAAATGGAATTAATGATGTCGAATTTCTTTACTGCCTTAAGCAAAGAGACATTTGAGGTGATTTCCCTTTTAGTAACAATGAATCATAAGTATTTTTTTATTCTCATTGAATAATTTACTTTTGCATATGCATTTTTAAAACTATTTGATATGGTATCACATACTCATTACTTTTGAAAGTTAAGTAATATTTTAAGTTCATTTTTATAGTTACCTTCAATTTAAGATAAGAGATGTTTCTTTTCCATCTACAAGAGTGATATAATTTTTTTTCTTTGTAAACAAAATAAAGATATTAAGGATATAATACTGAAGGTGGTTCATGGAAATGGTTAAACTCATTAATGTTGTATGAGCATGTATAGAAAAGGAAGGATCTGACAATCTCAAAAGTCCTTGCATTTTAATAGTCCAAGGATTTTAGAATAGTGATTTAATATAGATTGAGGAACACTGGAACACAGTCCCCACACTTGGATCCCAATGGTGAAATGTAAGACCTTTTCTTAGCTATATTCTCTTGTAATGAGAGTAACAATGAGTTAGGTCAGTGGTTATTAATGTGAGATTTCAGAATCAACAGCATCAGCATGACCTGGGAACTTGTTAGAAATGCAAATTCTCAGGCCCTCCCTGAACCCTCTAGATGATTCCCATGCCTGCTGAAGCTTAAGAACCATTGTTAGGGGCGAGCTGAGTGGCGCAGTGGTTAAGAGCTGGCTTGGGAAGCCAGCAGCCCCAGTTTGGGTCCCATATATGAGGGCCAGTGACACTGCCCTGAAAAAAAAAAAAAAAAAGGACCATTATTAGGAAAGCACTTATGTAACATAAATGACTGTGAATTCTATTGGAAAATTACTCTTGTACCATTAAGTCTAGTGAAAGTAACCTTAAACATGATCTTAGCCTAATAAAGGACAGTAATGCTTAGAAAATGAGACTGAGAAAATTGTGCTTAGAAATGAGTTTCTACAGCAGAAGAGGAAGTCTCATCACCGAAGACTTAATTTTACCAGTTACATTCAAATACTTTGTTACCTTTTTTTGTTGGATGGAGATAACTACATGCAAAACCAACAACATGCAAATTACTTCTTACTGCAAGGAAAAATCTGGACTCTGTCTCGGAATGTTACAGAGCAAGCAGTAGTACCTGTGGTATTCTCTTCTCTGAGAGTATCCTTGTACACCCTTGCTGATGAGGCAGCTGGTTAACCCATAGCCAATGCTAACTGGACAGGCTAGTGAATGCCTGAGCCGAAGTAACTTATTAGAATTTTTCTGCAGAGACTTTGGAATTCGCACTCAGTATGTTTGTAGAAGAATTAAGAAGCCATGAAAATTGAAGTTAAGATGGCCATCTATATTCAAAAGCAGAAAATTAAGGGCTTTTAGAGAAAGAGAATGAATGGAATAAATACACCGATGCTAGAGTATCTGCTAAATGGTATGAACTATGGAAAAAGGATAGCAAGAGAAAATGAATAACAGAGATTGCTTATGTCCCTAATGGCTTTTAATTCCTGTTGCATTTCCTCTTTTTAGGTCCTGTGATGGCTCCAGGTTTATAGACTGCCAGGTTTTGTAGACTACCAGGTTTATTTTTTATTTAGATAGGTGAGTCTGAAAATGTTTTTCCATTATTTAAAACATAATTCTTAACATTTCTACTTATCAATGAATATTAGCATTCTTTTAAAGTATGTATATAATTTTCTTATTAGTTATTGACTGAAAGCTTTGGCTAGGATTTTGTGTTGGAGTACCAAACCTCAGATATACACCCCAGATATTACCAGGATGGCTACTAGTAGAAATAAAAATTTCTTGTTCCCTAGAAGAAGAGAACTTTTACTGCATGATGAATAGGAAATTTTGTGCTATTTGGCAGTTAAATTGATTTCCTTATATTAACTGAAGGGAAAGAAACATAAGAAATTAAATGTATAAACCAATCAACAGAAACTGAGATGTAGATGAATCAAAGTAAAAACACCAACGCAATCATTCAAAGGATGCGTGCAATATGGCAAGGCTGAGAAGACAGTGGAGCAAGTCACATTGAATGAAACAGGACTTGAGTCTTGCTGAGGCGTTCAAACTACAGGTACCCAGGGAAGATTAAGGATCGATGAAGCTGAAGTATAAAGCAGGCACTAGGCCAAACACTGTTAAAACAAAAAACATGCTCTAGGACAAGCCTGACAGCAATAAAAAAGCATAGAGAATGTGACATCAGGCTCTAGCTGAGGTCCTTTTTACCTTAAGTAAGTAATTATATATCTGGCACTGCAGTTTCTGTGGTAATTATAGGCATGCAGAATTGAGAAAGCCATTTGGGAATAGGAAGGAGAAGCTGATTTTCTGTTTAGCTCCCATTAGGTGATTATATGCGTTTCTTTTTTTGTGTTCCCTAGAACATGGTGAAATAATCGTTTGAGCACAGAGGACCCATGTTTAAAATTGTGAAGGAAGGATCCACCCATTCAGTAGGTGAATTCTTCCCAATACAGTACTACTATCATTCCAATAAATTAGCTTGGATTGGAGAATTTTTTATAAAAAATCACTTAAAATGTGTAACTATCTCTGTAGAGTTTACTCATGTCTTCTCCATTCCTCCTTAATTTATGCATTCAGGAAAACGAATAAAAGTAACATTCTTAGGTTTAGATGGAAATGCTGATTCACTGGCTTAATGTCTTTATTAAGTGTACCATCGTTGTATCTCAACCACAGAACATTTAGGGTTCCATTATAAATGAGCAAAATTATAAATAATTAATTTCTTTAGATGAGTCTAGAAAAGAGAAAAATGTGTGTTCAAGCCACTGCTGCATCACTGCTACTAGAAAACTAAGAGATTTCTTGTATCTAGAAAGAGAGAATGAAGGAAACTGAAGTTCTTTGATCATTTTTTATACACTCCAGGATAGAGTCCCTGGAAGGGTGAAAGTAAACTGAGTTAGTGATGGGGCTTCAGAGAAAGCCCAGATAACCTAAAGAGCTGCATTTGTCCTTAAGTGTTCCACCCCTCAATATCTATGCATTCTTCCCAAGGTTATTCCTAGGTTATCATGACTCGTGGATTATACTCTGGGTTTAGAGATTTAGTTGAAGCCCCCTTTCTAGATTTCAGCCAGTAATTTACAGAAAGAGGGGCTGAAGATATGCAATATGCAAATGTGTGTGTATGATATATCTGTAAGCTCCCTTGGATACCAAGAGCCCTACAAGATAGGCCCATTTCCTGAGCAGGAACAATTCTCTATCAATAATTAGGCAGAACCTCAGCTCCTCACCATTGCCTGTCATCTCCTTCGCACTGCCGTTGATGATCATTTTAAACCGAGGTCACCCAGATGAAATGTGGGCATGAGCATTAAACTAGCTATCCAGCCATTGAATGGTCCTAGAGAAAGTTAGCCTTCTCAGTGGTGGAAGAGATGAAAGCCTCACAAAGCCATATGAAGCATAATGCAGACCCAAAGGAAATTATAATCGTATTGATAAGCCAACCAGAAATTGTGACAATTTCTATTCAGAGATTTTAACATCATAACAATTAGCACTTTACTATTTCTCTTTCTAAATAGGCAATTTCATGCATAGTGTGATAATGTGTACTATGATATCTTCTATTTTTTATAGTTTTTGCTTGAACTAGGAGCTATAACATTTTATTATCTTGATATATTAACTCTTAACTTGGCAAAATATAACCGAATGGAGTCATATAAAATGTCCTATGGATTTTTCATTCTCAACATGCTGGAATCACTAGAATGAGGAGTTTAGGGAGATTTATTTTTAACAATTGCTCTAAGATGAACAATATGCTTTTGAAAGGCAAAGAAATGGAAGTAAGAATGGTAAAAAAGAGAAAACAATTATTTTGTATTGGTCTGAAACAAAGTAGAAACCACCTGTAATGTAATTACAATAAGTGAGGCTATAAAGTACAATGTAGGTTACAAACTCAGTTTTAGAAGTGCTCATGTTAGGTTCTAGCTGGAATTAAGCTTGTCTATCTACTGTCATATCAAAGTCTTTATGTGTTTATTTATTATATTTAATTTCATTATATTTTGACATAATTAAAAAAAAAATCAGGCTCTAAAGGGAGTGCCAGAAATCATGCAGAGAGAATTCTCATATTTTTTCCTAGCTTCTTCTTTTTACAGCTTAAAAAATACAAAGTAGATGTATTGATATAAAGAAATTAATTTTGGCTTAATATTTTAAACTAAAGCCCAGAATGTATTCAGATTTTACCAGTTTTTGTTTCTCCAATGTCTGTTTGTTTTTTGCTGATCCAAGATTCAATTCAAAGTCCCACATTCACTTAGTTCTTTAGTTTCCTTTGATCTCTGATAATTACTAGTTTCTTCTCACCTTTTCTGACCTTGATACTATGAAGAGTGTTGGTCAATTACTTGTATAACGTTCCTCAGTTTGGGCTTTTTCTGATGTTTTCTCATCCTTAAGTTTAGGTTCTACATTACAAAGGTGATGTGACACATTCAGAACATGTATAAAGTGGTACACAATGTTTATATGTAACAATGATGGTGTTAATCTTGATTGCAAGTGGGTATCTGCCACAATCATCCTGTAAAGTTACTATTTTTTCCTTTGTAATTACTAAATCATTTGGGAAAGATACCATGTAAGACTATAAGAATTTCTTGTTTCTGCTAATGCTTTCATCCATTAATCTTAGTATCTATCGGAGGAACTCACCAGTTGCAAATATCATGAGACTCTAATGGTCCTTATTTCTTCTATAGGTATTAATTGGAATTCTTCAGTAAAGAATAGCTGTCTGTGTCCCTCCCTCCCTTTCTCCCTCCCTCCCTTCCTCCCTTCCTTCCTTCCTCCCTTCCGGCCCAGCCTCCCTTTTCTGGATTAGATAAAACACACTGGCATCTTTTCTCCAGTTCATAATAAACTGTGGCTTGAAAACTACAATTTTCCAATATCAGCAAAACCTACTTCTGAAGCTAACCTATTTTAAAAAGTAAGAATGACCTCTTTTATAGTCTAATGTGTTCTCATGCTGGCTGTCATATTCATGCAGCATTGGTTCCTTAGTCCTCTTTTGTCAGTCTTGCATGTAGAATAGTTTTGTGGGATTCCGGTACTTTGGGTTTATTCATGTGTGCCTGAGTGCTGGCCCTTCATGCTTCTCTTCTTCTGTCAAATTAGATTCTTAACTTTGTAGCTAAGATAGTGTAGTCACTTATTCAGAAATCAGTGCTTTTCATATTACCTAGATAATTTATTGGACAAAAGGTTATTGGAGAACAATGTTTGAGATACCATTTTTACAGCAACAAAATGGACCCAGAGAGAACATGACACAAACAAAACAAAACAAGCCCTTCAATAGCGATAAGCATTGTTTTTGTAACCAGCACTTACTCAGCATCTTCTAGACTAAAAAACATACTTCATAATGGGGATATAAATTTGAATATGATATAGCTCCAGCCTTCAGAGATTATATTTAATGAAACATACATGCCAAATTTGATATAATATAATTATAATAATATTTGGAGGGCACAGAGAAGGATCATCTAATACAATGTATTGATAATCTTGAGCTGCCTGGTTCTCATCAACTTCATTATAACAAAATCCTACAGTCTGAGTGGCTTAAAAAATAGAAATTTATGTCTCTCAAATCTAGAGACGGGTAAACCCAGATTAAGGTCCAAGAGGGTTTGGTTTCTGGCAAGAGTTCTCTTCCTAACTGACAGATAGCTGCCTTTTTACTGTTTGCTCACATGTCTTCTTGTGCTTGTGGAGAAAGAGAGAGCTCTTTCATTTCTCTTTTTTTTTTTTTTTTAAAGATTTTATTGGGGAATTGGTGGAGGGGAACAGCGTTGGGGAATCGGGGAAGGGGAACAGACAAGTTGCCGTCTTCTTGTTCTTCAGTTTAGTTGCGGAGGATGTTGCTTCACTGTTGGTATCGTCATTGCGCTCTTCCCGGATCAGGCAGATCGGTCGCTGGCCTCTTGATATCGCTCATCGCGGCTATTGGCAGCTCACGCTTGGCTGCCAGCCGCTCACGCTGGCTGCGGGCCACTCACTGCAGCCTATGGCAGCCCACTGCAGCAGGGGCTGCAGCCCACACCATCACCGGGGCTCGCACAGCCCAGCTCCAGGTGGAGCTGTTGTTAGCTGTAGAGGGCAGTGTCACTGGCCCTCATGTGGGATCCGAACCGGGGCCGCTGGCATCCCAAAACCAGCGCTTAACCAATGCGCCACTCGGCCGGCCCTCTTTCATTTCTCTTATAAGGACACAAATCTTATTGGGTCGGGCATTCAACTTTATGACTTTATTTAGTTTTTCTTATTTCCTCATAGGTCCTGTCTTCAAATAAAGTCACACTGGGGGTTATGGCTTCAACATATGAATTTGGGGGAAGCATATTCAATCCATAACATTCAGAGTTCTGAAAATTTTTCATTTCATTTAAGAAAATAAATGTAATTATCTATGTCATTAAACTATATCATTCATATAGAGAAGAAAAATTGTTTTACTTATGAAAATGTTCATAAATTTCTCATACCAATGTAATAATTAATTCATTTAAAAATTTTAATTTGTAAAGCACATTCAACTTTGTTTTGTTTTGTTTTATATTACCAATATATTAGAGGCACCTGGGCAATATTATTACTTTTAATTTTCAGATGAAAATCATAGAGATACTGTAACTTGTCCAAAGTTACACTGTGCATTGATGGTAAAATTTATGTTAGTTAAATTACTATACAAGTCTTCTGGTTCCATCTTGCAAGTTCCTGCATGACCAATAAAGCTAATTTATAGAAAACATTTAACACAGAAAATAACATAAAATACATGTATATTTTCCTTGATACTTCAATACCTTCTTTTAAAAAATAATTACTTCATGCAAAGACTGTCATCACTTTGGTGACAACAAAAAGTAGATGACCACAATGCATTTTGGGAAATATATAAATAAAATTAGGAAAAGTCAGCAACAGGCAGGCCTCTTCAAAAACATGAGACCATTAGGGCTGGATTCATTTTGTCACTGATGGTTAAGACTGCCCTGTGTAGTAAATGAGGCAATATATGTGAAAAGGGGACAATGGTTAAGGTCAACTTCAAATTTCTGTGTCCAATCAAATTGAACAGGAATCTGTCAGAGCATTGAGGATAGGTGCTTCAGGCTCAAGGAGAAAGAATAACAAGGGTTAGGCAGAGTATTACGACCTAAACCAAATAATTTTTGAAGGCCAGGTGACTTGCCATTAGGAAAAATAAAAAGCAGCTCATTTGTACCGAGAAGTTAAAACAATGTGGCATGAAAATATAGTTCAGGGGCTATACAGGTGACCAGAAACCCCAGTCAGTACCTGAACCATCCCTGTTCTTCTCACTGTATACCTATGTATGTGACATTATAAGTCATGGACTTAAATACTATCTACATATCAATAACATTTATATCTCCACATTAGACTTGTATTACTCCAGATCCTATACCCATCTGCCTCCATGATATCCCTCCTAGAGTATTTCACAGGCATTTTTAACTTAACACCCAAACTGAACTCTTGATCTCCCCTCTGTTCTCAGCCAGATCCTTCTCTCATTAAGTGAACACTTCATCCTAATAGTTGCTCCAATCATAATAATCACAGATAAAATTTTTGAGCATTCGTTATTTTTGAGGTGCTTTTTAAAGTGCTTGATGTTGATCAAATTTAAAACGGAAAACTCATAATCTTATAACCTGTTGGAAATAGTACTAGGAGCCAAGATACTTTCCTTTGCCCAGTGTTCCTGTGCATGAATTCCCCTGGCATTTCTCTAGAAATTTCAATGTTTTTTCCAAATCTTAATTCCCAAGAAAAAACAGTCAAGAAATTAGGGCGTGTTACAATATCATAATTCTCCAGAAAGAATCAAAATCCAACAAGAAATAAAATAGTTTAAAGTAATCCACTGATGTTACAGAGCAAACAAGTACTGGATGCTCTGTCACTCCCAGTTGAACGTTAAGGCTTGACATTTTGCAGAAGAGGGTCTGGTCACAATGTAATCATTCAATCTTCCTTAGATCCTTCATTGCTGTGTTATAACTGTGTTTTCATGGTTCAGCTTGCTGTTGATGGTGAGTCATTTTTATAAATAACATGTACTATTAATACATCTCTAGGCATTGGACATTTCTCATAAATTCTGTCCATAGTAATCCAAAAAATAAGTTTTAAAAGCAAAAAAAAAAATCCTTCATTTGATAATTGTGAAATGTTATTCTCTGTAGTGTAATTACCCTTGTTAGGAGAACTGAGTGTACAGTTAATTGAATACTACCCAATTATATTTACTGGTGACTTTCTGTGTTTGCAAATATGCTTTAGTCTATTGTCATTTGTAAATACCATAACAGAGGAGATTCAAAAAGAAACAGATGTGGCTATTGTTGGACAGCACTCTGACATGAAACCAAACCAGACTTAAAATCTGAATTAACAAAAGAAACATTAATTTTAACAGCAAACCAAAATCAGGTCAAGGAGACAAAATTGTTTCATAGTTAAAAAGTAAAATGAGGGCCGGCCGAGTGGCACTGTGGTTAAGCGCTGGCTTGGGAAGCCAGCGGCCCTGGTTCGGTCCCACATATGAGGGCCAATGACACTGCCTTCAAAAAACAAAACAAAACAAAACAAAAAAAAAGTAAAATGAGTGTCTATTAAGCAACATGTACCTTAACACTCAACTTGAAGATACTGATAATACCTGTATGCTCTAAAATTTATTTTAAGAGTAACAACATTTAAATATTAAATATTTTTTATTACTTTTTAAATTTTAAAATTATTATTGGGAATTTATTTTGTTTTAACATTCCCTTCTTTTATGCAATAGCTATATCAGATAGTGGTCAATTTGAATGGTATAAAAAATATATAGCATTGCCCCATATATTGGTTAATTTTAGTAATAAATAATTCATTTCTCAATATATTTATTGAAAAGCTATATATATTTGTTTAAATATATATTTAAAAACTCTGAAAATTTGAATATATTATTATCACAGATAAAATAATATACTGTTATCACGGTAACTCAGTTATTTAAAAACACAAATAAATTGTTATAAATTTTTTGTTGTTGTTGTTTTTTGTTTTTTGATTTTTTTTTTTTTTTTTTTAGGAAGGCAGTGTCACTGGCCCTCATGTGGGATCCGAACCAGGGCCGCTGGCATCCCAAGCCAGTGCTTAACCGCCGCGCCACTCGGCCGGCCCTAAATTTTTAAAATAACATGTTTTCAAAGAATCCCAAGAATCCCAGTGAATTCCAATTTCTCCTTTTCAAATCCTGAATATTAATATCTTATAAGGATTTGGAAACACTGCTTGTTCACATGTTAAACAATTCTGGAATGGGCATAGTTCCCCGTACATGTTCTAATAATACTGACGAAACAGAAAAACTACTGCTTGCTCCTGGGAGATAAGACTGACAATTCGCTCTAATAGTACACTCCCCAAGAGAAACTGCTTACTTCAAAGGAAGTCCTTCCTCTTGTTTCACCCATCAAGTCAAACCCGTTTAGTTCTAAACTCTGCCCAAACTCAACTTGCAAGATCCACCTTAAAAATCCCTCCATTTATGCCTTAAAATTATACAAATATCCTCCTCAATCATGACCCTTTTGAGAAAATACTAAGATCTGTCAAGATGATGCTCTCCCTTACTGCAGTTAGGTCTACTGAAGCACTAAGTTTTGTTAGATCAAATTATTTTTTTCTGCTCGTTTTTTGAGGATCGATCATTGACTACTATATATTTCTATAGACAATAAGAAAGTAACAGCATGAAGCTCCCTTACTGTTGCTCAATGGGATGCTGCCTGATCCATGAATCACTTAACAAAGCCAATTAGGTCTTTAAAAAGAGAGTAATAGCATTATCCTCATTCTGTAGATGAATAACTGAAACATAGAATGGATAAGTAATGTCCTCATGTCCCACAGATAATAAGTGGAAGGGCCAGGATTCTGTAACATTGCCTTCTCCCTACCACAATCTTTTTCTAAAACTATACCTCAACTTCACTCATTTCTCTGCAATTCTCTCTCTTTGAGTCACATTATCATCTTATACTTGAACTAGTATAATTGTCTATGAACTGATCTTACTTCAAACTTGTCCCTCTTAGAATCAGCTGTTAGACAGCAGCCACAATGTCAGAATAATCTTTAAATTTGCAGATTAGGTCATGGTCTTTGCTATTTAAAACCCCTTCCTTGGTGTCCTACTGAATATACAATTAACAAGAAACGCTCCCAGCAATTTAAAAGCTAAATTCTTAGCAAGGTCTCCAAGTCTGGCATTAGCTTACATTTGATACTTCTTCAGAATTATACCTTAAATATCTTTCATTGTCTTCTGTGCTTCCAACATTGTGGCTTTCTTTCATTTCCTCAAACACATGGCTGTGCTTTCTTACCTAAGGGTTTTGTATAAGATGGTTCTTTTGCCCAGAATCCTTTTGTCTCCTGCCCCTTTAAAATAACTTGTATCTCATCCCTTTAGGCCTCTGCTTAAAAAATTTCACAGAAATTATTCCTATTTCTTCACTAGTTTAAATCAGAGCCCCTTGTTTATTCTCATCAGAAACTTCAACTTTCCTTTATAACATGTATTTTACAATTTGTAATTATATCTAATTTTAGTGACTATTTGACTCATGTTTTTGATTCATAAAATGAAAAACTTTAAGTCTGGTGCTAAGATTTTTTTGTTCCTCACTGTTTTTTTTTTTATTTTTTATTTTATTTTTTTTATTTTTTTGAGGGCAATGTCACTGGCCCTCATATGTGGGACCTGAAACAGGGCCGCTGGCTTCCTAAGCCAGCGCTTAACCACCACACCACTGGGACAGCCCCCCTCACTGTATTTTTAGTATGTAACATAATACTCCTAGCTCAAAGAAATGCAGTCACTATTCACTGATATAATAATGAATGAATGAGTGAATGAATGATTTAATGATAGCATACAAGAAAAAATTTACAGAAATGACAAAAACGATGCCTTAATTTGTCCAAGTTGAAGGTTAAGGTTGTAACTGCTGAATGAAAATATCAGTGACTCTAGGTTAGGAGTCTCAACTCTGGCTGGACTTGATAATCATATAGGGAGCTTGGCAAACACCCAATTAATTGTTTTGAGGAGAGGCTCAGGCATCAAGATTTTTAAAAGCTTTCTAGTTAATTCTAATGTATGATTAAGATTTAGAATCACATCAAGAAGCTTGGAAAACTAAGTATCCCCAGAATCATGAATATCAGTTTTTTAATATGGGGGGCCGGCCGAGTGGCACGTTGGTTAAGAGCTGTGTTGGGACACCAGCTCTGAGCATCAGCACCGTGGTTCAGATCCCACATGTGAGGGACAGTGACACTGCCCTCTACAGCTAACAACAGCTCTACCTGGAGCTGGGCTGCTGTGAGTGCCAGGGACAGCAGAGCTGTAACCCCTGCTGCAGTGGGCTGCCATAAGCTACAATGAGTGGCCAGCAGCCAGTGTGAGCGGCCAACAGCCAAGCTGCTGTGAACAGCCATCCAGAGGCTGGTGGCCAATCTGCCTCACCCGGGAAGAGCACAATGACAATACCAACATGGGCCAGTGAAGCAATGTCCTCCACAACTAGACTGAAAAACAAAAGGACAGCAACTTGTCTGTTTCCCTTTCCCGATTCCCCAATGCTGTTCTGCTCCCCCAATTCCCCAATTAAAAAAATATATATATATATCATTGGGGATTTTGGAAGATCTTAGTCAAAATCAAAGGAAAATTTAAAATATAAAGGTGATTTATATGCAAACTATATTTCACTTGAAATCTCTATTCTGCAGTGAATGCATGGCTACAAACTTATCTCAGACCTCCAAATTCATGGCTTGCTAAAACCAGATCTTGACTATCATTTCTATACATTGCCAAACTTCCTCTGATGCCTCTTCTTTCTACACTTTTGTCCATAATAGTTGTTTAAATTCTGTTCCACAAACTCTAGTATAAGCTTTTTGTTTTCACCAGATACAATTTTTAAAAAAATTACCCAATATATGCATTTTATGAGTTCAATTTATCTGATGATTTTGAGTGTCATAGGATCTATGAAATTGTGTGCTGTCGGCATTTTGTCCCTAAACCCTTCTTCATCCTTTACATCTGACAATTGATATCTCCAGCCAATAGCAGTTCCATGGGAGTGTACATTCAATCTTTATGCTGACTGCCATATTATTTTGTTAGTACCACTAAAATTCTAGTAAATATAATTTTTCTTTTATGCCTCCTGCAAAGCTATTTTTATTTAATTGGATGAGATAAAGTGTTGATAGATGAGATAAAGCTTATTAATAGTTGCATATAAGTATCTTTGGACTCATGGATGAACTCTTCCTCTTTTTTATATTCACATAGGGTTCAGCAGGATTATTCTATGAAAGTCCTTTATGGTCTCACTTTCTGGCTCATTTCGGTGCCTAACATAAGAAGATATTTTCTTGTCTTCAGATGAATACAATAGTTCCAGATGTGCCAGGAGCTGTCATAGGCTATAAATAGCAGTATTAGAATTTAAAGGTAACCCAGGAGTCAAATTGTTCAGCCTATGCTTCTGCCATATTTTTATAATGAGAGATGTTCTAACCCCTCACACAGGGAATATGCATCATCAGTTGATCACACGGCCATTTCTGTGTCATCCATCCATGGACTTGGTCTCTTCCCTATGTAGTGAAGAACTTTAATTCTCTTTAAGTCAGAAGAGCTCAGCCCTCTGGTCCTTCCCTAATTTCCCAGCTTAAATTTCTGGAGGTCCAGTGGGGAGACCTTATTATCATATCAGATTGTCACCTGCTGCCAGTCTACCCAGGTGGTCCTCTGTTTCCACACATTCTGAGGAGTATCTATCAGGCTGCACATAATTATTTCCACACTAGAAACATATCTCTGAGTATGACTCTGACCTGTGGCCCAGGTTCATACTGGAGAATCTATTAAGCAGACATGGAACACACATATCCCCGTGTCCTGAGAGCTCCCTGTTTGTAGTTTGATCTTTAGTCACCAAGTCATTGCTGCAATAATCCCAGCCCTCAGCATGAGCTCTTACTTCTGGTTAAAACCATCCTGTTAGATTTCATTCCCTTATAGAAGCTGAATCCTCCTCCATTTCTACTTTCCAACAAAAGAGCTAAATGGTCAAAAGAGAGAGGTCTCAGCCCTCCTGTTTTCCCCAGTAGTAAGGTGTTTTTCATAGCAGCCACTTGTTAGCCTGATGTTTTTTAATATGGTGCAACACTACTTTGTTTTTTGGATTTCTATTAATGAGTCTTGAGTCTTTATCCCTAAATATAGAACTTTTTTTTTCCTATGGATGCAACTCATCTTCATGTGTACAGCAATCTTCAAAATGGAAGCTGTTGTCTCTGAACCCCTTCTTTTTCTCATTCTAAAGTTGGTCTCAATGTGTTCATGGCAAAGGTTGTCTATCTCTCCTCTAGGTTTAATGATCTCTCCACAGCTGCTGTTAGACTCTAGAAAAGCTGTGTTACATCTACCCAAAGCTTCCATTATGTGTTCTTTTTTGGAACACAATATGAAATGCGGCCACAAAAATCACCCTTTGTACCCTCTAGTGATTATCAGAGTAGCCCAGCACATTGTGATTTGTATGTGGAATTATTTATCGGAAGTGTAGGCCGATCTTAGAAGAGGGCTTCAACATAAAAAAACAAAAAAAAACAACAAAGATTAAAGGTCAAGCTAATTTATATTTTTCCTCTTACTACCCAAGAGAAGACATTTCCAGGCCTGAGTATCAGAGTTATACTAGGAACTCTGTCCATGGCTTCCCTTCCTTTTTCCTGCCTTCACGTTGTTCAGTCACTCCTGTCTGGCTTACATGTAAATCTTTAGTTGAAATTATTGCAAAAGGGAACAATGTACATTGAGGGTCAAGTAGAAAAAGAAAACAACTTTGGTAGGTGGGCTACAGGAGAGAGCAAAAGTGAATTTGAAATTTAGACTTTCTTTTGGATATTTCACAGAAAAGGTGGCACAGATGCTTAAGGGACTGGTTATCAAGTTCTATTCTCTGGTCATAAGGTGATGGTGGCAAGAAGGCTACTGACACCTGGGAAAGAATTATCTAGTGAATATGGTCTAGGGATAATGGATGCTGCTCAGACCAGCACTGTGATGCAAGGCTTCCAGAGGAATATCCATGTGATCCAGAGGAAATGTCTTTTCTGAAGTCCGTCTGATAGGATGAAGATATAACTGGGTACACAGAGGTTAAAATTAATCTAATAGACCACTCTTTCATTTATGTTTTCAGGATTGATTTATCCCTTCTCTCTTGTTTGTGACCATGAATAGCACCTCTGTAGTGCATTGACTTTGCCCAAGGTATTTCTCAAATCTACCTGGCCTAACTTTTCACCACTCTAGTTAATACTTAACCACATGCAAATAAAAATTGCATTTATTAGTATGTCTAGAGAACTACACACATATGCTTATCTCTATTTCTATATCTATATGTATCTTTTAATGGATTAATATGTATTTACTTTACTCACAATATCATATATTATATGATAAAAGTTCTCCACAATAATTTTTTTCTAGTAAGTTTTCATTACGCACATTTGGCTTTATAGTTTTTTTTAGTAAACATATCTTCAGACTTTTTATGCGTGATTCACCATAAATTCCTTGCCACATTTATACAAGGGTCATTTAATTGAGATTAGCTTTTTGTAAAATATTTTTCTAGGGGAAGATTTGTGTATTTTGTTAGCCTGAGACCTAACAAATAACTGTTTATTCTTACTGTAAAAAGAGCTAAACATTGTTTGGCCTTGGATTATGTTACTGTCTCTACTATATTATGGAACCATTACTTTGGCAAGATAATTCACTGTATATTTCCACATCATAATAAGCCATAGGAAACTGTTGCTTTGTCTCTAGGCATGATGTTCTTGGAATATGGATGCTTATTCTTAGTTATTGATTATGTAATTTTGCTGATTAATATGTTGTTTCATTTTATTCCTATCATTTTCATGATGATCATTGCCATTAAATAATAATTATTAAGAGTTCCCATTTGGAAGTTTACAAGTATTGAGGCAAAATCATTTGGATGTTTCCCCTATTATCAAGAGGTTTACAGTACAAAAGTAGATCACATTAATTTCTACAGTCAAGAGTAAACAAGATAATTACACAAAGAACATGAGAAAAGTAATGAGAATTAAATGGTAAATAGTAGGGCTTTTATGCAGGGGTTATACAGACTGAAAATAGGATATAAGCTAGGTGATAAGTGACAAAAGCAGAAATCCTCTATCTAATTTCAGCAAGATATCATTGTGATTAATTTAGTATTTTCTAATTTAAAAGATGTCATTGTGACTAGTTAATCTTTCTTAAAAGCTCATGCTGTGATCCACACTGGTCAGATAAGTGAGAAAGCCAAACTGATCTCATCAACTCTACCAAGACTCCTCCTGTGGATGGAGAAATATAATCAGATAAGGTGTATTACAAATATATTTTGACAGAACTTTGAAAACACAAAGATATTTTGGGCACAAAGGCTGTAACTTTCATAAATCAACAAAAGATGGTGTAATGGAGCATTCTGAGAGTATTTGTTCGGCTCAGGATGATTCTAAACTGACCTCAGATCCTCAAATGGGGATACTCAAAGCCATATTTGTGTCTTTCCAAAGACACCTGTTCACACTGTTCACACCAAGAGGGCACATTTGAATAAAATGATAGAATCGGTGTTCCTCTTCCAGAAAAATGAAGCTAGCACTAAGAATACCTCTCCATGCTGTTACCTTAGTGACATGAACTTGGGACCATTGAAGGACCACCTCCTGCCTACCATCTGGATATCAGAAGTTCACAGATAAAGAGTGAGCCAGAATCACAGAGAACAGTGGAGATGAGAGAGTAGCACGAATGCAAGTGCCTGACATTTTTGCGTTTCCAGGTTTTATTTTTTCCCCTCTGATATTTGACCACATTCCTCCTTCCTTTCTTTTTTCCAGAAAAGTAACTAAGCTTATTTCTTGCAACAAAGAGTCCTAAAAGAGAAACAGCAAATGAATTAGATGGTTAAAAAGAAGAGGCCTAAAATCTGTAGAGAAAAGGGCATAATATATTCCAAACTCTTGGTCCCATATTTATTTCCCATTTACTTTATAAATGATTCTTTTTTTTTAAAATGCCACTGCAGTGTATTTCTGTCTTTATAACTATATTGGATATATGCAAATATTGTATTGAGAAAAATCAAAGCTCTCTCTATGTATAGATAGATATGGCAAAAAACATTTTACTTAGCATTTCACACCCCGTAGTGTGATACATTTAGATTTTGCAAACAACAGCAAACAAATGATTTGGCAAGGGATGCACATTCTCATGTGTTGGAGTATTAGCATCAAAATCAGCTCTGGCTCCAGTCCTCCTCATCTTCTACTACTCTATTAATGTGTTCTCTGCATGCTGTTTCTCAGACAAAAACTTTTTGATTGCTTTCCTTTGGATCAGACTACCTCTTGCTCTACTTTTAGTACTCTCTCTTGCACTGACAAACAATGTGCAAAACATCAAATATGGTTTACAGGCTCTCAATGATGAACAAACCTTCTAGTTAGGATGAGAAGTAAAAATTTCATGAATGTCATAGGGAAAGCGTTGGCAATGGAATCTTAAGAGACTTGGATTCTTAACCAGCAATATGACCGTGTGAGTTAGTCATTCAACTTTTCCTATCCTCAGTGTTTACATCTGTAAAGGGAGATAATAATAGTCATATGATAGTGCTGTTAGGATTACAAGGAAGCAACATATGTAAAGTGTAGGGCAGGGACTCTGTCACATCAGGCTCTGTCACAAGCCATTGGATACTATTATTATTTGTTAGAGGGAAATCCCTTAACACACTGATTCTGAACTTAGTCACGTTATTGATGACCCAAATCCATTTGTAATTCTTATGCATGCAGAAGCTTTCAAACTTTATTTCCAGCAGAGCTGCACTCAGGTAATAACTCAGCTAAAGAGATTTTTTTTTCTCCCTTGAATGAATTATGCTTCTGGTGTGCTAAATTTTCTCAAGGCAGTCAACCATAAAAATTATATTATGTATTTCTCTTGTGGAACTTGTGTGAAAGTAGAGTTTGTCAAGACTTGCTGCTCAGCATTTAATGAGACCCTCCACTGCATTTGATCCAGAGTCAAGCTGTATATCAACAGGGTAAACAGGAAGGTTGGAGAGGGGAATTAAAAATAACAAAATAAGGCAATAAATAATAAAGGGACTTTCAAAATAATCTAAAATAAAGAATTTGGTGGAGGAAGTCAACTAATTATATATATATATATATATATATATATATATATATAATTTTTGTTGTACCAAGACCAAAAGTTACAGACCTTTATTTTCATTGAAGTCTTTAATATTCAGTGGTGAAATATGGAACAGATTCTACCCTGACCCCTACCTAATTGAACAGGAATGTCAGTGGGAGGAGAATCATCAATCTCTCGATTGAGTAGGAGAAGGTCCTGAGGATTTTCAACAAATACATGTTCAACAAATGTCTGTTATACACAGACTATGTGAGAAGATTATATAAAATTGGAAAAAATACAGCAACACACCTGCTTTTTGCAAATCTAGATTTAGATCTATGGGTTTTACTATTGAAGACATGAAAAAGTTTTGTTTTCATTGTCTCTAGTCTAATGCAATGTTCAATGGTAATATAGGCTCACATTTATTAGAAGGTAATTTGGGATTCTGAGCTCAGCTTACTTTCCAGCCACCTTGATGTGGGCGTCATTTGCTCATCCACACTCTCTCTAATTCCTGCTCTGAGACGGAGTTGCAATGCATACCTGAGTGTTTCTGAGTGGGTCCTTGCCTTTTGCAATCATGTCACTTATAAATTCCATTAGCACAGAACATGTTGCACTGCATCAGGATGCCCATCTGCTTGTCTACTTTGTCTATTAAACAATAAGAAGAAACTATGCTTCTTATTGCTTCTTGTATCCTGAACACCTACAGCTGTCTTCAGGCCTATTCTTTAGTACATTAACTAACCATCTCTTACCTGGGCTGTTGCAACAACGTACTAGAGGTAATCTTGCCCTCCTTCATACCAAAGTGGTCTTCATAATCTGCAAAAACATCCTATCACTTTTTGTCCCACATTTCTCTAGTGGTTACCTCTTGTGCAGGAAAACTCTTTATAAACGTTGTTAATAAGAATGATCAGATTTCAAATTTTGCATTTCTTTCAACTATGTTCTAGCAATGTGAGGCCAACATAGTATCTCTCAGAGTTTTGGGCATATAGTAGTTGGATGAATAACTAAATAGCAGGAAAATAAATTGACAATGTAGAAGCTGTGGACTATTTCAGGACAATACCCTCAAAGGTAGTGGGATTGTTTTTTTAATTTTTATAAAAATATAGCTAATATATAATACTTTATTAGTTTCAGATGTACACAAGTTACTCAACATTTATATACCTAAATAAGTGATTGCCATGATAAGTCCAGCAACCATCTGACACTGTACCATGTTGTCACAATACTATTGACTATTATTCCCTATGCTGTACATTACATTCCCATGACTTATTTATTTTATACCTGGAAGTTTGAACCTTTTGTTCCCCTTCATCTTTTTCTACCTGCTTTTATTTTTTTCAATTACACTTGACATTCAATATTATTTTATATTAATTTCAGGTGTACAGCATGGTGGTGAGACATTTGTATAATTGAAGAAGTGATTCCCATGACTGACTAGTCTAGTACCCACCTGGCACTATACTTAGTTATTGCATATCATTGACTACTATTTGCTGTGCTTTACTTTACATTTCCATGACTATTTTGTAACTACCAATTTGTATTTCATAATGACTTCACCTTTTTCTCCCTTTCCCCTAACCTCTTCCTTTCTATCATCCCATCAAATTTAGTGTCCATCTGACACCATACATAGTTATTACAATAGTATTGACTATATTCCTTATGCTATACACTACATTCCCATGACAACTGTGAAACAACAAATTTATACTTCTTAACCCCTTCCCCTTTTTCTTCTACCCCAACACCTCTCTCATCTGGCAACCATTAAAATATTCTCTGTACTTATGAGTTTGTTTCTGTTTTGTTTGTTTATTTTGTTCTTTAGATTCCTCATATAAGGCAAATCACAATGCATTTGTCTTTCTCTGTCTGACATACGCCACTCAGCACAATACTCTCCAGGGTCCATCCATGCCCCCACAGATGGCAAGAACCCCATTCCTTTCCACAGCTGAGCAATGTTTTATTGTATATATGTACCACTTCCTCTTTATCCATTCTTCCATTGTTAGACATCCAGGCTGCGTCCACAGCTTGGCTATTGTAAATAATGCTGCAACGAACATATGGATGCACATATCCCCTCAATGTAACATTTTAGATTTCTTTACATAAATACCTAGAAGTGGAATGACTGGGTCCTCTTTGTTTCTTGTTATAGCTTTTATTTTATCATCAGTTTTGTCTGTTATAACTATTGCTACCCTAGCTTTTTCTTTTTCCTTTTCATTTTCATGAAATATCTTTCCCATCCCTTTACTTTCAGTCTGTGTATGTCTTCTGATCTGAAATGAGCCTCTTGGAGGCATCATATGTAAGGGTCTTGTTTCCTTTTTCATTTAGCCAACCTATGTCTTTTAATTGGAGTATTTAATCACTTTGCATTTAAAGTAATTGTTTATAGATATGTAATTATTGCCATTTTATTATTCATATTTTTTATCTATTTTTTTCTTCTTCTTAAAGAAGTCCCTTAAACATTTCTTGTAATATTAGTTTGGTGGTGATAAACTCCTTTAGCTTTTTCTTGTCTGCAAAGCTCTTTATCTGTCCTTCAATTATAAATGATAGCTCTGCTGAGTAGAGTAATCTTGGTTGTAGGTCTTTTTCATTATTTTGAGTATTTCATGTCAATCCCTCTGGCCTGAAAAGTTTCTGTTGAGAAATCAGCTGACCATCTTATGGGAGCTCCTTTATAAGTAACTAACTGCTTTTCTCTTGCTGTTTTTAAGATTCTCTCTTTGTCTTCAACTTTTGCCATTTTGATGATGATGTGTTTTGATGTGGGCCTCTTTGGCTTCATGCTGGTTAGGATTTTCTACACTTCCTGGGCTTGTATGTGCATTTCCTTCACCAGATTGGGAAGGTTTTCCATCATTATTTTTTCCAATAGGTTTTCAATGCCTTGTTCTCTCTTCTCCTTCTGGTACCCTATGATGCAAATATAGTTACACATGATGTTGTCCCAGAAGCCCCTTAAACTCTCCTCATTTTTTAAGGATTAATTTTCTTTTTGCTATTCTGATGAGGTGCTTTTTGTTACCTTATTTTCTAAATTGCTGATTCAGTCCTCTGCTTCATCTAATCTACTATTGTTTCCCTCTAATGTATTCTTCATTTCAGTTATTGTATTCTTTATTTCTGACTGTTCTTTTTTTTATGATTTCTATCTCCATTTTTATGTTTCCTATCTCTTTGTTGAAGCTTTCCCTGAGATCATTAAGCATCCTTAAAACGAGCATTTTCAACTCTGCATCTGATAGGTTGCTTGTCTCCATTTTGTTTAGTCCTTTTTCTGGAGATTTGTTTTGTATTTTTATTTGGAGCATGTTTCTTTCTCTCTCTCTCTCTCTCTCTCTCTCTCTCTCTCTCTCTATATATATATATATATATATATATATATATATACATAAGACTACTTTACTAAGACGAGGAAGCATATATATGCTTCCTCGTCTTAGTAAAGTAGTCTTATGTAGTAGGTGTTTTGTGGGGCCCAATGATGCAGTCTCCCTGGTCACCTGAGCTGGGTCCCTTGTGTAGGTTGCATATGTCCCCCTATTGTAGTTGAGCCTTGGTTTCTGTTAACACTTCAGTGGGAGGGATTGACTGTGAGGATGGGCAGTAACTACAATGGAGGAGTTTTTGTTCAAGGGCTGGCCCTACAAAGCAGGATTCACTTTAGCAGGGCTCTGGTGCCTGCCATGTCCGCCCTTTGGGTGTGTCATTTTTGGAGATGGCCTTATGATGGTCCATCTCAATTTCACACTGGCCACCAAGTAGGCCCATCCCAGAGCCTCCTGGGAGGGTCCCCAATGCAGGCCATGTTCAGCCACAGTCAGTGCCCTGCCTGGGGTTACCTGCCACTTACCACAAAGCAATCACAGATGGCTGCCACCCACACTGGGCTTGGATGTCCCCAGAGAGGCCAAACTATGACCTGAGGCTGACTGTGATTAGTGCTGGGCTTATGGTTGCTCAGCAAGAGGTATAGTACATGCCAAAGCCAGATGCTGTTTGTTGGGGTTCTGTGGACCTTTCAGAGATTTTAGGAAAGTCTGTAGTATGATTGAAGACAAGTTGTTTGTATGGAAAAGACTGAAAGTGGCTTGGGTGTGCCTAAAGTTGGGTTGGGGGTGGGGGTGTCTCAGGGAATCACCAGGGCTGGGACAACCATGTTAGCTAGGTTGATAGAGATTCAGATATGGTGGCCATATGCATCTGCATACAGGGAAAGGGGAGGGTTCAACAAGGAAACAATGGTCACACACAGGTGTGGGACCAGCCCATTCAAAGTGTCTGCCCCACCTACCATTCTTGAGGTGGTTTCTTCTATATGTCCTTAGTTGTAGGACTTCAGTTCAGCTAGACTTCAGGTGATTCTCAATGATAGTGCTGCTCTGTAGTTTAGTTGTAATTTTGATGTGGTTGTGATGGAGACAATCACAGCATTTACCTACCCCACCACTGTGACTGGAAATCCCCTAGGCAGTGCTCCTCAGCATGGACAGGGATCCACCCATGTTCACATTACCTGTTGAAATCAAGTTTCTAGGTCTTAGCCCATAATCAGGCCCAGGATCAAGGTCTCTGTGATCTGCCATTATATAGCCAAGATATAACCATGATAAGTTCATACTCTCTGGTGATGTTTATGTTCACTGTCAGTTGAGAACCACAGCCTTAGCCTGCAGGATGAGTATTGAATGTGAAGGGCAGATTGCAGGAATGGAAGCCTATGAGGTTGAACTTCAGGAGCATCTGAAGGCCCTGGATATCCTATTCTGAAGGTTAGTAATATCCATACAAACATTCTATAAAACCTTTGTAACAGTTATATATGATCTAAGTACTGCATGGCATTGCAAAATTTTTTTGTTATTGTGGGTTGTAATAAAAAAATATTTAAAAGCCCTTGCTCTACTGAAATAAAAAAAGAAGGTAAAACAATTATATATATATGGATATTTATGCCTACTTTTAAAATGGGTGAGCACAGGAAAATTCAGATGGGTCAGTATATATTGGGTTGTCAGAAAAGCTATCATGTATTTTTCTGTGTTTTTCATTGCAAAAATGCATCATGGCTTTTCTGACATCTCAATAGTTGCATCTCTTGCAGTCAAGACTCATGGAAGGTGTTTTATACTCTTGCAAGGCTGTATCACTTGAAACAGTTGGCCAGGGTCATGTTCCCCATAAGTTAGAGTCCTCAGTGTGCATTATTTATCATTTGCTATATCTTTAAGCTTCAACAACTAAACACTTGTATATTGACGAAAGGTAGAATACTAGGGTGATTGACTTATCTTCATTTTTCTGGGACTTGCCCTATTTTAGCACTGAATCTCCTGTTTTAGGCAAACGGGGACAGTTGGTCACCCTATGTGTCCTGCAGTAAATTTTCTAAACTCTATTATTAAAACAAAACTTTACTTGTAATTCCAACATAAATAAGTTGCATATGAATCTGCTTTGCTCTAAATGAGTATAGATACTAAAGCTTTACCCAATGAACCCAATTCCATCACTTCGAGCTCTTATCCAAGGACTCTGTGAGGTCCTGTGTTTGGAACACACTCTCTGCCTTGCCTTCCTTATTGATTAGGTTTCATTGAGTATGATAATTTCTCTGATCCTCAATTTTCTCATTTGGAATATGGAAGTAATAGTTTTCTTCTACAGTAAATTTCTCCTACTGAGGCCCAGTTGATTTCTAGACCTCTTCTACAAGACAGTGAAATTGCTTTAGTGCTTTTCTTTTTTTTTTTTAATTGGGGAGTTGGGGGAGGGGAACCACATTGGGGAATCGGGGAAGGGGAGCAGACAACTTGCTGTCCTTTGAGTTTTTCAGTCTAGTTGTGGAGAACATCACTTCACTGTCCCATGTTGGTATTATCATTGCGCTCCTCATGGGTGAGGCAATCGCTCACTGGCCATTGGACAGTTGCTCACCACAGGCTCACAACAGCTTACAAAAGTGCATGCCAGCTGCCAGCGAGCCCCACTGCAGCCTACACAATCACCAGTGACTCACAGCAGCAGAGCTCCAGGCCTAGCTGTTGTTCGCCATCTTAGCTGTAGAGTGCTCAGCGTCACTGGCCCACATGTGGGATCCGAACTGGAGCCCTGCTGCTCAGAGCTGGCGTCGCAAGCCTATGCTTAACCAATTCACCACTCGGCCAGCCCTGCTTTAGTGCTTTTCTATGGAAAGGAATTATAAAGGAGAATCACACCTCCTAAGTCACCTGCATTGCCTAGATAGATTTATATATAATAGAGTTTAAATACTGGAATTTAAGTAGCAGACATAATAGAAATACAAATTTCAAAAAGAGTTGTAGTAGGTGCTTGTATTTTTAATGTGTGGATGCTGAGAAGTCATTGATAGAAAGATCAGGGCCCTTTGTATACAGCAATGAAAATTAAAAGTTATCAGACAAACAAACTTTTGGCCAAATCAGAGACTATTAAAAACTCTTATATCATCCATAAGTTTGAGCATTTGTAGCTTTGTTGTTGATGTGTGTGTTTGTTAATCATCAAGGTTGGGCTCCTGTAGGGAAAATGGTCATTTCACTTCTATGACTCCTTCAAAAATACACATATTCTGAATTGGTATCACAAATTTACACTTTGAAATATTATTGGGAGCAAAGACTCAATAAGATTAACTGCGAGAAAAAATCCAAAGTGATTCTTGATGATTACAAGTTTAAAACTTTTAAAAATTGAATTCAATTGAAATGGTCATAATTCCAGAGTATACATCCTTATCTTTTCATAGATAGATATCATTTTATTAGGTGCAATACTGTCCATATCAAATTTATCTTCTCTCCAAATTATTTTCACCCACGTAGTATTTATTTTAGACTAACATGAATTAAAATGGCCTTCCCAGAAATCTATAGTCCATATGTGTGGTATGTCTTGACTCTCAAGGTGGAATGTGAGAATGGCGAGAAAAATATTCAACATGAGATTAGCAACCATTTTAATTACCCTCCTCTCAGAAACATCTGGCTGAAGCCCAGACACTTTAAGTCTACATTTAAAATGGGAATTTATTCTTGGAAAGAAACCAACTCCATCTATAATAAAATCTAGTGCTTTGTGAAAGAATTCAATTAGTGTACCCAACTGAATACAAGGAGAAAACATAAACCTGTGGTTATGTATGTGGCTTCACAATCTCATCTAATGTTGTCCATTGCAATCAAATAGTTTAATAGTCTTCCCAATTAAATAAATTGTCAGCTGCAGCACCATGTTGAAGCTTGTTTAAAACTGTTCCTAGGGATATCATTTGGGGCCAAATTAATTTTATTTATAGTTCTTTCACTTGTGTGGCACTTGTTACAATTCATGGAAGCCAATATATCATCTTTCAGTTCTATTCTCAACATTATATCCGAAAATGACTTTCCACAGCTCTTCTGTATTCCACCAGGATTCTGGACAAAGAATAGTTAATCTGTATCAATTTGCAGACAGTCACCTGGGTTACTTTTCTCATTGCTAATAGTTACTTGGACAGTGAGTCCTGCAGTAACGAGATTTTCCTAGACAACAATCCAACAAGGGCAGGGGCAGGAGGATTACAATATTTTAGGCCTTCAATATGGGTTGCCTTGATGAATTTCATACAGGGATCTCACAAAAGTAAAAGCATAATTAAGAATCATCTGCTCTTCACTTTGAATATGCCAATAGCTTCTTTAAATAATTATATCTGTACTTAAAAATGAGAGCAGCATGTCACTGCCCTAAAAAAGGATAAGGATCTGTCCAAAGTGAGTAAGTTATCATGTGGTAGGAGTGTACCAAAGGGAATATAATAGTGTTAGTGGAGAAAGCAAACATGTAGGCAGGGTGATGAATGAGTGGTTTATACAGTTAATCACATTTAGCTTTTGACACTGTCGAAAATTTATTCTTCAAATAGTTCAAGTTTTATTCACCTTTTCCTTTTCTTCTTGTAGGTGTGCCCCACCCTTCCCACGCAACCTGCGCCACACCCCACCCCTGCATCCCCCCCCCCACCATACACATACCCATACACAGTGGGCCTATAGGATGACATGAGAGCAAGTAACAATAAATAGAATGAAAGGTTTAAAAAATAACTAAAGAGCTGCCTAATTTTTATTAGAAAAACATTTTACATATAATATTACAACTTCTCTTTTAATTATTGCTAATAGTATATAAGAGAACATTATATTCTTTTGAAGGCAAAAAAAAATGTACAATCTACCATATTCTACAGTATTTTATTTTACCCACAAGTTGTTCTTTATGTGTTTATTTCACACTGTGTAGTACTGGCTTCTCATTTGTAGGACCTTCAGAGTTTGACCTTCGCAAACACTAACCAAAGACAAATTGACACAGCAGGAAATGATAGTTGCTCTGTGTGTCTCAAGAGGGAAAATATACATTATTTCTTTCTAATCTGCTGAAGCATACTTGACTTGATTCCCATGTTGATTTTCATTTGACAAGATAGATGATAAGGGAGCACAATTGTATAGATTTGCACATTTATTCCCATTTCAAGACATGAGTGAAAAACTCTTTCCTGGTTGATGACTTAAAGTGTCCTGTCATTCTGTTCTTAAGTATGAAAGTATTCAGAAATCAGGACGCTGTAATATGTCATTGCAATAACCCATGAACTCACTGGGTTGAGCAGTACTTTGATATGTCAAGAGAAAATCATTCTAATTCAACTGCCACTGATTTGTTACATCCACCAATGAGGCAAGGCACATAACACTGGGGAGTTAATTTTAAAAACTAGCTTCAAGCTAAGACGAAGCCCAGCTCTTCTAATAAGAGGGATGGATTTGTCAGCACCCCTTGCTACGTTTTTTACCCATTGCAGCCAAGGCATGTGCTGACAAGCATGCTGCTGTTAGAACTCAGAGAGAAATCTAGGACTGGGAAAGCTTTGCCTTTACGAAGTTGCATATCTTGTGTATTCATGCCTTATGTGATACGATTATTTGGTTATCAGGGAAAATGACAACCAAAAGAAGGGAGTGGAGTTTTTTTGTTTGTTTGTTTAGTTTTTAAATGATGTTTTATAAATCCTCCCCTTATTAGGCTAAGAAAAAATGAGTTTGTTTTTAAGAAACCTGTGCACTGTGAGTCAGTGCATTTTGAAATATAAACAACCCCCCCAAAACATCAGCATATGGTTTTGTATTTGAGAAGAAGCATCTGCTTGCTCTTTTCTGAATACAAAATCTATATTTCTTGGGTAATGGGTATCACATAAGAGTGAATTTCATTCTCCATTATGTCCAATTCCACCATCTAGGGGTAGATTTTTACAGCAGTATAAAGTGCCATAATTTTGGGATCACATGACTGATTTAGTTATTTTATTTATTAACCACAGGTTATACCTATAAATATTACCATTGGAGAAAAATAAAGTGAAGGAAAAGGAGATGACTGGATAGTCAAAATGTATCACAACTCCACAATCACCTTCAAATTGGCAATCTCAAACTGGAATTAATTCAATATATTTTACTTACACTCCCATTATTTATGAGACTTTAGCAAAGTTTATGGAGGAATCAAACAATGAATAAGACACAGTGTCTGCCATCATAATATTGACAAAATTGTAGGACACAAATATTCACACACATACAAACACACTCACCTACAAATATAAACAAGACAAATTCCATGAAAGATGTAAAGATAATATCATAAGGCTACAGGAGAGTAGAAAATTACATAATTGAGGAAATGTAACTAGAACATAAATTATGAGCAGATATAAATTATTCATATCATTTTTTAAAACATTTCAGATTTTAGAATAAATTTAGATTTAGAGAGAAGTTGCCAAATAATACAGATTATTTTCCTGTATAGCCAGCTTCCCCTAATATCATTATCTTTTATACCAATGGTACATTTGTCAAAACTAAGATATTGACCTTGGTGGATTGCTATTAACTAAATCAAGCACTTTATTTGGATTGCACTAATTTTCCACTAAAGTCCTTTTTCTCTGTTCCAGGGTTTGTCCAGAACACATCATTGTATTTGGGATATAAATAAATTTTAATTCATAGATTCCATCCTCAGTTATAATGCTTGATAGAGGTTGTGTGTTAAGATAAAACTTGGTTCTAGAGTTTGAAATGCCCTAGTTTCAAATTGGTTTCTTACCAATTATCTCACTACGGTAACACTGACTATGGAACCTACCTTTGAGACCTCAGTGTGCTCATTTATGAAATAGGAATAATAATAATTGCAATTTCTAGGTTGTTCAAAGAGAGGGAATAAAGTGAAGGAATAAAGTGCATGCCTTGTGTCTGACCCTAACATTTAATGACTATTAGTAAATATTATGTTTTATTATATTGATTCACTTAAAAAAATAGAAGTGTGAAAGTGAAATGATGTCAGAGGTTAAAAATGGTTGATATAATGTAAGAATGGTGCATTTTAAATGTCTAACATTATATTCACTAAAAGCTGGAGTTCAAAATAAAGAGATAGAAAGTTTTATGGTTGCTCAGCTCAGGCTGGGCATCGAACTGCCGTTACTAAGAGCTCACCTTGCACTCTTGAGTGAACTCTTAACCAACTGAGCCACTCGGCTGGCCCAAAAGACAGAAAGTTTTAAAGGACTCCTGCCTTATGTTGGATAGTAACAAACAAATATGATTTGGATAAATAATGAAAAAAGTAAGATATTTTAGGTGCTCATTGAAAATAACACAGAATAAATCTGAAAACAGGAAAAGATCAGTAGTAACAGTAGATTTATGATTATGAGCAGTGAGAGGAAGGCTGGAACTAGTATGATACCGGAACCAGCCTTGATGGGCCTTGAATGTCCAGGTAAGAGGCTTAGATTTTATTCTGAAACCAACAGGTTACCATTGAAGATTTGGTTCCACAAGGCATGATTCCAAAAAGTAAACAGAATTTGTTATGGAAACATATTAGCTCTTATTAATGGTCCCTTAGGGTGATATATGAAATATCCAAAAAATTTTAGTCTGTATAACAAGATTCCTGGACATGTGGAAAGGTACTGAATTTACACCCAAATAACCTTTGGAATAAGTTATTTTTGGCGAGCTTTTTAAAGAAATTTTAGCTTTTGTACAATAATCACATGAAACATTTCTGAATCAATTTTCATTTAGAAACTACCCACTTGGCTATTTGCAGATAAGAGGGTGAAAGTCCTCAACCACTTATTGAAAATGTTAGATAATTTTGGTCTATATTCCTGTTATAATGTTAAATGTTTGTCAAGATATTTACTGGTGTTGTGGCAGTCATGTTTTTCTTTTTTTTTTTTTAACTGGATAATGTTTTTGAGATTTATTTATGTTGTTTGTATCTTTTCATTGCTCAGTAATATTCTATTTTATGAATACATAACAGTTCTTATCTATTCTGAGCTGTTTTCAACTTTGATTATTATGAAAAAGCTGCTATGAATATTTGTGCACAAGTATTTTTGAAGATAGTTGAAATACTTAGGAATTTTTTTTTTTTTTGAGGGCAGTGTCATTGGCTCTCATATGTGGGACCTGAACTGGGGCCGCTGGCATCCCAAGTCAGCTCTTAACCAATGCACCACTCGGCCAGCCCAACTTAGGAATAATTTTAACAAAAGACTTTACCTCTGCATTAAAAGCTCCTACATGAAAAAGCACAAAACGTTCATTTAAGATCTAAATGTGTTTCATATTTATTGTTTTAGGTATAACAGGTGTTATTGTACCTACTCCAAGATTTATTTGTGAATATGCCTCATAGATCTACAGTATAAAATAACGAGAGGAAATTATAAGGAGAATTTCTCTGGACCTCGTGTCAAAATGTTCAGGTCCTGGCTGTACAACTGCTAAATTATCATCCATGTGACTTGGGCCAGTCTCAGATTCTGCAGCTTTATTTTCTTTACCTGTCAACCAGAAATGACAAAATATAACAATAGCTTATCAAACTTCATATAAAAGTAAAATAAAATGTTAAATTCAGGAGTACTTTGTAAATTATAAAAATTATATAAATATCAGTCATTATTTTATTATATTCTCTGACTATTTCAATATGCTAGATTTTCCGTTGTTGGGGTTAAGAGAGGTGAATAATTCATATCCATAAATTTTATTTTATCGAACTCCTTCTAACTTTATTTCACACCAGCTTGTCACTTTAGTTATAAAAGAGGCAATGAAATAGTATGAATTTTACCCTGACCTCTTTTTTCTCTGTATCCATTTCCAAATAAAGGTGCCATGAAGGTGTAAAATAGCAAAAGGAGTAAAATACTCAGAAAAGTGTGAAATTAACAGATTGTTTCATCTAAAAAATAAATCATTTCAGTTTCTTTGCATTGTACTGGGTACAATATCTTTCTCTTTATCCTCAGGTTCAAAACATTTTCTTCTCTCATTTCTCATAAATGTCCCCTAACGGTGTTCCCAAATAAGAGAAAGGATTATAAATGAGATAGGGAATCTGACCCAGGAAGAGAATTGAAGAACCCTTTTAAAAAATCTACTTCTAAAGAAATGGATTCCAGCATCAGGCAGTTGTCCCCATTTCCCAGAAGTTCAAACCCAATGATTAGCAAGTCAAGCCAGAGGTGATATAGAGATATGCAGACCTCTTGGTTTTGGTGAAATTTTTAAATGAATAAATGATTAAAATGGCTCAATGAAAAGTACACACAAAAGGGTAAAATATAATGACTATCTGATCTGTTAAAAGGAAAAAGCTTTTAAACTAATCGATCTTTTCCACAACAATTTATGTCATAGCCTTTTAAGATGATCCCATCTTAAATGGGGAAGTGACAAAGAAATATATATCTAATATACTTGCTCAATGAATAGATTTTTAGTATCCTAAGAAAATGATTTGAGAGCTTTCATTTTTAAAGGAGGGTACACATTAGGGTCTTGTGGATGATCTTAGGTTTAGTTTTACCCTGTCTATCGCTAAGGATTAGAAAGTAGGAAATTAGAACCAAGAAAATTTTTCCTTCGGGCTTGATGGGCGATGGTGTAACAATCATTTAACCTCCATGTGCTTCATTGCTGGCATCTCTCAAAGGAGTCCACTAATGTATGTCACACTAATGCTTGCCATCAATCTACTTCATGGACACATTACAAGGGTTAACTAATAAGACTGATAAGCACTTTGCAAATTCGAAGTACAAAGGAGAAGTGCTAAGTAAGCTAAAGAAAAAGAAAAGACCCACCTGATGGTCAATCGATTTGAATTTTCAGTGATTATGGATTTCGTGAGTACTTTCTTCTACTCTTTGCAATAAAGTAAAGCCATTTTGGTATTTCTTAAAAACTCATTTTGAAGATGTAAGACATGAACATTATATGAATCATTTCTAATGTGAAAGTAGGTTTCATATTATTCAGGTGTTTTAGTTTTCAAGATAGAGTACTGTTGTGCATTTTGCACACCACTATGTTTTTTTTGTTTTTTTTTAGAGGGCAGTGTCACTGTCCCTCATATGTGGGATCTGAACCAGGGCTGCTGGCATCCCAAGCCAGCTCTTAACCACCGCACCACTCGACTGGCCCTGCACATCACTTTTTACATAGAAATTATCAAGTTTTTGTTTTATTTTGTTTTGTTTTGTTTTGTTTTTGTATTCCTGTGCTGCAATATGACCTTGTGGTAGAATATGTGATAACAACAAAAAGAGTAAAATACAGTTGACCCTTGATGAACACAGGATTTAGAGATGCCAACCTCTGCCTAGTAAATATCCATGTATAATTTTGACTCCCTAAAAATTTAACTACTAATCACATAGTATTGACAAGAAGCCTTACTGATAATATAGTCATTAATACATATTTTGTACGTTATATGTGTTATATATTGTATTCTCTCAATAAAGTAAGCTAAAGAAAACAAAATGTCATTAAATATAAGGAAGAGAAAATACATTTACAGTAGTGTACTGTATCTATTGATACTGTTAGTTTATGTCCTCCACTTACAAGATGAATCTTGTCAGGATCTACATCGATATTGTCTTATATGATACAAAAACACTGTAGAAGTTATATGTATTACTAACACGAGACATAAAAATTTTTTTAAAATGTGAAAAAGAAATTCATATTTATTTACAGGTGTAACGATTTATGTGTTAATGACAAAGAAGCAGCAATATGACTATTGTATGGTAGCATAGTATAATTGATACGATTGCTTCATGTATTTGATATGATTGCTTCATAATAGCTTATACACTAATGGATACATGGTTATAAACTTTTATGGCATACAGTATTAAAGTCATATTCATAATATAGTATTACAAACATTGTTATAAAAAAAATCTTGTGATGATAGGCTAATGTACAGTTTGCCCAATTAAAGAAAGAGAACTATACCATATGGTAATGTAATTATTTGCAAGCATTTTATACAACAGTAAGAAAAGCACACAGTATTAATTTTTTAAATTAAATATCAATCACCTTATGCCTATGTAAGGACCATCTATTCACTTCAGTACAACAAGTCTTACACACAATGTTCTATACATTTTGTATTTAGGTGATGATGACACAAGAAGGTCTCATACAGTTCTTGCCATACAGTTATAGATTTTCACATAAAGACTCACATATGTACACAGCAAATGCTTATTAACTGTATGGCATGATGGTTATTTACTACTCATCCCATATAAGTAGATCATCAAAAAGTTCTTTATCCTTGTCTTCACATTGAGTAGGCTGAAGAGGAGGAAAATGAGAGGTTTGTCTTGCTGTTTCCATGGTGGAAGAGGCAGGGAATGCAGAAGTGAAAGAAGAGGAAGGAGTGGCAGACACACTTGGTATAATGCTATGAAAATGCATAGTGATTTTTGTCTGGCATTTTTGCCTTTTCATTTATCTAAAAATGTTTCTATATAGTACCAAACCTTCCACCATTTGCTTTAGCTTCAGTGCCCATATGTATCACAGAAAGATCTATGTTGTAAAAGAAGTCAGAATCAGACTTGAATAATTGAAACCCTTCTGCTGGATTGTCTAATCTCAGTTTGTTTCCTGGCACTGCTTTTCTATATCTTCTTCCTCACCACGTCGCACTGGTTTAGAAATACTCATCTCCATCAAGTCTTCTGTTAATTCCTACAGTGCGGTGTCTTATTAGCTCTTGAATTTCCCTAAAAGCCATATCTTGAAACCCTTCACTGCCACCTTCTTTGTCATAACCACAGTCTCTCTCATGATTTCCTTGATTGCCTCTGTTGTAATCCTGTGAAGTCATGCCCAATATCTGGACACAGTTTTCTCCAGCAGGAATTTATTGTTTTGGGCTTGATGACTTTTGTGGCTTTTTCTATAACAAAGATGGCATCATTTTTTTTTTTTTGAAAGATTTTATTGGGGAATTGGGGAAGGGGAACAGACAAGTTGTGGTCCTTTTTGTTCTTTAGTCTAGTTGTGGAGGATGTAGTTGCACTGGCCCATGTAGGTATTATCTTTGCGCTCTTCCCAGGTGAGGCTGATCGGTCGCCAGCTTCTAGACAGCCACTCACGGCTGCTCTTGTCAGCTCACGCTGGCTGCCAGCTGCTCACACTGGCTTCCAGCCACTCACTGTAGCCTATGGCAGCCCATTGCAGCAGAGGCTGCAGCTCACATCGTCCCAGGCCATCATAGCTATGGAGGCAACCAGGTGGAGCTGTTGTTCACCACCTTAGCTATAGAGGGCAGTGTCACTGGCCCTTATATGAGGGATTCAAACGGTAGCCCTGCTGCTCAGAGCTGATGTCCCAAGCCAGCTTCTAAACAACGCGCCTCTCAGCCGGTCCCTGATGGCATCTTTAATGGTGTAATTGTCCCAGCCTTTCATACTGTTCTCTCCTCAGGGTTCTCTTCTATAGTATTGACAATTCTTTCCATAGAGTACCATGTAATGAGTTTTAAAGTTCCTTAGGAGCGACCCCCAATCTAGAGGCTGAAATAGAGTTATTGTGTTTGGGGCAGGTAGACCACTTTGACGCCTTTGGCATTGAACTCATTGGGTTCTCGGTGACCTGGGACATTGCACAATGTCAAAGAACTTGAAAAGATGGTTCCTTACTGTGGCAATTTTTTCCAGAATAGACACTTTCTTTTGCATTAGAAATCTGTTCAGGCAGTTATCCTTTCTCCTCAGTGATTTTCTTAATGACATCTGGGAACTCGCCTGCTGCCTCTTGGTCGGCAGAAGCTGCTTCTCCTGTTAACTCAACATTTTTTAAGCCAAACTTTTTTCTAAAATTATCTAACCATCATTTTCCAGCATTAAATCCTTCAGCATTAGAAGCCTCACCTTCTTTTTGCTTTAAGTTGTCATATAATGGCTTTCCTTTTAGTTGAATCATATTAGAGTCTATAGGTATGCCCTTCTTACAGCAATCATGCACCCACATAAAAGCTTTATTTACAATATGAGATAAAAAGGTATTTTCCCAAAAGTGCAGGGTTTTCATGCCTGCTAGCATAGCTGCAGCAAAAGCTTCACATATTTCCTTTTCTTTTCTTACAAGTGGTCCGTACACTGCATTCATCTATTTTGAATGGTAGTAACCATAGCCCCAGACCTCAATTTCTGGTATATATCAAGCAATTCAACATTTTTCTTGTAATATTATGACTTTGCTTTTTGGAAGCACTTCCAGCATCACTAGTGGCACTTCATATGGATCCCATGGTGTTATTCAAGGTTAATGGTATTGCACTAAATATGACAAAAATATGAAAGAACTGCAAGAGATCACTTTTTACTGTGATATGCAATTCACTTAAAAAAGGAACTGCTCATGGATAGATGAATGATTAGAGTCACATGGTGTGTTAAGCAGATACTTACAACACAAACTCACTACATTAGTAACAGGGAGTGGCCATGAAATTATTACAGTAGTACATACAGTATGTACTATAGTTAATTTTATGCAGTTATGATTTAAAACTACATTTTGATGTTTGTTTACATTTCTCTCAACTGCAAATGGCACCAAGTACATATATGGTCTGTAAGCATTTGTGTGTATGTTTTGAACAAATATTAACTTTAATATTAGATTTGTGCATATTTTATGGTAGTAAATGGTAAAATAGGCTAGTATGTACATACACCAAAGGTGCCAAAAATTGTATACAAGTGGACACTGGTCAACGTTGCTGAAGCAGCAGTTTGTTGTAGTCAGAAGTGTCTGGACACTGACGGTAACTACTTTGAGCATCTCTTGTAATTGCAGAAGTCAAAAGTGACTTGTGCTTATCTTTTGTTATTGCTATATACTGATTATTACCATTTTAATACAGTGTGTTAAATGTGTAAAAATGTGTATACATTTTTTGGGCACCCTCTATATTTTATGCATTTATGACACACATAACTTTTTTTTTCTTTTTTGCTGTTTGTAGGCTATGCAGTTATGCCAGTTTTTTTTTTCAATTTGTTGCAAATATTTAAAATTTTTTCCAATATATTTATTGAAAAGAATCTATGCATAAATAGACCTGTGTAGTTCAAACCCATGTTGTTCATAGGCCAGTTGTACTCTAATTGGTCAGAAAAATCAGAATGGCAAAGAACAAGTTTCCCTTGCCTTCTGAAAAAGTATATCTCATCCTAGGGAAAGAAAGATAAACTCTAAGGGATAGAGCAATTTTTTTTTTTTAATCTTGGTTTAATATTCAGTCCTAGTCATACCTCCTTCAGCTGTCAGGAAGGAGACTAATTAGTGCCAGTGATGATGGGAGTTTTTGTGATGCCAACTTTTGTCTTTTAAGAACTGGATTAAACTCAAAATCATTTCCCACACTCTGCAAAATGAAATGCTTTGACTGTGTCTCAGCAAAGTCACAGATGAAATCATTTCCATCAGACTTTGACCTTATAGTTATAACTAGAGGTGGACAGTGAAGTGCAAAGAAGGGTAATTATCTAGGGTAATGTAGACCAATCAAACTTTGCTATGTGTATTAGTCTGCTCAGGCTACCATAACAAAATACCATTGACTGGGTGGTTTAAACAACAGCCATTTATTTTCTCCTAGATCTGGAGGCTAGAAGTCCGTGATCAAAGTGTCAGCAAATTCAATTTCTGATGAGAGCTCTCTTCCTGACTTGTAGACAGTTGCCTTTTTGCTGCGTCTTCACATGACCTTTCCTCGGTGCTCATGTAGAAAGAGATACGGAGCTCTGGTGTCTTTTTCTCTTCTTATACGGACTGCTATTCTGTCTGACTAGGGTCCCACTCTGGTGATCTCATTTAACTTTTAATACCTCCATAAAGTCCTTATTTCCAAATATGACTATATTTGGGGTTTGGATTCAAAATATGAATTTGGGGTTTGGATTCAAAATATGAATTTCGGGGAGGCAAAATGAGTCCAGAATTCTGTGGCATATTAGATAATTGAGACCCAAATGCTTTTTATTGACTGTTCTAGATCCTTGCAGAAAGAATAATAATGTCCTTTATAAGTGTGCAGACTAAGCATAAAACTGAGGGGCCGGCAGAGTGGCACAGTGGTTAAGCGCTGGCTTCGGAAGCCAGCGGCGCCAGTTCGGTCCCACTTGTGAGGGCTTGGGAAGCCAGTGGCGCCGGTTCGGTCCCACATATGAGGGCCAGTGACACTGCCCTAAAAAAAACAACTGAATTCATCCTCGTGGTATTAATTTCCATATACAACAATATTCTTGGTTTTTTTTTTGTTTTTTTTTATTTGAATAGCAGTGTTGTAGTTAAGACCAATATATCAAAGTCAGATTATCTACAATTGATAAGCAGTTGTTAAGAGGCAGTAAAAAGTTCCTGTCCCTTTCAGAATCAGTCATAGAGGTAGTTGGAAATTCTGAGTAATATGATCTTATGTGTGTCATTTTTGTCACTCTAATAAGCAACGCATAGTGCCCAGTTTGTTTGAAATTCAACCAGAAAGAAAATTATTTTCATCCATAACTTTCAGATTAAAACAAGATCTTATTCATTGTAAAAAGTACCTCCTTAGAAACACTGGTATTGAGTTAAATTATGTAAGATATAATCATAATATCTGTTCTCCAACTTCTCAGACTCAACCATCCTCATTTGAACCCCAAAATAGTGGGATATCCCTCAATACATAGCTCCCCGTAGCATATACCCTGAAGAAACTATATTCACAGTGGTGATTTTATTTCAGGAAATAATAATCTGTCAATTTGATATAATAACAAAAGCTGAATTATACCTATTTTGTTATTTAATTTGTAAATACATTCTGGTTACATAATTGAATAAAATACCTAAATATAAGGAGTTCATATTTAGTTTTATATCTGTACACATAGTGGGCTGTAAATTTTCAACATTTAAAAAAATATATGAATGTGTTGAATATTACAATCTTTGCTTTATTTTGACATTTTTCTTTATGTGAGAGAAGCTATTCAGCTCATGTCTGAATGGAAACTTCATTGTGCTCCTCTCAAAGGAGAATTAGGGAAGTACATTCTTTGAGGCTCTAGGTCTCTGTTTCTCCAGGGCCTAGTTTTCAATTGTCTATCATTTGAACTCCAAATAAATGTTCCATTGGGCTTTCCCACAAGGGTTATTATTAGGTGGGAAAAAGTTAGATCACGAGGCAGCTGTAGTGAAGATTCTGAATATTAGTCCTCCACAATCTGTCAGTGTAGTGGGTTGAATTGTAACGACCCCACCCCCACCCCGCCAAAAAAAAAAAAAAATGACATGTTCATACTCCAAACCTGTGTATATGTCCTTTTTGGAAAAGAGTCTTTCAAGATGTAATTAAGTTAAAGATCTTGAGATGGGGTCATCCTTCATTAGAGTGGTCTCCAAATCCAATGGCAGGTGACTTTATAAGAAGATGGGGAGACAGAGAGAAGGTCATGTAAAGACGTAGGCAAATACTATTAATGGAGCCGCAAGCCAAGGAATGCATGGACCCTCCAGGAGCAGGAAGAGGCAATGGAGACTTTCCCCTAGATACATCAGAGGGAGTGTGGCCCTGATAACACTTAGATTTTGAATTCCTGGCCTCCAAAACTATGAAACCATAAATGTCTGTTGGTTTTAGCCACCAGGTGATTTATTACAGGAGCTCTAAGAAAGTAAATAGTCAGTAAGCCAGATATTTGATTTGGTAATGAATGTCATGGCCAGGAGCCACAGGTGAAACATTCAAGAGAACTGTGTCATTCCTGCACCCAGGAGGCAGGTTGGCTCACAGTCCTTTGGTCTGTGACTGCACAGATGTCTCATGTGTGGGGAGTCTGGCTTCCACCCACTGGCCTCCATGAGGAATCCCCAGAAGGGGAGCCATGTTTTCCATATTTTGAGCTTTCTTTTGCTACTCTCAATCACCAGTTTATAGATGTTCCAATAGAAGAATAGGCCCAAAATATCCTGTCTGCAATGACCACATAAAAAACCAGCTTCACTGAGCTGCTTTAATACTTACTGGAGGAAAAACCAAGGACAGCCTAAGAGATAAAAGTTAAAAGAATATGTATAGGAGGCAATATGTGATATGAATAGCTATCAAGCAACTCAACTTATCAGGGGAAGTATTGTACAAACCTGAAAAGTATTGATCCTTTTAGGTATTGTGACAAGACACATGGACTTGAACTTGGCTGTATGAGCTCAGGAGTGACAGAGAGGAAAAATATCTTCACATTAATAGAAATATTATTTTCAGGTCAGTGCCAGGGGTATATTCTGGTTATCTAGTCTGTCAACTCACTTGTTTCTGCATTCTGTGATTTTGCTTTAAGACAATAGTGGAGGGGAAATTATCTTAGGGTAAACTGTTAAGGCCTGGTAATTAGAGGACTTTTGAATAAAATATATGCAAAATTTACACTAACTCAAAATATATGTACATTTTTTCCTGTCTGGCCATCTTTAGGTTGTAGAGACACATTAAGGAATAGCACACAAACAGTAGGTACTCTCATAAAGCTGTCTCTCCATCTAAACTTCTAAAATGTAATCTTCTGTCTAAAACACATAAAGTAAATCTATTTGTGACCTATGAGTTTACACTTTGTTTGGTCCCATATAGTTCCTGTTTCAGAACCTGCCATTCATTTTATGTTTCCTGTATGCCTTCAAAAGGAATAGTAAGGCCACTAAACTTCTTTTTCCAGAAATTATCTTAAAGCTAATGAAAACCCAGTTGTAGTTTAACTATATGTTGTCTCAGCACTGCCCTGAGAATGCAAGAAAAATGACTTCTTTGTCCCCCAAATTGATTTAGCCCAACTACGAATACCTTCGATTGTCTATAATAATTTTTTCACCTTTATTTTTATTGTTTTAAGACTTTATTTAAAAATATAGCTAACATACAATATTATATAAGTTTCAGGTATACACATAATTATTCAACATTTATATACCTAAAGCAGTGATCACTGTGATAAGTCCAGCAACCATCTAACACCATAACACACTATCACAATATTACTGACTATATTCCCCATGCTGTACATTATATCCCCAAAACTTTTTTGTTTTATATCTGGAAATTTGGACCTCTCATTTCCCTTCACTTTCCCTTCCTTTTTTATTTTTCAATTACAGTTGACACTCAGTATTATTTTACATTAATTTCAGGTATAAAACACAGTGGTTAGTCATTTGTATAATTTAAGAAATGATTCCCCTGATTAGTCTAACACTCATCCGGCACTTATATAGTTTTATATATATATATATATATATATATATATATATATATATATATATATATATATATATATATATGCATATGTATAGAAAAGTGAATCCTCATGTGCTGTTGATGAAACTGGAAATTTGTGTAGCCATTATGGAAAACAGTATGGAGGTTCCTCAAAAAATTAAAAATAAAACTACCTAATTTACCCAGCAATTCCACTCCAGGGTATTTACCCAAAGAAATCCAAAACACTAATTTGAAAAGATACATGCAGGAAGAAATTGAGGAGGGTTTGCAAGGAAAACCAATAAGAGTTGGTAAAGAATCGTAGGGTTAGTAACAGGGAGAACTATCTCAACCTCTGAACCTAAAGCCAAGAAGAAAGAGTAATTACTTAAAAAACAGAGCAAATAGCTATAAGAGAAGGCTATCTGACAGCAGATAGAAGCTGTGGCCCTTGGTAGGACACAGTCAACTTCTCTGATTTGTCTGGGTGGTAGCCAGCAAGATGGATAATATGATCTCACCCACATTCTTGCCTCTCATTTATCAAATATAAGTTTAAAAGAGAACCAGTTGATACATCCACAAAGGTTAGCCTGAAGGTCACAGAACAAGATGGAGAAGGAATGGATAGTAGATCTGAAAAATGGAAATTATTCAACAAACAGACATTTTTAGTGATGACATCCTTTTCATTTAATCCTCACTCTCTTTCCTCAATATAGGTTACAATTATAGATATGAATAAAAATCAAGTATTTTTAACTAGAAAGAAGGAATAATGAGAGATTTGGGAGACAGGGGAAAAGTAGCTGGTATTTCATATATGTCAAGAGTTCTATAAACAGGTTAGGTCTCTATGGTTAGAAGTGAAAGAGCCAGAAAGTGTGGGACCTTGTTCATAGAGACTAGTTTTAAGGAGAATAAGTTCTAAGGACCTAATGTATGGCATGGTGACTATAGTCAATAATACAGTATTTTATGCTTAAAAGTTGTTGAGAGTAGCTCTTAAGCATTCTCATCACAAAAAGAAGTTTTAACATATGTTAACTACGTCACGTTATGGATGTATTAATTATTTTGATCTTGGTTATCATTATACAATGTGTGTATATATAATACATCCATAACATCACATAGTTAATATATATATACATATATACACAATTGTCACATTTTACACTTTCAATAGATACCATTATCATTGTCAATTATTCTTCAATAAAACTAAAAATAAGAGTGAATCTTGGGACATATGGATATGATTTCTGTTATCATCCATCCTAAGAATTAAAGATTAGACAACATGAAATTCCATAAAAAAGGGGGCCTAGAAGGAAAAACTGTCCATAACTACCAATTTCTATAAATGACTTTATAAACTATGTGTAATTACCTTATTTTGGATGTGGTAATTCACAAAACAAACAACTACACTTAATACCTTTTTTTGGGGGGGAAGGGGAATAGGACTCTACATTTTTACATTCTCTTTGCACTATAGAGGAATATGATAAAAATAGAAGGTAGGGTGCTGTCACTTGAAAGGAAATGAACTACTTTAACTTTGTCATATTTTTGATGCTTATCTTCACTCAAGACTTCTTGGTCATGTTTCCCATTGTGTTGAGAAGCCAGGGAGGTAAAGAAGAAAAGGAAAGATAAGGCAAGGAGTGATGACTTTCTGAAATTCACTTCATTTATTGGTGAATATGTTTCTTTTATCTTAGGAAAGCATAGTAGAAACTATGTTCAGGTGTTTGAACTGTACCAGGCAGATCTATTCAACACATTGCAATGAAGCATTCACTGTACAGCCCAGGTGCTGGGTGGTACTATTTCTGCAATTTAATAAATAGGAGCACGCTAGGCATTACTGCTGTATAAATCCAACAGCTCTGTTGTATCTTGATCCCTGCCTTTGCAAAGGAAGCAATTGAGTTGTTAGTAATATATAGTTATTAAATATAATTTTGAAGTAAATATATTATTCCCTCTATCCTTGCCATAATAAAATTGTTTATTCTTTTATTCCCACTCTATAAGCTCAGCTGAGCTCACCAAGTTCTTTTGTTCACTCAAACACAATATATGCTGTAAAACTGCTGCTTTATTTCAAAATGGCTATGACAGAATAACAAGAGTAGAAGTGACTTAACTGGCCTTTGTAACTAGGTTGTGTACTAGAAAAGAAAACTTATTTATTTATTTATTTTTATTAGTTTCAGGTGTACAACACTGTGCAACAGTTATACATTTTACCCCTCAAAGTGACAAACCCCCACCTCCAATTTGCCACCCCACTCTCCCCCCCATATCATATATATCTATTACTCTTCCTCTGACTCTCTTCCACAGTATAATCCACATCCCGTGACTATCTATATATATTCGATTACAGTAGGTATTCCACCTCCGCTTTAGTAATACAGTGCAGTGATCAAACCTCTACTCCATCCATGAAATGGTCTCCCTAACAAGACCTATGACCATCTGACATCCCACAGAATATTTACAACATTATTAATTATATTCTCCAAACTGTTTTTCATATCCCAGTGGCAATATTGTAGTTGCCTATTTTTGCTGTCTAATCACTTCACCTTCTCCCTCATCCCTATCCCCCTCCCAATTAGCAACCCTGATTTTTCCTCTATATCTATGAGACAGTTTCTGTTTACTTTGCTCATTCATACAGTTTTTCAGATCCCACATATGAGTGAGATCATATGGTATTTGTCTTTCTCTGACTTATTTCACTTCACATAAGTCTCTAGGTCCATCCATATCATTGCAAATGGTACGATTTCATTCTTCTTTATAGCGGAGTAATACTCCATTGTATAAATATACCACAGTTTCTTAATCCAGTCATGTACTGATGGGCATTTTGGTTGTTTCCAAGTCTTAGCTATTGTAAATTGTGCTGCTATGAACATAGGTGTGCATAACATTTTTTTGAATAAGTGTCTTGGTTTTTTCAGGATAAATACCTAGGAGTGGAATTGCTGGGTCAAACAGTAGCTCTATTTCCAGTTCTTTGAGATACCTCCACACTGACTTCCATAGTGGCTGCACCAATCTGCAATCCCACCAACAGTGCAGCAGGGTCCACTTTTCCCCACAGCCCCGCCAGCACTTGTTTGTTAATTTATTGATGATAGCCATTCTGACTGGAGTGAGGTGGTATCTCATGGTGGTTTTTATTTGCATTTCCCTAATGACCAGTGAGGTTGAACTTTTTTTCATATGCCTGTTGGCCATCTGTATGTCCTCTTTAGAGAAATGTCTCTTCATATGTTCTGCCCATTTTTTAATTGGGTTGTTTGTTTTTTTGGTGTTGAGTTGCATGAGTGTTTTATAAATTTTGGATATTAACCCCTTATCAGATATATCGTTGGCAAATATATTCTCCCATTCAGTAGGCTTCCTTTTTGTTTTATTAATGGTTTCCTTTGTTGTGAGAAAACTTTTGAGTCTGATATAATCCCATATGTTCATTTTTTCTTTTACTTCCCTTGCCCGTAGGGATGTATCAGTAAAAATATTGCTCCGGGTAATGTCTGCAAAAGTACTCCCTATATTTTCTTTTGGGATTTTTATGGTTTCAGGTCCTACATTTAAGTCTTTAATCCATTTTGAATTTGTTCTTGTATAAGGCGTAAGGAGGTGGTCCAGTTTCATTTTTTTGCATGTGTCAGTCCAATTTTCCCAGCACCATTTATTGAATAGACTATCTTTACTCCAGTGTAAATTCTTGCTTCCCTTGTCATAGATTAACTGTCCATAAATGCCTGGATTTATTTCTGGGCTCTCTGTTCTGTTCCACTGATCGATGTGCCTGTTTTTATGCCAATACCAAACTGTCTTGATTACTGTAGCCTTGTAGTAGGTTTTGATGTCTGGTAGGGTGATCCCCCCGACTTTTTTCTTATCTCTCAGAATTGCCGAGGCTATTCTGGGTCTTTTATGATTCCATATAAATTTTAGGATTATATTTTCTATTTCTGTGAAAAATGCCCTTGGTAGTTTGATAGGAATTGCATTGAATCTATATATTGCTTTAGGCAGTATGGACATTTTAACTATATTAATTCTTCCTATCCATGAGCATGGTAGGTGTTTCCATCTATTTGTATCTTCTATGATTTCTTTCTTAAGTGTCTTATAATTTTCTGAGTACAGATCTTTCACTTCTTTGGTTAAATTTATTCCTAGGTATTTTATAGTTCTTGACACAATTGTAAATGGGACAGTTTTCTTAATTTCTCTTTCCATTAGTTTATTATTGGTATATGCAAATGCCACTGATTTCTGTACATTGATTTTATATCCTGCTACTTTACTGAATTCATCTATCAGTTCCAATAGTTTTTTTATGGAGTCTTTGGGGTTCTCTATATACAGGATCATGTCATCTGCATATAATGACAATTTTACTTCTTCCTTGCCAATTTGGATGTCTTATTTCTTTTTGTTGTCTGATTGCTGTGGCTAGAACTTCCAGCACTATGTTGAATAAAAGAGGAGAAAGTGGACAGCCTTGTCTTGTTCCTGATATTAATGGGAATGGTTTTAGCTTTTCCCCATTAAGTATGATGTTAGCTGTAGGTTTATCATATATGGCTTTTATTATGTTGAGATATGATCCCTGTATTCCCACTTTGCTAAGGGTTTTTAACATAAATAGCTGTTTGATTTTGTCAAATGCTTTTTCTGCATCTATTGAAATGACCATGTGATCTTTATCCTTCATTTTGTCGATGTGGTGTATCACATTAATTGATTTACGGATGTTCAATCAGCCTTGCGCACTAGGGATGAATCCCACTTGATCATGATGTATGATCTTCTTAATATATTGCTGAATTCTGTTTGCTAATATTTTATTGAGAATTTTTGCATCTATATTCATCAGGGAGATTGACCTGTAGTTTTCCTTTTTTGTGATGTCTTTATCTGGTTTTGGAATCATGGTGATAGTGGCTTCATAAAAAAGTTTGGGAGCCTTCCTTCCTTCTGGATTTTTTGGAATAGTTTGAGAAGAATAGGTGATAGTTCTTTTTTGAATGTTTGATAAAATTCACTTGTGAAGCCATCTGGTCCAGGGCTTTTGTTTTTTGGGAGCTTGTCAATGACTGATTCAATTTCCTTGGTAGTAATCAGGGTATTTAGATTTTCTGTTGCTTCTTGCATTAGCTTTGGAAGGTTGTATGCTTCTAGAAAATTATCCATTTCTTCCAGATTGTCAAATTTGTTGGCATATAGTTGCTCATAGTAATTTCTTAGAATTTTTTGTATTTCTGTGATGTCTGTAGTCATTTCCCCTCTTTCATTCCTGATTTTGCTAATTTGAGTCCTCTCTCTTTTTTTTTTAAGGAGCCTGGCTAGAGGTTTGTCAATTTTGTTTATCTTCTCAAGAAACCAGCTCTTGGTTTCATTGATCTTTTGAATTGTTTTTCTGTTCTCTATATTGTTTATTTCTGCTCTGGTCTTTATTATCTCCTTTCTTGTACTCCCCTTGGGCCTCTTTTGCTGTTCTTTTTCCAGTTCCCTTAGGTGTAAGGATAACCTGTTGATTTGAGATTTTTCTTCCTTCTTTAGGTAGGCCTGCACTGCTATAAACTTCCCTCTTAGGACTGCTTTGGCAGCATCCCAGAGATTTTGGGTCGTGGTGTTTTCATTTTCGTTTGTCTCGAGGTATCTTTTGATTTCCTCCTTGATCTCATTTGTGATCCACTCACTATTTAATAGCATGTTGTTTAGCCTCCATTTATTTGTCAGCTTCCCGGATTTCTTCTTATAATTGATTTCTAGTTTCATAGCATTGTGGTCAGAGAATACAGTTGAAATGATTTCAATCTTCTTAAATTTATTGAGACTTGTTTTGTGGCCTAACATGTGGTCTATCTTAGAAAATGTTCCATGTGCACTTGAAAAGAACGTATATTCTGTAGCTTTGGGATGAAATGCTCTGAAAATGTCTGTTAAATCCAGCTGGTCTAATGTCTCATTTAAGGTCGCTGTTTCCACATTGATTTTCTGTCTGGAGGATCTGTCCATTAGTGACAGCGGGGTGTTGAAGTCCCCTACTATGATAGTGTTATTGTTGATCTCTGTCTTTATGTCTGACAATATCTGTTTTATATATTTAGGGGCTCCTATGTTAGGTGCATAGATGTTTACTAGAGTTATGTCCTCTTGTTGGATCGATCCCTTCATTACTGTGAAGTGTCCTTCTTGGTCCTTTGTTATATTCTTCAATTTAAAGTCCATTTTATCTGATATAAGTATCGCTACTCCAGCTTTTTTCTCAGTACCATTTGCATGAAATATTTTACTCCATCCCTTTACTTTCAGCCTGTATGAGTCTTTGGATCTGAGGTGAGTCTCTTTTATACAGCATATGCTGAGGTCTTACTTTCTTATCCATTCAGACACCCTATGTCTTTTTATTGGAGCATTTAATCCATTTACATTTAATGTGATTATTGATAGGTGTGTATTTATTGCCATGTTGTTATTTGTGTTCGTAGTCTTTCTTAGGTTGTTTTTCTCTTCTACTTAAAGAAGCCCTTTTAGCATTTTCTGCAAAGCTGGCTTGGTGGTAATGAATTCCCTTAACTTATTCTTTTCTGTGAAGCTCCTTATCTCGCCTTCAATTTTAAATGATAACCTTGCTGGATACAGCAATCTTGGTTGTAGGCCTTTATTTTTCATCACTTTGAAAACCTCCTGCCACTCCCTTCTGGCCTGCAAAGTTTCTGTAGAAAAGTCAGCTGATAATCTTATGGGGGTACCCTTGTAAGTAACTTGCTGCCTTTCCCTTGCTGCTTTAAGGATTCTGTCTTTGTCCTTAACCCTTGCCATTTTCACTATAATGTGTCTTGGAGTGGGCCTGTTTGGAATCATCCTGGTTGGAACTCTCTGCACTTCCTGAGCTTGTATTTCAATGTCCTTTGCCAGGTTAGGGAAGTTTTCAGACATTATTACTTCAAATATATTCTCAATCCCTTGCTCCCTTTTTTCTCCTTCTGGTACTCCAATGACCCGTGAGTTATTGCGTTTGATGTTGTCCCCTAGCTCTCTTAAACTATTTTCCATGTTTTTCATTCTCTTTTCTTTTTGTTGTTCCGCATGGGTGATCTCTGCTATTTTGTCTTCTAAGTCACTGACTTGATTTTCTGCTTCATCCAATCGGCTAGTGATTCCATCAAGTTTGTTATTTAATTCAGTAATTGTGTTCTTAAGTTCTAGCTGGTTGCTTTTCATGATTTCTCTATCCTTCTTTATATTTTCATTAATTTCCTTGAACATTCTAATAATCAGTGTTCTGAACTCTGTCTCTGATAGGTTGGTTACCTTTATTTCCTCTATTTCCACTGATTCAGGAAGTTTCTTCTGTTCTTTTATTTGTGTTGTGTTTCTTTGTCTCCCCATTCTGGCTTACTCTTTGTGTTTGCTTCAATATAACAGATAGATCCCCCAGATTTCTCAGTCTTTTCTGGATAAACTTATATGGTGTGTGTCCTTTATATTTGAATTACTCAGTCTCCCTATTCTCCTGTGCTTGTATCTGAGGTGTTCCTTGTGTCGTGCGTCCTCACTTGTTGAAGTTTTAGTTTTGATTACTTTTGGCTTGTCAGTAGGTGGGATTGACTCTCAGATTGATTAGCTGTGAGGATCAGCAGCATCTGCAGTTTATGAACTGCTATGAGAGGATTGATCCCTGTGATGAAACTTGGACCCTATGGGCCCTAGTACCTGTAGCATCTTCCTTTTGGGTGTGACTCTTGTATGTCAAACCCAGAAATGCTCTGGTTTTATCTAAAGTTGGACTCCGGGTATGATGATTCTTGTGTCTGTTTGTTTGGACCCACTGCTGCAGAGTGATTTTAGAGCATAACAAATCCACAAGAACAACCTCCGCAGCCACCAAAGGAAACCAAATTCTCACACAAGTAAAAAAAACCAACCATCAAACTACAGTCAACTTGTACAGAAATATCAATCATACTAATGAAGAAAACAAACAGAAACAAAACAAAAACCACACATACAATAATAACAGAAGAGGAAACAAAATAAAACACAATATCCTAAAATAAAAAATAGAATAAACATGAGAAACCGATTAGCTATACCTAAAAAATAAAAAATAAAAATAAACTAAAATAATAATAAAAAAAGTAATAATAAAAATTAAAAAAATAAAATTTGCAGAAAAAAAGGAAAAGAGGAAAAGTATAGCAGTGAGACGAATGAATAAAATAAGAGAGAAAGTGAGGGTGGGGAAAAAAGAAAAAGAAAAGAAACAAAAAGAAAAAGAAAAAAATATATATATATTTGTCTACACACCCATATATATGGACATATATTCACCTATATACACCTCTATATATGCCTATATTATAAACTACAAAATGATAAGAATGAAATAGAAATAAAAACCAAAAACAACCAAGATAAGCAGCCAATAAAGGGAAAACAAAACAGAATAAAACCAAACAAACCAAAAATACCCGTGCCAGTCTTGGCTAAAGTCCACCAAGCTCTCTTCAGTTTGTCTGCTGTACAAAAATTCCTGTGCGTCTTGTGGGAACAGTAGGCCACCTGATGCCTAGCATGATCCTGGCACTGCAGGTTTGCTGTACTTGAGTGTGGTTGTGATGTGTGATTGGTGGTTTTTACAAAGTCACTGCCTTTTTGCTTTTGCCTGTCCCAAGGCAGGCTGCACCCCCAAAGGATCAATGAGTGTCTCTGGGCACCCTTTCGGTGGACAGCTGTGGAGAATTAAAGAATTCCTCACCACCAAAAGCCAGCTGCTAAGAATCTGTCAATTAGTGCCTCAGCAGGTGAACCTGCCCTGCCCCCCAAGCCTTGCATAAAGGTGGGGGCGGGGTAGGTAGTCTCACTCTGCAGCCTTTACTGGGGTGGAAATTCTCAACCCCCTGCAGGTCGGAATATCTTCCTAGTCTGCCCCTATTGCTCCATTCAAGAGTCAGTTTAAGACTGTCTTGGCGGGGGCCAAACTTTGTGGGAGTGGGTGGGTTATTGGGTTTTTTTTGCGTTCTGTTCAAGAGTAGAAAAACAAAAAAAAAAATAAAAAACATAAAAATAAACAAAGCCACAGTTCCAACACTGTTTTAAGCTAAGGCCTTTGCCTCTTATGCTCCAGCGGAGTTCCTGCTGCTCTCCCAAAGGGTCTGCTGGGATTTAGGGAATTGCGCGCACCCTACCGTGTGGCCAAGATCCCCGCTCCGTCTCTCGGGGACCTGTGTCTCCGCCCGGCACTCTGCATGTCCGAGCGAGTCTTTTTCCCCTGCTCCCGGGTTTAAGGCTTCTGCCTAGGAGCCAGCGCAGGCCCGCGCGGTGCTCCTGCTGCTCTTCCAAAGAGACTGCCAGGGGTTTAAGGGACTGAGTGGCCCCTGCCGCGAGGATCAGATCCCCGCTCCGTCTCTCTGGGACCTGTGTCTCCGCTGCTCTCCCAAAGGGTCTGCCAGGATTTAGGGGACTGAGCGCACCTTGCCGCGCGGCTTAGATCCCCTCTCCGTCTCTCCGGGACCTGTGTCTCCGCCCAGCGCACGCTGCGTCTCCGCGGGCGAGTCCTCTGTTTTCTCCTGCTCCCAGGTTTCAGGCTTCTGTGCTCCGCGGGACCTGGTGGGCACAGAGACTGATCCCTGAACCGGGAGGGTGCAGGGACTGATCTTGCCCTGTCGCTGCAGGGCTCTGCACCCTGCTTCCTGGGGACCCGGCGAGCCGCGGGTGCAGCTCGTACCTCTGCACAGTCGTCTCCTCTCTCTCCTCCCACACTTGCGCGGCCTGAGGCTTCTGCCTCAGACTGCAAACCAATGCGCTCTTGCTGAACTCTAGGTGGGCCGCGGGCCGCAGGGAGCCAGCCGGGGGAACACTCACCGTGACTCAGCAGCCGCGGGTGCGGGCTGCACCTCATGTGTCTCGCCGCCTTCTTCCCCTACTCGCCCGGCCTGCCCACCTTCCAGCAATCCTTGTGTGGAACTCTTAGTTGCTCTGTGTGATGAGTAGATGTCTCTTTGAAGCGTATTAGAAGTTCAAATTGTGGATATTTCCAGGGGAGATTTCACGGAGCTCTCCTTACAGCCGCCATCTTGCCCCTCCTCCAGAAAATATATTTTAAATAATACTTTAAAAGCATTGATATATGATGGGATATTTGCACAAATTTAATAATTTTAAAAAATTTAAAAAGTACATGAGTGGAAAAACAATGACAAAGATAAAAGAACTTTATTATTGAAACATTTATTAGTAAACATGGATCTGAACTTACAAAAAGTTCAAGTTTTAAATGCCAAATATGTATATATTGCCAAACCGTTGTATCATTCATACAAATGAGGAAAAAATAAATTATACTATTAAAAAATGGTCTAGGTTCCATTTTGTAATTTTGTGTATAGGAGTACATTTAGGAGCATAATTTAGTTTACTATTTCTTGAGGGGGAATGTTTGGAAATGTAATGCATTTCATATTTGGGAGTTAGGAAATATTAATTTCCTAGATTTAAATAATGCAAATGACAACAAACTAGCTAATATGTCATTATAAAAATAAGTCTATATTTATGATGATGGAAAGTACTCAAGATAAAATTTTTAAAAATACTGTTTATATATGGATTCTCTAATCACTTGTGTCCCAAATCAAAGGATTCTGTTCTTACCATTAGGGCAGTTTTTATACATAGTATATACAGAGATACTGCCCAAATATTACTGATCAGTTTTTGCCTTCAATGATCCTTATTTTCTCTTCCAAGTCTCCAAAAAATATTAAGTATCATCTGTATATTGCCAAAGTTGTGTGTGTTTGTGTGTGTGTGTGTGTGTGTGTGTGTGTGTGTGTTGTAGAGGATAGACTTTGCTCTCACTCAGGTCTGCTGTACTCTCTCTAGCTTATGCAGGTGATTTGTAGTCACAATAAAAAAATATCATCTTAAATAACTAATTTTCATCTTCCATAATATTTAGAAAAATAGATGAAGAAAATCTTGAGATTTTATTAAATGTTGGGACCCTCAGAATGTTAAGATCCAATAATAAAACTCATGCAGAGGAGAGCAAAATTTTATGAAGGCACCGTTAGGGCCTCTGTATGCATAATGGTCTTTGTCAGTCCCTCTATTCTTTTTGTACAAATCATTTGGAGAAACAGAAAGATTTAGAAGTCTCTAAACTATTTCTTTAATACCTAAAAAGTGAGCAAGTTTATTTACTAAAATATAACTTTTTTTCTCAATGTAGCTGGGTCCTTAAAGTCTGGAAACAAAATAGTGTGTTGGGGGGGGGGTCAAGCCAAGTGGCTCAGTTGGTTAAGAGCATGAGCTCTGAGAAACAGGTTTGCTGGTTCAATTACTACATGGGCCAGTGAGCTGCCCTGAGCTGCCCTGAGCTGCCAACAGGCGCCCAGATGGCTCGGGTAGTTAGAGCATGCGCTCTTACTAACAAGGTTTCCAGTTTGACTCCTGCACAGGATGGTGGGCTATGCCCACCTGCAACTAAGATTGAACACTGAACCTTGAGCTGAGCAGCTACGGGCTGCCAATTGGTGGCCGGATGGCGATTGGACTTGGAGCTGAACTAGCTGTGCCCTCCACAACAAAGATTGAAGGACAACAAGGTGGCTGTTCTCCTTCTGCAATTCCCCAATAAAATATTTAAAAAAACAATAATAATTAGTGGGATACTTTAATATGAGGTGTTAAGGCAATCCACAGAAAACCTGAAAAAATCAAGTTTTTCAAATCTTGACCTAGTAATCACCTCCAGGGTGTTAAAAAGGTAACAATTAAAAAAGAAGACCAAAACAGAACTTTTGGGGCATAAATTTGTTGGAGTGTTGTGGAATTTTCTCCCTAGGCCCCCACCCTACATCCTCCCACAAATGAAGTAGGAGAAATTACAATGGGATGACTCAGACAGCTTGATAAATATCTCCTGGTGTTTGCAGGGCACAGAATCTTCGTTTCTACAATGTCTTGAAAAGCTTAAATGTACAATACATAGACTGGCTAACCGTGGAGATAACATTTAAGAATGAGATGGGGAGGTGGGGAGAGAGACTGGGCATACTGATGTTACAGGCTGAATTGTTTTCCCTTCAAAATTCATATGTTGAATTCTAACTCCTAGTTCCTCAGAATGTGGAATGTAAATATATGAGTTCTAATTCAACATGACTGGTGTCTTTACAAGCAGAAGAGATGAGGAGGGGAAAAAGAGGAAACTAGAACACTAACACAGAGAGGTAAAACCACATGAAGACACAAAAAGAAAATGGCCATTTATAAGCTAAGGAGAGAGATCTCAAAAGAAACCAACATGGGCCTGCTGAGTGATGCGGTGGTTGAGCACTGGCTTGGGAGGCCAGCGACCCGGGTCGGGTCCCACATAGGAGGGCCAGTGACACTGCCCTCAAAAACAAACAAACAAACAAAAAAACAACAAAACAAAACAAAAAGAAACCAACAGTGGTAACACTATAACCAGCCTCTAGAACGGTGAGGAAGTACATTTCTGTTTTTCAGGCCACTCAGTTGGTGATGCCTTGTTATGGCAGCCCTAGCAAAGTAATACTTCCTAAATTTCTACTTCATATATGATAGAACAATATGTGGTTATTTCTCAAGGATCAATATAGGCCCCATGGAAGAGAGTAGATTTGGTCAGTGATCCATAACTGAAGGAGCACTGTAACTTAACAAATGAGGTATACTGAGAAGTGCCCCAGGGCTGAAGGATGAAATTAATCCTACATGTGATGAGTCAGTGGGATGGGGACATTCTCAGCAAAGAAATGTCTCAGAAGCAGAAATTATCCCCATGAAAGAAAGATTTGGCTTAGAAAATCCACCAAATTTAGTAGAAGCAGGATAACAGTAGTATATGAAGTAGAACACTTCTTGCCCTTTATTTTGCCTTTTTTTCCCCCCAATAATTTACTAATATGTAAATTAATAGAGAAAAGAGGTAAAGACCTCACTTCTCTCACCAATCTACTATTGACCTAAGGTAGTACTGAAAGGGAAGAGGGCAAAGAGACTTAACTTTAAAGTTTAAAGATTTAGGTAACATATTTTACCAACTGAACTACTTGTGAAATTAAAAATGACCAAAAATCTATTATTATGTAGATGTGACTTGAAAAGTGATAGAACCAGTTTGAGATCTTCCAGGGGCAAATGAATGAATAGAAAAATGAAATACTTTCTGCTGACCCAGCCTCTTTGGAGTCCTGTGTAGGCAATGTTAGAATTATGTTAAGATTCTACATTGATGAAAGTTAATTCCAAACTTGATGCATTGCTCTTAGCAAGTACTTGGAAATTCTTGAGAACTGAACTGACGGGAGCTATTAGGAAATTTTCAAATATATTATACTATTTAATCTTCTTAGAAGTTCTGCAAAATCTCCATTTTATGGCTGTACACAATCAAGATAACTTCTCATTTTTCTACAACTTGTATTAAATAAAAGAACTTGGAATCTGAACCACAGTATGTTTGCCTTTAAAGTCCAGACATGTTCAATTATGACTGATTTTATTCCCTTCTACCAATGGTAATTTCTCAATAAGTAGTTTAAAAAAAAAGTATTATAAAATTTCTTCCAAATTAAGGATATTTATCAAATAAAACTTTAACAAGTACCAGTAATTTTACTAAGATTAATTCAGATATCTTTAAAATGTACCTCTGTTTACTCAACAGTGTGCCATCTATTGTAGTTTATTTAAAGAAAAAAAACCCAGAACCTTTATTTTCAAAGGATTCACCATTTAATAACAGAGGAAGTTCATAATGTGAAAAATCTGAAGAACGGCTCAGATAACCATTTAAGCAATTCTTTGAAGACTATTCATATAGACTAAGGCAAGAAAAGTTTGAAACTAGGTTGGAAAGCATGGAAGATTTATTAAAGCACTTAATAAAATTCAGGGTAAATATTGAAAAGTCCAGGTATTTGAAAATATTGGAAACTATATAAAGAAAGTAGAATTAACAAGTATATTGGATATCATAAATATTTCAAATAAGCATTCATATTTGAAAGTAGAATACAGGTCTTGTGCTTTTCAAATACCATTTTCTGTTGCATTAATGTATAATTTATTGATAGAAAATATTTAATTTTATCTTTGAACTACTTTTGCTTTATTTTCTTTAGTTTTAAAGCTATAAAATAAGTTCATGAATATGTTAAATAATACCACCTGTATAAATATTTGCATTCTAATAATATTGAGGCAGAGAAAGTACTATGTATGCTGTTATACAGCAACGTAAGAAATGTGTGTTTATATTTTTCAAAAATCTATTCTCTAAATTGTGTTCTGAGAAAATAGTTCATAGTGGTTACCAGGTTTTACTTACCAAAAATGCAGTAAAAGACATCAGAGTCAATAATTTGGGAAACCCTGAATTAAACAAAGTTAAACTAGAGTGTTTATTTATAAATAAAGTTAGTATTACAAAATTTACAGTTGTTAACATACAAATGTGGATTGTAAACCTCCATGGGAGTATTTCATATGAAACTCTTCCAAATATCACATGAACATAAAAAATGTTTTTGTAAGAACCTTTGATATGATAAGTTATTTAAATGTACGAGTACCTTGGATTAGTTTTAAAAAAATAAATTTAACTGAGGTATATAAGTCAATGTAGAAAACATTCTGAACTTAAATATATTAATCAAAGTGTTAGTATTTCATTTCATATATCATAAAGTAGTTTATTAAATTATATTAATTAAATGTCACTATCATAACATAATTTTGATGAGAGCACAAGCCTAATTATTTGGAGATATCTGGGTTAAGATGGCCAACAGTATCATAATGTCCTAGACAAGTCAAACCAGAGTCATGAAATTTCATGTTTGTCACATTTGATAATAATGAAATATAATTTAATATAATATAATATATGCAATATAATTTAATAATTTTAGTAATTACAATATATCATTGTTTGCAAGCTATGACTAACAGTGAAACTGAAGTAAGTGAGACACTTTCCTGAGGTGCAAAATTTAAAGAGATGTCAAAAACAAAGTAATCAAGAAGAATAATATGTTAATGCAATATTAAAAAATAAAAATTAATTCAAAACTCTGTGGTGAGCAAGTTATCAAAATTTTAAATAAAGATAGAATTAGTATTACTGATTATCCTTTTGCCTTAGGCTTCAATACAACTGATCATGGAACATTCTTTGCTATAGTTTTCTCCATAGTTTAGGTAGAAATTACCTAAAATAGAATAGAAATTATTGTATAGTTTTAAACATAAAATTGGTCTCCTGGTAAATAGTATAAAAAATATGTGGAATTCTTCATTAGTGGTTCGATTTATTTTTATTATTATAATATATAAGGAAATGCAAAACAACAATAAAACTTTCTGAATGTTATACAGGAAAAATGACAAATCAACCATTTCCACTGATTTTTAAGACGTTTCCTTCCCTTGCAAAGATTCCTTTCCCAAAGTTATTGGCATGGTTTTAAATCAATATATGATTGGGAAATATATTTATATTTGCATACACATCTATTTGTTAACTAGAATCTATCTTTTGTGGTATCAAATATTATTACTGCAGCTTAAGTTAAATGTTTTTGAGAGAACATTTACCTTTTTTTTTTTTTTTGAGGGCAGGTACCCGAACCGGGGATGCTGGCTTCCGAAGCCAGCGCTTAACCACCGCGCCACTCTGCCCGCCCAAACATTTATCCTTTTTGGTAGGTAGCTAGAGTTCATGGAAAATTCCTCAAGCAATACTTGGTAGATCCCTAGTGGCATTTAAAAACAAACAAACAAATCTAGAATCTATCTGGGCAGTCATTTGTAATTTGCCCACTAGGAAAATCTGTTTTGTGCAGCTTATGCATTTATTTGAGCAGTATAACAGATGTAGGATATATTTTGCCTTGTATTATTTTTCCTTATGTTTAATTGTAACTGAAAGACAGTAAGATATAAAATACAATCAAATAGGGGAGAAAAACACATTCAGAAAAGCAATTTTGATCACAGGCACATAGTATCTATAGAAACTGTTATGCTGGAAAGGGTTTGCCATTTCAGTGATCAAGTAAATGAAGGCATCATTAGATGTCTATTTTAACACAGTAATTTTGTTATGTACTACACTTTATGTAGCTGAGCTAATTTAGCTTTTCAGAATGTTGGAATCAGAAATTATTTTACTTCATAAAGAAGAAAAAAAAATACTGAATATTTGAGATAAATATTTCTTGTTTCTATTTAGTTACAAGCCACAGTGCCACAGTGTTGTGGTGAGATAGTTTGATGAACAGATCCCTCAGTAAGAACAATGTGTTTTGCCATTTTCAGGAAAGGTAAACACAATCCATGAGACTACCAGACCTGCTTATAGTTTGGGAGAATACACAGCTGTTAAATAACCTAGAGGAAATGTTTTCCTTTCATGAAAGCTGAGCGCCATATGGAATATCACAACATTTCTTAAATGATAATAAAAAGCTAGAGGAGGAAAAAAAAAGAAAAAAGAAAGCAGAAAAAAAAATTGGAAAAGCTACATGGTTAGACTGTAAGCTGTTTTCTAAATATTATTCAAAAGTTTCCACAAGAACAAGTCTCTGGGACTCTGAGTAACTAACCCTTTCTTCAATTTGTATGCAAAATTTTCCAGACTCTGTGTTCTGAATGATCTAATGATTATTGAGAGAAAAGGGACTTCTAATGCCACAGGCTGTGTTTCCAAGGAACTGGCTATTGAGCACCGAGCCCTGGTCTACCACCCATCCCTCCACCTTCACCCCCACTATACTTATACTAAGCAAAAAGGCTATGTTTATCACATTACTTTATCATCCTTTTTGTTGTCTCTCAGACAAAACACAAAGAATGGTTTTTTTTCATAATGCTAAACATGCCTCTACCTTCAAATTAAGCTACATTACACCAATAACCTTTATTGTTTTCTAGAGGACATGTCCAGGTGAGCTGTTGTTGGATCTGCCATTTAAATCTAATGGCACTATCCATCTGACAAGTTATCCCTGGTTATCACTGACAAAATAAAAAGAGATATCTTTTCAGGAATACTAGAAGTATATTTTCCCATCTGTGTCTTCATTTGAAAGGACCACGATAATCTTTTAGAGAGGCATTTATCGCGATATGTATATTTTATTCCCATTGGTACCTTTTTTAAACAAGACATATTTGGCAAGAATCATCGAGCTAAACCATTCATGTGAGCATACTGCATTATCTAAACTCAGCAATCCAGGACTCATGTAAATAAGAAACAGAGAAAATGAACAAAATAATGTTTTAAATTTTAAAAAGCCATGGGACAATATGTCTTGTGTCAGGTTTTTAATCCTCCTATTACTCTCTCTGTTCTTGCTGTGGTTATTTGGGTTTTGCTCTCTCTTTCTGTCTGTAATATTCAGTTGCTCCCTCTTGGTTTCCTGTTACACCTTAATATGATGGTAAATCTCATATTATAGTTGTACAAGATAAAACAGCTCTTTCCGCCTCAACAAACTTTATCAACTTTTTTTTTTTTTTTGAGGGCAGTGTCACTGGCCCTCATATGTGGAACCCGAACCCGGGCCGCTGGCTTCCCAAGCCAGAGCTTAACCACCGCGCCACTCGGCCGGCCCCTCTATCAACTTTTTACTTAATCCCAAGTGGATTTCAGGAAACTTTATGTGAGATAGCCACTGAAAACAAAGGGTATTCTGATTGTCTGGATGTGTGATCTCCCTACTGTATACACACACACACACACACACACACACACACACACTAGTTCACCATTCTTTTACATTTCAAAAGAAAACTCTGAACAGAAATTCTAAATTACAGACACTGAAATGTTTCTAGTTATTATGGATTAAATCTATAAATATAACAAAAACAATTAATAATAAAAATGAGGACTTAGACATTAATATATGAAGTATAATTATTGATCCAACAAATTACTATATCAGGCACTGTGCTAGGCTATGAAATATAAATTTAATTAAGTCATCTTCAAGGAACTTGTTTTTTTAGGTAAAAGACACATAAACAGATGTATTGTTTAGGGTCCTGTTGGAAATAAGTGTCACAGCCAATGGGGTAAATATTGAAAGTTTAATAAAAGAACTGTTTAAAAGGGAATAAGCAGGAGAGAGAATAGGTAGAAGCCACCAATAACAGGAAATATTGAATGCAGTATATATGGATGGGCAGAGCAGAGAGTGGATCTGAAGGCACAAGTGGAGAGTACCCAGGGCATCAGAAAATTACATAATAAGTAAAATAATAGAATGCCCAAGAAATCTTGGCATCACAAAGGATTGATGGGCAAGGACTGAGGGGAAGGATGAAAGTGAGTGGGAACAATTTCATTCCCCTCTTGTGTAACAGTCCCTCTTACTATCCACCACACTTTGTCATGACCCCACTTCTAGTTCAGGACTGAGGTGGTAATACTGGTCAAGACCGTGAATTGCTTTATTGTGATGACAATAGAACGATGTCATATTTGTAGTTTTTAGAATATACATGATAGTTATTGACTTTTTCATTTGTAATAAACAATACCCAAAGAGTAACTGGAATAGCCTCTCACAGAGATTCCATCTATAGAGCCTCTGTTGTTTGCTTCTTTTGTGTAAGACTCTTCTTTTACCACCTGGTGGGGAATACTTTGTTGGACAATAAATGAGAGCATGGGAGTGATTTTACTTAAATAATTAATAGTTTACTTCTTTGATTTTATGCTTCTAAAGGGATTACTTAAATAGCTTGTTATGCACTGAAAGTTTGTGCCCCCTCAAACTCACATGTTGAAGTCCTAACTTCCGGAAGACTATATCTGGAGCTGGGCCTTTATAAAAAGCAATAACAATTCAATGAAGTCATAAGGGTTGGTCCCCCCTTGACAGGATTAGTGTCCTTTTAAGAAGAGATGCTAGATTATCTATCTATTATCTATCTATCTATCTATCTATCTATCTATCTATCTATCTATCAGCTCTTCCATGTGAGTATACAATGAGACAATGACCAGGAATCTAACTGACCAGTACTATGATCTTGGATTTCCCAGCCTCCAGAACTGTGAAAAAATAAGTTTCTGTAGTTTAAATTATGTGTTCTCTGATATTTTGTTATCGCAGCATGAGCTGACTAACAGAGAACTAAAAGAACTTCCATCTCTATATTCTTGATTAGCTTACTAATAGGGAAAACTTAAGGAAAAAAGAAAACCAAAATGTTAACTAGAATTTGGACTAAAATCAAACATGATCAGACCAGGGGGACTTTGTCTTAGAATAGGTAATACTCTAACCGAGTTTCAAAGGATGTAAAATAGTTTAGTTGACTAAAGATTAAAAGGAAAGTCATTTCATGAACTAGGGTTCACAGGAAGAAGACATACAGGTAAAAAAGAGTACAATGCAGAAATACAAGGACTTGGTGAAGGAAACGGTTTGAAACAAAAAGCGTTGGGAGATGAGGTCATTAGGGGCAGATCAGAAGGCTAAAATTGTTGGAAAAATTTCAATATCAATAACTAATAAAAATCCTCCTTTTGAAATTTTTGCTCCCTGTGTGTGTTCTTATAAGATTGCTTATCTATTTGTTTATTTATTTATTTTTTTAGCTGAGCCATCATCCTGCCACCTGTTGGCAGCTTACTGTCAAACTGCTGTTGGTCAGCGTTCAACTCACACTCTTGAGCGAGCTCTTAACCAACTGAGCCACTCTGCCGGCCCAAGATTGCTTATTTGAAACTACGGGGACTCATTAGGAAATACTATGATATCGTTTCTATTATTGAAGGGATGCTCCATATTGACCTTTGTCCTAATTTTTCTAGTTGTTTTATGAGACAGACAAGTTTGGCACACAAGAAAGTAACCTTTAGTCTTTTTCTGTGTAGTTGTTTCAGCAGACATCAAAAACTCTACAGATAAAACCATGATATATAAGAGTGCAGTGGGTATACAGCAGTATAAAATAATGCTCAAATTAATTTTGTCTTCGAGTGGAAAGTTAGCCAAATTCTGATCTTGAATTTTATTTTTTTTAAAAAAATAGTGTGACAATAATTTCCAATGACTGAATTATTTTAACATCTGAAAACAGACCAACATATTGTGAGTAGTGAATAAATAAAAGTAGTATGTACAACAATATTTTTCTAGAGGAGTGGCTCCTACCTCAAGCAATTGGTGTGCTTACTTTCCTAGCTAGAAAAAACAAAATAAAATATTTAACAATATTTTATTTACACCAATAAACTTTTTTTTTTTTTACATTTTGAGATCTGTGAGTTCAAAAGAATTCTGAAAATTGGAGACGGCTGGCCAAGCAACAGTCATGATGCAGCTGTCATTGCATCAGCAAGCCTGAAATTAACTGTTCATGGTTGTTCATATTGTCCTCACATCAACTGAATTATGTGCATTATTTGTACTGGATGTGTCATGCCTAATTGCTGCTTAAAATATCTGTGAAGAAAGGACAATGTGATTCAGCATGGAAACAAAAATGTGTGTGAGCAGAAAAATATGGTAACATAACAGAGTAACATATGTTTAAAAAAGAAACCCATGGCAAGATAGAAGAAAAATTTGTTTGCAGTATGTGTAGAAAACAAGTTTCAAGTGATTTTTAAAAAGCATTGTGTTATACATTAATTTGCTGTATTTCTTTTCTTTTGATGTTATTTAAAACCAAGCAAGTGCTGGTGTCTTAGAAGCATTAAAGTACAACAGAGAGCTTTTTTCCTCCCCTTAAACCATGTAAGTACAAGAAATATTGGCAGCTTTGCAATGTTCCGGGGCCGCGTTTGAAATTTTTAAAATGGAACTTAGCATATACCATTGATCTTAAGAAAGAACAGAAAATTATCTAAACCTTATTTTTACATTATAATACAATTCTGGAACTGCTAAAATAAATAAGTATAATTAGTAAACATTTTAAATTCAAAAAACTAGTTAAATGGTTTGGTTAGTTAAGACATTCTTTGGCCATAGAGATGAGCAATGCTTAGAAAAATAAAATGATAAAAATTAAGAAACCTCAAGCAATAAAATTATACTTTTTCATGCAAATCAATTGATCCTGTTCTTGGTAGAATGATTAAAAGAATTGCCTATACATGCATTGCTGATGATCATATCTCAGCAATGTAGAATCATAGTATCCAGTATGAGTAGATAAATATTACATGGTCTTTCATGATCATTACTTGGCCTCACCTCAAATCTTAGTTAACATAGGTACAAGGGTGCTGCTTCCAATATAATACAGTAGATGTGGGATTTTCCTACATATATCACTATAAACTCTGGATCAATCCTCATGCAAGTAAGAGTCATAAACTCTGAGCAAAATACATGCAAATACTACCTAAAGCCTCTGGAAAATAGAAAAACAAACCAAAAAAATAGCTGTCAAATATTGAAAGCAGTCAAAATTTGGATCAAGCAAAATGGCATGAAGTGATTCTCCAGTTTTATTTTTGTTTCTCTGAGGGTGGCCATAGTAATGGCTGTGATTTCAGTACAGAAGCTGCAAAATTCTGAAAAAAGGAGCCAATTATCTATCTTACTTGAGAAATCAAGGGAAAGAAGCCAGAGCAATAAAAGCCACTGGAGACTGAAAGGAAACCCCTAGGAAGCAGAGAGCCAAAGAAGAGGAAAAAGTTTGTGTATAGACTCAGCCCAAGTTTACAGCTGAACCCTGAACCTACATAGGGAAAACTGAAAGGAGCTTTTAACTAAGGCCAAAAGCACTGAATGAGATCTGAACTGCCATATGTCACTGGGTGATATTTTGAAGTTTGAGGCTAAGCAAGTTAATTACCCAATAAAACAAAAACATTCATATTTTGGGGGCAATATTGGCAATTCATAGTCTATATAACATAATATAGAAAAAGTACTGGATAACATTGACATTCTTAGTATATGGGAAGCAAGAACATATGATTCAGTCACAAGAATAAGCAATAAAAACATGCCAGTCTTAAGATGACCTGGATGTGGAATTATCAGAGAAGCTGATATAACTATGCCTATTGGTCAGGTAAACTAAGATATGCTCATAATGAAAAAAAAAAAAAATAGTAAAAAATATAAAAAAGAACCAAATGCAATATCTAAATTAAATTTTGGAACTGAAAAACACAACAACTAAAATAAGAAATTTACTAGCCATACAAATAGTGGAAGGGATATAAAAGAAGAAAAAATTAAATTGAAGGCAGACACAGAAGTCATCCAATCAGAAGAAGACAAAAATGATTACAAGATATGCAAAGCTTCAAGGACCTGAAGATTAATATCTAAAGGTCTCCTCTCTCAAAAGAGGAGGAGAGACAGCATAGGAAAAACAAGATATTTGAAAAAACAGTGGCAGGAAACTATCTAAATTTAATGAAACATATGAATAGGCAGACTTAAGAAAGCTTTTGGAATCCCAACAGGATAAATTTAAAGGAATTTAAATCTAGGCACATAAAAGTCAATTACTGAGAACTAAGATAAAGAGAAAAATTCTGTCAAAAAAGTATTTTAAATGTTCACAGAAAAACTACATATTAATATAGGGAAAATGAAACCCAAAACTTCACAGACTTGTAAACAGAAAACATGAAGATTAAAAGACAATGGGAAACCTCTTTAAAGGACTGAAAGGAAAATAAAATTATAATGGAAGTCAACAAAGAATTCTACATTCACTGAAAATATCCTCGAAGAATGAAGACAACATAAATACATTTTTTTTCATATAAATATAAATTAAGAGAATTTGCCACCACCAGGCCCATAAAGAAATAAATGCTAAAAGAATTTTTTTAGGTTGAAGGAAAATAATAGCAGAGGACACTTGGATGTTCAGCAATAAATGAAAAACATTACAGATAGTGAACATGTTGATATATAAAACTATATTTACTCCTAGTTTCTTTATATTAATACATTTGAATAAAATAAGATTTAGCACTATCTTTGGAGTTGGCTGTAATGACTATATTAATGTAAGATGAAATAGGCTTCAAGATAAAGAGTTTTACCAAAGATAAAGAGAACGTTTCAGAATACAAGAGGGAATCAATTCATTAGGAAAACAAAATGATAATAAATGTTTATATGCTTAATAACATAGCCTCAAAATACACAAATCAAATTTTACAAAATTCAAGACAGAAATAAACAACTCCTAAATCACAGGAGATTTAACTCCTGTCTTTCAGCAGTTGATAGAACAATTTGTCATAAAAATAAAGACATGGAGTATTTGATCACCATTCTTAAACACTGGACCTAATTGATATTTATAAAATATCATATGCAAAAACTATAGAATAAATACACACTTTTTGCTGGTGCACATGTATGTTCACCAAGATAGACCATATGCTGTTTCATAAATGAGTATTAATTAATTTAAAAAATGATTGAAATTATACCAAGTATTTCCTCAGATCACAACGTTATTACATTAGGAATAAATAGCAATAAGATGTTTAGGAAACCAACAAATATTTGAAAATAAAGCACACAATTCTATATAATTTATTGGTCAAAGAAGATACCACACAGGAATGTAGTAAATCTTTCAAAATGAATGATAAAAACATAGTATATCAAAATTTGTGGGACACAGATACAATAGTGCTTAAAAGGAATATTTTAACTTTGATTTTATTTTCTTTAAGAAAGATGAGTCTAAAATCACCAACCTAATATTCTATCTACCTCAAGAAGCCAGAAAAAGAAGAACAAAGTAAGTCAAAGACAAGTAGAAGAAAGGGAATAATAAAAATAAGAATAGAAACAAACCAAATGGAAGACAAACAATAAAGAAAATCAATGTGGTTAAAAGCTGGTTCTCTGAAAACAATTAACAAAATTGATACATAGCTAGTTGGATAAATCAATAAAAATCAGAGAATGCAAATAATCAATATGAGTAATGAAGGAGGGGTTGTCCCTGAAGATCCCACAAATCACTCCAGATCCAATAAGATCATAAGAGAATTTCATGAAACTTCATGGCAACAAATTAGCAATTCATACAAAATGAACAAATCCCTTCAAAGAACAGGCTCAAGCTTCCAAGAATGACTAAAGAAGTAATGACACCTTGAATAGCTCTGCTCATATGTCTACTAAAGAATTCGACTTCTAAGCTAAAAACTTTTCCACAAAAAGAAACCCTAAGCTCAGATAATTGCACTGGCAAATTCTATCAAATATTTAAGGGGAAAAAAATAATACTAATGATATACAAACACTTCCAGAAAGTAGAAAGGCAAAGAAATATTTTCTAATGAATTTCATAAGAACTACATTACCAACCAAAGACCTTACAAGTACATAAATCTATAGCCCTCCAAAGCCTCTCATAAACATAAACTCAAGTATCCATAATAATGTACTAGCAAGTGAAACATAGCAATGTACATGTATTTTAAAAACAGGATAGTACATGATGACCAAGTGAGATTTACCCCGGGAATGCAATTATTAAATTGATTTGAAAATTAATCTATGCTATTGTAATAAAAAAATATAAAAGCCTTATAATCAATTTAGTAGATGCAACAGAACTCTGAAAAACTTATTAAAACATTTCTTGGAAAAGTAGTAATTGATAAGAACTTCCTCATTCTGATAAATGGAATCTAAAAAAAATTTCCACAGGCACAGAATACCATCAGAATTGCTACAGTTGCTATCATTTCAAACTCAGATACTAATTGTAGAGATATAACACTTGAAATGCACTTACCCTTTCTCATATCTTTGATTTGTGTACGATGTTATGTTAGTCTATTCTTAAGTTAATGATTTAACTAATAAATATGTATACTTCTATGTACCCTTGACTTCAAATACCTACACACTACTTCCTTTTCCTCATCTGTAAAATTATAATAATTATATAAATAATAATAATAATTCTTATGGAGATTTTGTAGGATGAAATATGTTAATTTGTGTGAGATGCTTAGGAGAATACCTGGCATCCAGTAAGTCCTTTGTGTTTTTTCATTGTTAAAAATATAACATTGGTTAAGAGTTGGCTTGGGACAGCAGCTCTGAGCAGCAGGGCCCCAGTTTAGATCCCACATGAGGGCTAGTGACACTGTGCCCTCTACAGCGAAGACAGTGAACAACAGCTCAACCTGGAGCTGGGCTTCCGTGAGTCACCATAGGCTGCAGTGGGGCTGGCCTGCCGCTGGCATGAGCTTTCATGAGCTGCCATGATCCGCTGTGAGTGGCCGTCCAATGGCTGGCGAGCGACTGCCTCACCCAGGAAGAGTGCAATAATACCAACGGGGCCAGTGAAGCGACGTCCTCCACAACTAGACTGAACAACAAAAGGACAGCAACTTGTCTGTTCCTCTTCCCCATTCCCCAACATTGTTCCCCTCCCCCAATTCCCCAATAAAACCATATATATATATATATATATATATATATATATATATATATATATATATATATATATATATATAATGATTATCACATGAAACAACTAACTATTCTTATATCACAGAACTTGGATACGAGTCCCATATATTGTCTTTCAGATTGTTGACATTTTAACGTCTCCAAGCTTTTGTTATTTTTGGGGGTTTTTCTCTGCTCATATTCATTTCATTTAAAATGACTGCTTTTATTTATTGTAATATGGGTTCTCCCAAATAAAACTTTAGTGTCATCACTTCATATATTCATAACATTTACATTAAGCTGTTTACAATCTGTCTGAGCTGTAACAAACATCTTGTGGAACCCAATTTCATAATAGTCATACTTTTGATGGTAATTGATTGAGGAGATTTCATAATGGCAGCAAACCAATGTTGAATACAGAAACATGTAAATGAATTGTCCTTTTATTCATCAAAATATGAGCTTTTGGATAATAGAAGAGGATTGAGCAATGATAAGAGGTGCTTACTCACCTCATAATATAAGTATATGATGTAAGGATAGCTATCTGCATTTTGTAGATGAAAAAATAGAAACTAAGAGACCTTTTGTAATGTGTCCAGGTTCTCATTGCTAGTGAGGGATAAATTCAAAATCAGGTCAGCTTAATTCCAAATACATTAAAATGTGTATCAAAGTTATGTGTCAGCCATATTACTAAGTCTACAACTAAAGGGCTTTGCCTGTGCAGGACCCTTGCAATAATTGCATTCCCTAGGTGCCTGTGCCACATAGCCTGAGAACTAATGTTTTACACCACTCAGCACTGCATGCTTTATAGGTTATAAATTATCCATCACAGCTCTACGCATGATTTTCCCTTCATTGGCTTCCTGCGTTTCAGTAAAAGTGATCCCTGAAAGCCTGCTTATTTCTTAAACTTTTGAGAAAACCAGCATATGCCCCCTCAGAGCTAGTACACTTATTTATTTTCAATTTCTTCACAGCAGGTTTCATAATATGTATTGTAATACCCTCGTTCATTAAGTCTATCGCTTGGAAATTAATTGCATCCTAGCAGTAGGTCCATCCCTCACCATCGATTACTTTCCTCCCTCTGTTTCTCCGCGATTTACTCCAGTCATGCTTATCTTTAACTAAGATTTTTTTATTTTATTTTTTTTTTTAATCTCTTTTGTCTAGACACACCCTGTCAATCAGAGATGCACATTCACCCTCTTACGCTGACAGCATGCAGTATATACTTAAAGTGTAGGGCAATTTTTTTCTTTTCAAATTGGAAATGCAATATATTATAACAGTAATTCAAGTATCTAATACAAAAAGGAAAAAAGCTAAAAAACATGAGCCCTTCTGCCTCTTACCTTCACTTTGACAATAAGTAAATGCACATTTAAAATAGGATAAATATGATCAAATTTTCATCTAAAGAGCTTATACCTAGTTCAATACACTCACCACAAATGAGTGTGCCAAATTTCATATATACTGACTATCAGTCAGGGATCAAACTGGAACCCCTAAATTTAAACAGGGAATTTGTAACACATATAATGGGAGAGTTTAGAAACCAAACAGGTCAACCCTGAGATTAGTACCAGTAAGAAGCTTCAGCTATCACTCCTCAATCTGGATTGGTGGCTAAGTGGGGGGCAGGGGAAGGAGCATTTGGGGAGTGGTGACCTTGTTGTGAGGAGTGCATTTTAATCATTTTAATGTCACTGATATTGTTTAACATTTCTAGCACATGGCTAGAAACAAATACACAGACACACACACACACATGCACATGCATGCATGCACGTGCACGCACACACACACACACACACACACACACACACATTGACTTGGTTTCAGAATAGTTTAAAAATTATTACTTATTGCTTGCACTGGTTGGACTGTTTCCCTTATTGCTTACACTGGTTGGACTGTTTCCACTACTTTGCCTTCTGGGTGTAACACTGATGGATGGATAATGGGAGTTGGAGGCATTACCAGAGAGAGGAAACTGGAGTTGGCTGGAAGTAGAGCCAAGGAGTCAGTGTCACTAGACAAAGGCATTGCTCTAAGGAGAGAGAGGGGGGAAGAAATAAGCTGGCATTCCTTCTGTCCAACCTTGAGTTTGTTACCAGTTCATTCCTTTGGCAAATTCAGCTGAAAAGCAGCTGACATGGGTATCTGGGTAATGCAGCCTGTAGGAGTCAGTCCTTCTACAATGGAAAACAAAGCAGAGAAAGAACAAGGAATGGAAGGAAGTAAGAGCAAATAGGCAAATAGCCAGCAGATTTCAGACACTGGATATCACCAAGCCTCTTAATGTTAGCCATGCCAGCAGGAAGCTAAATATTGTTTCCCTTTGATTTATAGTTGGGTCAAACATTGGTCATTTGGTTTGTTTTGGTTTGTTTTCTGAATTGTCTACTTATATTATTTGTGATTTTCTGGGGTCATTCTTTGTGGATTTTGTTTTTTGGTAGTTTCTTTACCTGCTTTATTTACTTTTTAATAACTGTCATGTATATGATAGATTTCCCCATTTTGCCTTTTGACTTTGTATCATTTTTATTCAAAAGTTTTAATTTTTACTTTGTCATCTATGTCAATCTTTGCTATTCTTCTGTATCTGAATATTATAAAAATCTTCTTATATTATTTTTTTTACTTTGATAGCTGCATCATTCAGTTTACTAATTCCTTAGTTTTTTTGTACTGTTTGGAACAGTGGAGGTTAAGAATTGAAATTAACTTTTTTTTTTTAAATAATTATTTAATTTTTTCAACACTATTTATTAAACAATTTATCCTTTCTCCACTTATATGAAAATCTATCATTGACATATTTAAAGTATATTTTAAAGAGTAACCTCAAACTGCTAATTTCTTTTATTTTATAAAGGCGGTGGCTTTAATATTTCGAAGATAACAAAGAATTACAAATAAGACAATGTGTCTTAAATATAATAATGTCAACTTTACATTCATATTTGTATTCTGGATAAACTGGCTAGCATTACAGTAAAAAACTAGAAAAAGATCCTAATAGATCTGTACATTTAATGTAATCCCTACCAAAATTTCAATGTCATTTCTTGCAGAAACTACAAAAAAAAAAAAATTACGATTCACATAGACTATCAAGGGACCCCAAATAGTCAAAACAATTTTGAAAAGGAAGAACAAAGCTGGAGGACTCATTTTCTGATTTCAGAACTTTCTACAAATAATACAATGCTACAGTAATCCAACCAATGAGGAACTGGCATAAAGAGACATACAGACCAAAGGAGCAGAATAAAAAGCCTGGAAATAAACCTTTGCATAAGTGGTCAAGTGACATTTGACAGGAGGCCAAAACACTCAATGCAGAAAGGACAGTTTCTTCAACAAATGGTGTTGAGAAAACTGGATATTCATATACAAAACAATGAAATTGGACCCTTACTTTACACCATATGTAAAAAGAATGATTCAAATTTTATCAAAGGCCTTAATTAGACCTAACACTGTAAAACTCATAGAAGAAAGCAAAAAGGGAAAACTTCATGACATTGGATTTAGCAATGATTTCTTGGATATGACACTAAAAGTGCAGGCAACAACAGCAAAAAAAGAGATAAATTAAACTACATCAAAATTTCGAAGTGTGCATCAAAGGACACCATCAAAAGAATAAAAAGGGTGGGCCAGCCTAGTGGCGCGGTGGTTAAATGCTGGCTTGGGAAGCCAGTGGCCCCAGTTTGAGTCCCACATATGAGGGCCAGTGATACTGCCCTCAAAAAAAAAAAAAAAAAAAAAGAATACAAAGGGCAATGAATGGGATAAGAGAAAATATTTGGAAATCATATATCCAATAAGGGATTAATACCAGAATATATAACAAATTCCAACAATGCAACAACAAAACAAACAACCTGATTAAAAAAATGGGCAAATGTCTTGAACACATATTCTCTAAAGAAGATACATGAATAGCCAATAAGCACATAAAAATATGGTTGGCATCATTAATCATTAAGAAATGGAAATCAGCCGGCCGAGTGGCATGGTGGTTAAGCGCGGCCTCGGTTCGGTCCCACATATGAGGGCCAGTGATACCGCCCTCAGAAAAAATAAATAAATAAATAAATAAAATAAATAAATAAAATAAATGCAAATCAAAACTACAATGAAATACCACCTCACACCTATGAGAAAGCTAAAAAGCAAACAAACAGAAAATGACAAATGTTGGTGAGGATGACGAGAAATTAGAACCATTGTGATCTGTTGGTGCAAATGTAAAATGGTACAATTGCTTTGAAAACCCATATGGCTGTTCCTCAAAAAAGCAAAAATAGAATTACCATATAATAATCTAGCAGTTCCACTCCTTACCACTTCTTAACCTTGAAGAAATACTTGTGCGTACACCCATGTTCATAGCTGCATTATTTGTAATAGCCCATAGATGGAAGCAACCCAGTGTCTATCTATGGATGAAAGGATAAACAAAATGTGGTGTACACATACAATGAAATATTATTGTCTTGAAAAAGGAAATAAATTCTGACACATGCTACAACATGTATGAACCTTGAGGGTATTGTGCTAAGTAAAAAAGAACAGTCACAAAGAACAAATAGTCTATGATTACACTTATGTGAAATACTTAGAGTAGTCTAATTCATAATAGAGACAGGAAATAGAACGGTGGTTGCCAGGAGTTGGGGAGAAGTGGATATGGACTGTTATTTTTGGTGTACAGAATTTCAATTTTGCAAGCTGAAAAGTGTCCTGGAGATAGATGGTAGTGGTGGTTGCACAAAAATATGAATGCAATTAATGCCACTGAATTGTACACTTAAAAATGGCTAAGATGGCAAATTTTATATTATGTGTATTTTACAATTGTAAAAATAAATATTTATAAAAAGATGTTCACAAATTCTTTGACACCGATCCTATTAAGGAATAGAGCATGGTTCCCCTGTATTTGAAAATATAATTTCTAATATGTAGAATCATGCGAAAGGGATGTTTCTTGTATTTGACAGCTAGCCTAGAAAAGATAATAAAGTTTCCCTACACTTTTTATTTCGAGACATTGGCCCATGGAATCCTGGGGCCATGCTCTGACAGAGCCTAGGTTACATGAAGACATCATGTTTAAAGGTCCTGCCCTACAGCAGGGCCTGAGTGTGGCACCTCTTGTGATAACACCAGATTTAGTCACTGAGTGCAGTCATGTAGACCCATAGAGAACCACTTTTGCCCAGGTAACCTCCAGAATCATGAATAATGATGTTTAATAAGTGATCATTGTTGTTTTATACCACTGTTTTTGTGGTGGCATATTATGCGACATTATACAATCAAAATAATTGCCAAAAGCAGAGGCTATGGAATCAGAGGGACTAGTATTTGAGTTTCACCTTTATTTCTTACTAGCTAGGCATGTGACCTTAGAATTGTCACTTTAAGTTAGCTGTACATTGAGGATAAAAGTGCTTACTTCATCAAATTCACCTGGGTATGAAAGAGATGTATGTAAAATATCACTTATAGTACCTGGGGCATAATAAGTGCTCACCGTTTTTATAATAGTGGTCAATATTGCTTTTCCTATCATGACAATACAACTTTGAGTGCATCCTCATTAAAATAATTTACTTGTGCATTTCTGTTAAAACACTGCCATTCATTAATCAAAGGAATGTATATTTTAATATTAAATTTACCTCCCAAATTTAGGCTAACTCCCATTCCAATTGAAAATAGGAATTTCAAATAATATAACTTTATATATTTGGAAGTCAGAGAACGAATTACTTTTTATAAATTCTCAGGATATTTAGAAATGCCTGAGTATCTGAATTTTCCAAGAAAGCAATGCATTGCTCTTTGTGGCCACCCAAACTTAATTAGCAAAAATCTCAAATTTCTTAGCATTAAACTTTATATTATAATTAGAGTTTCATCCATTTAAAAATATTCATTGGCCATGCATTTAAATTAGGAGCAGAGAGTAGGGAAGGTTTTCTTTACAGCAGTTGCATGGTTGTATGACTGGAACATTATCAATCTCCTATTTTTTGAAGGCTTGTAAACTACACAGCCACTGAAGTTACTACCAAGTATATAGAAATTATCTTTGTAAACAAAAATCTCTGAAGATTGAGGAGTCGCTTTTCGGACACAGTATAATGCAATATGATGCTAACGGATCTGTTTCTTTCTACTTCTGGTAAAATATGAGATGGTTGCTACCATTTTCTTTACAAGTGAAGAAAATCACCTATAAGGAGCTCAACTATAAAAAGTGTAATCACTAGCAACTTTTTCTTCAGCATAGGAAGCACTATTTTCTAGTTTCCTGCTGATGATAAAAAGATTAGAATTGAAACACTTCATTTCAGTAGAGTTATATAAGATGTTATACCTAAAAATCCCATTAAAAATGCCTGGGGGCTGTAAACATTAACTGAGCTTGCATTGTTCCTTGTACCTTTCAGAGTTCTGTGTCAAATTCTTAACACACAAAGGATTTTGTATTATAGGATGTCAAATAAGGGACCTCAACTGCATTGCAAAATAATTCTATTTTTGTTTCAATATTAGAATTGAAGGTCTGTGCCATAGAAGGAGAACAAGGAAGTTCCATTTACATTTCAGAGGTAATATCTGCCAACACAAAGACACAAAAAAGAAAAATGACTGAGAGGGTGTATTCATCCTAATAGTGTTTATGTTAGTCAGGTGGAACATATTTACCTTTAAGAGTCACATAAATGCTTTGCAAACATCTGCAAAGTTCATTGGAAAGTCTGGAAGCCCTTGTTATTTTTGTGACAGTGATAGGTGAATCATAAACCTCCTTGCTAGGGAAGGAACTTGGCGGTAAGAATAAAGTCTCAACCTTTAGAAAGCCATCCTTTGCAGATATCCTTTCCTGTTGCTAATGTGACGGCTATTACACCAGTCCACTTTCTTCTTAAGGCACGGTATTGCCATGTTTTCACTGCACAGCACATTCACCACTGTCTAATTAACAGCTGTTCTTCACTTTGCACTCCTTTTCTTACTGTGTGTTGGCTTCTATAGCACAAGCCCACATAGTCTGACCCTGTAGCAGTGATCAAATAAAGGACTCCAACAGCCAGTATGAAAATCCTGAGACCAATTATCTCCATGTCCATCATGCCCTGACTATACCAAAGCATAGGATGAACACCGTTCCTTTCTACCTTTATTTGACAGTTCTGGTAATGCCTGTGGTCTTTTAGGACACAGAAACCACTATGCCTTTTCCTTTCTGCCTTTAAACATGGGGAGGGGAGAGTAGAGAAAAGAGAGGGACAGGCTATGATCAAGAGACACACATGGTGAGAGGAACTGCTTTCTTGAATCCATCACAATTATAATCGTTAGCATTGCCTTTAAACATTTGGATTGTTACAATGACTATGATTCAAATAAGTTTTCAGAAGAGTGAATTTTAACTATCAGCTTGCTGTGAAATAAGACAATCTTTTCTTGACTTTTGTAAAATGATTGATTATGAAAGTATTACTGAAAGTCCTTCTAAATTCTAAAAGGACAAACAAAAATGTTGTCAATATTGTGTTGAATGTTTTTGGTGATTAGTATGTTTGTTTCATATGGTTTAATTTTATTGCAGGGTTATATTTGGATATATACTAGCATTTTCATAAATGGGAGTTCCTTGTATAATTAATGATTTTAGTATATTTTGTGTTTATTTGAAACAGAGCTAAAAAAGTCTCTGTTGATATTGCCATAGTCTAATTGACCTGCACAGCCCCTGAGATTTAGAATTTTCCTTTTATGACAGTGGTGCCGTCAGATAAACTGCTATATTACTGATATAGGCTTCCAAAAAATATTAAGTGTGACCAAAGGGAACAAGGCCTGGTGCTCATTTTCACTTCTCAAGAGAGTCAACCTTAATTTCCCATGAATCTCAGAAAGTTGTGAAGGTCAGGGATATGTTTCCCTCTCCTGTGCTAGGGGAATGGAGTGGGATATGTTCTGGTTCTCTATGTTGCTGGCATTACAGTTACTTTCCAAGTGTCGAAAACAAGACACATCCTAACTCCCTGATTAGGAGCTACAAGTATGTCATTTTTACTTGTATTTCTACATTCAACACATATTTATTAAACTTCCCATGCAGCAAGATCAATGTCTTCAGTCCAAGAATTCAGTGATTTAAAACAACAAACAAACAAAAAACTTAATTCCCATTGTTAAGCATTTTATGATCTAATGGCTTTGGTTTCTAAGGTCTAGTTACTCTTACCTCTTTTTATTTTTTTTTTTAAAGGATTGTTGTTGGCAGGTCCATAAACAATACAGGAATACTGATTTTTAAAGTCTGAACCAAAGAGAAATGTATGTTGTAAGTACTAAATATTTCCTTCTACTTTCAACTACTTCAATTCCATATCCTTCCCTTCTCCATGATAAAACTCTATTAATGTTTTCATATATACTACCAGTCTTTTATTAAAGCATTTGCATATCTAATATGAGGGGTAAAATGAAAAAATGGAATTGTCTATGTCTTAAAATTTTAACTGGGGGTTCAATCTCAGTTGTTTCAAAGCTGAGACAACTGGGCGCCAATTAACGACACATTGCAAATTAAACTTTAGGTCATTTGGAAAGTGGGATGGCTATATCAAGTGAAATAATTTACTTGTCTTCAGTTAGGCGGCAGGTTATGTCCCTTCTCCTTTACTCACGAGAGCAGGAAAGATGTCACAACACACCAAATCACCCTCTAAAAATTTTCCTGTTTTCCGATCTCTTTAGTAACCTAATTGGTTCTTCAAACATTCTTTTACATGTTTGAAGGTAAATTGTAGGCTCATGCTGGCAGAATTTCAGATAAGCATCACAGAACTACGCCTTTATCTTTTGGAGTTTGTGAATATAGATCGATTAGAAGTTCAACATTTCAAAATCTGAATCCTGATTAGAAATGCTTGAGAGAGTGGGACTGCCTACCATGAGGGTGGGACAAAGATGTGCAGTTTGTCAGATGTATATCCTGACAAAGGAAGCAGGAAATGGATAATGATCAACAGATGTCTTCAAAATGTACTTCATACAGGACAAGACGATCCCTGCAGAGGAATGGTGCTGAGGAATTCAGTGAGGAAACAGATGAATGGTTAGGAAAAGAAGGGATTGCCCATACAGAGGTCATCAGCCTGAATAACTTACTAGAGCAAATCTCCCCAAACATATAAATAAACCCCTTGGGGAAATGAGGCAGTATTCACTGGCATAATACACAGAAAGCCCTGTCAGCCTATACTCTTTCAGTAAATATTGACTTTTTCTCCCCCTTACCTCCACTCCTTCCTTTTCTAAAGGACCCAAGGGAAAATGAATAACAGAGTAGTAGAATAACAAAGTGGTGAGAAAGTCAAAAAAACCTAAAGGTTTACCTTTCCTTCTCTAGGCTTGTAAACTTAAGGCAAGCTCAATTTCATTGAGGAAAATGTTGAAATTTAATGAAAATAGGAGCTTTGCTGCTAGGTTAGACTAGATATTTTAATAAAGGAGATATAGATTATACACAGTTCTTTGGAATTACACAAAAAAGCAATGAGGACTGCCAAATATTATATTCAGAGGAAGGAGCAGTAAGGTAATAAGTAGATTTAGAGAGGTAAGGTGAAATATAATTAAGTTATTTTCTTTTTATATTCTAGCAATGCCAGCACATTCAATGAAACCAGTTATATAAATAATATGCATACATATTTAATTTGGGCATTAGGTGAAATGTAATTAGATTTTATGTATATGATACATTAGATATTATATGTTAGACATATTAGCTAATATATATGATATATAGTATAATCTAATAACATTTATGTAAAGAGTAATATCTAATAACATATATCAATAAATATATACCTAACATATATGTTATTATATATGTAATCTTCATTTTATTTCTTTTGTGAACAATTATAATTGCTCTAGGAAATATTTGGAACTCAATAAGACCCAATTTACCTCTTTCTTTTTTAGTGCTTTCCAGCATTCAGTGGTATTCACATCATAAGGCGTGCATTCAGCTGCAAGTAATCAAAAACCAACCCAAAATGGGTTAAATAATAATATATAAATGTATTATGTCACAAAACAGGATACACAAACACAAAAGGGTATACACAAACACATACAACCAGATAATCACATATGAGCTTTTTAGATGGAAAAGAAAGAAAATAACCACCATATATTCAGTGCTAATATGTTATTGGAATTGTGATAAGTGGTATTAGAAACTTAAACCATATGTTCGTGTCCTCACAACTCCATGAAAATCATCATTATCCCCATTTTTCACATGAGAAAATTTAGTTTGCAGGTATGTCTGAGAACAATTTACTAATAGTTATACTTGCTACACCTTCATTCTTAAAATATATCACTCTCAATACCCTGTATCCACATTCTATACTTTACCTTAAGTACGATTCTTACCTAGTATATATTTTACTGGTACTTTGACCTTACAGCAAAAACCTACAAGTTAACATTTTACCCATTTAGGAGAGCCTGTGAATTTAATTCAATACCATAAACCTAGCAATAACTAGTTGGTTACTTATAGTATCTCTTAGCAAAAATAAAAATAATAATGCTATTTTACATTTGCATAGTATTAGAACAGCCTATCCGAGGACGAGTATAAAGATTTTTTTAACATTTTCTAAATATAAGTCGAGTTGAGTCTTTTGAATTTTAGTACACTACCCTGTCTCCTGTAGTACTCTTAAATTCATACTGTGGTCTATGACTTTCCTAATCATGAGAAACCAATTTTAACAGTATTCAAAGTGTTAACCTTAAAATTTTAATCTTAAAAACTGATATCTAAATGCTACTTCAACCAACCAACCAACAAACTCGGAGAAGTTTCCACTCTAGGGGCTGGATGGAAAGAAATATCTGAATTACCTCATAGAGACCGAAGATGAAAGAATACATATAACTCCATATCTCTTCAGGATATTCTGTAGAGTAATCAAATTTATGAATACTAGTGTATTTGAAGAACTCTTTCTTGCTATCATAAAAAACACAACCTTCCTTTATATCTCTCTCTCTGAATGTTATAGGACTATAGGGTAAGATGCAGATAAGACCACAGTAAGTAGAAATTTTCCACACTGAAGACAGAGGAGTAACTACCTTGTGGATTCACAATGCTTTCTTCAGGTGACTTTTTTTTTTTCCTGGAAGCATAGTAACATTCAATGAGCATCATAATTTTTAAAAATTATTTATCCCTAGGATTAAAATCAGTCCAGTTCTTTTGAGTGTTCCACAAAAATTTGTTGAATAAATGAGTTCATTAGAAACAAGAGAAAGGCAGTTCAACAAATTCATAATTATATCTACTATAGTGGAAAATGGACTCATAACCTTTATTCTTCCCTTCTTTTTCTGACAGAATCTGCAATAAAAGTGGTAAATTTTCATTATTTGAGGCACCTTATTTATATCTGGCAATTGGTACATTTTTCCTACAAAAGGAGTCTCATAATACAGTTGTAGATAAATTTCTCAAAAATATCTGGACTGTGCAAGAGCAAGACCTAACAGAGCAGCTGCAAGACATGACTTCACTTCAGACAAGCTCACTCACTTGTAAATAGCTTCAATTTTTTGTTTTGTTTTTTGTTTTTGTTTTGCTTTTTTGTTATGAAGGTTGTTCTAAAGTAATTGGAATAGAATTAGTCTGGGAGGATAGAGCTTTAGAATCTGGTTTATCATCAACTACATTTATCACCAACTAAGTAGTTAATATTGGGTGAATAATTAAATAATGTTCAAATTCCCTCGCATTAAAATTAGGGGATTGGGCTCTGAATATCTGAAGCTTTCAAATACTGTGATTATGAGAGCATGTGCCTTATATTTGAGTAATTTTATATGTCCAAGGTTGTAGTGTTTTAATTTTATGACATATTGTTAGTTTATAGCTACTACGAGAACAAATTTTTCAATAAAGAGCACAATATCTACATATAGCATTTTTTTCTGAGGAAATACAATTGATTTCCTGGCCATCTACTTTATGATACAGCTTTTGGAAGTGCAGTTTTGCAAGAAGTATAGCTTGATACAATAGCAAAGTTCCACTGTTTGAAAAAGTAATACCTCTGTGAAGTTGTTTGCATTAAGCACTATGTAAGGTTGCACTATATTTTTGACCAAATTGATATACATGTGACTAAAACCTGCTTATATTTTCCAGTCATAAGTATCTGCTATTGGCAATGACTCTTTCCAATGGTAAAAAAAAACGACATAAAATTTATCAAACAAATAATCATTTAATTGCACTATTAAAATAAATGAGGTCATCTCTAATTTATACTTCGGGAGACACAAAGCTGCATATTCCTCTAGCCACTGAGGCAGTGTTGTAAAATAACATTTCATTGCAGCCGTTATTATATTATCAGAGGAACTTTTAAGAAGGTAAGATATTTTTAAAAACTTACCATAAGAAAGGATGACCTAGATGCTTTGTCTCCTGGCTTTTACAGGAATTGTATAATACTAAATTTGGCTAACAAAAGATGAAATGAAGTTGACAAACTGAATATGACAAAGCCAAACAAAATCTCAGTAGTCTTTTAAAAGATGTATGTTACAAGAAACGGGCCTTTCTAACCATATTCTAAGCATATTCTGTCATATTACTGGGGTTATGAATCTTTATATCTCATGAGGAGGGCATGATAGTTGAAATCTACTTTATCTGAATAGATGGTAGGTTTTTATAAAAAAGGTTAATTGTTATGAAGAAAAAGGAGGGAAATCAAATCTTAGCTAAGCACTATTACATCAATTATTGCATGAAAATCATTTTCTCTACTGAAAGAAGTCAAACTAAAGCTTTCATTCTCCTGAAATCAATTCCTTGGTTAATTTTAATTTGTGTTTTGCAAAGGGCTTTTACCTGTTGTATTCATTTTGACCCTTACAACAGTTATATAGGTGAATTATTAATAAATGAAAAAATTGATTCTGTAAGAGTATATGGCAATTTCAAAACACAAGTTATTAACAATAGCACTGAGTTACTTCATTTTGGAAGTGGAGGAATGGGAGTATATTACATATCTTCATTAAAAAGTCCTCTAAAATTCTATAGATGTTGTCATACTGGAATCTGTATGCAGTTGAGCTCTATCACTCCACTAAAAAATGATGTTTTCTTTAGTTTACATTAGTTTGTTCAATTGCTAAACTTTTAAGAATCTCCTACTACTTTAAGGTCGTGTTATAAGTCCTATGGTTAAAGGGATGAAAAACGTATCACCAATCTGCTAAGAAGCTAAAATAAAAATCTAAACTTATATTATTTCTACATGTGTTATTTAAGTTTATCCTTCCAACAACACATTGTGCTCATTGAAAAAAGAAATGATAAAAGGTAAATAAATTATGTCTTTTAACTATTAAATAATGACTTGAACCACTGTCTTATAATTAAATGCAATTTCTACTATGTAATTCATTTTTTATAATTATAATTAAATGCACTTTTTATAATTAAAATTACAAAAATTTATAATTAATAATTAATTTATAATTAAGTGCACTTTCTACTATGTAATTCAGTTTTCTGGACTATTGATGTTACAGATATTTATAAAATATGTTTGGTTTGATATATATATATATATTTTTTCCCCTTTTATATATATATATTTTTTTTCCCCTTTTAGAAATGCAACAAATTAAATTCCATTTTAGTACCCCCCAATTAAAAAAGGAGGAACTAAGATGAGCTATTCATTTTCCAAAAGATTAAGAAGACTTTGTTCATTTAACTAGAATTTAAAAATAGTTAATTTAACTTGGCTTTGGTTTCTCAAAATTGTACTTAAGGAATCAAATTTAATAAATATTAATATTCAATAAATACTTTGAATTTTATTGAGTATCCATTACGTCTAAGAACGGTGATATTTGTTTTTGTAGAATGTAAAGGGATAAGGAAAAATAATAAGAACTTTAAAAAGTATTCACCTTGGGGCCAGCCGAGTGGCTCAGTTGGTTAAGAGAGCTGAACTCTGAGCAACAGCAGTTCCATGCCCAGCCCAAGCTGAACTGCCACTGAGCTGCCAACAGGTGGCAGGATGGCTCAGTTAAAAAAAAAAAAAAAAAAAGTATTCACCTGAAGTTGATGTTGTATAATATTGTATGTCAACTATAATTGAATATATATATATATATATGTAGTCACAGGAAAAAAAAGTATTCAATTGTGCTAAATTGAATATTGTTTTCACAATTCAACAAATCTTAACTATTATTAGTTATATTATTCTGAAATGGTATAAATTGTCAATAGAAGTAAAATTTCTTTGGAAGACACTTTGCTATGAAAAAAATTATTATCATACAAGATTACTTATTAGTCATTATTTTTTAAATGGAAGTGAGTGACCTTATCTTTGACTGTGGGCATAACTTTCTCTGATTGTATCTTTCTGATGATTGAATTTAAATAGATACTATAACAAACAATATATTGTCTGACTTTCTTGATTCTCCTTCTTGACCTACTCTCTTTTTTTTTTTTTTGGTTTTAGGTGTACAAAACAATGTAATAGTTACATATTTACACCCCTCACAAAATGATAACCACCCCAATCTACTACCCCTCTGACATCATATACAATATCACTGACTATATTCCCTATGCTGTGTGTCACATCCAAAAAATTATACACATTTTAAGAAAGTAAAACTGTATTAAAATTATAATACTCAATATATATTGATAACAAAAAATGAATACAAGTCATGTCTGACTTCTTCAATTATAAGAGGTGATCACAGCGGTTACTATCAGTATCTAGACACTTCTGATTACAGCAAACTACTGTTTGAGCAATGTTGACCAAAGTGGCCACTTGTATACATTTTTTTTGACACCTTTGGCATTCAATATTATTCCAGTTCAGGTTCAGGTATATAGCACAGTGGCCAGGCACCTACACAACCTATGAAGTCATACCCGTGATAAGTCCAGTACCCACCTGGCACCCTACATAATCTTTATAACATTATTGATTATATCCCCCATATTGTATTTCATATCCCCATGACTATATTGTGACTACTAATTTGTACTTCTTAATCCCTTCACCTGCTCCCCCATCCACACCCCTGTTCCATCTAGCAACCATCACTTTTTCTCTATATCCTTGAGTCTATTTCTGTTTTGTTTGCTCATTTATTCTATTCTTTAGATTCCACATATAAGTGAGATCATATGGCATTTGTCTTTCTCAGTCTGACTTGTTTCACTCAGCATAATATTCTCTAGGTTCATCCATATTGTTGCAAATGAAATGGTAAAATTTTATTCTTTTTTATGGCTGAGTAATACTGCATTATATAAATACACCACAATTGCTTTATCCAATCGTCTATTAATGGGTATTTTGGTTGTTTCCATATCTTGGCTATTGTGAGTAGCATTGCAATAAACAAGAGGTACATATATCTTTTTTTAATTAGTTTTTGGATTTCTTTTGATAAATACCCAGGAGTGGAATTGCTGTGTCATAAGGTAGTTCTATTTTTAATTTTTTGTGGAACCTCCATACTGCTTTCCATAGTGGCTGCACCAATCTGCCATTTCACCAATAATGTATAATCCATGTCCTCACCAACCCTTGTTTTTTTGTTGATATATTGATGGTAGCCATTCTGTCAAGAGTGAGGTGGTATCTAGTTTTCGTTTTTGTTTTTGTTTCTAGTTTTCATTTTTATTTTCAGATGTTGCCCATAGTAGTATTTTTACTGATATATCCGCCTTGGGCAAAGGAAACAAAAGAAAAATAAACATGTGGGACTGCATCAAATTAAAAAGTTGTTTCACAACAAATAATTGATAAAACAAAAAGATATCCTACTGAATGTGAGAAGATATTTGCCAATGAAACATATGATAATGAGTTAATATCCAAAATTTATCCTAAAAATTCATACAACTCAACACCAAACAAACACACAACCCAATAAAAAATGGGAAGAGGACATGAAGATATTTCTCTAAAGAGAACGTATAGATGGCCAACAGACATTTGAAAAAAGGCATTGTCTTTCTAATGACATACAAATCTCCGTGTGGAAACTATAAATCCATATTAAATTACAGTGGTTATATATGTCAGTAAAATATGTGCCATCTATTGAAATACTGCAGTTACTTACAGAATTTATCATGATATCCAGACAAAAAAGTTTAATTAAAACCAGTTAGAAACCAAATATTTTTTTCTCATATTATATGAGCCACTGTGGGAATAAAAAGACTCATAAAGCAAGGTTTCATCTCTCTAAAAATTATGTATATAATCAAGTTTCCAGGGAAAGCAAAAATATGTACATAATACTGTCCAAAAATTGCTGCTACTTTACTCCTGTAAGCCAATGTCTTTCTTCACATCAAAAGGTGTATTTTATTTCTCTTTTTCTTGACATTTGATGGTTTTCATCAAGAGAAATCAGCAGAAATTATACTCTGGGACTATGGAACCCAATCTTTAAAGTGATTGAATCTCTTTTGTCTCTTGGAGTCCAATGTTCATGTTGGAGTAAAGTCTAAGCTAGAATACTGAATAATTAGAGACTATGATATATCCCAGGAAATGAGCCAGATCATCCTCACATTTCACATCTTCTATATTCTTTGCTTCAGCTGAGCCTAAATTTCATGTAAGAGGTCAAATGTTAACCTACATCTTTACTATTATTATTCTTTACATGGAAATAGAAACACTTAAAATTTACTTAAAATCCACTCTTGAATTTCCAGTCAACATGCACAGTAGGAAATCGCTGTGTTTGCTCCTCTCAACGACTGCATCAAAATTATAACTGAGCTACACAATGACCAGCATTGAGAATTGCCTGAAGTCTTGCTGAACCTAAATCCTACAACTAAGGACATAGAAGAAGACTACTTGAAACTAGTAGGAGGCGCAAAAACGTGGAATGGGCTGCTCCCACACCCATGTGTAACTGTTAGAAATCAGTAGGGATATTTTGGCTGCAGAGGTACCTCCTGAGAAGCAAGGAGTCCCAGCCCCACACCACACTCTGGCTCAGGGTTCCAGTACTAGGAAGAAAAATGTTCAAAATTTCTGGTTGTGAAAACCAGTGGAGATTGTGGCTGGATGAGACAGAAAGCAGCTAAAGTCCCAGGTTCTCTTCTTAAATGGCCCCCATAAAGATATATTTTCTGATGGATTCATTTGCTTTGAGCTCCAGTGCTGGGTAGAAGCTCAAAAGGCACCAATGATTTATGGGAAAGAACTGAATTGTCTGGCTTCAGGGTAAGGACTGGAGGGAAAGTTTTCTCCTGAATGTGGGAGGTGGCAGATGCCATTGTTTCTTTGTTGATTCCTCCATTCCCTGTATGCAGATGCAGACAGAAGCCAGTATGAGTCTCTACCAACCCAACTAACACCATTCACCCTGCTGTGGTGATTTCCTGAGACCCTGCCCCACTCAAATTGTGGTCCCAACCAAACAGCTTCCAGTGGCTTTTCCATACTAATTGCCTGTCTTGGCTCATGCTACAAACTTTCCTAAAAATCTCTCAAAGGTTCACAAATCCCAGATAAGCAGCATCTGGCCTCATATGCCCCATACCTCTTGCTGAGCAACCCTAAGCCCAGAACTAGTGACTGCCAGCCTTAGTTCACAGCGTGGCTTCTTGAGTCACCTCCAAGCCCAGTGTGGGTGGCAGATATCTGTCATTGCTTTATTGCTCATGCCAGGTGGCCCCAGGAAAGGTACAGGCTGCAGCTGAATTGGTCTGCAACAGGATCCCTCCAGGGAGCTGCCCAGTGGCCAACTACAGAACAAGCCAGAGTATCATCTGGCCTCCTCTGATGATGACACATTCAAAGGGCAGCATGGGAAGGCACAAAAGCCCAGCTGAAGTGAACCCTGTTCTGTGGGTCAGCCCCTGCACAACAGCTACTCCACTGTAGTCATGGCTTGTCACCACAACCAATAAGCTGAAGGTCAATCTATCCCATTAATCTGGAAACAGCAACCAAGCTTAACTACATAAGGAGAGCACATGCAAACTATACAAGTGACAAAACTGGAGCACCCGGCTCAGATGAGCAGAGAATCTACACCACTGGGTCCCACAGGTATTCTGTGACCAGGAGGTATAGCAGCCCTACGTAAATATTTAGATACACAGGGAAGCAACCAAAATGGGAAGACAAAGAAACATGTCCCAAATAAAGAAAAACAGAACAATGTTCCAAAAAAGACCTAAACAAAGAAGACAAGCAATCTACCAGATGCAGAGTTCAAAACAGCAGTTTTAAGGATGCGCAATGATCTCAAGGAGAACTTCAACAAATTGACAGGATACATAAAAATGGAGATAGAAAACATTAAAACAAGCAAGCAAACAAAAAAAGAAAACAAAACAAAAAAAACAGTCAGAAACAAAGAATACCACAACTGAAATACAATAAAGGGAATCAGCTGTAGATTATATGAAGTAGATGATCGAATCATCAATTTAGAAGATAAGGTAGCAGAAAACATCTCATTAGAATAGCAAAAGGAGAAACAATTCCAAAAAAATGAGGATAGTTTATGGGGCTTCTGGGACAACATAATGTGTACCAAAATTTGCATCATAGTGGTACCACAAGGAGAGGAGAGAGAGCAAGGAATTGAAAACCTATTTGAAAAACTAATGATAGAAAACTTTCCTAACCTGGTGAAGGAAATAGACATACAAGCCCAGGGAGCTCAGAGAGTTCTGAACAAGATGAACCCAAAGAGGCCCACACAAAAATACATCATAGTGAATATGCCAAAGATTAAAGACAAATAAGAATCTTAAAAACATCAAGAGAAAAACAGTTAGTTACCTACAAGGGAGCTCCCATAAGACTGTCAGTTGATTTCTCAACAGAAACTTTTCAGGCCAGAAAGGATTGGTGGGAAATATTCAAAGTTATTTAAAGTTAGAAACTACAACCAAGATTACTGTACCCATTTAAAATAAAAGAACAGAGAGCTTCCCAGACAAGAAAAAGCTAAAGGCGTTTATTATCACCAAACCAGTATTATAAGAAATGTTAAAGATACTTCTTTAAGAAGGAAAAAAATCAAAAATATGAATAATAAAATACAAATAACTACATATCTATCAACAATTACTTTAAATGTAAATGGATTAAATGTTCCAATCAAGAAATAGGGTGGCTGAATCAACAAGAAAACAGGACCCTTTCATACAAGAGACACACTTCAGCTCAAAAGACACACAGACAGAAAGTAAAGAGATGGAAAAAGATATTTCATGAAAATGAAATAAATAAATAAGTATATGGGGTAGCAGTACTTTTACCACACAAAATAGGCTTTAAAACAAAGTATAACTGGAGACAAAGAAGGACCCAGTCATCCCACTTCTGGGTATTTATATGAAGAAACCCACCAGACCACTTCAAGGGGACATGTGCAACCATGTTCATTGAAGCATTGTTTACAATAGTCAAGATGTAGAAGCAGCCTGGATGTCAGTTGATGGATGAACAGGTAAAGAGGAGATGGTACATACATGCAATGGAATATTGCTTGGCTGATGAAGGGAATGGGTTCTTGTCATCTGTGGCAGCATGGATAGACCTGGAGGGTATTGTGCTGAATGGAGTATGTCAGTCAGAGAAAGACTGATGCAATGTGATTTCACTTATATGTGGAATCTAAGGAACAAAGTAAACAAAACAGAAACAAACTCATAGATACAGAGAATATTTTTAATGGTTACCAGATGGAAGGAGCAATGGGGGGCTAGGTGAAAAAGGGGAAGGGATTCAGAAGTACAAATTAGTTGTTACAAAGTAGTCATGGGTATGTGGGATATACGATAAAGAATATAGTCAGTACTATTGTAATAACTATGTATGGTGTAAAATGGGTACTAGGTTTATTGGGGTGATAGATAGGTGGGCTTGGGGGCAGGGTAAAAAGGTGAAGGGACTAAGACATAAAAATTGGTAGTTACAAAATAATCATGGGCATGTAAAGTAAAGAATGGGGAATATAGTCAATGATATAGTAATAACTATGCATAGTGTTATATGGGTGTTAGATTAGTCATGGGGATCACTTCTTAATTTAAATAAATGTCTAACCACTATGCTGTACACCTGAAATTAATATAAAATAATACTGAATATCAACAGCAATTAAAAAATTAAAAAGGAGAAAAAAAGGCGCAGGGGAATAAGAGGTCCAAATTTCCAGGTATAAAACAAATAAGTCATGGAAATGTAATATACGGCATAGGGAATAGAGTCAATGATATTGTGATAGCATGGTACAGTGTCAGATGGTTGCTGGACTTGTCATGGTGATCACTTCTTTAGGTATATAAATGTTGAATAACTATTATGTACACATGAAACTAATATAATATTGTATGTTAGCTGTATTTTAATAAAAATATTTTTTTCAAAAGTAAAAACCAAAATAATACCACTCTCTTTTTCACGAAGTATTACAATTTGTCTGGTTCCTGAGCATTTTTACATTCTATACCAAAGTCTCTATAGAAAATTGGAATTTTTTTTCCTTTCTAAATACTTTTCTCCCCACCTTCATAATCTAGGAAGCTCCAACTATCAGAGGCATACATGTAGAGGTCACAGGCCTTGAAATTACTTTCCCAATCTAGTGAAAAAAATTTTTAACATGTGTGTCTCCCTTTTTCAAATGCAACTTAAAAATCTGTTATTTTTTCCAAGACTGCTGAGCGGCTCAGTTGTTTAAGAGGTCTCTCTCAAGAGTGTGAGCTGAGCTCTGTGCAACAGCAGTTTGATGCCCAGCCTGAGATGAGCTGCCATTGAGCTGCCAACAGGTGGCAGGATGGCTCAGCTAAAAGAAAAAAAATATATCTGTTAGTTTTGTTATTTTTGAAAAATATTTTCGAATCAAAAGACGTGTATTTAGAATATGCAAATAACTTTGTCATTTAATAGTAAGGAAGAAACAACACCAAAGAAGATAGAAGATATGTGGATACAAATACATACATGAGAAATGTTTAACATCATTAGTCATTAGAGACATTTAAGTAAAATCTAAGATTATATATATATGTATATGTATATGTACATATGTATCTGTATATATACATCATATATATGTGTATATATACATCATATATACATATATGTACATATATGTATCTGCCAAAATCAAAGTACTATGATACTGCCACATGAATAGTCAGACCAATGGAAAATACACAAAAGTTTGAAACTAGATTCCAGCATGTAATAAAATTTAGTACAATAAAGAAGGTCACATCTCACATCAATGAGGGGAAAAAAACACTAAGAAAAAGTGTTAGGCAAATGGCACAACAATTTGGGAAAATCATAAACAGGGACCCATACTTCAAGTCACTCAGCCACAAAAGCATCAAAGGGGTCTGAGATCTAAATGTAAAAAAAGAAAACTATACATGAAACACAAGAAAGCAGGGAAAAACTTCTCTACTTATGACTGAAAATCCAGTTGCACTAAAAGAAAAACAAACATTTATTTTATATATTTATATTATACATAAAATGACAACATAAGCAAAAACAAAGACAAATGACAAATTTAAAAAAAATATTTGTGTTATGTATAAAAGATAAAAGACAAATCTTAAATTATGAATAACTCTAAAATTGAAGAAGTAAAGACCAAATATTTGATATAAAAATGGGAAAAAAGACATGAACAGATAGTCTTTTTAAATGTGCATAAATGGCTCTTGAAGATATGAAAAAATTTTGAACTTCGTGCATAATCAGAGAAATAAAATAAAAACTAAGCTAGATGTTATTTTTTGCCTACTAGGTGTGAAAAACTTCAGAACACTTTTTTGGAAACTGTGAGCAAACGTATATTTTATTCTTTGCTTTTGAAATTCAAAATGGAGTACATTTTGTAGAAGACATTATTAAACTATACCCAAAAAAGCTATGTTTCCATGTACATATATAATCTATTTTACATAGTAACAATAAATATTATAATCTATGTATTCATAATGTCATGTATCTGCTCACACACAGGGTAAAAAGCATTAGAAGCAAAATATACCAAAAAATATGCACATTTAGATATAGAATGAGGGGCCTCCCACTATGTAAATTCATCAAGAAAATGAAAATTCACGGATGCATAATTATATTTCCAAAGAAAGCCAGGAGGGAGGAAGGGAGGGAGAGAAGGAGGCATGGAAGAGAGGTAGGGAGGAAGGCATGGAAGGGAGGAAGGGAAGTAAAATAGACTGACATAACTAAAAAATCACTCATTTAAATGATTTAATATAACAACAGATTCAAGCAAATAACATCAATGGATGCTAAATTTTTGGTTAAAGGTAATTGTGGAAAAGATTATCCATGAGATTTCAAAGTATCAACTCATATTATTTATTATAATGGGAAAAGCTACTTTAGAAAGGGAGACTTAATATATACTGCATTAACCAAATAATCATATTTAGCATCGCTAATAATAAAGTACACTCATATTATTTAACTTTGACTCTTGATATGATATAATGGGAAGTATGTATTGTCACCTCTGTAATACTTTATCAAAAATGTATAAACCTGGGCCTGCCAAGTGGCGCAGTGGTTAAGCGCTGGCTTCGGAAGCCAGCGGCCCTGGTTCGGGTCCCACATATGAAGGCCAGTGACACTGCCCTCAAAGAAAAAAAAAATGTATAAACCTACACTTAATCATTATTCTAAAACACTCATGGTACTGGTTAAACAACTGTATAAATTTTCTGAAACTCATCAAACTACAAACTTATAACATGTAAATGTTATAATATATAAATAAAAATAAGATTTAACTCAATAATACAGTCATAAATGTGTTTTTCAAACATTCTAAGTTTTTATAATTAATCATTTTTCTCATGTGGCCTGTAGTTAATACAGCTTAACACATAAGACAAATGTACACATAAACAAGTTTGCCTTGTGAACATAAAAAATAAGTGTATTTTGTTATCCCCTGCATTCAAGGGACTTGAAATGTTATTTTTACTACTGACCTCATTGTTTTAATCCTCTCAAGGAGAAAAGAATTTGCTTTTAATGTGCAACTTATATATACCAGGTACTGGTTTAGATTGTTTACATGCATTATTAAATTAATATTGATAAAAATGCAAGATAAAATATGCATTATATATGTATATCTATCTCTTCTCAGAATATTAATGAATCTGTTGATGGTTGTACACTTCAGAAAGTAGAAAAAGTGGAATTTGGTTTTCCTTTGTTTGGCTTTTTTTTTTGTCTCTTAAATAAGACCATTGAGATCCCCTTGTTCCCACAGTTTAGCTTTTAGGACTGAGAAATTCAGGCCATCTGTGTTGCCATGGCTTAACATTTTGCTTCAGGAAATTACTGTAAACCAATTTATCTGGACAAATAGTGTGCTTCTGGGCAAAATCTTCCCTATTAGGGTACTAAGTTGCTTACCTGACAAACAACTCGCTTTCGAACACCAACCTACTTTTTAGGGCTCACTTCAAGACTCGATGCCGTGTATTATAATACTGAACAGTTATACCACAGATTTTCCCCACCTCAGTTAACTCCATGCCTAGAAAGATTCATCTGACACCATTCTAGCACAAACCTCAAAATGCTACTGTAAATATCTACAGACTGCCCCATCCTGAGGAACTACTAATACTCATTCAACAGTCAGTCCTTGAAAGACAAACTTTGGCTTAGGTTTTCTATTTAAAATGTATGATAATTTTCCTCTGTTTGTTTTTGTTTTGTTTTGTTTTGTTTTGTTTGTGTGTTGTTTTTTTTTGTTTGTTTTTTTACGTCCACTGGATTTGTTGCTCTGCAATTGCAGACAACCAAGTATTAGTGAGTCTGACCCATGAAGGGCACCAGTAATGCATACTTTTGATCAACCATTGTCATCCTTTCATTATTTTTTCTCACTTTAAGCCAATATTTACTCCAGATTAGATACTAGCTTTTTTAAACAATATATTCACATTTTAACTCTAATTTCTACTTTTCCAAAATATATTTAATTTTGCCAAAGGTAATTTTAAATTACATTAACCACTTTGGGGAACTTTCAACATAAATTAAACTGTTCATTTGAGAGATGTCTTAAAACAGGAGCAAAATTCCAAACATCTAGTGAATCTCCTTTTTTTTTTTTTTAATATGAGGAAGCTTCAAAAATAATTTTAGGTAACAACTAATAATGGAACATAGTAAAATGGAATAAGCATTGCTAAGGGAATCACTTAAAATAGAATCAGGATGCTATTAGGGAGCCATGACCTATGCACATCTTATGCCTCAGTTCTCAGAGCTGCTATTAAGTTGCTAACCTGCTGCTGAACTCAGCTCAATGCCAAGCCATAAACATTCTGGAACAACGACTGCTATATGGACACATAAGGACTTTACCTGCTCCTGGTAGTTTTTGCCTCCCTCATTTGCATACTGGAACTAACCAATCCCTGTTAATCTAGCCAGTAATCCTTCATTTGCATGAAATAATTACTCTTTGTGGGTTTTGCCTTTATGAACCCCTTCCTTTCTTTGTTCTCTTCAGAGCATAGAAGCAGTTTGAGTTGCTACCTGAATCTGCATCTCTCAGATTCCATTCCTTTAAGACCCTGAATAAACTTTTAAATTGTTTTACAGCTTCAAATCTTTATTGGCAGACACAACATTGTATCTTTAAAATTTCCCTTGAATAAAACAAGTTAAATCTGTGAAACTTTCAAGCTTACTTTCTCTCTTAGATTCCTTGATATTCTTGTGCATTTTTACTTGAAACTAACTACCTTTACATAACTCTTGTTCTTCCCCCATTATGTGATCCTCCATACACGCTGCCACACACCGCTTTCTGACTCACTTCCCTTTAGTGTGGCTAACCAGGAACTCACAGGACAAATTCTCTCTTAAATTTAAGCCGATGCAGAACAGAGCCAGCATAGTAAGATTGACTTTAGGCGCTGGTCTCTGCCTGCCCTAAGAATCATTGTTAAAGACCTCTAAAGCTACATAAGACAGAAAGGAATTCAAAGTTCAATGTAGAATATCTCTAGACATACATAATCGAGGAGTCCCAGATATGTATCAATTGGTTGAAATGTCATTAGGAACCTGAACCTCATATGCCAAAACTTTTATGTGAGGGGGATAATGAAGGTGACCTAAGCAACCGAGATTTGTCTCATTATCCTGCACATGAACATCCCATTGTTTTAGTACTGTTGTTTAAAAGTCTATTCCTTTCTTTATTGAATTTTTTTGACCTTTGTTTAAAAAAAAATCAGTTGATAATATTTATGCGGGTCTGTTTCTGCTCTCTGTTCCATTGATCTGTGTGTCTATCCTTACACCAATACAACACTGCTTTGATTACTGTAGATTTTTAGTACAAAATATACATTGAAGCCTAATTTTCCCTTAATTAAAAGCCTAAAAATTTAATTTATTGAAGCTTTTCCACATGATGTTTTCTGATTTCATTTTTCTGTGCCTAATTTCCTCATGTGAAAATTAGCTGTTAAGGTTAACCTGTGTTCCCAATATGCACCGAGTAAAATGGAACCAAGACAAACCATCCTTCACTTCAGATGATGAGCAGGAGCATATTGAAAGCATTTGCAAGCAATAGTATTACCATATGGCGGAGAGAAGAGAAGGGGAGGAAAGTAACCATTGTGGGGTACTGTGAGAAAAGGAGGTAGATGTAATTTAGTGTGTGCAATATGGACAAGACATGGAACAGCACTGTTGTGAAATGTTTTACTCCCCTGACATCTTCTGTCTTCCAAGATTTATCTACTGACATCTAACCAAGCAAGTTCATACTATAGGTAAATATAAGACACATAGGAAGCAGCAAATTTTTAGAGTAACATATTAGCCGGAGTTATTTTTCTTATGCAAAAAATATCCATCAAATTGAAAATCTGTCTAAGGTTTTAAGTGGTGCTTTCTCTACAAACATAGTAACCAGATTGCAGAGCTGAAGTCCTTCTGTTCTGCTGATAAATGTCCTTTTACAGAGACGTGGCTCCCAGATGGCCATTCAATCTCTATCACCTACTCCCACCTCACCCCTAAAGAAATAATACGAGCTGCTGATTATTTTTCCTCTAACCTGAATATATTTAGCTGTCCTTTGCAGTACTTCACACTGAGAGTATAACTCTGAGTCAAACTAGAACAGTCTCATCTCATTCATTTTGCATGAGTTGTTCCTATTTTTTTTTAAATTAATTTTAAGGCAATTTGAAAATACTCTTGCAATCAGTTTACTTATATGATAAACAAGTTTGCAACAGTTTTCAGGGAGACTTTTATAAATGTACTATATTTTTCAAATTTTCTTTGAACCCTATTTTCTAAATTGGCATAGCTTGAGTTCGAGCATAGATTCCATTTTTACTGAGGAAATATCTTCAATTTGGACCAATTTAGTCCTGGGAAAGTCTTTTTCTCACTTGTATAATTCTTTAAAAAGATATTAATTTTTAGGATTTTAGAAATTTCAAATCAATGTATGCCTTATAGCCACTGGTTATGGATCCTTCTTAAGTGCTGAATCTTTGGTGTGCTATATGTACCCATTTGCTAAGTTGCTTGTGTTGTGGGAAGCAGAGTACATATCTAATCTCATTGACTTTAAAACTCAGTACAGATATCAAAAAATGGCCAAATAAAATACATCATAGGTCTATAAAACTCTAGTAGTCTACAGTTTGTAATTCTTGCAGTGTCCCATTGCCATTAGGATTTTAAAAGTTGGCGAAGATATAGCCCATCTAAAATATGTAGATGGATCGAGAGACCTTTATTCAAATACTATCTCTCTTCAGGAAGGTTTCATTTATTTTTCTTTCATGTCTTTCTTCTTTCCTTCTCCCTCCCTTGCTTTCTCTGAAAAGAACAAAAATATAAAACAAAACAAACAAAAAACTACAAAAAGCACATTTATAGTTCTAAACAGCATGTTAATGACTCTTCTCTTAGAATTATATCGGGATGTCACTATTTGTTCTGTTCTGATGGCCTATTCACAGATTCAAAACTGTTTAAACTAAGCCAAAGTTAAAGAGTAATTCAATACATAGGATAAATGTATGAACACACACACACATACACACACAGAAATATTAAATTGGATATTGCAATGCTGTTTCTAAGATACCCATAACCAAAATGAAGGTATCTACAATCTCTAACATACCTACTTTAATGCTAAAGTTGACTTACTAAATCTTTCTGAAATATCCACTCTGTCATATTTTGGTTCCAAAAATGGAAACCACACTTAATCATTACCTTGCCTACTGGAAAAGGATGTTTCATAGTATTGGACTTAAAACCACTAAAAATCTCTTCCTGGTTTATCATCTCAACAGTTACATCATTTTTTCTACAATAAAGATGTAACTTTATTTTGTAACATCGATGCATTTTCTTGAAGCATTGGAGAAACATTTTATCAACTGGACACATCATATGTTTGTGGAATCAATTACCATAATATATACTATAAAATCATGTATAAAACAATAGAGAATTCCTGCTCCAACTAGGGATCAGAATTCCACAAATATAAGGTCTGACAATTAAGTTCGAGAAATTGTTGCAAACAATGTTGCTAACCTTTTTGATATTTGAGGGATTATTCATTATGAATTTGTACCAACTGGACAAACAGTTAACCAAGTTTGCTATTTGAAAGTGCTGAAAAGGATGCATGAAAAAGTTAGACAACCTGAACTTTTCACCAACAATTCATGGCTCTTGCATCACGACAATGTACCAGCTCACAGGGCACTGTCTGTAAGGGAATTTTTAGCCAGTAAACAAATAACTATTGTAACACTCTCCCTACTCACCTGATCTGGCCCCCAATGACTTCTTTCTTTACCCAAAGATAAAGGAAACATTTTGATGACATTCAGAACATGAAGTGTAATATGATGGCAGCTCTGATGGCCATTCCAGAAAGCAAGTTCCAGAATTGCTTTGAAGGGTGAACTAGGCTCTGGCATCAGTAATTACTTTAAAGGTGACCATAATAATACTTAGCAATGAGGTATTTAGCACTTTTTCTAGGATGAGTTCGTGAACTTAATTGTCAGATATGGTAGAGCCATGCTTTTACAATTTGTTTTGATCTTAAGCAAAGTTAAGGAATTTTTCTAAGAATACACATTAAATTATGTTATTGCATAAAATAATCTAGTGCTGAAGTCTTATGCTTTATCTTTTGTCCTCAAGCCCAGTGAAAATTTTAGTGCCTATGTCCTGAGCACTCCGACCTTGAATTTTCAAAAGAAATTTAAGAATTTCAAATAAAGGTTAAAGGATTTATTCAGCTGATGTGAAGTAGAGCATCTGAAGGTGAAGTAACTTCCTGATTGAAGTAGAGTCAGAATGGTCACAGGAAAAGGGGCAGTTGAGTAGCTGCACTTGTGGTTTTGATTTAGGAGGCAATATTTGACTTTAAATGAATCTCCTGGTTTGGAGGTCATGCCTTTTGCTTGGGGTTACAATAACCATCAGAACAATATTTTCCCAGGATTATTTTTGCAATACTTGTGGTTTATAAGCTAGTCAAGTTTCCTAAGGCAGGGAAGAGAGATAGTACAAAGGAAATGAAAGTGCAGTCAAAAGCTGAAGGCAAGAGGGACAGGTGATACTTTATCATATTGTTTAGTCATTTCACACCTTATATTTGGCCCCCTGTTGCCAGCGTTGATGGTCAAACACATCCCTGGCATTCCCCCCCACACACAGTAACTAAATCATGTTTTAAGTGCACAGGATAATTTATTGATGTGAACTTTTACGTGTAAAAACTCATTCTAAATATATGGGGTAGTTCAATAATAATAAGATTTAAAAAAGAAGATTCCTCGTAGGGTAACACTCATAGAGTAACATGTGGGACATTTTTATACCTACTTGTATTATGAAAGTGTAGAGAGCCTTATGGTAAAAAACTGGGTTAGGATGATATCAGTAAAGGAAGGAGGGTTTTTTGTGGTTTTGGTTTGATTTATTTTTTGTATTTATTATCTATTTGAAATTTTGCAAAATCTTTTTAAAGGATGGTATTTTTATTAAGTGATTAAATTTTATGTTTTGTCCAGTTTCCTTTAAGCACCTAGTTATATACAACTGTGCTATAGGGCAGATTTAGTCCAAATTTGTTTTTTTGCCTTGATAAAAAAAATTGAAACTAAATTACTACTTTCAAAACTTCCTTTGTTATTGCTCTTTAAAAGATTTGTTCCCAAACATTAGTGAGCTTTAGAATCACTTGACCTCTTGGTCAAATACAGATTGCTAAGCTACACTATAGAGTTCCTGATTCAATTGGCCTGAGGTGGGCCTGAGAATTTGTATTGGCAAACAAGTTAATGGATGATGCAGATACTGCTGGTCTGGAGACCACACTGCTCTAAATTATATGATATTCAGCTCACTGAAGTTTCCTTTGAAACACTGGTACATTGTTTCAACAAAGAGGCCGCTTTTATTTATTCTCTTAATCTTAGCATCAAGTAGACATATTGGAACACGATAGATATTGAATAACTTTTCAATGAATGAATAAAGTATCTACTCTATATCTTTATATCATCGTATGTGTGTGTATATATATATAAATTTTAGTGTTAACCATATATATACACACACACACACATATATGGTTAACACTAAAATTGATTTTAGTTCTTTAAAATAATGGATGAGAAACTGAGGCTACCACTCTATTGTGGTTTGTCTATCATGCTAGACTCAGCTTATCTCCAACGTTATGATTTTCATGAACTGAAAGTGAATCATCTGCATCTTAATCAAGATAATATATCAAATATAAGTTATTAGGATTCACACTTTTATACAGGAAAGGAAGGAAGCAGTACTGGATAGAGTGAAAAATTGGTAGCAACGCAATCTTAAGAGAGCCACAAGCAGTCTTGATGTCTGGATCATCATTCAGAGTTTGCCATGTTGCACAGAGATAGGGTTGAGTCCTATATGAAGTAGTCATTAGGTTTAGGCTAGGCTGCCCCTGAAAAGAGACAATGCCTTGGGCAAGGTAGCTCTCTTTAACCAAGGGCAATATCCTGAGTGCTGAGAATAAGTATAATCTGACTGATTTTTGAATGTTTTTACACATGTCTATTCCTCTTATTGTCTAATCTAAAACAAATATATTAAAAATTACAAATATTCCCTGGATCAAATTTTTATCTTCCATATGGACTATTGTAACATTCTTTTAACTAACATATCTTCCTTTCCAACGTAAGTACTATGATGAATGTGGAGGACAAAAATTGTATCGTGTGATTATCTATGTTCACCAGATCTTTGTTGCCCATATGATATTTAAAAGTTTTGTTTCAAAGGACTTTATGTTCTTATAGCCTGTCATTCCCCCAACCCTCGTTCTACTAAATTTTCTGTTGTGGTCATTCCAAACGTCTCAGTATTTTGATCTCATATAGCTCTTTTTTTCCTAATATTCCCTCTGCCTATGTTTCCTCTAACGTTTTATCCCCTCCAAGTGAATAGCTACTCACGCTTCTTGAGCTTATCCTAAATGTCGTCCTCTCAGTGTGATGCATAGTCCTTTACCTCCTTAAGCCTATGTAGTCAAATATCCATCCCATTGTGTTGCTGTGGAATGATATATATATATATATATATATATATATATATATATATATATATATATATATATCACTCTTATAACCCATATCTGTTTGTTTTGTCTGGTATATCATGAACTCTTCAAGGTAAGGATTATGTTTTACTTATTTTTGAATCCTTTAAGTCTACCTATAGTTACTGCTATCATGTAAGCACATTATAGGAGTCTATTGATTTTAGGTCATGTAGAATACTGAAGACCCATGATCTAATAGATTTTGATCAATTTAGCTTATACATAGCAATTAAGATATTCCCAAGAATTAAAAATTGTACATTTATTCTTGTTATAGCAAGTAGTAGGTGGTAATAGAAAACTACAGAGGAAGGTTAAATTGAAATAAATGAAATGTAGGGTTTGTGGTTCAATGACAATTCAACACATGTTCTTGGAGCCCCTGTTATCTCTAAGACACTGTACTCATTGCTGTAGAACTTAGTTCTGTCTTCAATGTGCTCGTAAGATAGCTGATAGGCAGTGAAATCAGGCTCCTCAAATATAAAAAAGTGTATTATAAAAGGCCTCACATTGGCAGCCAATGCAAAAATGATACAGAAACCATGAAGAAAAACAACAATTATTTAAATATTTAATTATTATTAAATACAAACATAAAATATGTCCACAGTTAAGCTTTTTATTTTTATTTTTTTGAGGGCAGTGTCACTGGCCCTCCTATGTGGGACCGGAACCAAGACCGCTGGCATCCCAAGCCAGCTTTTAACCACTGCTCCACTCAGGCAGCCCAACACAGCTAAGTATTTTTAAACGTTAGGTAAATGGGTAGTTGTGACAGTTTTAAATATAATGGTCAAAGGAGGCTTTATATGTACATATATTAAGAATATAGCATAGGTTAAAATTAAAAGAAAATTAATTGTATCAATCTCAGTTATCTCAAATAAAAATATAAAATACCCTCAAATGAATATCTAAACATATGACAGATTATTATCATATTTAGTATTAATTATTTTATTTTTCATCGAAACAAACAAGCAGGCAGACAATTCTACACATAAGTATATTCTCTCTTTTTTTCAATTCTTTTTGAAGTGAGAGTTTAATTATGAGGAGATAAGTAGGAGTTACAACCTGAATTCAAATTAATATTTGATTACATTTCACAGCACAGCATGAAGCTATTACTGGAATGAACAGTTTGATAAAATTAAAATTACTTAGTAATAGATATTAAGCTAAGGAATTATTAAATTGCTTATTTCTTAAGTTGTGACAGCAGGTATCACAGGAATAGCAGAGATATTCTGCAAACACAACCCTCAGAGATTTGGGGCTGTGTGGCTGAACATTTCTTGATCTCAATTTATATCCACTTTAGCACTTCAGACGTATGATAATATTTTATAAATCTCTGAAAATCATTAATGGTACTGAAAACACAAAGAGTTGTGATCTACATTTTTTTAAAGGCCAAAGGGAGGAAAGTTGTACTGATATCAGTTATGTGTTAAAGAAAAACAAAAGCAAAAATATAATCCTAGCATTTGCAAGTGTGAAAGAAAGAAATACATGGGAACCATGTGGAAGAGAAACATGCTGGGGCAAGGGAGGAATTCCTAATTAGTAGATTAATACTGACATCCTTAGAGGAAGGTCAAGTTGAGAGGAAGAAAGGAGGCTTAGCTGGGCATACAATGGCAATTCAATTTGGTACAATCAAGACACTGTACACCTGAAACCTAGGTAACTTTACTAACAATTGTCACCCCAATAAACTTCAATTAAAAAAGAAAAAAAGAAAGAAAGAAAGAAAGAAAGAGAGATGAAAGAAAGAAAGAAAGAAAGAAAGAAAGAAAGAAAGAAAGAAAGAAAGAAAGAAAGAAAGAAAGAAAGAAAGAAAGAAAGCCAACTGAGTGGCATGTTGGTTAAGAGCTGGCATGGGACGCCAGTAGCCCGGGTTCGGATCCCACATATGAGGGCCAGTGACACTGCCCTCTACAACTAAGATGGTGAACAACAGCTCCACCTGGAGCTTGGCTGCTGAGGGTCCCCGGGGACGGCAAACCTGCAGCCCTGCTGCAGAGGGCTGCCATAGGCTACAGTGCGTGGCCGGCAGCCAGCGTGAGTGGCCAGCAGCGTGTGAGTGGCTGGCAGCTGGTGTGAGCTGCCAAGAGCCACCTTCAGCGGCTGTCCAGAGGCCGGCGACCAATCTGCCTCACCCAAGAAGAGCGCAATGGCGATACTAACATGGGCCAGTGAAGCAACGTCCTCCACAACTAAAGTGAAGAACAAAAAGGACAGCAACTTGTCTGTTCCCCTTTCCCGATTCCCCAATGCTGTTCCCCTCCCCCAATTCCCCAATAAAATCCTAAAAAAAAGACACTGTGCCAGTTGCTACAGAATGTGGTCCCTTCCTTCATGGTGTTTGAAACAGATCAGGTGTAAAGAGGCTGATGAAATGTAACAGAAAATTTGATGAATGCCTAATAAAATCACAATTTATAATGTACTTTAAAAATATAGAGCTATTGCACTCTACAAGCAAGTGGAAGAGATGAGCAAAACCTTTCGGGAGGGAGCTACCTTAAAATAGTCTCAGCAGCACTAGTTCAGGTATTGTGAATGGGATAGAGGCCAGGAACCACTCTTTCGACTGTAACAAAAACTTTGGTGGATGAGTGTGGAAGTAGTGCTGGGAACTTATTTTGGAGAGCTAAGTTTTGATCTTTGCTCAGCCAAATATCTACTGAATTATGTATGAGTCACTTATCCCTTCGAAATTTAGTTTTCTCAGTGGCACACAGGGAGCATACTAGATAATCATTAAGGTCATGCCCGTTATAAAATGCTATGATCTAAGCAGAATATATTGGTTCCTATTTTGAACGGCCTAGAATGTTAACTGAGGAATTTCCTTTTAATTTGTGGGCAAATGAAACTTGCTACAAGTTTCCTGAGCAAGTATGATTAAAGTTATTCACCACAATGACGAATCAAATGGGTACGTAGGATTAGTGCTTGTGGGAAGATCACAGAGTATCTAATGTTCCTATGTAAGAGTTAATGAGGGGCTAGCAGAGGAAATATATATATATATATATATATATATATATATATATATATATATATATTATAGTAGCCGAATCTGTAAGACTGGACCTCACTATAAATCAGTGCCAAAGAGACAGGAAAAAGAAATGAAAAGAAAAATGTACATGACTTCTAGCCTTGTTATCTGAGAGATTTTTTTACCAGACCAACCTAGGAAAGTTTTATGTATCAGAATCAATGCAAGATATTTGGAATGAAGTCTAATTGCCAGCTAGAAATGCAGGCTTATATCTTCCTCTCTCAAGATGCGAATTAGAAGAGAGTTTGAAAATTCAAATGTTTACAGGGTCTCCTGAAGTAGCACACTACCTTCAAAAACAACAAAGTCATGAGGAACATAGCACGCTGGAAAAAATATGCCTTTCTAAAGGTGGTGGTGCCACTCAGCATCAACATATCGGTGCCCTTGCCACTGCATACCCTGCTTTTCTAAGACAAGCCAGAAATTTAGATTGTTTTCCTTTTTTAAATTATTGATAAGGAAACTAACTCAATAAAATTAAATAACTGTGGGGAATAAACAAAACATGACTCTAAGCCACATTGGTATACAGAACTGCCGGATATAGGTTTGGGAGCACTATATAAACCTTTTCAGTATTAATAAGAAACATAACAATGATCAAAATGGTGGGAAAGAATAGAGACTTTCCAAAGAACAACTTTAAAGAGGAAAGTCTAAGGAAATATCCTCAAATAATTTTTATACTTCAAAATTCAAGTGAAAGAAAACAGTGGTCTCTCTATATACTGAGGATATCAGAAATAAGAAAACTATAAAGACATATTGGACAAACTTACTTTTTAGAGAAAATATTGTGTTTGTCCTAGTACCTAGAAGTATTCATTGCAATTGTGAAGTTACCATCCATTATAAGAAGACAACATGGAAACAAATACTGAGAAGATTTAGTTATTCATTTGTCTTATTACATAGACAAACATGTCCACAGTCATGGCTTTATTGAAACACATATACGAAAAAGTAGAAAGTCAGTTTGATTTGATGTTTAGAATATAATTTAATTTGTTTCATCAGCCATGCTTTATTCACAGGCTTTGAGAATGCCTTAGAAAAGCAAATACTTCTGGACACATCTCTTATGGTAAGAAATCAAAAGTCTCAATTGTTGATAAGCTTTATGTTTTCTGTGAGAAGAAACAGTTCTTTGAACAGATGGTTGATGGCAAGTTTTTGCCACATTTTTTAAATATTCTTTGTAAACCACCGGCAGTCAGATTTAATTCTGTCTATGAGGATGGAGCAATGAGTGTAAGATGAATCATTCATCATTAACTGTAATTTAAAAAAATCAAATGCAACAATGTGTTGAATAGCAATTCTAAGATATTAGAAAAGCTTTCTTTTGAAATGATTATCCAAATGTACGAAGGGTTGTCAAGGAAGTGTTAGAACATAATGATACAGAATATTAGAACATAATCATACAGAATATTTTGAGTGGGTGACAAAAATTGAAATACGTGTGTGTGTGTGTGTGTGTGTGTGTGTGTGTTGTAATTTGTACTCAATAAGTACTTGATACTTGCTGTTGCATTTTTTTTTTTTTTACTCTTGATGGTCACAGATTTGTCCTGATTTCTTCTGACAGCCATCTATAGAGCCCAAGAGCTCTGACTGCCAATTTTTTTTCTTTCTAGTTTTCCCTACTATTTGGATAGACTCTAGAACCTTGCTGTCTTTCTTTCCTGGTCTCCTTGCTGTCTTTCTTTCCTGGTCTATTATTATTTTTTTCATTACTATTTTTTTCTCCCTGACTTATAAACAAGCTTAAATTTTATTCAAGATTGAATAAGCTTTTTCTTCTGGTTTTCTATTGCTCTTTATTAAATAGTACCACCCCAAAATTAGTTGACAAAACTTCAACCATTTTATTTTGTTGTTGGTCTTTATGAGTCAGGAATTCAGATGGGACCAGCCATGACTCACCTTTGCTTGAGTCTGGGACCTCAGCAAAGAATTCATGGTACCTGAGGGTAACTCAAAACTCTGGAGGCTAAAATCATTTGGGAGGCTTGTATCCTCCCATGACTGGTGCCTCGCATAACCCAAACTTGGGCTCAGTTGAAATTTTTGACTGAAATACCTATACTTGTCATCACCACATGGATTTGGGCTTCTCATAATGTAGTGGCTAGGATTTAAGAATGGTTGTCTAGAGATTGACAGTACAAGAGACCAAGGAAGAGGTTGCATGACGTTTTTATGACTTAGCCTTAAGAGTAACAGACTGTCACTTCTACCATTTTCTATTGGTTGTAGCATTCACAACTTAGATTAAGGGGAGAGACATAGATTGCATCTCCTAATGGGAGAATGTGTCAAAAATGTAGTAATCATTTTTAAATGATCATTAAAATATACATATAACCATTTTTAACCAATTTTTTCTCTACTTGGCTTTCCACTTATTCGATCTTATAAATTTCCTTTAAATACCAATTTTCTTTAAAAAGATTGATTTGTAATTGCTATCCCTATATTCTCACAACAGCCTCTTCCATAACCCCTAACAACCTACCTCTTGTCAAGATTACCCCTCTGAATTTCTCTCTAACAGTCACCAATGGATTTCTGTCTATGAAATCACAGTCTTCAATTATAACCATTATATTGATCATACTTAGTAAGCATTTACTACATGCAATATACTATTTCTTTAGTCCTTATAATAACTCCATGGCAACAGTAATACTTCCTTTTTATAGACCATTAAAAATAACACATGAAAAATTAAATAATTTTATAAGGCATTAAAATAATAAATATTTGAGGCAAAAATTAAACCCTCACTGGTTATAAAAATTAGCTGTTTTTATCTACTAACACTGAACAAGAGAAAATTTGATACTCACAATAGAAATGACATGTACAGCATGAGAAGATAATTCGGTCCTGTCTGTATGTTCTATCTACAGACATCTCCAAATATATTTTTAAAAGTTAATGTTATGCAGTCCTCAGAGGTATTTAATTCCACCTTTGGGTACACCTAAGGAAAAAAAAAGAACAAAACAAACAAACAAACAAACATACAGAAAACCAGAAGCTTATGTTATACTAACCAGAATGTAAATGTATTAATAACTTGCCTGACTCTCCTTAATCTGACCATTTTCTAAGTCTCATAAAACTAAGTGGTTACCATTCAAAATGCCTTGCAGAATTGCAAAGCAAACTCAGCGCCATCCTCAGTTGGCTATATGATACACCAGGGGTGCCAAAATAAAATGTATACGCATGGCTTCTATTCATCTTGTGTTATCAGTATATATTGAGTATTACAAATTTAATACAGTTTTATTCCTTTCTTAAAATGTATTTACATTTTTTGACACCCTCTGTATATGACATAATGGTTGTAATTGCCAGCAAACATTTGAAGGAGTGTTTACTGAGTTAGATATTTGGTTGATCTGCATATAAAGCGAAGAGAGCTAGAGCTGGGTATTATGAAAGCAAAAAGAATGACAAGCCGGTCACACTCAGTTTGAATGACCAAATTACAAGTCTGTATTAGTTAGACTCGTGAAAATTGTCTAGCTGGCTAAGGAAGAGCCATGAGAAAAAACATTATACATCAGCCTTTGGGTACAAGTGGCAGTCCTTTACCTTCTGAGATCAACCCCCCAAGTGTCTTCTAAGAGTGAAACACAGGAACGTTTCTCTTCTTATGATCCCCTGGCAAAGGCAAAAGGAAACATATAAGAGTTTAAAAGTACATTCCAAAAGAAAAATATCTTCTATATATATGTATGTATATGCAAGACAATGAACGAGAAAAAATAAAGGAAAAGTGAGGTTTAAGTTATGAAGGATGCTCAAAATTATAATCTGAAGTAAACCTCCTTCAGAAGAGCCTCCTCTAAGCTCTTACAATACATACATGTCTTATACATCAATTTAGTATGTATTTCATTCTCTTTCATGGTTCTTTTAATTATATAAATAGATGTCTTCTCTGCTAGATGGTAAGGCCCTGCATGTTTTATTAACCTTTGAAAGAAAAGAATATTTTATATATGTTAACTCCCTGAGATATATCAATTTTTTTCACATGGATAACCCACAGTATTTCTTTGTTGGATTTAATTGGATTCTGTTTTCATATTTGAAAATGCAGTGCACAACATGATGGTTAAGTAATCAAGATGAACATTGCAAAATCTAAGATTTCTTATGATGGCCGACATGAGGATATTTCATATGGTCCCAGGTAGTCAAAGACCTATGAGTGTATGTGTATAAGACAAAATTTAGGAAGGTGTACATTAATAGGTAAACAGTGAAAAGTATGTTTCTGACAAATTCATATTATGGTTTTCTAAATTTCTGGAAATTTTACAATGCAAGCATATCATTTTAAATCCTATTGAAAATACACAACTAACGTGGAGACTGAACTCATTATAGAGTAGAATGCCAACACAAGTGACAGGTTAGATTGCCCGTGTAGTGCAAAGTTGGGAGAAAGATAAGTGGTAAAGATGATAGAGGGAAATGTAAGAGGCATGAGGGGGCACTAAACAAGGAAACTGATGGCTTTTATAGACAATGTCCTTTTTACTTCATACATTTGCTTTATGCCAACCCTGCCTTCATAAAAAGAAATTTGTGATTTGGGGAAAATTCGCAGGCCTTACACTCTTCAAGGCAGAACAAGTTAAAGACTGTAAAATATTTGAATCTTTCCATGTGCCAGTTACTATGATAGACATTAAAGATACAAATTATGTGAGGAAGCTGAGAATCAAATCAACATCATTTTTGTCTTTAGTTTAATCAGTGTTAGGGGTGAACATACATTCCTGTATGTGTGTGAAGCAACACTGTGACTAAGTAAAAATAACCTAGTGTTTTCTCTACAATATTTGTTTCTGGAATATAAGACCTTAAAACAACTGAAAACATCCCTTATAAAGGCAAACAGCTTCCTTGTCAAGAAGTGCTTCAAGATCATAATGTCTTTGTGTCTGCCAATTGTTGGGCCATAAAGTCTGCCCAATTCCGATTAGTTCCACACCCTGCAAGACAAACCTAAAATCAACAAGCCAGCTCAACCTAAAACACTATAAACATCCTCCCATGACCTCCCCTTCTGGGATACTACAAGATTCAGTCAAAGTGGTGTTCCTGCTTACTGCATTAAATCTGATCAACATAGCTTTACTTTAAATAATTGGGGGTATTTTCTGGTAGTGTTTTGAGGGAGTCGACTGCTAACACATTCTTTCTGCCTTTAAGGACCTCGTAAGTTAAGGGAATGTGGTATCTTAACATTTATCTAGATAGCAGTTTATCTGACTTAAAAAGGGAAAATTTTATCCAACATTGTCCATCTACTGTGATTCTCAGAGGCTCCATATCCATTCATTCATTCAACTATTTGAAATGGATGGCTATGTAAATTAAGAATGCATTATATGCATAGGGCTATATCTGACCAAACTATATATGAAAATTTATATTTCCTGTACTCAAAGAGATTGTAACCTACTAGAGACTCAAACATACATGCAACTATAAGAAAAAAATGACCATAATAGTTTCAATTCAGTATGCACAGGTAGCAGTGGAATGATACAGAATGCTTACATGTGCCTAAGAAATCATGAAAGATGTCATGGGAAGATTTTTGAGTCAATAATAAATTAATAAAAAGGCATCTGAAGAGGAAAATATAATACGTGCCAAAGACATAAGTGAGCATGCAATGTTGGCATTTTTGCAACAGTCTAGTATTGAACCATATTATATAAAATGTGTGCAAACAGTAGATTTTCAGGGGCCCTTTATGCCTTGTTAGGAAGTGGCTACAATACCCTTTAATTAATAGCAATCCCTGAAAAATATTGAGCCTGGGCAAATGTGATCCTCACTATATGTTAGCCCTGTTCCTCTGGCAGCACTGGGAAGGATGATTTATTAGGGAATGAGAATATAGGGAGAATGACTATTGAGAAAGCTCTTGCAGCCACTCAAAGGACAACGATGACAGCCTGACCTCCTTATAGAAAGGGGAGGATCAGAACAAGAGAAACTGAGGACACTGAATTAGAGCAGTTAGAAAAATATATTATTAAGATGAAGACAGTCAAAATGAGGTGCAATTTTCAGATCACTATCAATAGGTGGTTGCTTGAGATTGTCATGCTGTTTAGTCAAAATACTGATGATGGCAAATTACTTTCATAATGCATCTGTCTTAAAATATTTGTGAACTCATTATGGACATATCAATCATATTTCATAAGTCAATAATATCGATCTACTCAACCACATGCAGTTTTCTTTATTTAACTAACTGTAGAAACAGATGGCCATGCAGAGAGTAGTTAATAATGATAAAAAGAAACAACTGGTGGCTATAAAAGTACTTAAAATAATTCATAGATGGTGTCTTTGTATCCATCAATGCCAGCAACTGCCCAGTGTCAATGAAATCTTTAACATAAACCTATTGAAAAGATAATTAATGAAATAATCTAATTCATGATGTCTATTCTATTAAATTTTATTTTCTATTTTGTCATCCTGCTCTGTGTGAAGGCATATTGAGAGGTGAGAAAATCATTTTTGCTTGTGCATTCTATTAAAAATCTGCACATGAATATGGTTGAATCAAGTACAGCTTTAAAAATAGAAAGGTTGTGCTGTAATTGAATATATATATACATATATATATATATATACATATATATATATATATAGTCATGGGATGTGGAGTATAGTGTGGAAGGGAGTCAAGGCAATAGTAATAGATATGTATGATATGGGGGGAGTGGGGTGGCAAATTGGGGGAGGGGGATTGTCACTTTGAGGGGTAAAAATTATTACTATTGCACTGCGTTGTACACCAGAAACTAATTTTTTTAAAAAAAATGTTTACTTCATAATAAAACAATTTTTAAAAAATAGAAAGGTTTTTGGACTTGGATAGGGAAAGAGGATATTTTTATTTTTATTTATTTATTTTTTTAAATTAGTTTCAAGTGTACAACACAGTGCAATAGTTATACTTTTTACCCCTCAAAGTGACAATCCTGCTCCCCAAATTCGCCACCCCAATCCTCCCCCCCCGTATCATACATATCTATTACAATTCCTTTGACTCCCTTCCATAGTACAATCCACATCCCGTGACTTTCTATATATTCAATTACAATTGGTATACAATATTATACAACATCAGCTTCAGGTGTACAGTGCAGTGATCAAGCCTCTACTCCATCCATGAAATGATCTCCCTAACAAGAAATGTGACCATCTGACACCCCACAAGATATTTACAATATTATTATATTCCCTGAACTGTTTTTCATATCCCTGTAGCAATATTGTAGTTACCTATTTATGCTGTCTAATCCCTTCCCCTTCTCTCTCAACCCCACCCTCCTCTCAACTAGCAACCCTGTTTTTCCTCTATATCTATGAGACTGTTTCTGTTTACTTTGCTCATTCATTCAGTTTTTCAGATTCCACATACAAGTGAGATCATATGGTATTTGTCTTTCTCCGACTTACTTATTTCACTTAACATGATAGTCTCTAGGTCCATCCATATTGTTGCAAATGGTACCATTTCATTCTTCTTTATAGCAGAGTAATACTCCATTGTATAAATGTACCACAGTTTCTTAATCCAGTCATCTACCAGTGGGCATTTTGATTGTTTCCAAGTCTTGGCTGTTGTAAATTGTGCCTACCTCCATTCACCCATAACAGCAGGGCCTCACGGGGACAGGATTTTCACTATGTTTACGGCAAAACACCATGGGACCCTAAGAGAGAGGGCGGGTCAGCCAATGACGGGCAAGACCCTACATGTGCGCAGGATGCCAATATAGGTGTGAGATCCTATATCAGATATGCGCATCAGGGCGGCCTAAGCCAGGCGCCATCCGAGGGTCCCTGGGAGGAAACAAGGAGGTAAAGCATATGGGGCCTAAGGCCCTGTTAATCCTTTCCTGCAGAGTTTCAGCCTGCAATGGAAAAGAGAAACCTTCCCAAGAAGCTAACAGCAGTCCTCTTTGCATTCTTGCACCCAGGTGTCATAGTGAACCATTATCTGTCCCCACAGTGGGCAGGGCTGCATTGATCAAAGAGTCTTTCCGCAGGGGCTGTCTGGGAGGCATAGGGAAATTTGGCTGAAATCTTAGGTGAGACACGTGATTTACAGACCTCGGAAAGAGCAAAGCCAATTCGCTGTTTGTACTCAATAAAAGCTGCATGCTGACCAGATTCGGGGCTCTTGTCCATCAGACAGAGTCCCCTGGCTCACATTGCTTTTTAAACTATCCCTGTCTCTTGCTCTTTATTTCTTTTTCCGAGTCCCTGCCAGTCCTCTCGAGGAAGCTAGACCCAGCCGCGCAGAGACGCGACAACATCCTCTGCCCATTTTTTAATTGGCTTGTTTGTTTTTTTGATGTTGAGTTGCATGAGTATTTTATAAATTTTGGATATTAACCCCTTATCAGAGATATCGTTGGCAAATATATTCTCCCATTCAGTAGGCTTCCTTTTTCTTTTATTGATGGTTTCCTTTGTTGTGAAAAATCTTTTAAGTCTGATATAATCCCATGTGTTCATTTTTTTTACTTCCCTTGCCCGCGGGGATATATCAGTAAAAATATTGCTCAGGGTAATGTCTGCAAATTTACTCCCTATATTTTCTTTTAGGAGTTTTATGGTTTCAGGTCTTACATTTAAGTCTTTAATCCATTTTGAATTTTTTCTTGTATATGGCGTAAGGAGGTGGTCCAGTTTCATTGTTTTGCATGTGTCAGTCCAATTTTCCCAGCACCATTTATTAAATAGACTATCTTTACTCCAATGTAAATTCTTGCTTCCTTGTCATAGATTAACTGTCTGTATATGCCTGGTTTTATTTCTGGGCTCTCTGTTCTGTTCCACTGATCTATGTGCCTGTTTTTACGCCAATACCATACTGTTTTGATTACTGTAGCCTTGTAGTATGTTTTGATGTTTGGTAGCGTGATCCCCCGGACTTTGTTCTTATTTCTCAGGGTTGCCGAGGCTATTCGGGGTCTTTTATGATTCCATATAAATTTTAGGATTATATTTTCTATTTCTGTGAAAAAATGCCCTTGGTAGTTTGATAGAAATAGCATTGAATCTATATATTGCTTTAGGCAGTATGGACATTTTAACTATATTAATTCTTCCTATCCTTGAGAATGGTAGGTGTTTCCATTTATTTGTGTATTCTTTGATTTCTTTCTTTAATGTCTTATAGTTTTCTGAGTACAGATCTTTTACTTCTTTGGTTAAATTTATTCCTAGATATTTTATAGTTCCTGAAGCAATTGTAAATGGGACAGTTTTCCTAATTTCTCCTTCTGTTAGTTTATTATTGGTATATGCAAATACAAATGATTTGTGACCATTGATTTTGTATCCTGCTACCTTACTGAATTCGTCTATCAGCTCCAATAGATATTTTTTTATTTTTTTTATTTTCAATTAGATTCAAGTGTACAACAAAGTGCAATCGTTATACTTTTTACCCCTCAAACTGACAATCCCCCTCCCCCAATTCTCTACCCCACTCCTCCCCCTCATATCATACTATCTATTACAATTCCTTTGACTCCCTTCCACCATATAATCCACATCCCATGACTATCTATATATTCAGTTACAGTTGGCATACAGTATTATACAACATCAATTTCAGGTATAGAGTGCAGTGATCAAGCCTCTACTCCATCCATGAAGTGGTCTCCCTAACAAAACATGTGACCATCTGACACCCCACAAAATTTTAACAACACTATTATATTCCCCAAACTGTCTTTCATATCCTTGTGACAATACTGTAGTTACCTATTTATGCTGTCTAATCCCTTCCCCTTCTCCCTCATCCCCACCTGCCTCCCATCTAGCAACCCTGCTTTTCCTCTATATCTATGAGACTGTTTCTATTTCTTTTGCTCATTCATTCAGTTTTTCAAATTCCACATATCAGTGAGATCATATGGTATTTGTCTTTCTACGACTGACTTATTTCACTCAACATAATAGTCTCTAGGTCCATCCATATCATTGCAAATGGTACGATTTCTTTCTTCTTTATAGTGGAGTAATACTCCATTGTATAAATGTACTACAGTTTCTTAATCCAGTCATCTACTGCTGGACATTTTGGTTGTTTCCAAGTCTTGGCTATTGTAAATAGCGCTGCAATAAACATTGGGGTGCATATATTTTTTTGAATTAGCGTCTTGGGTTCCTGTGGGTAGATACCCAAGAGTGGAATTGCTGGGTCATATGGTAGTTCCATTTCCAGTTTTTTGAGATACCTCCATACTGATGTCCATAATGGCTGCACCAATTTTCAGTCCCACCAACAGTGCACCAGGGTTCCCTTTTCTCCACACCCTCGCCAGCACTTGTTGTTTGTTGATTTGTTGATGATAGACATTCTGACTGGAGTGAGGTGGTATCTCATTGTAGTTTTTATTTGCATTTCTCTGATGATTAGTGAGGTTGAACATTTTTTCATATGCCTGTTGGCCATCTGTATGTTCTCTTTAGAGAAATGCCTCCTCATATACTCTGCCCAATTCTTAATTGGGTTGTTTGTTTTTTTGGAGTGGAGTTGCATGAGTGTTTTATAAATTTTGGATATCAACCGTTTATCAGATATATCATTGGCAAATATCTTCTCCCATTCAGTAGGCTGCTGTTTTGTTTTATTGATGATTTCCTTTGCTGTGAAAAAACTTTTAAGTTTGATGTAATCCCATATGTTCATTTTTTTCTTTTATTTCCCTTGCCTGAGGGGATATATCAGTAAAAATATTACTCAGGGTAATGTCTGCAAACTTACTCCCTATGTTTTCTTCTAGGAGTTTCATAGTTTCAGGTCTTACATTTAAGTCTTTAACTCATTTTGAGTTTGTTCTCGTATATGGTGTAAGTAGGTGGTCTATTTTCATTTTTTTTGCCTGTGTCAGTCCAATTTTCCCAGCACCATTTAATAAATAGATGTATCTTGGCTGGCCAAATGGCGTGGTGGTTAAGCACTGCTTGGGAAGCCAGCAGTCCCGGTTCGGTCCCACATACGAGGGCCAGTGACACTGCCCTCAAATAAAAAAAGAAAGTAAAATAAATAAATAAATAAATAAATAAATAAATAAATAAATAGACTCTTTACTCCAGTGTAAATTCTTGCTTCCATTGTCATAGATTAAATGACTGTATATAGATGGGTTTATTCCTGGGCTCTCTATTCTGTTCCATTGGTCTATGTGCCTGTTTTTATGCTGGTACCATGCTGTTTTGATTACTGTAGCCTTGTAGTATGTTTTGATGTCTTTTAGTGTGATGCCTCCCACTTTGTTCTTATTTCTCAACATTCCCATAGCTATTCGAGGTCTTTTGTGGCTCCATATAAATTTTAGGATTTCATGGTCCATTTCTGAGAAAAATGTCCTTACTAGTTTGATTGGAATTGCATTGAATCTATATATTGCTTTAGTTAGTATTGACATTTTAACTATATTAATTCTTCCTATCCATGAGCATGGTATTTATTTCCATTTGTTTGTATCTTCTTTGATTTCTCTTTTCAGTGTCTCATAATTTTCTGAGTACAGGTCTTTTACTTCTTTAGTTAAATTGATTCCTACATATTTTATTGTTTTTGAAGCAATTGTAAAAGGGATTGATTTCCTGATTTCTTCTGATAGTTTCTTATTGGTGTATAGAAATGCCACGGATTTCTAAATATTAATTTTGTATCCTGCTACCTTACCAAATTCGTGTATCAGTTCTAGCAGTTGTTTAGTGGAGTCTTTGGGATTCTCTATATATAATATGTCATCTGCATGTAATGACAATTTTACTTCCTCTTTTCCAATTTGGATGCCTTTTATTTCATTTTCTTGTCTGATTGCTGTGGCTAGAACTTCCAGAACTATGTTAAATAGAAGTGGTGAAAGCGGGCAGACTTGTCTTGTTCCTGATCTTTAGGGGAAAGCTTTCAGTCTTTCCCCATTGAGTACAATGTTTGCTGTGGGCTTATCATATATGGCCTTTATTATGTTGAGATATTGTCACGTCCTGCGTGGCAAGGGCAAATGGGACACGAGAGGGGCGATGCAGATTAAGGAAAAACAAGAGACAGAAGTAAGATAAGAGCGAGACCAAGAGACTCAGCCAAAGAAGACTGAGCCCAAGGGACTCAGCCAAAGAAGACTGAGCCCTGAATCGGATCTGCGCATAGCTTTTATTGTAAATTCTTAAGGAAGTAAACTGCAGTAATTCATTAACCGCGTATTCATATGTGCCTTAGGCTCCTTTTCCATTAATCCGGATAGTCATCTTTGTTTTGTGTCCCAAGGAACTGACCGTCCTCACCACATACCTCCATAAGTGGATAGTAAGCACCCTCCAGGTGCAGCAAGGAAACAATAGGAGCAGATAAACAAGTTATGCTTCACCAAGCCCACTAAAGCCAGCTTACAAGCCCTTCAATGTTGGGGACAATGACCCTCAACAAGATATGATCCCACTATTCCCACTTTGCTAAGAGTTTTTATCATAAATTGCTGCTGGATTTTGTCAAATGGCTTTTCTGCATCTATTCATATGATCATATGATTTTATTTTTCATTTTGTTAATGTGATGTATTACGTTAATGGATTTGTGGATATTGAACCAACTTTGCACACCAGGAATGAATCCCACTTGATTGTGATGTATGATCTTTTTAATGAGATGTTGAATTCAGTTTGCTAGTATTTTGTTGAGAATTTTTACATCTATGTTCATTAGGGATATTGGCCTGTAGTTTTCCTTTTTTGTAATATCTTTGTCTGACTTAGGAGTTAGGGTGATAGTGGCTTCATAGAAAGAGTTTGGGAGCCTTCCCTCCTTCTGTATTTTTTGGAATAGTTTGAGGAGAATAGGTATTAATTCTTTTTTGAATGTTTTGTAAAATTCACCTGTGTAGTCATCTGGTCCAGGGCTTTTGTTTGTTGGAAGATTGTTGATTACTCATTCAATTTCTTTGGCAGTAATCAATCTGTTCAGAGTTTCTGTTTCTTTTTGGTTCAGACTTGGTAGATTGTATGCTTCTAGAAATTTATCCATTTCTTCCAGATTGTCGAATTTGTTAGCATATAGTTGCTCATAGTATTTTCTTAAAATTTTCTGTATTTCTGTGATTTCTGTTGTCACTTCTGATTTTATTAATTTGGGTCCTCTCTTTTTCTTGGTCAGTCATGTTAAGGGTTTGTCGATTTTATCTTTTCAAAAAACCAACTCTTGGTTTCATTGATCTTTTGTATTGTTTTTTTTTTGTTCTCTATTTCATTTATTTCTGCTCTGGTCTTTATTATTTCCTTCCTTATACTCCCTTTAGGCTTGTTTTGCTGGTTTTTTTCTAGTTCCCTTAGGTGTAAAGAGAGTCTGTTGATTTGAGATTTTTCTTCCTTCTTTAGGTAGGCCTTCACTGCTATGAACTTCCCTATTAGGACTGCTTTCGCTGCATCCCAGAGATTTTGTGTCGTGGTGTTTTAATTTTCGTTTGTCTTGAGGTATCTTTTGATTTCCTCCTTGATCTCGTTTTTGACCCACTCACTATTTAGTAGCATGTTATTTAGCCTCCAAGTATTTGTAAGCTTTCCAGATTTCTTCTTATAATTGATTTCTAGTTCCGTAGCATTGTGGTCAGAGAACACACTTAATATGATTTCAATCTTCTTAAATTTGTTGAGACTTGTTTTGTGGCCTAACATGTGGTCTATCTTGGAGAATGTTCCATGTGCACTTGAGAAGAATGTATATTCTGTAGCTTTGAGGTGAAATGCTCTAAAAATATCAATTAAATCCAGCTGGTCTAAAGTGTCATTTAAGGCCACTATGTCCGTGTTGATTTTCTGTCTGGAGGATCTGTCCATTGGTGACAATGGGGTGTTGAAGTTCCCTACTATGATAGTGTTACTGTTGATCTCTGTCTTTATGTCTGTCAAAATCTGTTTTGTATATTTAGGTGCTCCTATATTGGGTGCATAGATGTTTACTAGGGTTGTGTCCTCTTGTTGAATCGATCCCTTTATTATTATGTAGTGCCCTTCTTTGTCTTTTATTGTAGTCTTCGTTTTAAAGTCTATTTTGTCTGAAATAAGTATTGCTACTGCAGCTTTTTTCTCATTTCCATTTGCATGAAATATCTTATTCCATCCTTTTACTTTCAGTCTGTGTGTGTCATTTGATCTGAGATGAGTCTCTTGTAGACAGTATATGCATGGGTCCTGTTTTCTTATCCACTCAGCCACTCTGTGTCTTTTGATTGGAGCATTTACACCATCGATATTTAAAGTAATTACTGATAGGTGTATATTTATTGCCATTTTGTTATTTGTATTTCTTGTCTTCCTGGGTTAGTTTGTTTTCCCCTTTCTTCTATTTAATACAGCTCTTTTAACATTTCCTGAAATGCTGGCTTGGTGGTAATGAACTCCTTAAGCGTATTCTTTTCTGAGAAGCTCTTTATCTCTCGTTCAATTTTAAGTGATAGCCATGCTGGGTAGAGCAATCTTGTTTGTAGACCTTTATTTTGTGTCACTTTGAATATCTCCTGCCATTCCCTTCTGGCATGCAGAGTTTCTGAAGAAAAGTCAGCTGTTAGTCTAATAGGAGTTCCTTGGTATGTAACCTGCTATCTTTCTCTTGCTGCTTTTAGGATTCTGTCTTTGTCTCTAAGCTTTGCCATTTTAACTATGATGTGTCTTGGTGTGGGCCTGTTTGGATTCAGCCTGTTTGGAACTCTCCGCACATCCTGGGCTTGTATGTTGATTTCCTTCACTGGGGTAGGGAAGTTTTCAGTCATTATTTCTTTAAATACATTCTCAATCCCTTGCATCTTCTCTTCTCCTTCTGGTATTCCTATGATGAGGAGGTTGTTGTGTTTCATGTTGTCCCACAGGTCTCTTAAACTACTTTCATTCTTTTTTATTCTTTTTTTCTTTTTGTTGTTCCAGCTGGGTGATTTCTGCTATTTTGTCTTCTAATTTGCTGATCTGCTCCTCTGCTTCATCTACTCTGTTGGTGATTCCTTCGAGTGTGTTCTTCATTTCAGTTATTGTATTCTTTAGTTGTAACTGGTTGTTTTTTATGGTTTCCCTGTCCTTCTTTATGTCCTCGCTAAGTTCCTTAAACATTCTTATCATCAGTGTTCTAAACTCTGTCTCTGAAAGTTTGGATACCTCTGTTTCATTTAGTTCCATTTCTAGAGTTTTCTTCTGATCTTTTACTTGGGACATGTTTCTTTGTTGTTGTTGTTTTTTGTTTTTTTTTTTTCATTCTGGCTGTCGTTCTGTGAATGCTTTGATGTATTAGATAGATCACCTAGAAAGAAGAGAAAAGAAAAAAAGAGAAAAAGAGAAAAAAAAGTGAAAGAGGTAGTGGGGCTCTCCGTCCTCTTTAATCTGCAGACGACTTGCTTAGAGTTGCAGTGAGTTTTCCACAATTAGCTGCTGTGTACTCTGGAACCATGCTCACTAAAAAATAAATAAATAAATAAAAATTATATATATATATATATATATATATATATATATATATATATATATCTTCACAGTTTGTTGCAGGTTGTCCGCTACTGAGTCTCAGTGAACAGACTGGTGCAGCTGGAGAGCACCTGCCCTGCATTTCCCTGACAACACAGCACAAGCAGGGCGGCGGTGGGGACCCAAGGCCGCATGCACATGCACTCCTGCACCATGTTCACTAGACCAATGGGATCCTGGATCTGACCCTCTGTGGGAGGGCCCAACCCTGAAAAAACTGGTGCCCTCTTCTACACTGCTCGTGTGCATGCTCCGCACCAGTGGAACACTAGTCCCAAAACCTCCAGCTTCTGCACCAAAGATGCTCAGTTCAGTCCTTCCCCACAGGCTCCTGGGCCTGGTTCACACAGCCACTCCCTCCAACAGGAATCAGTGAGTGCCCACTGGCAAGCGCACATATGCTCCAGCCCCACTGGTTCTCCAGCTGCCCTCTGCCTCACCTAGCCGAGCAAAAAGAGTCCTCACTAATTTCTACTGCCCACTATTGTGGAACTCCTCTTCCTGGCAAAGCAACTCTGGGTTAGTGAGCTCGGTGTGGGGCCAGAGGGTATCTCCCCCAATCGGAGAATCCTCCCCACACAGCTGGGACACCCCTCACGGGGCTCGCCCTCTCTCATCTGCACCCCTCCTATCAGACTTGATGTGGCCTCCTCTGTAGGTCCCTCATTTAGAGGTTCCAATAGTTTTTTGATGGAGTCTTTGGGGTACTCTATATACAGTATCATGTCATCTGCATATAATGACAATTTTACTTCTTCTTTCCCAGTTTGGATGCCTTTTATTCCTTTTTTTTGTCTGATTGCTGTGGCTAGAACTTCCAGAACTATGTTGAATAAAAGAGGAGAAAGTGGATAGCCTTGTCTTGTTCCTGATCTTAAGGGGAATGGTTTTAGCTTTTCCTCATTGAATACGGTGTTAGCTGTAGGTTTATCATATATGGCCTTCATTATGTTGAGATATGATCCCTGTATTCCCACTTTGCTAAAGGTTTTTAACATAAACAGCTGTTGGATTTTGTCAAATGCTTTTTCTGCATCTATTGATATGACCATGTGATTTTTATTCTTCATTTTGTTGATGTGGTGTATCACATTAATTGATTTATGCATGTTGAACCAGGCTTGCATACTAGGGTGAAACCCACTTGATCATGATGTAAGATCTTAATATATTGATGAATTCTGTTTGCTAATATTTTATTGAGAATTTTTGCATCTATATTCATCAGGGATATTGGCCTGTAGTTTTCCTTTTTTGTGCTATCTTTATCTGGTTTTGGAATCAGGGTGATAGTGGCTTCATAAAAAGGGTTTGGGAGCCTTCCTCTTTCTGGAATTTTTGGAATAGTTTGAGAAGAATAGGTGATAGTTCTTTTTTTGAATGTATGATAAAATTAACTTGTGAAGCCGTCTGGTTCAGGTCTTTTGTTTGTTGGGAGCTTGTCAATTACTCATTCATTTCCTTGGTAGTAATCGGGCTATTTAGATTTTCTGTTTCTTCTCGAGTTAGCTTTGCAAGGTTGTATGCTTCTGGAAAATTATCCATTTCTTCCAGATTGTCAAATTTGTTGGCATATAGTTGCTCATAGTAATTTCTTAGAATTTTTTGTATTTCTGTAATGTCTGTAGTCATTTCCCCTCTTTCATTTTTGATTTTACTAATTTGATGAGCCTGGCTAGAGGTTTGTCAATTTTGTTTATCTTCTCAAAAAAACAGCTCTTGGTTTCATTGATCTTTTGTATTGTTTTTCTGTTCTCTATATTGTTTATTTCCATTCTGGTCTTTATTATCTCCTTTCTTGTACTTCCCTTGGGATTCTTTTGCTGTTCTTTTTCCAGCTCCCTGAGGTGTAAGGATAACCTATAGATTTGAGATTTTACTTCCTTCTTTAGGTAGGCCTGCACTGCTATACACTTCCCTCTTAGGACTGCTTTCGCTGTATCCCAGAGATTTTTGGGTCATGGTGTTTTCATTTTCGTTCGTCTCGAAGTATCTTTTGATTTCCTCCTCAATTTCATTTGTGACCCACTCGCTATTTAGTAGCATGTTATTTAGAAAGAGGGTAATTTTTAGAATAGGCAAAATTGAAACAGTAGGTTTATTTTAATGTCAAATAATTGTGGCAGATCGGATGTCTGTGAGTTATTTTCATATATATTATTTTTATAGTAACAATGTTGAATTAAAGAATCTTTATATATAAATAGGTACTCACTTGTCCTGTGAACCTCAACCATTTTTCCTTATGGGTAAAAGTGAAAGAACCTTTTTAATTTTTAAGGAAAGACCTGAAAAAGGTTGTTTACTGTATTATGTTAAGGTCATATTTTCATCATGCTGCTCCTGGGCAGTTGCAACATGAGCTGTTGCTGCATACATAAACTAACTCTACCAATAGCAGGAGTTCTAGCTGTTTGATGAATTGGTAGGAAGCATGAAACTATTAAATACATTTTTTACTTTATTATTAGGTGTGGCTAGAAAGTCACACCATGCCTAGAAATAGGAACATATATCTACTTTCTTAATAATATTATACAAGTGTTTTTTACTCATTGATTTAAAATTCAGTTTTTATTATTAGTCAGGTATGGTGAGGCCAACAGACCAGGAGAGGATTGCCTCTGAAGGGATAGTTTTATACTCACAGTTTCCAAGATGAGGGGGCATACAGGGGCCACACAGGGAGATCCCAGGTCAGTAAGGAGGCAGAGGAAGCAGGAGCTGGAGGAAAGCATGGGTGGGAGTCTTTATTGTGGTTTCCATGGGAAGGAGTGGACAAGGCAGGACAAGAAGGCTTAGGATTGATGGATTTGTTTAATTTGTTAAATGGGTGTACTGGCTCTCTGTAATTGTCTGATATGTGGCACTGGGGAAGTGAGTAGTGGCTTGGAGCGTAAGAACACTGTGAGAGTCTATAGTTGGAGTATGGGCTCTGGATTGGCTGGTTGTACAAGTATATGAAAGTTGATCTTTTAGACTAGGACTTTACTATCTCTAGGAATTGGCTAGCCATGGGAGGAGTAGTCTCTCTAAGATCAGCAAGCCCCCAGATATGAAAGATTAAAAAATACAAAAATTAAAAAGACATGACTAATACACTCATCTATGTTATAACCTTTATGTTTATTCACACCACAAAGAAAAAAAAAAAAGAAGTAAAGAAAAATAAATCTGTTCTTACTTCCAAGCCCAAACTGGTTAACCTCACTAACAACTAGAGACTTCAGAAATGGTGTTACTCATGTTGCTAAGTCAGAGAGAACCTAGACACAAGAAAATTCATAATTGTCTTTGCTTGTGTTTTCCAAAGACTTTAAAACATGTCATGAGTTCAAAAAACTATATTTATGGTAAAGGAGTAATTCTTTTCCTGTTTATCTAGTGTGATAAGAACATAAGCTGGTGTTTAAAATCATCTGGGAGAAAGGAAATTTGGAAGGGAATTTATTTGCCTCTTTTGACTTTGAGCAAAGTAACACCTAACCTATTTACAGCAGAGGGAAATCCATTTCACTTTGAAGCAGGTAATAACTTTATTATAATGTATTTCTAGATAGTAGGTTATGTGAAGTTGTTGTTTTTTTCCACGACTGGTGTTGTCCATCCAAAAATACAGAAGGGCGATCTATTGATTGAAAATTTCAGGAGAAGATAGGCCTACTATAGATTGAAAAATGTGTCCCCCAAAAATTTATATGTTGAAACCTTATCACCAGTACGATGGTGTTTAGTGGTGGCACTTTTGGAAGGTGACAAGATCATGACGTGTTTTTATGAATGGGATTAACACCCTTATAAAATAGGCCTCAGCAAGGTCCTTCATTCCTTCTGACACGTGAAGTTATGGCAAAAAGAAGAACGTTTAGAAAGGAGCCCTCACAGACACTGAACCTGCTAATGCCTTGATCTTGGACTGCCCACCCTATAGAACTGTGAGAAATAAATGCTTATTGTTTCTAAGCCACCCAATCTATGGGATTTTGCTAGAGTAGCCCAATAGGATTAAGACAAGACCCTTTACCCAATGTTTAGTTTGGAATTTATGCAATTCTTCTACATATTTTGAAAATGTTTTTTGACATACTACAATTATCTTTAAGGTTTTTGAATATGAATTTTATTTGTATGTAGCTATCTAATAATTTTCTCTTTAGTTATATTCCTGCCAAGAATGCTGGAAGGAATACATTCTTATTTGTTTTTTTTTGTTTGTTTGTTTTTACACCTTTATTAAGGAATACTTGCTATACAAAAATAAACAAAACAAAACAAAAAAAGAACTACATATTTTTTTTTATTTTTTTTTTGAGGGCAGTGTCACTGGCCCTCATATGTGGGACCTGAACCGGGGCCGCTGGCTTCCCAAGCCAGCGCTTAACCACCGCACCACTCGGCTGGCCCAGAACTACATATTTAATGGACACAATTTGATGAGTTTGAACATATAAATATACATGTGGTACCATAACCACAGTCAAGGTAATAAATATATCCATCACTTCCAGAAGTTTCTTCATATTCCTTTGCTGTTTTTTTTTTTTTTATTCTGGTAAGAAAACTTAATATGAAATCTTTCCCTTAAATTTTGAAGTGCTCAATATTGTATTATTAACTATAGGCACTATGTTTACAACATGCCATCTGCTATAACTCTTGTCTAATTATATTTCAAATCAAGAATACAGCTTTTGTCTTTAGTTGAATCAAAATATTTATAAGCATTCAACCACACAAGTGTGTGTTGAATTCCAAATTATGTAATGTTTTTTAGCTTAGCCATTGTAGACATTAAATTATCAATGCTTATCACAAGATCTACAATTATCCCCGTAAAATTAGATCATTTTTTAAATGCACATTTCAATTTGGTTGTTTCTGAAATAAGAATAATAAGACAGAGTTGTAGGTTTTCAGATCACAAACATACATCTTAACAGTGCATGTTACAGCCTAATCCTGTAGTCAATTAATAAATTGGTTGAAATAGCTTTTTGATTAAAGTCAGATGTGTTAATTCGCTTTCCTAGTGCTATTTAATTAATGCTTTAATATAGTCTGCAATTACCTGCAATTTTTTTCTTTGTTTTAAATATTTGTGCTTCTAGCCTTAACTTTCAAAGCTCCTTCAATTCACCAAAGCACAAGAACAATATTGCATAGGAATTAAGACATAGAAAAAATAATCATCTTTTCTTTCAATTGAATTAACAGGTATTATATGCCTTTAAAATGCTTATTGAAATTTAAGTTGCAAAATGGGTATTTGACTAATGTAGGTGTTCTGTTGTTTTTGTTCTTGTTGCTGTAGAAGACATTACTGTTGGTAAATTAGGCAGCATTCTGTGGACATTTTCTACTTAAACTATCTTGTACTTAATTGAATTTTAATATAGAATACTTAACACTGAAATGTATGCTTTCAGTGTTGAAATTTTAACTTTATGAAAAAAATATACAACTTAATGTCATCTCATTTTTAGCTTCCATTTTTGAGTTTTTATGCTGTGTTAGTCATTATTCACAGTGCTTTAAACTGTCATTTATACTCCAATAACTGAATTTGGTAGATGCTATTGTTAACTACATTTTAAAGATGAGAAAATTATGAATTACAAGTTTGAGGTAGGTAGTTCAAAGTTACAGGCATACTAATTGCAGAATTATAACCAAAAGGCAGATCTGTTTAACTCCAAAATTTGTGGTCCTAACTATGCCAAGCTTATATCAATTGTTTAACTTTCTTGAATTGTTATTAGGTATGCTAGCATTGGTGTGTGTGTGAGGTAAAAGGGTCTTTCTCATGTTTTAATGTCAGGCGTGGTATGATGTTTCCAAGAAACTTTCAAATACAAAAACAAATTCCTGATTATATATTTTAAATGGAAATATAGACAACATCATAATTCTGTTTTGTGGGGAATTCTGCCTTCACTTTGAATAACTTCTATTATTACTAAATCGTTCTTCCATATCAAACAAATGAGCAGGTATATAGACCTTAGTCTGAGGCTTTAAAAGAAAAAAAAAAAAAGGTGGATATACATACATTACATACATTTTTAAAAAACTGAAGCCAAAAGCTCACCCTGGATTTGATTGCCATCCATAAAACAACTCCCTTCCCACCCACCCTCAAAAGTGTTCTCGTAGAGAAGAATTGAGTCTGTTGCTAGGAAACATGATTCCTAGCAAGATTCCTAGTAAGATTGATTCCAAAAATCTCAACAATTCTATAAAAATATGTGCTGTGCAACACATTGGAAAGTACCAAATCAATTAAAAATTATAGTTCTCAGCTTACTTTAGAAGTTGTGCTAATAAAAATTCCATATTGGGGAGTTACCACTTGAGGGACATTCTAGCATACTCAGTGTTTCAGAATAGAAAAAGTTTCCCTGAAAATATATAATTAAACAAATTTACTGGAAATCTGAAAAAAGTATGTTTTCAAATCACTTAAATAAAATAGGAAATCAGGGTTAAGAAAATGAACTAATAGTTATTCTTGCAACATTGGTATTATAAGAGAAAAAAAGGAGTTCAAGAATAACTTTCAATCATTTTGTAAAAAAATGTTTAAAATTCATTTGTACCACAATTTAGTCATAGATATCCATAGTTTTTGAAATTGCAAAAGTATATAGCATATAAAAATTCTAGGGCCGGCCGAGTGGCGCGGTGGTTAAGCGCTGGCCTAGGAAGCCAGTGGCCCCGGTTTGGTCCCACATATGAGGGCCAGTGATACTGCCCTCAAAAAAAAAAAAAAAAAAAAAAAAAAAATTCTAGGCCAGTTCCAATTCCAACAGCATTTAGGGTGGGGTGTTAGTGGAAGGAACTTTCTAAAATGACACTAGCATTCAACTTAGAGAATAAATGTTGCCAATAACAAGAATATTTTGGAAAAATACTTAAGAATCAGCTTCTCTTTCTAGGTCTTCAACTCATATAATACTTTCAGCAACGTGGAGATGGTGCAAAGATTAAAAAATAAAACAATGGAAAAATATATGTTTCAGAAAAGATGTAGTTTACATGAAAATCAAAATTTTAAATAAAGGAACATCCACAATGAAGAAATTATACGCTTTTAACTTAAGTTACTTATTTATTTATTTATTTATTTATTTATTTATTTATTTATTTATTTTTGAGGGCAGTGTTACTGGCCCTCATATGTGGGACCCGAACCAGGGCCGCTGGCTTCCTAAGCCAGTGCTTTACCACCACGCCATTCGGCCAGCTCTTAGACTATATTTAAATACCCAGAAAAATATATAAAATTATAATTCCTAATTTGATCTGTTAATACACAGAGGGTAGGTATTTGGGTTACTATTTACTATATCTATCAAATATTTATTGATAAAGCTATTAAATTAAAAAATATATATATATATTTCTTTTGGATTTATATGGTAAACATCTGAACTTAACCAATGAAATATCTATTATTTAAATATTTTCAAATGCTTTTCTAAAGAAGAAATAGTTTTCCAAAAGATTTTTTCACTATAATAATGAAAAAAGCATTATTTGATCATTTCCCTTGCCTTGTCCTCTCTTCTACTTGCACATTGCACTTCTTTCCTTTTGTGCTATTATTTCCCATTGTGATTATATAATTCATTCTGGTAGATAGCCTTATTTCTTTTTTAATTCAGGTCTTTCAAGAGCAAATAACATGTTGTCTTTTGTTGTAGTACTTTCCATGTGGATTATCTATTACCATATTTATATTAAATCATTAGAAGGTAATGAAAAGGTGATATACACCTGAAACCACATTTCCATGCTGAGGGACTGTACAATCAGTTGATGTGAGAAGTAAATATTTAACAAAGAACGCATTCGTAGAAAATACAAATTTTGAAGGAATTTGTGGAACTTTTTTCTGTGTAGAATCTTAACAAGAATCTATAATGCATATCGACAAATATAAGCACTCATTAGAATGTACTGACTATTTCACAATAAACAGTGTATTAACTAATATATATTAATATAGTTTATAATTCTCAGCTCACTTTATATAGAGTCAGCTGATTAGAGAAGTAAATATTTAGCCAATAAATAATTCTTAGAAAGTGCAATTTCAAAGGAATCCATGAACCATCTCTGTAGAATTTTAAAAATAATCTATAATGCCCAATAACCACTATGGGCATTCATTAGAATGTACAAGTTCACAATAAACAGTGTGTTTAATAATAAACATTGATATACTTTTATAATTCTTAGCTCACTTGATATAAAAATAGGCATTTCTACATGTTCTATTATAATTAGAATATCTTGAATCTCCATTAATAAAATGGCATGTGATAAAATTATAAAATGAAGAAATGGGTAATTAAGTAGCACTGAATCTAACAGAACTTAATTTCATTGGTAGCAATTTTAAAATAGAAATAGATTATAAATTCAGAGAATCTTTCCATGATAAATTTTATGGACAGGCTATAAATGCTAAACATCAAAAACGGTATTTTAGCAGGAATACGGGCAGCACAAATACCAGTTGATTGAGCCAAGTTAACACATTCTTAGGTAAGAACACTTATCGTGCTTGTTAAATTCAGAAACAGACTGAATTACAGATAATTATGAAATTTAGAATATTTGATGTTTGGATGGAAAAGATCAAGAGTTACAAAAACTTTAAAGAAGGATGTTCAGAAACTTCGGATGCACTTTAAGAAAAAAGAGCAATACTAAGCTCTGTGGAATGAATACTTGGAATTGGCAGAAACAAAGGAACCCAACCTAGTGAGAAAAAAGGTGATAAGGAACAAAGCGATGTTATTACCTTGTCAAGGTGTACTGACTGATCTCTGAGGAAAGGAACTGTACCTCTTCTGTTTAATAAAATTAGGTCCACTCTCCTCCATAATAAGAGCATTGTTCATATAACCTTTAAAAAAGTTGAACTCTTGATGCTGCTCATTCTTTTGCAAACGAGGGATATTATATATGTGGGTCCCATTATCACATATTTAGCTATGAGATATGATAGAAGAATTGAGCTTCCACACAGTTACAATTAATATAAAATGCTGGATGATAATTATTCTTCAGTGTGATTGGCCACAGTTTCCCTGTTTAGAAGGACCACAGTGCAGAACTTTTCATATCTCCCCTAACTTCTCCTTCCATTGAGAACAATAATTAAAATTAATACTGTTATGTACCCTGCCTTGATTCAGCCTTCACCATTCCTCATCTGGATAGTGGTAAGAGCTTTCCAACAGGTTCTCTGCATTCATCTTATTCTATATGATCTGCTCACTACACATGTGTTGTGTAGTCTTTCTGAAACTGAAATCTGACCATGTTATTATTCTCATGAACAAAATCATTGATTGCCTCTTCATTGTACCAGAATAAAATAAAACTCCTGAGCATGACATCCAAAGCTGTCCAACATCTGTTCAATTTAACTCTTATGTGCTACCACAGTCTAACTCTCTACTCTATTTGCCTTATGTTCTAGAAAAGCCAAATTTCTCATCCATTGCCAGGAGTCATGCTATTTCCACCACAATGAGAGAACAATTACTCCTAACCTCCACTCTTGGCTGAACTTATTATCCAACTGTCCATCTGGTGAACATCAACTCCTGTGTTCAAGGACTTAATTTAAATGTTGTCTCCTCTGAGGAGCATTTGTTGACCTATTCTAGCAAAATTTGGTACATCCTTCATAGGTTGTAATACCTCCATGTCAAATTGTAATCTAGAAAGTATCAGTTTCCTATCATTATTTATTTATATAAGTGTTTTAAAATTAAATGTGAATACCTGGGGGACAGAATTTTTCCTTTTATTGTATCTTATATGAATAGAGCCCAGCATATGGTAGATTTATAAGAACTTTGTTGACTAATAAATGAATAAGACTCAACATTTATGAAAACTCTGATGACATCTTTTTCTCATGTTATGAAGCAGCTTTGGACTTCATAAAGTTTTATAACTTTAATCCTCTAAGTAAATTTCAGTGACAGATATTTTTTCCTTCTGAAACAATACTAAACAACTCTGCTATCTGCAAATTAATTACAGTCATAGTTGTAATTCTATCTAGAATTAAATGACCACAATTGTTTACCCATCAACATATATTTGAAAACCAGCTTTAAAAACTTTTACAGATAAGCAGAAATTTGTTCACAGAGTACAATTTCTACCCTTTTCAGGTAGAGAGTTCTTCAGATGATCAGTTTTCACTTACAATCTAATTACTTTAAACATGTACTTCAATCTATCTACCCAGTGATTATTGAGCTACTATTTAAAATAAATTTGGTGAGGGATATCAATGTTAAAAGTAATAATTATTTATGCTTTCTAAGAATTGATAGCTCAGCCTATTAGGATCTTTTCCATTTCATAATTAAAACAAGCCAACACTAGAATGGCTCCACATTTCACTTCCTCTCCTCACAAAAGGACCTATAAGTTTTCAAATGTACCCTTGTTTAAAAAATTCTTAAGACCCACATTGCCATGATTACTTCAATTTTTTAGTACTCCAGCTTTTACAAAATCCCTTCTAAAACGAAGCAGCTATTAACCAATATACTGCTCTAAATGCAAAGCACTGATACTTTGATTACTCCACTTAAAAAAAATACAGATAGTATTTTTTTAATTATTGCAAAATGTGTTTCATATATCCCTAAGATTTATTTTATTCTTAACCCTTGTTCTTTCCTTGGAGTCAGAATGGGTAGATTTTGGGTAATATGTCTGAAAATATCACCTGTTATTTTTGTAATATAATTTCAATAGCTATTTTTCCTCCTTTTCATTTTTCTCTGATATTTTTTCACTATCTAGAAAATTCTTGTAATAATCAAGTTTTAGCCTATGTATTGTGTACCCCTCTACATATTGTCTAATTGGTGCAAAAAAAATGGAATTATCTCCTCCTCTGTTTGGTTACATTATGCTTCTATTAATTAATCATAAGTTTGCAATACTCTTTTTCTTTTTTTTTTCACAAGCATAATTCCTTATTGGCTCATACTTATCTTGCAGTAAAATAAGACAGTTTTTTAATGAATAATAATTGTTTTGCAATATAAAGACTTTGATTAAACTTGATTGTGCTGTGAAAGGATCACAAAGTTAAATATTTCCTTTTTAGAATACATTTATTCAACCATTGATTTACTCATTAATCACTTTGAGGGTATCTATTATGTGTGCATTGCAGAAGGATTTTTTTCAAAGTGATTAGACAACTAAATCAGATAACTCTATAAAAACATTTCATCATTAGGGGGAACCATTTATTTTTTGTGTGTATATTATCTAGATTTCTCTTTAAAAGCAAACAAAATTTTAGGTAATTTTTAGTACTCCGAATAAGAATAGAGTTGCTTGTGGCAAATATGATACATTCCATGTAAATAATTTCTTATGGTGTTTGTATTATAGAAAATTACAATAAAGAAATTATTGCCAAGGGGAGAGGTAAAAGTTCAACTCAGGGATGGTAGGTTATTGAAAAAACAAACCTAATAACATTGCTAACATATTAAAGATAATCTTACCAAACAAGGAAGCAAGGGTTAATTTTATTTATTTGTTTGAGAAGACAACCACTTTTCTGTTCTACTTTTTCTGTTCTGTTTTATGTTATTATAAATAAATAATGATATTTTACAAATAAACCTGCTTATGTCTTCCTTCTGGCTCCCACCTTCCATCTTTCTCCAATTTTGTGACTGATTAACCTGCTCCAGTATCTATCTGTTCCATCTCTATTCACCCACCACTGACTTAATCTAGTTATGCAGCAATCGGAAAAGTATGGCCATATATCTATAAGCAGGAAGTATTATAGATTAAATGAAAATACTTTTACATAGCTCTGAATTCTGTGGTTTATTAGCTTTAATATAAATTTCTCCATCTGTAAAACTGGGGAATAAACAAACTCATCGAGTTATTTTGAAATTTAAAGAAACTAAGACAATAATATATAGTAGCTGATATTTTCATTATTACTTTTATTGTCTTCCTTAAAAACCAGTACTGGGGGCATATGCATACATTGTCCCCCAGTCCTTTGACAATGCCTATCTCATGAATAACCTTTCTTTAACACACTATGTGAACATCTATTGATGTTTTTGTCTCCCTTGCCACATACTTCTCAGGATATCATGCCTCTTCTTGGACCTTCCATTCCTGTCATTTTAATCAACTTTCCTTTGACATTTGCTATGTTCTTATATGTCCATGGTGATTTGGTCATAATTAGTTTATCAATAGGAATCTGATATGGGTTTAGTAATTCATCTAAACCTATTATAAATTACTTTGGATCTTTCAGGTTTTCTCTTGCCTGTGGTTTGCTTTGGATTTATGAATCTAGAATAGTACCTTCCCTAATGTGCCTAGTAAGCATTTTATAAATATTTGTTAAATAATTGAACATATTTATTAAGTTAAAATAAATAAGAGATGTCTTAGGATAAGGTAATTGCCTATGCCCTGTTGCTTGCTATACATTCTGCAAATTTGTAGTACCCTTCTTTATAAAAACAAACTTAAATTTCTCCTTTATCTCAGTAATGTGTGAACCACAAGTTACACTGGAATAGGATATCTAAAATTTCTTAGTACTATATAAACTAACAGTAAACAAGAGCTCAGTTTTTTTCAAATTATAAATATTTGACATTTTATGTTAGGCAAGAATATTATGAATTGTACAGAGAACAGCCTGAAGACAGGAAAATGTGGAGGTAAAGAATAATTTCTAAATATTTGGCTTGTAGTCTGATTTACTCACACTTTTGCCTTTTGTGTATTTCATTCACTAAAATAAGAAAGACACTGAGGTCCATGAGAAATCTGAACAAGATTTAAGTTTGACAGTCAATTGATTATGACTGATTTGTGACTTCATCATTGGCAGTTTGATATGTTTTTCATTCTCACAATCTGCTCGTCCAGCTGTCCAAGGAATGCTGCTGAAGTAAGCTGTCTCCATTCTCTCTCCCATCTGCTGTTTTTATTTTTAGTCTCTAATTATGAAATTAGGTCCAGGAAAATGGAAAAATTTGCAATATGCCACAACCACAGTAAGATTTTCATTGTCATATGGAAAACTGGTTGGTCGTATGGGTAAGAACACTGGGCAAGGGCTCACATAACCAGGGTTCTTATTCCAGCTTTATCACCAACTAGATGAGTAGCATTATTCAAGCATCAGGGAACTCTCCTGCTCTGTGATTCCATTTTAAAAGGGCTAGCTTGGTGCCGACCACGGATAAAGCAAAAAATTAACTAAATCTTAAGAAATTATCCTCATAGAGGTCTAGGGATACAAAAATAGTTTAAAAGAAAATATGCCTAAGTTTGGTACTGGCATAATAATAAGCATATAGACCAATGGAACAGGATAGAAAGTCTAGAAACAAAGTCACACATAAATAGTCAACTGATCTTTGACAGCAGAGCAAAGAGTATAAAATAGGATAAAGATTGCCTATTCAACAAATGATGTTGAGAAAACTGAATATCCACATACAAAAGAATGAAATTGGACTAATATTTTACAGCATACAAAAACATCAACTCAAAATGGATCATATATATATACTAAAGTTGTAAAATAACTGGAAGAAAATGTAAGGAAACATGGCACAGTTCTTGGTAATGATTTCTTGGATATGACACGAAATCACAGGCAACAAAGCAAAAATAAACAAAAATAAATAAGTGGCACTACATTAAACTGAAAAACTTCTGCGTAGTAAAAGAAACATTCCATAAAGTAGAAATGCAACCTACAGAACGGGAGAGAATTTTTGCAATTTATATATCTGATAAGGTTTCAATATTCAATATATAAGAAACTACTACATCGCAATAGCATTAAAAACAAAACAAAACAAACAAAAAACACTAAAACATGAGCAAAGTACTTGGACAGACATTTCTCCAAGAAAGACGTACCAATAATCAATAGATATATGAAAGGATTCTCAACATCACTAATTATTAGGGAAATGCAAATAGAAATCAAAATGAGATAGCTATTGTCAAAAAAATATTAATAACAAGGGTTGGTGAGTATATGGAAAAATTGGAACCCTTTGGAACCTTTGTACACTGTTGATGGGAATGTAAAATGGCGTAGCTGATATGGAAAACAATTGGAGTTTCCTCAGAAAATAAAAACTACCATATAACCCAGCAATCCTCCTTCTGTGTATTTATCCAAAAGAATTGAGATCAGGGTGTTAAAAAAATATCTGTCACAATAACCAAGATGTGAAAAAACCTAAATGTCTGCCAGTGAATGGATAAAGAAAATGTGGTATATATGTAAGATCAAATGTTATTTAGCCTTTAAAAAGAAAATTTTGTCATATATGACACCATGGATGAACCTTGAGGACATTATGATAAGTGAAATAAGTCAGTCACAGAAAAACAAACACTGCATGATCCTACTTATATGAGATATTTAAAATAATGAAACTCAAAGAAACAGAGATTAGAATGGTGTTTGCTAGTGAATGGGGTTGAGGAGAAATGGTAAGATGATATTCAATGGGTATAAAATTTCAGGTATGTAAAGTGAACAAATTCTAGAAATCTGCTATACAACCCTGTGCCAATAGTTAACAATACTGTATTGTACACTTAAAATTTTGTTAAATAAGTAAGTACTAGAAATGTAATATACAACATGATTAAAGGTATAACTGTAGTATATTATATATATATGGATATATAATATTTATATGAATTGTGATCAAACTATACAGTGAATGTTTAAATAAAAAAAATTATTACAGTAAAAGACACATTGCCATTAATTTCCCTCAAAATACTCTCCCTTGCCTGGATCATACTGATCCCATCATTCTTGCCACTTTCTGTAGCAGTTCTGGAAGTCCTCTTTAATGAGTGTCTATAGTTGTGCTGTCATGGCTGCCTCAATGGCCTGAATTATTTTGACTTTGGGGAAGAGCCAGAAGTCTCATGGTGCCAGATCCAGTGAATAAGGTGGATGAGGACATACCCTAATATTTTTATTTGACAGAAATTGCTGTACCAGAAGCAATGTGTGATACAGAACATTGTTATGACAGAGGATGATTTATGGCACACTCTCAACCATAGCTCACACCCGACTGACTGCACCGAACTAGTTGAAACTTGTGACACACTCTTACTGTTTCCATGCACCACTTCCTATATTGAAGATCCCTGCCTTTCCATTGGATGGCACTCACAAGCAGCATTCACTGTATCTTTTGATCAATCTATATATATATATTTGTTAAAAGAGTAAATTCAGGGCTGGCCGCATGTTGCAGTGGTTAAGACCTGGCTTGGGAAGCCAGCGGCCCTGGTTCGGGTCCCACATATGAGGGCCAGTGACACTGCCCTCAAAAAAAAAAAGAAAGAGTAAATTCAAAGAGTTCTCATTAAAAGGGGAAAAATTTTCTCCCTTTTTTTTTTTTTTTTGCAGTTTTCCTTTCAAATTTGTTTATATGCAATTCTTTTCCAAAGTGACTATAAGTAGGTATAGCTAAGAAAACAGAGATTCTGATTAATCATGAAGTCTTGTGATGTATACCTTCCTAATTATAAGTAGGTATAGCTAAGAAAACAGAGATTCTGATTAATCATGAAGTCTTGTGACGTATACCTTCCTAATTATAGTAAATATTAATGCAAATTTACTGCTTACATAGTCTCATTTGGGGTGGAGTCTGTCTAATGTTGTATCATCTTACTTCAGGAATAAGTGGATTGAAGCCTAGTGAGTGCTTTGCCTCAAGTCACAGAACTAGTGAGTAAAGTGTATCTATATAAAATGTTGAATGTTAACTAAAGTTATCGTGCTAATCATTTTGCAATATATGTAAGTCAAATCTTTATGCTACACATCTAAAACTCATTCATTGGTATGTGTCAATTATATCTTAATAAAGCTAGAAAATTAAAAAAAACAGAAAAATATAAAAAGCTTAAGATGATAAACTTTATGGTGTGTTTAATTAAAAGAAGAAGGAGGAGGATGAAGAGAAGGAGAAGAAGGACAAAATGGAAAAGTAAAAAGAATGACACTGGGAAGTGTTCAGGTTTAAAATCAAATTATTGCCTATACAAATAATTGGATTGAATAAGGTCACATTGATTAATTGATTAATGCTATTAAATTTTTTAAATGCTATTTCATATGCTACTAATTAACTACCATGACTTTTCAAAGTTATTTTAAAGTTATAAAATACATAAAAACAAACTGAAATTTATCAGGATTACATAACACTTTTGTCCTAATAAATATCCTTTCCAAATAAAACAGACCTGAAGTGATAGGAAACATGGTTCACTTGTGCACCTGCTACTGGATTGAGGAGTTTGGCATATAAAATTTATGGAAGAAATGTAGCAGTGACTGGGATGATTTAGTGAAGGACTTCGGGGGCCCTGGTGAGAAATCAGAATTTATTGTAAAGACAATCTGGAGCCATTAAAGCATTTTTAAAGTAGGGGGATAACATGATTAGATTGTATTTTAGAAATATTATTCTGCTTGAAAACATAGAAAATAGGTTGCAGAAAATACAATAGTAAAACTGGAAAATTGGATAGTAAGGAGTTCTTATGAATACTTGCCTTATAAATTTTGCCTTTTAAGTCCTGGCGAAAGATGATGATAGTCTGAACTAAGAAAGTGGGAGTGAATATCTAGAGAAATTGGGAAAAAAGAGATATTCTTAAGAAGTTCAAGGAACAAAACTTGGTGAATGGTTTATTATTCTCAGGTTCCATTTCAAAATGCTCCCTTCTCTCATCCTTCCTCTGAACCTGAGTTACAGATGTTCATTTAAAATCACCTCGATCTTTATTGTTATTAATAATATTATTCCAAAAAATAAATATTTTAAATTGGTGCTTGTTCTATTGAAAATTTGAATTATCGTTAGCACAAAGAAACATTACACTAGGTGCTCAGGAGGTGGGTGCTACACAAAGTAAAGACATGATATTAAACATTAGTATGCAAAAAATGAGGATGTATATCAGACTGAAGAACATTTCTGATGAGTAGCTCTGGCAAAATTTAATCAAAGTAAAATCAAAATGAGTTTGATGGTGATACTATGGTGATATTGGATGGGATTTTTTAAAGCCATACCTGCTGGATTCATATTTAGTATGTGACTGGGAGCCATTTGAAATATGATGAAAATGATATTTTTGGAAGAACAGTATAGCAGGGCCTTGAATAAAATCATTCTGTTCAATGTTGTTAATAATGTTGATGAGATGTCCTAGGAACTTAAATCTTGTTTATATCAATTAGCCCATGGTAAAACTGGTTTTGTTATACATTGTTTCACTTAAAGTCATAGACTCTATTGGCAGTATTAAGTGAGGAGTTACTGTACTTGCAAATAAGATTTGCCTATTAACTGACAGTTGACTATGTATTAAAGAGACTTACTCAATTTTACCATAAATTTTATTAGAAGATATAAGCTGTATATAAGAAATCTAAATTGAATATATTTTCCAAAATGGAATTGCTTTTGAATATCACCTAGTAAATTAATCTCTGATAATCACTATTATACAATATTTACTTTTCCCAGACCAGGCATGTAAATGGCCATTTCCTGTCTTTTAGAATCTATGGGCCTAAAATGGATGATGACAACAGTAAACAAACACAAAAAAGCAAGCAAATGAATCTCCACTATATAGAAATCTTGAGAGTCAATGAACTTAGAGATTAGCTTAAAGAAAATAAATTCAATAAGGAAGAACTTATATTTATAAATGACCCTATGCAGGAAATTAAATATGTTTAAGTAGATATGCGACAAGAATTAGAAATGTTCTTTGGGTATCTCTTGCAACATTCACACTGTTTATAATGGTATTCATTATACAGAACTCTTATATGTATTATCCCTCTTTTTAAAACCTTCAAGTATATTAAAAGTTATTTACATGTTATGCATATTTACAATCCAACACCCATGAGCCAGTCCAACAAAGTTTTTACAAAAATTGAACATCAATTACTTACTTAAACCTGAATAACTGTATGCCAAAAGTTTGTTTCCCTTTACCTTTTTTATTCTCTTGTTCTGTTTTATTAATTGATTAACGAATTTATTTCTGGAACATTTGACCCTAGGCTTTTTTAAAAAAGATTTTTATTAGGGAATTGGGGGAGGGAAACAGCATTGGGGAATGTGGGAAGGGGAATAGACAAGTTGCTGTCTTTTTGTTCTTCAGTCTAGTGGCGGAGGATGTTGCTTCACTGGCCCGTGTTGGTATCGTCATTGCGCTCTTCCCGGGTGAGGCAGATTGGTCGCCGGTCTCTGGATGTTGCTCACCGTGGCTGTTGGCAGCTCACGCTGGCTGCCGGCCACTCACTGTAGCCTCTGGTAGCCCACTGCAGCAGGGGCTGCAGCCTACCCCGTCGCTAGGGCTCGCACTGCCCGGCTCCAGGTGGAGCTGTTAGCTGTAGAGGGCAGTGTCACTGGCCCACATATGTAGGACCGAACTGGGGCCGCTGGCATCCCAAAACCAGCTCTTAACCACTGCGCCACTCACCGGCCCTCCCTGGGCCTTTTACAGTACACATATGTGACTCAAAGTATTTATCCTCAAATTGTAATTACCACATCCTTGCTTTCCCCTGAAATATTTTTTCTTTGTAACTGTAGATTATTTGTTTTTTTGTTTTGTTTTTGTTTTTCTTTTTATTTTTCTATTAAAGTAACTAGGTCCAAAGTTTTATGTTCCACCACCTTCAGAGGTTGAATTGTTTGATCCCCTCCCCACCCACTCCCTCTTTCTCTCAAGTACATACATTGTCTTTAAACCCAAACTTGAGGAAGATTTTTAAAAGTGATATACCATCTCCTGCTATTACTTGGATTTCCTTTTTCCTCTTAGATAAATAAGTTTTAAGGTTCCACTTCCTCACATTATTCTTTCCTAATTACTATCAATGCACAAATTGTATTCACATCTTTGCTCCTTTTACCTCCTATTTTCTCATCTCTATAGGATGGACCCTTTTCATAATCCATCCTTCTTCACATTCTTAACTTCCCTTTTCATGGAGGACTCTCTATACCAGAGCTCAACATGTTAGGAAGAATTAGAAACTTACCCTATTTAGCCATTGTTAGCTTCCTTTCAAATGTTGAAACTGGAAAATTACTCAACTGCAATACAAGTCTGTCTTAATTTTGGCTAACTTTGCACCGTCAGTGTCAAACACATAAGCTGGGGCTTTCTTGAACAGATGCTGCTGTTCCAGAAAAGAGTCTGCAGCATTCTGCGGTGCCTGAGAGTCATTAACCATCACTAATACCTGAGACAATTAATACTTGCCTACATGTGAACCACAGGTAACACAGACCTTTAAGAAGTATAGCATGATTTTATTCCCCAAATTTATTTGTTCTCCTCTTTCTGTCAACATGTATGATTTTTACTGCTCTGTCTTCAGCTTTAACATGCATATGCATTTTATGTATCCAATTTCTGACTTATCATTTTTTTCTGTGATTATTATTCAAAATTTTCTGGCATGACTTTCATCTTTTAAATATTCTCCCCTTTCTTTTCCTCAGTTAGTCTAACAAAATGTCAGCACAAAGTTCTATATCATGACTATAACCATCTTATTACTTTCTCTTCTTCATCTTTGCACCATCCTTCTTTCAAATGTGGAACGCATTTTCCTGAAAGAGAGCTTTCAATTCACAATCAGAGTGGAAGCTAAATGGGCCACTTAACCTCACTCCCCTTGTCACATTCATTGCACTCCAAACCCACCCATTTAGATGGATGCCTGTCACACTGGCAAACAGCATTTTAGCATCAAGGACATTATTCAGCATGTCTTTCTATTTTCTTAAAGAGAACTTATTTGCTTATTCAAACATAATAAATAGCCCTTCTTTGTTCTCCTTTAAAAAAACCCTGAGATTTCTCATCAGTCAATTAAACATTTTTTTGTTTGTTTTGTTTTGTTTCTTGGTTGTTGAAAGTTGACCACTTCTCTAAAAGTTCTCTAGTACAATACACTAACATTACCATGCATAATCGGGATTTAATTATACTTGATAAAGCCTTCCAACTCCAGATGGTTTCTGGCCTCTAGAATTTTAGCACTACTTCGCTTATGTAAAATACACTTGGGAATTCTGAACAGTCTTTGATGCCTCCCAAGTGGGCATCTAGAGCTATAACTCTTAGTCACAAGTGTCTGTGTGCACTTCCATGAAAAACTGCACACCAACACAGCCCCAGCTCAGAGTTTTGACATCTTCACACCTGAGCGTATGACCCTCTTTAAAATTTTCTCCTTCTGAATTTCTTTACAGTGCAATATTAATGTAGCACTTCCTAAAATAGGCAATGTCTGAACCCTTTATGTATTCTAACTCCTGTGATCCTCAAAAATGTCTTGTGAGGTAGATGATATTATTTTCATTTAACAGATGAAGAAATCACAACACAAGAGAAGTGCTTTAATTTGTCTAGTGTGAACAGCTAGTAAGTAACAAAAGACATTGGAACGCTGAGTTGTGGACTTCTTGTTAAATTATTCTATGTTATAGTAAAAAAAAAAAATCCTTAAACATTTGGTAAATATAAAGAACTCCAAATCCCAGAAACTTGCATCAGAAAATGTTTGAATTTTATTTGTTGACACAAATGAGAATCTTTTCTTATTAAAAATTTTTTACCATCTTTGCTATATACTTAACCTTCCAATACTTTTTATTTTTATTTTTTTAATTATTTTATTTATTTTATTTTTTAAAGATTTTTATGGGAGAATTGGGGAGTGGAACAGAGTTGGGGAATTGGGGGAGAGGAACATTGTGTTTTTCCAAGATCAGCTCCAAGTCAAGTTGTTGTCCTTCAATCTTAGTTGTGGAGGGCGTAGCTCAGCTCCAAGTCCAGTGGCCACTTTCAGTCTTGGTTGCAAGTGGACATAGTCCACCATCCTACGTGGGAGTCTAACCAGCAACTTTGCTGCACACTGAGCCATCTGGCCTCCATCAGCAACTCGATGCTGCTCAGCTCAAGGTGATGTGTTCAATCTTTGTTGCAGGTGGGCACAAACCACCATACCATGCAGGAGTTGAACCAGAAAACCTTGCTGCTAAGAGCTCACACTCTCACCATCTCAGCGGCAGCTCAGCACGGGTGCAGTTCACGGGCCCATGTGGGAATCGAACCAGTGACCCTGTTGCTCAGAGCTCAAGCTCTTAACCAACTGAATCACTTAGCCAGCCCTTCTAATACTATTTTTTTTTAAAGTTTGTGTTTCTACCTTTTTTCTCTTTTAAGATTTAGGATATAATTTCTTCTGTTTTTGTTCTTTATTTATTTAATAGCTATAAAAAAACTCTTTATAATTTTAGTATTTTATAATAACAAACTTGAACCTATGTTTCCTTACTGTTACAGTTGATATGTTAAATATTGATCCTTCCTAAGGAAGAAGAAAAAATTAGCACATTTATTTTCCTTCTCTGCCTATAATAACTTTCCAATTTTAATATAATTTAATATTTCAGCTGCATATTTAGTTTCTTTTTAAATTATGTATCTCTTTATCCCAATGTAAATTTGGCATTTGTGTTTAGTTTGTTTCACCATTATCTTAACTTCATGTTTAAATTACTTCATGATGACCATGTGACTTATCATGAGTACCTTATTCTTCTTAATTTTGATGCAGCTTTAATACAGTTGCATATTTCAGACAGGAATATGTCTGTGAAGCTTTTTTCCTCCTTGTCAGAGCACAAAAATTACACTGTTGAGCCATCTATCTGAGAATTTTCTTCTTTTCCCATCAATCATAACAATTATAGAGTTCCTAATGGTAATATGTCCCCTGAAAACTCTTTTGATATGGCAATGTCTTCTGGAGTTAGTAATATAGAAAGAGTTTGAGGTCACCCTGATGTTAACCCTTTGTATGTAAACTTTTTTGTTTCTTGCCTCTATGTCTTTAGGAATTCTATCAATCTGTGCATTTCAAAAATTTCACCAGGCTATCTAGATATTGGTATAATTTAACTAATAAACCCACAGATAGGAATTATTGAAATAATATGTTGATTCCAGATTCTCAACTATTATATCTGTCCTGTTGTCATACATATGTTTTATATATTTTCTTTAAGTAAACTACTTAGAAATTTTTCATACTGTTCATCTTTTCTTTCTCTTAATATTTTAGCCTCTTTCTTCTAAATGTTAGGCAAACTACTCAAATTTTTCTCCTACACTAATGATTTTATTTCTTGCAGGGATCCTTATTTGACTTCTAAAATTATTTTGTGTTTTCTCCAGTAAAAATATGCTCAGCTGGAGGGCCGACCGAGTGGCTCAGTTGTTTAAGACTCTCAAGAGTGTAAGCTGAGCTGGTAACAACAGCAGTTCAATGCCCAGCCCGAGCTGAGCTGATATATATATTCAACTGTATTCTTTTCCTCTACATGTTATGCAATACTACTATTTCCCATACTACAATATTTATCCATTGGTCCTTAAAAGATTTGGTTTTGTTTTTTAATTATTAAATATAGAAAAGTCTAGCAAAGCCATATACTTTGGTATTTTTTCTCCCCACTTTACTCACATCCTTTTAGATCTTATGCTGAAGTGCAGGTTGAAAAATAAAACCCTTAGTAAAGTCTCATGGGTTTTGTAGTTGTTAAAGATGGAACTCCTGTAGCAGTTCTGTATGTATCTGATTGTGTGGAAAACAATTTTTTTCTTTTATAAATTGTCAAATTTTTAAACTTTTATCATGTTAAGAAAAATATATGAAAACACATATCCTTTCAGGCTGCTATAGTACCAAGGATCTGCCAGTATCTGTTTGTTACACCATAGCCTCCACTTCCTGGGTTACAATGAGCACATGTGACTATTTACTCCACTAAAACTGCATCACATTTAAAATAAACACATTAAAGAATTCTGTTTTGGCTATGAGGCAGTAACTGGGACTAAACTTGCCGTCGCACAGTAAACAACTAAAACACTGGAAAGAAATATGAAACAACTGTTTTTAGACATTGGCCCATAGTCAGCCCAATGTTGTTATCCCTAAGAAAAGGAATGCAGAAGAGGTAAATGGAAATATAATCTAGGCCACCTTTCTATGAGCACTTCCCAGACTGCAGTGTAGTTTAGAGAGAAAGATTCAATTTTATGTCTATATATAATAAATAAAAATTGTGTGAAAACATTAAATAGTAAATATTCAAGGATGAACTTAAATTTTGTGCAAAATATTGCTTAAGGTCATTAAAAATAACAAGCTACATGGAGAAATAAATTAAGTTTATGAATTGAAAACAAATTATTAAGATTATTCATAAAATTTATGTATAAATTCAATGAAATCTTAATCATCACATAGTAGGCATTTTTCCCTATAGAAATTGACAAGGATATTCTAAAATATACATAGATGTAAAAGGCCACTTGGAAACCTGAAATGGTCCAAAATTTTTTAAATGAAACAACAAAGTTGAAAGATTATACTACCTAATTTTATGTTAATTATAAATCTGTAATAATTAAGACAGTAGTAAAGGCAATTAGGATTTCAGAAATAGACTCAGACATATGTGATCAATTTAATTTTGAAAAAGGCACCAATCATTCAATAGAAAAATGATACTATTTCCAACTAAGTTTGCTTGAAGCCATAGCTGAGTCTCAAAACCATTAAATTGAGCAAAAGTAGCCAAATAGAAAGGAGAACATCTTTTATTATTCCATTTATATAAAATTTTAGACAAAGTTAATTTAGTTCAGAGTGACAGAAAACAAAGAGAGGCAAGAGAGCTTATATAACAGAAATTTTGAAAATCTAGCTGTGATAGTGGGTACTCAAGTGTATATGTTTTATTGTATTTTCCTAACCATGTCAGAAAATTGTTCATTCATGTTTCACGGGAGGCTGCTCACTTTCTGTAGAGCAAGTTGCCTGCATTTTAAGGGACTGATATTCTTGGTGGATATGAATTAATCTTGTGCAATTTTTCCTTGCGTAGCTTTCCTTTATCAGTTTTGAAGTTTAATACTTGCCAATACCTATTACTAGTTTTCAAGGCTATTGCAATTTGGCATTTTGTTGTTTACTCTCATGTACACTTTAAGAGAAAACTGACATTGCTAACCAGCTGCCATCCACACTTGAGTGTAGTTGTCTTCTCTCAAACCCAAGGGAATGCCTTTGCATTCATATAGACAAAGGCCCTTAATTCCATTGCTTAATTCATTTGGAACCCTGAAAGCCACCAGTTGTTCATGCCTTAAGTTCATTTTGCATATATATTTGGTAAGTTTGCATAGCTAAGACTCTTTCATCAAATATTTGCGTGTGTCTTTTTACCTGAACCTTTGCTGTGTTCCTGTTTTTCACACGTTTTGAATTTTCAAGCTTCCTACACAAGTTCCTTGTGGCTGAAAGACTTAATTCTAATTGTTATCTTCTATTTTCCTATACAGAAAAATCATAAAGACTTTTAAAATTAAACATAAAACTACAAACACCCCAATAGAAACATTAACAGAACAGACTAGTTACCATAAATTTGAAAGGACTTAACCTCATATGTAATCAAAGGGATGCAAATTAAACAATAAGATATCATATTTGCCTATTGTAAGGAAAAATAAAAATATTCATTGTTTTAAAAGCTGCAGGGAAATAGGCTGCTGGTAGGAATATAAATTTCTGAATTAACATTTTAAATAGATATTTTTAAAAACATTAAAGTGGGTATTTTTCTTTTGCCCAGAAATTCTACATCTAGTGACTTATTCTAAGTAATCAGACAATGGAACACATATTTAGGAACAAAGACATTTACCACAATGTCTTTTAAATAGTAAAAATTCCTACATTTCTAATAAGGGGAGTAATTGATGGTTCATCACATAAGTGATACATGTTGAGTGTTTAATGGTTTAGAAAGCTGTTTATCTACAGGATATTTCATATACATGTCATGAATTTTTGTTTTAAAATGCACATGTATTTAGAGAAAACAATCTAAAAATAAATACTGAAATTTTAATCACTACTATCTATTCTGTGAGACTAAGGATATGTTCATTTTCTTTCTTTCATTTTTTTCTGTATTTTGCAAAAAGTCTGAAATCCACATACGGTATTATTTTTGTATTCAGATTTCAGGAATATGATAAACCTATAATCCATGGACCCAATTTATACCTCTCAGGTTCTTCGCTATCTGTCTGCATTTGGACTCATTTACATTCATCCATACTGTTAGATGTTATATTACTTAAGAGGAAAAAAATCATCACATGCTTTCCCCAAGGCTTTCTGGTGACTCAGTTGTCCCCAAGATAGGTTGAAACTGCTTGCATAGTGCATAAATTAGAGCTTCATATTCTAGCTCTAATTTAATTTACCTCTTCAGCCATATCTTCAGTCATTGTTTCAATCTTCTACAGCTATATTTTGATCTCAGCAAATCCCATACCATCACCTTTCTGAACCTGATGCTTTTGTGCATACGATTTCCTATAACTAGAGCATCATTTTCTTTCACATGATTATGCCTGGCATACTGCCCATTCTTTATATTCAGGTAAATTGTATATTCCTGTTGAAAACCTCCATAATTGTGCCAGACAATTTCCTTCTCTGGCCATACACAGCATTTTTTTGTTTTTTTTGAAGGCAATGTCACTGGCCCTCTATGTGGGATCCAAACCAGGGCTGCTGGCATCCCAAGCCAGCTCTTAACCACCACGCCACTTGGCTGGCCTGTCATATATAGCATTTTGATCATTCTCCTTTGATAATCATAATTTGAGGTATATTGTCATGACCAATTAAAATACCTGTTTCGAAACTAAGAAGTAGCAAGAAGAAAATTAATATTACATTTTTGCATTCTCAAAACCTACTACCTAGAACTTAGTACATCGTAAACTTCATTACATGTTTGTGGAAAAGAAAAGAACTAAAGTTCATACCAAGATGAGAAAACTGAAATGAACAGAAACAAAACTACTAATCACAAAGAGTTTTGTTCCAAAATTGGTGACATAGTAGACTCCTCAACTCATGTCCTCCCAAGGACACATAGATTGTATAACTACACATGGAACAATTCCATCTGAAAGATTTCCAGAAACTATCTAAACAACTACTATAGGAAAAAAAAAATAACCACATCAAAACATGTGTTGCCTAACCCTCACTACTAGGAGCCACTAAAAACAAAGAAAGCAGCTTTGATAACCACCAAAGTTTAAAGGACAACTAAGAGGTAAGGCAGAATAAATGATAAGATTCATCACAAAGCCACTCTATCAAGACTGGAAAAAAGTAGTTTTTTCTATCTAAATAAAAAAAACAAAAAAAAACAAAGAGAGTCAAGGAAAATGAAACAACTAAACAAACAAAAAAAAGTATGTTCCAAATAAAGGAACAAGATAAAACTCCAGAAACAGACAATATGAAACAGAAATAACTAACTTACCAGACAGAGTGCAAAATAGTTGTTATAAAGATGCTTATCAAAGTGAGAACAATACATCAAAAGTGAGAATTGAACAAACAGAAAATATACGAAAGTACTAAACAGAAACAAAAAGCTGAGGAATACAATACTGTCACTAAAAAATGCAATAGAGGCATTCAGCAACAGACTAGGTAAGTGGAACAAAGGATAAGTGAATCAAAGACAGGGCAGTGGAAGGGCAAACTGAGTGGCTCAGTGGGTTAAAAGCTTGCTCAAGAGTGCGAGCAGAGCTCTGAGCAACAGCGGTTCGATGCCAGCCCAAGCTGAGTTGCCATGGAGCTGCCAACAGGTGGCAGCATGGCTCAGCTAAACAAACAAACAAACAAAAAGACAGGGCAGTGGAATTCGTTCAATCAGAGGGACAAAAAGGAAAAATGAATGAAACGACTGAAGATAGCCAAAGAGACTAGTGGGACACCATCAATCAGGCTAATATTTGCATTATTGGTTCCCAGAAAAAGAAGAAAACTTATTTGAAGAAATAATGATCAAACACTCCCATTATCTGGTAAAAAAAAAAAAAAAAATCGAAACCAAATAAAACAAAACACTAAAAAATTTCAAAAATTAAGACTTCCAGGTCCAAGAAGCTCAGAGAGTCCCAATAAGAGAAACCCAGAGACCCATACAAAGACACATGATAATTAAATTGTCAAAAGCTAAAAATAAGGAGAGAATCTTGAAAGCAGCAAGAGAAAATAAATAAAAGGAAACTTTGCAGGTTAAAATGGAATGACATGATATATTCAAATGGCTTAAAGGGGAAGGAGGTAGGGGAAGACCAATCAAGGATATTTATTTTTCAAAATTATTATTCAGAATTGAAGGTGAGATAAAGAGTGTTTAATACCAGCAAAAGCTGACAGAATCCACCACCAATAGACTGGTCTTACAAGAAATGTTAAAGGTTAAAGGGATTTCTTCAAGCTTCAACAAAAGGAGTATAATTAGTAACAGAAAAGCATATGAAAGCATAAATATCACTGGTAACATTAAATATATAATTAAATTCAGAATGCTTGAATTTTGTAATGGTCATGGGTAAATCCGTCAAAAATATACTATGAAAGTTAAAAGACAATAGTATTAAAAATAACTATAACTGCTAGAATTTATCATGGATGCACAAGGTAAAAAAAAATGTAAAATCTGTGGGATGCAGCAAATGCAATTCTAACAAGTACATTGCAATAAAAGCTTATGTCAAGAAACAAAAATAAATAACCTAACTTTACACCTCAAGGAACTAGAATAAGAAGAATAAGCAAAACCCAAAGTTAGTAAAAGGAAGAAAATAACAAAATTAGAGCAGAAACAAATGACATAGAGACTGAATAAACAGTAAAAAGATTAATAACATTAAGACCTGGTTAATCAAAAAGATAAACAAAATTGACAGGCCTTCAGCTAGACTCACCAAGAAAAAAAAATATATGCAGGGCTCAAATAAATATCAGAAATGAAAGAGGTGATGTTATAACTGATAACACAAAAATACAAAGGATCATGAGAGAATACCATGAACAATTGTATGTCAATAAAATAGACAACCTAGAAGAAATGAATGAATTCCTAGAAACACACAATCTATCAAAACTGGGTCTTGATGAAAGAAAATCTGAAATGATCAGTTACTAAGTAAGAAGATTAAACTACTAATCAAAAACTTCCCAACATACAAAAGTCCAGCACAGGGTGGCTTCACTAGTGAAGTCCACCAAAATTATTCTATTCAAAGAAGAATTAATAATCTTTCTCAAACTCCTCCAAAAAACAAAAGAGGAGGAAACTGTTCCAAACTCATTTTATGAGGCAACATTATTCTGATACCAAAACAGACAAGGCTGCCACAAGAAGAGAAAATTACAAGCCAATGTCCCTGATGCACATAGATTCTAAAATTCTCCACAAAAATTAGCAAACAGAATTCAGCAATTAGTTAGAAAGATTATATACAAATCTATTAACTCAAGAAATAAGTCAGAGAAAGACCAATACCATATGATTTCACTTATATATGAAATCTAAGAAACAAAATAAATGAACAAACAAAACAGAAAGAAAGAAACAAACAAAAAAATCCATTAACTCAAAATGGATTAAAGACTTGAACATAAGACCTGAAGTCATAAACCCTTAGAAGAAAACCTATGCGGTAAGCCCCTGACATAGGTCTTGACAAAGATTTTTTTGAATCTGGCACCTAAAGCAAAAATTACAAAAGCCAAAATAAACAAATGGGAGCACATCCAACTAAAACACTTCTGCACAGCAAAAGAAATCATCAACAAAATAAAAAGACAACCGACAGAATGGCAGGAAATATTTGAAACTCATATATCTAATAAGGGGCTAGTATCCAACATATATAAAGAATTCATACAACTCAAGAGCAAAAGAAAGTTTTTTAATGGCAAAAGATTTAAATAGACAGTTTTCCAAAGAAGTAATACAGATGGCCAACAGGTACACGAAAAGATGCTCAACCTGATTAATCATCAGAGAAATGCAAATCAAAATGACAATGAAATATTACCTCACATCTGCTAAAAGGGCATTTAAAAAAGACAAAAAAAAATTAAAATAAAAAGTGTTGGTGAGAATGTGAAGAAAAGGAAACCTTATGAATTGTTGATGGGAATGTAAATTGGTACAGCCACTGTGCAGCATGGAGTTCACCAAAAAGCTAAGAACAAACTATCATACAATCCAGGAATTCCACTTTTGAGTATTTATCTGAAAAGAAAGAAAAAAAAAAGCACTGAATTGAAAAAGTATATGAACCACCATGTTCACTGCAGTATTATTTACAACAGCCAAAACATGGAAATAGCCTACATCCCCATTGATGGATGAATGGATTTAAAAAACAAAAAAAGTGTATATATATATATATATATATACACATACATAATGGAATATTATTCAGCTATAAAAAGAATAAAATAGTGTCATCTGCAACAATCTGGATAGACTTCAGGGTCATTATGCTAAGTAAATAAGTCAGAGAGAAAGACGAATACTGATCACACATATGTAGAACTTGAATTCAGAGAAACAGAAAAAAGATTAGTGGTTATCAGAGTTGGGGGTAGATTGTCAGGGAAATGGGTGAAGGTGGTCAAAAGGTATAAACTTCCAGTTATAAGATAAATAAGCCTGAGGTTGTAATGTACACCATGTTGTCTATAATTAACAATACTGTTTGTACATTTGAAAGTCACTAGGAAAACAGATCTTAAAAGTTCTCATCACACACACACACACAAAAAATAGTGCAACCAAAGAGGTAATGAATGTTAACTAAACTTACTGTGCTAAGCATTTCCCAATATATACATATATCAAATTTTGTACACCTTAATTATATGTCAATTATATATCAGTAAAACTTGAAAAATTGTGCATCAGACATTGGAACTAGTAATTAGCAGAATTAAATATAGTACTTAATGTTCTCTCATTGGTATTATTTTTCTTAAACGCATCTATCTTAGCAGATGTGTTTCTACTGCATTACCTGTATTAAAGAATCAAACAAGGTTCTGAATGAGATTTGCAAATTCTAAAGCTATGAATTATCATTTACAAAAACAAAATTGCACAGAAATCATTCACTGTCTTTGAGAATAGCTGTTATTCATAATATGGTATTCAACTATATTTAGTCGATACTTATAAAAGTATGGGGAAGGCTCTGTTTTAATCCTCAAAGCCTAATGATTGAAATGTAGTTTTCCTTGTTCAGAGTAAACACCAGATAAAATATGCTTCTTAGTTTTATTGAGGAAAATATTTCCTTCTTAGCTATTGTAAGGTATCATATAATTTCTAGAAATGTATCCACTAAAGCAAAATGGATGAATTTGCCAAAAATTAAATGAAGCAACACACAATCTAATCATCCAGGCAGAATGATATTTTGCCTACCTAAATTCCTCTTGACATTTTCATTGGTTAAGGAATTACTCTTCACTTCATGAATTAAAATTGTTTAGTGCTTCAGTAAAAAGAGCTGTTGAGTCTTCTTCCTGAAGTGACTATTTGAAAATTGTAAATAAAGTATTATTTGAAAGTATTTGTATATTCATTTGTAAATTATTAGGATATTTTAGAAGAAAAAGGTAGGTGTTTTACATTTTTAAAATTTCTTGTACTATATGTACAATTTCTCATCACCATAGTATTAAAAAAAATCTTCAATGAAAACATGACTTTTGTAAAAGACAGTCCCTTAATTACTATATAACTATTTTCTTTTAAGAAAAACACAATCCCTTTCAATAATCTAAAGTCCCATTTCTTTTTCCCCAGAAATGAATGCTGCTTTTGGTTTGATGAGATCTTTAAAAATCTTGTTCATAAAATATATACCCATATTATTTTTTACTTAAATACTCACATGATATGTTTTGTGTTTCAATGGGTTCTTTTCAGTTATCAGTCTATAATTCTTTTTAACTATATATACTGTGAAAGTATGGTAGGTTCTTTCGTTTTGCTTCTGCTGATAGAGACTTAGTCATTTATTTACTTATAGTTGTTTATATCTAATACTTTTTGAGACTTCACTCTGTACCCTTATCCTAAGTAGTCTAAATAGATTATGTAATTTACTTTCTATAAGAATTCAATAAGAAATGATGTTATTGTCCCTACTTTACTGGAAAATACCAGAAAGGTGAAATGATTTTCTTAAGGTCACAGTGCCAGAGAGATGTGATTTCATGATTCAACCCCAGGAAATCTGACTCCAGAACTTTGCTCTTCACTATTATTTTGTATGTTTTGATACCATTATTTGAAAATGTTGACCTTAAATGCTCAATAAACTACCAGGAAAATCTGTAACCAAGCAATGGTAAATTGATTAGGTGGGTTGTAGTAAGAGAGAATATCAAGTTGACAGAGCCTTAAGAATGCCTTCAGGGCCGGCCGAGTGGCGCGTTGGTTGGGTGCTGGTTTAGTAGCCAGTGACCCTGGTTCAGATCCCACATATGAGGGCCAATGATGCTGCCCTCTGTGGCTAGGATGGTGAACAACAGCTCCACCCAGAGCTGGGCTGCTGTGAGTCCCGAGGATAGCATAGCTGCAGCCCCTGCTGCAGTGGGCTGCCATAGGCTACAGTGAGTGGCTGCAGCCAGCATGAGCGGCTTGTAGCCAGTGTGAGCTGCCAAGAGCTGCTGTGAGTGGCCATCCAGAGGCCAGTGACCGATCTGCCTTGCATGAGAGGAGCACAGTGACGATGCCAACATGGGCCAGTGAGTCAATGTTCTCCAAAATTAGACTGAAAAACAAAAACGGAGAGCAGCTTGTCTGTTCCCCTCCCCCAATAAAATCTTAAAAAAAAAAAAGAATGCCTTCAAAAAGCAGATCAGGGGTTTAGGGCCTGAGTGGGGTAATATTTTAAGAAAGTCTTATATGATAAGGGACTGATTATGATTGGGCAGAATTTATAATATAACTCCTTTGGATTGGTGGTCATGAAGAGCTGACAGTCTATAATAAGCAAGTTCATATGAGAAATCTGCTATTCTTGATAAGTATACAATTGTAGTTGGTTCTAAATCTTCCCTTCTTGTAGCAAGCATCTAAATTATTTTGCCTGTTCTCAACATTGATTAACAAAGGGTCAGGACGGTATGTTTAATTCTTACCAGTACTGCTGCAATAAATAGAGATGTGCATGACATGATGTATGTGCGTAAGTATTTTTCTAAGATAGATCCCCAGCAGTGGCCATTCTGGGTCTTTATGTTTGTACATCTTTTAAGTTAACAAATACTGTCAGATTGTGTTCCAAAAAGACTGTAATCATTAATATTTCCAGCAAAGATATACATCCGTCTATTACCTAAACCCTAACTAACACTATATCTAATCAAACTATCAATTTTACCAAACTGGTAAGAGAAAATTGCTATGTTAATTTGATATTTTAATTATAATTTCCTTGATTTTTTTTCCTGCATTTCCCTAACAAAACTGAACATATTTCTGTGCTCATTTATATTCTATCTTTTGTGACATATATCTGTTCATAGTCTTTGTCATTCTTTTCTATTGATGTGTAGGATAATTTTACATAATATAGATTTCTTACTTGTGTGTCTAAGAGATGGTTTAGACAGTTCTGTGTCTACGAGATGGTTTAGACAGTTCTGCTGAAAGGCTGCCATTGATTTCAGGTCTATTGCACCTGTACCAATTTTGGGATTTGGATGAGTGACAGTAGTTACTTGAACTATCTATTTCTCATGGAGGAAATAGAAGTTCCTGGAGAGAGGAGTGGAAATACAAGACTTCTCTTAAGGGTTGACATACTTTCATTCCCATCCACATTCTGCTCAATATGAATCACATGGCCCAGTCCCAAATCAATAGAGTGGGGAATTTACACTTCTCATCAATGTCAGAGGCAGAAGGGAGTGAATAGTTGTGAACAAAACTCTGATCTATTTATTTATAGTTAAAACCCACTCTTGTTTGAACCCTCCCAGGAAATAGTCATGATGCAGAATTTGGTGAATATCATTGCTATATATGTTTTGTACCTAGTCAACAAATATAATTTATGTACCCATGAAATATATGCTATATACTGTTGTATTCAAGATTTATCCATGTTTACAAAAGTAATCACTAAAAAAACATATATGAAAAGATGCTAATCTGTTAATTAGGGAAATACAAATTAAAATAATAGGCTGCTCATATAAACTTATTCCAGGCCCTTGCTTCTTCATGACTGCCACTCCAAAGGTGTTATATTACAAATTCAGCCCAATCCCACTCATTCCCTTACCACATAAGACTTTCTTAAATAATGCTTACACTCCTTTTATAAAAAAATAAATCAGTATGATCACACCAAGTGTTGGTGGGTAAGTATGAAATGAGAATTTGTATTCATTGATGGTAAACATATATAGAGAGAGATAGTGATTTGGTTTTGACTCATAAAGCTATAGTTGCACATGCCTTAAAATGAAGCATCTTCCCTTGCTTTTCTGGAAGAGATTATATAACACGGCAATTTTCTCTTTTTCAATGTTTTATAAAACTGAGCTATATAACCTTTGGGAACGAATGCATACTTTGGTCCAAAACTTAGATGACATTTTCAACTTTTCCACGGTTATTATGATATCTACATTTTTTTCTTATTTCATGAATCAATTCAGATAATTTTAATTTTTCCAGTAGATATTAATTTCATTCAGAACTCCTGTTGGTGTTTATATTAACTATGTTGATCCCTCCTTGTTTTCCAGAATTGCTCTGATGTACTGCTAAATTTTAGATCTCTAATATCCAGAACTTGATATTGAGATGTGAGATAAGTCTGCCTGTCCAGGTTATTAATCTGATTTTCTTTATTCATTTCAACAGTGAGTCTGGATAGATGGTGTGTTACATACAGGTTATGTCCAATATGGCATATGTTCAAAATTTCACGTTAAGGATGCACACCTCAATTCTTTGATAATGCAGAGGGCCATGTATATAAAAATCCAAATGTTTAAGCTTCCAAGAAAATGTAGTAACCTTCAGTGAGCCTGGTTATAACTCTTGACAATGGTTACTCAATAGAAAATTAGTTTGATTTAGCCATTTTTTTTTCTTTCAGCTAACAGTAAGAAATGGAAGAAGGTGGTTGCACCCCCATTTCTTTCTCAGGTGCTCTATAGTGCATATTCTGTGTTTCTTTGTTTTTAGGTTGATACAAAATCTTCATGTTCATACCACTTAGGGAATCTGGCCCATTTTCAAAACGAAGTGGAATAAAACCCAATGTGATCTGGCCAGTTCAGAAAATACTCTACTTAAATTTGAGATTCATATCTGAACAAACTAAAACTAATTTTACTGTATAGGGCCAGCCGAGTGGTGTGCTGATTAAGCGCTGGCTTGGGAAATCAGTGGCCCCGGTTCAGGTCCCACATATGAGGGCCAGTGACACTGCCCTCAAAAAAAGAAAAAAAAAATCTTACTGTATGATTAAAGCTTATTTTCAAATTATATTGGCACACATTGTTTTTTATAATGCTTTAATGAGTGTTCTTATGAATTATCACAATGTGCTATAGAACTTCTATAAGTAGTCTATTTTTTCTATGCACATCAAATTACTTAGAGTTTGGAATCTCACTTTTTTTTCCCCTAGACATATCATTTCAGTTGTATATTATGACTTTGACTGAAGTTATAAAGATAGAGATACCATATGAAAACATTAGAGAGTCGAGCAATCCTAAAATAAAAAGAACTGAGGTGCTTGAACAATTTATAGAGTTAGTTCTTCCAATGAGTTTGCTTTTGACCAGGAACTAATAGACATCTGTAAAATTAAAAAACCTTTAAGATGAATTAGTGGCAAAACAACCTGTAATACCCAAATCATCCTCAGTAATAATCAATAATTTATTCAAAAAATATTCTGTGTCCTTGGTATTATAAAATTACTTAAATATCTCTATACATAAATATGTAATATGGCTGCTACACATACAACCTTAGCCTAAAGTCATTTGGTGAGAAGATAAGTACATAGTCAGAAGTTTAATTTAAATATCTTCAGAATATTCATCAAGTAACCCCACCAACGCGAGCCAAATGTCCCATAATGAATTAGCCTGCTGTCTAATACATTTTAAAAATGAGATGAGTTACATATTTTAATATAACCCCAAATGTTCCATTTTATAAATAGACAAAAATCTCAGCTTCAAATTCACAGTATATATATTGAAATTAAAGGACATAAGTGAGATTTTTAGCATACTTGAACAAATTTGGAGGTCTTGAGCTACGATTCTGTTTCAAAACTTCTTTGTATGAACAAAATTGCTATTGAAAATAATAATTGTGTTTCTCAAATACCAGTATAATTCCAAATATTAGAAAAATACAACACGTTTCCAACTCATTATTTGTACTTTAGGCATAGTGCTGTTTATATTCTAATTAGTTGTTATCATATTCTTTCTAATTATCTCAATTTTAGACATTAAAAATTAGAAGATCAAAGTTTTAAATGATAGTGGTAATGTATTAGCCACTAAAAGTGGTTAGAAAATAGAATTCAATATAATTAAAAAATCTATTATTTTCAAATGTCACTTTTTCCATTAAAAGAATTTTACTTTATGTCACCTGAAAGTACCATTTGCAGTAATTTTAGAAGTAAATTGAAAGGTCTAATTATTAAGGGGAAAGATCAACTGATTTACAAGATGATATTTTAAAAGCTTCTATTTTCTCTAATAACACAAAATTATAAAATATTAATATATTTTTGTGCCCACACCAACCAGAACAATTTGCAATTTTAAAATGAGACTACTGGTAAATACCTGTGAGGTTTTACAGAACAAACTTCACCAAAGTGCATAATTGTCTATGCCACAGAGGTGATCATCAGAGATCAAACTGATTGGAAACTTATTTAAATACCCATTCAAAGGCCTTCAGTTCTGACCAAAACGAATCTCATTTCAACAACTAAATGGGATCAAGGGACAGTGCTGTTAGGTAGATGAGGAAGGTAACTTTCAAAGTGTTTTAGGTATTATTATATAATGTTGGGGGTTGGATAACAGGTTCTTTTGGAGGTTCCATATTTTAGAATGGAAAGTAAATACATGTTTCAATTTCACCCAAGTCAATAACTTTTCAATTAACAGCTCTAAAAGTAAATTCTCAATTCAGAGGATGCAAACTCAAAAGAGTCTTTGTGTTTGGGTAGTGGAAATGGAGAGTTATCTTTAATGAAGATATGGAAAACTGTGTATATTTTTCTTAGAAAAAGAAATCTACATAATAATAATAATATGAAAGGCAATTTAAAATTGGGACAGATAAAAAGGGGTCTGTGGTTCATTGTGAAATGTAAACTTGATTAATAGGAAGCAATGGTATTTGAAACACCAAGCCAGCATGTAGCAATTTAGAAGTTAACTTCCCATTTCATTCAAGTAAGTTTAAAGCATGTTTTGACATCTCAAACACTGGTGTTAAGGGCATTTTAAATAAATGAGAGGTTTCCAACAATTGACAGAGTTCTGATAAAGATAATCAGGAAGAAGTCTTATTTACATGAACAATAGAGTTTTCAATAATTATGAGTGCTGTTGGTGTTGTTTTGTTGTAGATGGTGTGAAACTATTGTATAAAGAGTGAGTGAAGGGAAAAACAATTCTCAGAGGAAAAGATAAAGAAAAAGAAAGCAAAACAGATCCTGGAGGAAAAGACATGTGTCATAGGGAAAAAAAGTTTAGTAAAATAATTGCACATTATTATTTAGGGTACAGTCCCAGGTAAGAAAATGGGAAAACAGAGCTGGGTTATAAATTTCTAGGTATGCAAGTATAAAATGCATTAATACTTATGGTATTAGATGTCAGATCTGACACATAAAAGTACATTAAAAAAAATAAGCACCGTGTTACTCAAAGAAATATAATGAAATGGGAAATTGAGATAGAAGAGGGATTTTAGGCTTAATAGACCATATTTGTATGAGACTCAAATAAGAGAAGTAATAATACTTGTATTGTGGTAGTGTACCAATGCCTTCCATGTCATAAAAAGGTATGGTGTTTTTGGTTTGGGTTTGTTTGTTTGTTTGTTTGTTTGTTTTTCTAATAGAGTTCATAGATCTAGTTCAGTGGAAAAGTATAAGACTGGTGTTATGTAATACAGAGATATAACGAACGTTTCCGTTTTCTTTATTCAAATTTATATGAAGCCTTAATTTGCCTTGAGAAGCACTAAAAAGACAGTGGAGCAATGAGGCAATGCTTGTTGGGACTTCTTTAGTATCAACAAGGAAGAATCGGTTCTTGAAAGTGGTAAGAATTGTGGTAGGAATTTACCATACTGTTCCAAATGTATAATATTGAAAGACAAGAGTAAAAGATATAGTCACATATAAACTAAAGATTGAGTTTTCCCCTTTGTGATTCTCTAACAATAAGAACATAATTACATTGAACTGTCATTGTCTGTTTCTATTCTACCTCCCCAGATAGACTTTAAACCATTCAGAATCAGCAATCGTATTTTATTCATCTTCATATCTTTAATACATAGCAAAATATTTTTTATTTGAGAATTTAAAGCAGTCATTCCTCATTATTCATGGATTTTTGTATTTGCAAATTTGCCTACTGGCTAAAATTTATTTGTAACAACAAAATCAACCCTCATGACACTTTCACAAGAATTTAAATTGTGCATATGTACAAAGAAGTGAGAATTATTCATTTTTTTGCAGTTAAGGTCAAAGGAGGAGTTCATTTGACATTTTGTTTCAGCTTTCAGACTAAAACCAATTGTATTTTTATGGCAATTTAATGTCACATTTTACACATTTGGTTGGTGATGTTATTGTTTAAAATTATCACTAGCAGAGTGTTTAAATGCTGTCTACTGTTCCTAATTACAAAAGCCTGTGATGTGATTTATTGAGAAAATGCATGTTAGATAAGCTTTGTTCAAGCAAGAGTGATAGTGCCATTGACTGTGAGTTCAATATTAATGAATTAACAATATGCATTAAATAGGTGTCTTTGAAAAAAAAGCACACACAAGACAAGCTTATGTGTATAAAAATGTTTTGGCCAAGGCTTGCAGGAATATCACCCTGTGTTACTTCTATCAGCAATGATTCAGTATCTGTTAATTCAGCTTTCACAGCAAATTTGCTGAACAGGCAACAGTGAACAATGGGAATCAAATGTATATACGTTTCTTGAATCAGTGTTATTTCAAAGATACATGAATTAGTCATAAAGCTAGTAAGACATACTTTGTTTGTTTTTTTAAGATTTTATTGGGGAATGGGAGAGTGGAACAGATAAGTTGCTGTCCTTTTGTTCTTCAGTCTAGTTGTGGAGGATGTTACTTCACTGGCCCATGTTGGCATCATCATTGCACTCTTCCCGGATGAGGCAAATCGGTCGCCAGCCTCTGGATGGCTGCTCACGGTGGCTCTTGGCAGCTGACACTGGCTGCTGGCCACTCACGCTGTCTGCCAGCCACTCACTGTAGCTTACAGCAGCCCACTGCAGCAGGGGCTGCAGCTACGGCATCGCCAGCAACTCAAGGCAGCCCAGCTCCAGTATAAGCTGTTGTTCACCACCTTAGCTATAGAGGTTAGTGTCACTGGCCCTCATATGTGGGATCCAAACTGGCGCCCTGCTGCTCAGAGCTGGCATCCCAAGCCACCTCTTAACCAATGCGCCACTCAGCCAGCCCTAGACTTACTTTTTTTGTAAATACAGTTATATGTGTTTTCAGAGAATATAGCTAATCTGTAATTAAATGGATTCAGGCTTTTAGATATTTAACAGCTGAAGTTCCTGGATTTAATTTGTAGCTCTACAAGTCAAATTCCATATGACAAGCTATAGCTTTATTTACATCTCTAACTACTCTGAGTTTTTCTCCTGATTTGCATAAATAATTGCCTAATGAAGCTGTTGTAAGTTCCCAAAGAAATAAGTTGAAACAAAGCATTTTGTAAACCCTAAAATACTGAACAAATAATTGTTATCATTTGATTGTATTAGTTTTATCTATTGAAACAAATTAAACTTAAATAACTACAACTAGTATAAACATTTTACTCACTCTTTGAAAAGTTGTCTCAGCAACTATTACATATTTGTAAGTGACCTTACTTGGGGCTGCGAGCATAAAGAATGTAAAAAATATAAGGCTCTTATGCATACTCAAAAGAGATTGTAGTTTAGGTGGAGAAATTTGGAATTCATACAATATTTTTTAAAAACAATATAAGATAGAAAATAATAAACACACACACAAAAATTTTAGGGCACCAAGAAAGGTGAAACCATAAACAAAACTTCCCTCAAAAAGGCAATATGATACATACTTTCCTTACATGGAAACAGGAGGCAAATAAGAGAAAAATGTTTGTTTCTGATATTTTATTTTTCTTGATTTTAAAAATTATTTAAAATGCACAAAAAAATTTCTAAGAAACATTTTTGTGTGATAATTATTTTTACCTAGATATGAAGTATAATATGTTTGATGCCAAGTTTGTTCTAAAATATGATTTTGGAATTCATCTAATATATTTTTTACACTATTTATTTTGACATTCAATATCATTTTATATTAGTTTCAGGTGTACAGCATAGTGATTAGACATTTATATAATTTAAGAAGCTATCCTCCTGACTAGACTAGTACCCACCTGGCACTATACATAGTTATTACCATATTATTGACTATATTCCCTGTGCTTTTCTTTACATCCCCATGACTATTTTATAACTACCAATTTGTACTTCTTAATCCCTTCCCATTTTTTGTTTGCCCCCAACCCCCTATCATCTGGCAACTATGTTCTCAACTATCAATATGTTTTTGTTTTGTTTGTTTTATTTATTTTGTTCTTTAGATTCCACAAATAAGTGAAATCACATTGCATCTGTCTTTCTCTGTCTGACATACTCCACTCAGCACAATACCCTCCAGGTCATCCCTGCTAACACAGATGGCAAGAACCCACTCCCTCCATGGTCAAGCAGTATTCCATTGTCTATATGCACCACCTACTCTTTATCCATTTATTCATGGATGGACCCAGGCTGCCTCCATATTTTGGCAATTATAAATAATGCTGAAATGAACATATAGACGCATTAGTCCCCTTCAAATAGCGTTTTGGGTTACTTCTGGTAAATATCCCAAAGTGGGATTACTGGGTCCTTCTTTTTCTCTTGTTATATTCTTTGCTTTAAAGCCTATTTTGTCTGGTGTAAGTGTTGCTGCTTCATCTTTTTTTTTTTTTTCATGAAATATCTTTTCCATCCCTTTACTTTTAGTCTGAGTGTGCCTTTTAATCTGAAGTGAGTCTCTTGTAGAAAGGATATATGTAAGGGCCTTGCTTTCTTATCCATTTAGCTGCCCTATCTTTTGATTGAAACTTTAATCCATTTACATTTAAGACAATTATTGATAGATATGTTGTTATTGCCATTACATCATTTATATTTTTGATTTTTTTTTTTTAATCTTAGAAAGCTCCTCTAAAATTCCTTATAATACTAGCTTGGTGGAGATGAACTCCTTTGGCTTTTTCTTGCCTGGGAAGCTCTTTATCTGTCCTTTATTTCTAAATGATAGCTTTGCTGGGTAGAATAATCTTGATTGTAGGTCCTTTGATCTTTTTTTTCTTCTTAAAGAAGTCCCATTAACACTTGAAACCTATATAATTTTACTAACCAAATACCAAATAGTTCATTATATTTGCATTTCTAGTACTTGAACATAGTGAATTTTGCAATAGCTTGTTTGTGGAACTTTATATGAGAAGAGGTACTTAGGCAAAGAATAAGGGAATTTTTTAAAACTAAGAAAAATGGTTTGTTCACTTCACCTTTCCCCTAAGTACATCCATCCCTACTAGAACACCTAAAACTTGACTTTTAAATTACATTGGCCATATTTCATCTAACATTAATTAAATCTTTATTTCAACTCTTGGGGATGTCATTGTTCATATCAACTATAGGAGTAGGTCAAGCTGTATGTTAATTGCTAGCACAGAGATCAAGAACTGTTAATTAAAAAATAATAATGAAAGCAACAAGGAAACAAGATAAACAAACAAACGAACAAAATATCCTAGACACAGACAACAGTGTAGTGGTTACCAGAGGGTAAGGGGGGAAGGGGGTAGAATTGGTAAAGGGAGTCAAAATATATGGTGATGGAAGGAGAACTGACTCTGGGTGGTGAACACACAATGATATACAGATCACGTATTATAAAAATGTATGCATTTGAAACCTATATAATTTTACTAACCAATGTCACCCCCATAAATTTAGCTAAGATTAAATATATATAAACACTTTTAAAGTGAAAAATAATAATAATAAGATGCAGATCTGAAAGCATTCTTTTTGTCTTTTTTTAATTCTCAGTCTTTGTGCAGATATTTCCTAATATGATGTTGAACCTCCTGACAGAGAAGTGACATTTTCTTTCCAGTCAACAACTGGCCTTCTCCCATAAGTAGTAAAATATTAAAGACTTTAACTATTCACATTCATAATTCATTAACCTGACCTCTAGCAAAATGTGGATTTCTGGAGTTTAGTCTTCCTCCATGCACAGGCTTCCTTCCCTGTGATTTATATGTTCTACAATGAATTCTACTTTCCAATATTCTTGTCACCAATTTTACTCTCTCTGATCAGTCTTTTCTGTCTCTCTCTCTAGAGTCTCATTTTAGTTTGCCTCATAAAAAAAAATATTAGTTCTCAACCTAAAAGACTCAGCTTCTGTTTTCTGAGCCCATCTACATGCAGATTGTTCTAACAGGCATCACTGGCTCTGCTTGCTAGAGATTGGTGAAGTCCAGGACTATTATTCAAGGTAGCTTTTCTGGGACCCAGTGATCCCCTGGCCTTGTGCGAATCGCTCTTTCTCCTGAAGATGAAAATAATAGCTGCCTACATTTCTGTTTTAATTGCCTCAAAATGAGGCAATCTGGCATCCTTGCAAAGCCATAAATAATTCTGTGAAACTATTAAGAGAAATGTTCTATTAGGATAATTTTTCAGGGCTTGATGGTGAAAAATGTGCCAACTAGCCACCATGAACCAGATCACATCGGTAGGAGGGTTTTGCCTCAAAGAAGTCTCTCCCCGTTTCTTTCTTTTTACTATAGGTGTAAAACCCACCTTCATTCATTAGTATTACTTACCTAGCTAAGTTAGGATTTAACACACTATCCAAGGAGCAAGTGTAAAGTTAAGGCTTTATGAAAATGGAAGTGGGGCTTCATCTCTGCTGAAGTCAAATTAATTTGCTTATTTTATTTAACAATATTGAGAAACTATATCTTATCACTATTTGCATTTATTTTTCAAAACTGTCCAAGAACAAACTTCAAGAATTCATACCTGGAATTAGGAAAGTAAATAGGATAAATCAGAGTGGCAAAAATTCTTGACAAAAATTTGATTTTACTATCACATATTAAATATAATGTAGTTGATCTATTATGAAAAATTGAATGCAAGGAACAAGGGTGTTGATGTTAACCAAGACTCAGTATTTATAATTAGCGTGTATATTTATTATTATGTACTCAGATGGAATCTCTGAAACATAGTACTCAACAATATTTGTTAATACATGAATTAATGAATATGATTTTAATATTATCTTTAGTTCCCCTGATAAAAACATTGCATATAGTTTTATAGGCATTCACCTACATAATAATTTGACTTTCACCCAGAAGTCAAATTTCTGCAATCTTAGTATCTGGAAAGAAGTCAAGAACCCCATTTACTGTATGTGAGAGTATTACATAGTCCTTGTGTTTGCAAATGAGTAAATCTGATATCACAAATATCAAATAGTATGTTTTTGAAGAAGGTGAGAAATGATGCAAAACTCAATTGCTTAATGTATTAAAGTGTGGGTAAACAGAGAGGTAAGTCTCAAGCATCTAGAATATTCACTTTTACTAAAATTTTATATCATGATATATCTTAATAGTTTACTTTTTGATTAAAAAGACCTTGATGAACAAGACATCCTGGAGCAGAAAAAGGGTAGGTAGAATATGCATTATGATTCATCACTCTTAAAATGCAGATGGTGACTGGACTATTCGGTGAGCCAGGCATAGTGAGGTCGAATCAGTGAAACTAGAAACAGCTGACTAAGCATTCTTAGATGAGTCAGATAAAAGCGCATTATTACAAAAATACAAAACTTGGAAAAAACTTATCCTGGTTAGCCATATTCTTTCACAGAACCAGTTCAAAACATTTATAGAAGAAAAGTTTTTTCTTTAGTTTAAAGATTTGTAGTGGAAAAATAACTTTGTAGTAAGATACTTTACTAACCTACATTATTTTTTAATGATCTCTAATCTCAAAAGGCGCTTCTTAATATTTCATCCAAAATTTTGCCGAGTAACATGCTAATAAATTATCTGTGTGATTATTTAATTGATTATTTAATTATTTACCAACCTATTTTTTAACTTTTTACTTATTTTCATGGTTCTCTACTCAGTAAACAAAGTGTTCTGGGCACGTGTTTTTGTTTTCATTCTCTGCATCAATTAATAAAAATTTCAGACCTTAAAAACCGTATCTGAATCTAGAGTCTGCTGAATTTGGTAACATCAATTAAAGGATAATTATTAATTTTTACTTCAGGCATGGATGAAATAAATGTATTTATGCTCCTGCCTCAAACAAGAGGAAAAATGAATAGATATTGGGCAACAGGAAGCACAGGATTGGAAGGCCTGGGTGAAAAGAAACCTGAGGTAAGCCTTCCGGTTCCCTTGACTTCCTGTGGAGAGGGAGTTTGGGGACTGTAGTGCAGAGAAAGAAAACCTACAAAGAATATAGTGGTCACAAATACAAGAAGACAGAGATCAAAGTTTGTGGCAGTCATGATGGCTATAATTTGTGGCGCAATAACAGAGAGGGGTTGTTGCACAGAAAGAAGGGTAAAGAGATCTGCAGAGAGCCCCCTCAATCCTCTCTCTGGGCACTAATCGGTGCTTGTGTTAAAGGAAGCTACACAAAGCTGGGAAAAGCCCTATCAGAAAACGGGAGGCTGAGCAATTTCCAAAGATCACACATGGTCGGGAATACTTCATATTACCACCAGCCAAAATGGGAAAATGTCAATAAATGAGGCATCAGATAGTGTTCTCAGAAAATATCACCTTTGTAATAGAGCTGAATGAGCCCTAAATTAAAGACTTCTCTTTATTGAACTGACAAAGCTTGAGAGCAAACCTCAGAAGTATTAAATTCCAAGTAACTTAACTACATTTCAAAAAATGTCCACCACTATTTAAATGAATGCAATAATACCAGGAATCCAAAATGTAAGATTCATACTGTCTAGTATCCAAATTACCAGACATGCTAAGAGCAGGAAAATGTGACCCATAACCAAGATAAAATTCAATCAATGCAAACAGACCCCAAAATTACACCAGTCAAGCAATTTTTAAATTGTGTTTTATTTAAAATTTTGTTGTTAAATGAGATCCAGAAGAAAAATAAAAAGTGTTCTATATGTTCAGAATAGTGAGGGGAAATATAAACCTAATAAGAGAATTGAGTAATGCCAAAACAAAAAACAAAAAACTAAAAAAGAACAAATGGAAATTCTAGAGAAATAAAATTCAATAATGGAGGTTAAAAAAAAAAGGATAAAAATAACAGCAATTAGATACTGAAGAAGAAATCAATTGACTTATATACATAGCATTAAAAAATACCCAAAATGAGGCAAAGTACAAAGACAAAACAACAACTAGAGGATCAGTGAATCAATCAAGGAACAATGTCAAGGATGCTATAATATTCATAATTTCATTTCCAGGAAAGGACAGAAAGAGAAACAGAAAAAAAAATATATTTGAATAAAAATAAATGGTTGAATCTTCTCAAAATTTGATGACAATCATATACCCAGAGATCCTAGAACTCTAAGAACCTAAAGCAGAATACATACAAGAAAACCTGATGAAGGCATATTAAAATGAAATTGATAAAGTGATAGAAAATCTAAAAATCACAGAAAAAAGATAAATATAGACAAAGATTAAAGTTATGGAGTGACATCTTTCAAGTGCTGAAAGAAACAATTATCTACCCAGAATCCTAGTAACAAAAATATTTTTTTTTTCAAAAATGAAAGCAAAACAAAGACTGCTCAGTCAGGCACAGGTGAGAGAATTTATCACCAGCAGCCCTGAACAGATATGTTTAAAAAGTTATTGTGGCAGAAGAAAAAAATTGGAGCACTAAAAAATCGTAATAATATGGTTAAGTGCAAAATAGCATGTCTAATTTTTAAAATTTTCTCAAAAATATAACTGCCTCTTCATAGCAAAACTAATAACAACATATTGTAGTATTTACAACATATTTAGAAGTAAAATATATGACACCAACAATGCAGAGGTTGAGAAGAGAATATAGGCTAAAATTATATCCATGATTCCATCAATGCTGCTCAGTAAAACTATAATGCAAGGCACATGTGTAATTTTAAATTTTGTGGTAGCCATATGACAAAAGAGAAAAGAATCAAGCGAAGCTAATTTTAATAATATATTTTATGTAAATTGAATACATACAAAATGTTATCACTTCAACATGTAACCAATGCAGCGATATTAATGAGTTATTCTTTTACTGTACTAAATATTTAACACCCAAAGTATATTGTACACACTAACATCACGTTTTAATATCAAATGCTCACCAGCCACATGAATAGCTCTATAATAGAATTGTGGTAGTGGTTATAGACCTAATGCATTTGTCAAAACTTACAAACTGTAACTTAGAATTGGCGAGTTTTATTGTACTGCATTTGACTCAGCATGGATACCACTCAAATCACAACATAGAATATTTCCATCATACTTGAAACTTCCCTTTTTACTGTTCTCAACCAATCCCAACCACAACCAAAAACGTAAGCACTGTTTTGGCTTCTATCACTGTCGATTTGTTTTGCCCTTAATATACATGAAATATACATTATTTATTCTTTTATGTCTGCTTTGTTTTATTTGACATGATATTTGGAAGATCATTCATGTTGTATGTATATTATTATTATTATTATTATTATTATTATTATTATTATTAAAGTAGTATTCTGCTGCCTGAACACAATTTAGGTTTCCATTTTTTTACAGGCAGACATTTGCGATGGTTTCAATCTTTGGCTATTATACATAAAGCCACTATGACATTCTTGTATACATTATTTTGTGGACATATAAAATATTTGTTTTAATATCTAGCAGGAAATTGCTATGTCATAGATATCACATATGTTATGTGCATGTCTACATTGATTAGAAAATGCCAAATTGTCTTACAAAATGATTTCATTGTATACCTCACCAAGCAGGGCATGAGAATTACATTTGCTTTACATCCTTGCCATTATTTACTGTGATCAGTCTTTTTAAATTTTAGTCATTCTAATAGGTATGTGGTGATACCTCTTTGTTGTTTTAATGTGCATTTTCTTGATTATACTGAGCACCTTTTCATATGTGTGCTGACCATTTGGGTATATTTTTTTGTAAAGGGCTTTTTAATTCTTTGGCTATTTTAATTTGAGGATGTGTATATTTTGATTATTGATTTATAGAAGTCATCCATTCTCTCTCTGATCATTGAAATGTCTTTACCTTATTACTTGTCTTTATGGTAAAGCATCTCAGGTTTGTCTTCCACATTACTTGTCTGATTATTTAGTTTTGATTTCTACCTTTCTAACTATAATACAGGTATTAATTCTTCCCATTTATTTTGTTTTTCTGAAATAACTTTATTTCATCCAACTCACTTTCCATCAGTCATATTTCATTTTACATTAATTTGTGTTGTAATCTCACCTTTACTCTCTTATTCAACAAAACATAAAATTATATATTGAAAATATGTAAAATTGTTATAATTTCAATATAACAATATATTGAAAAGCAAAAACAGACAATTCCTAATTTTTAATCTGTTTTATATAACAAATTATTGTTCAAAATGATGCTTTTCTTTTTCACTTTGAGCCAAAATAATTTAGTAGAATTTTTTTCAATATATTTTTTTCTCATTTTAGGCTGATTGATGCCTCTCAAAGCCTGCATGGTTAATTGCTATTGGTTCTTTTCAGCCTCCAACGCTTTAGATTTTAAGCTGAAAGACATACTGAGGGGAGCAACAGCAAATAAAATGTCTCTTATTTAACGATGATTCTGCTAGAATGAGGAAAGAGCTCCTGCTTCCAAGCACTGAAGATCTATCTGGTCATGGAAAGGAGAATTTACTCTTTTAGTTCTTCCTTTGGCTTGACACTGTGCTTGAAATGCAGCCACACAGAAAGTATACTGTTCTTTTGGCTTTTATCTGTGTTTGCACATTTTCTTACTGACTTCACTTCTCAATCTACAATTTTTCTCTATTATTCTGCCCCTGCTATTTTTTTCATTATTAGGATATGTGGGCACCAATTTGTTAGAAGATGAGAGGTTATTCACTGGGCTGCCTCAGAAAGCAGGTCATGGTCAATAGGTAAAGTGGCTTCTGACTGCTTACTACACCAAATGGCCTCTGCAATACTTATCACATCAATTATATTTAGCTTTCCTTTTAAAAAATGACTGCTGGCTGAACTCAGAGCTCATTCATAGGCTATAATAACAGAGCACATTTTGCAAAGCCTTGTATTAAGCATTTCACAAGCAGTATTTCTTATAATTCTCAAAATAACATTTGAGACAAATACTATTATTACCTCTATTTTACAGATGAGAAAACTACCAATTAAAGGTGTTAAGTACGTTGCCAAAAGTCACACAAGGCAAAAATCAATGGAAAGAAAAGCTTTGGTAGAACTTTTAGGGATATGAAAAGTATGTGGGTAGAATCTCTCTTCTTAGTCTTTATCATGTTCTTGCAGATCCAACTCAATATTCATGTTGTTCAGGAAGCGCTGCCTTAATAATGCTTTCTTATGGTGATTAATTTTTATTCTATGATTTTCTCAGTTCTGAGATACTGATGGTGACAATAAATTATCATGGACAGAAAAGAGCAGATGATGACAGAGCTAAAATCTCCCGTTTTTTCTATAATTCTAATTTCCAATGTTAAATTAATAAAACTAATATCATCACTTGTGATGTTCAAAATAGTAATATAAATTCATGTATGATTAACTATCTCCACAAACACACAAAAAAAGAGCTAATAGAAAATATCTACTCTGTGAATTTACTTCTGCTATTAAAATTACTTGCAATGTCTTAACATAAGTATATAAAATTAATTTCTTTGTTACTGACTTATAGACAAAGTAAGGTAAACATAAATCTTTCCATCTCAGAACATTTACACAGGTAAAATGCAATTGTTTTCATGAAACTGGTCAGATTAGTGAAAAAGTAAGTCTAAAAGAACTGTCCTAAAATCTCAGAACCATGCTATTCTTATCTTACCACTTTTTTTTTTTTTTTTTTCCCCAGACACATGCTGGTTGAAGAGTGTGAGGCAGGGAGAGACGCAATTCATTCAATCACTCAGTAAAATTCATCCTTTTTTAATAAAATTCTATAATGTTCTCTAATGCCAGAAGTTTTACAGCTTCAAATACATTTAACTTCAAATAGTTGCTTATTTATATTCAAGCAGTGACTTTCTTGGAATTAACTAAAGCTTTTCCATAAAAAGTTTAAGATCCTGTCAGATGGTAGACACTGGTGAAAGTGAATACCTCAGACTATGTAAGAAGCCTATTATGTAAGGAGTCAACACAGACCAGGTGTTGACACACTTTTTCTGCAAAGAGAGCCTGATAGTAAATGCTATATGCTCTGGGTTCACAGTCTCTGTCAGAGCTTCAGGAAGTTCTTGCTTTGCACAGCAGGTAGATGGGGACCAGAAAAGTCACTATGCAAGCCAAAACCATGCAAAGCAATATTCATAATTAATGGGTAAAATTATGATTTTTCATAGCCTTTACAAATATTGTTAAAACGTGAAATAATCAATTAATTGTAAATGTATACATAAATGAAAAAATAGTAAAACTAACACATATTTAGTACACTGTGACTTCAAATTTTGAAAACATTGTAAATTAAAATGATTTATTTATTTGTATAAAGTTTATCACCCTGATTGTGATAGTGTACTACAGTACTGGAAGATGTTACTACTGCATAAAGTGCACATGGGATCTCTGCATAATTTCTTAACACTGCATGTGACTTTACAATTATCTGGAAAAAAAACTGATTAAAAAACTTGGAGGCCAGCTGAGTGGCATGCTGGTTAAGAACTGGCTTGGGATGCCAGCACTGAGCAGCAGGCTCCCGGTTCGGACCCCACATATGAGGGCCAGTGACACTGCCCTCTACAGCTAAGATGGTGAACAACAGCTCCACCTGGAGCTGGGCTGCTGTGAGTCCCCAGAGACGGCATAGCTGCAGCCCCTGCTGCAGTGGGTTGCCATAGGCTACAGAGAGTGGCCGGCAGCCAGAGTGAGCAGCTGGCAGCTGGTGTGAGCTGCCAAGAGCGGCCATGAGCGGCCGTCTGGAGGCTAGCGACCGATCTGCCTCGCCCAGGAAGAACACAATGACGATACCAACATGGGCCAATGAAGCAATGTCTCCCAAATCCCTAATAAAATGTTTAAAGAAAAATAAAACAAAACTTGGGAGTAGTTTGAACAATGCTTGCTTTCCTCTATATTTTGTAAAACTAAATATATGAAGTGGCATCTTTTCTGTATCTTGGTGAATTGCCATACTGTTTTTCTAAGTTTGCACCAGCTTCCAACATTTTATCCTTTGCTCTTTCAATGTCATGAAATATCTCCAAAAGTTCCCTTATTGTGAAGGTTTTGCCAGAATCCTTTCCTCTGAGACATATTCATCTTTTTCATCACAACCACTTTACTTGCAATGTCGATAAGTTCTCCTTCATCAAATTCCTCTGGCCGTATATCTGGAGTCTCTTTAATAGCAGTGGTGTTACAATTTTCATGGTCAGCTATTACTTCTCTAGTTCTATTTATGTTGTACTCAAATTTCACTTCTAGCATTATTACTTTCTATTTCTTGGATGCACCTTCATCTTTTTTTTTTGCCAAGTCTCTCTTTTGATTACCCATTTTTTAACATACCACATGAATTTATCACTAGAAAACTAGGAGGCAACACAATAACATATTTTTTGCCTGTGTGTGACCTGAATAGTTGAACTGATGGATCATTTGCCAATGGATCACTGATTATGAAATGCATCTGTTATTTACATAGTGATTTAGGGACTGAAGAGCTAGCAGGAAAGTCTGTGCTTTATGTAATTACATTTAATATACCATGATAGCTGAAACTTGAACCACATGCTTGGGAGATTGATGTTATCTAGCTAAATTGTAGTAACCGAAATGTGTGCACATCAAAGCTATGCAGAGCCAGGGCTGCCTGTACTCAACCCTGACACTGCAGTCATAGATAATATATCAACACATGGACACTGCTGTGTTCCAACAAAACTTGATTTACAAAATAGAGAACTGGCAAGATTTGGCCAGAGGGGCATAGTTTGAGTCTGCTGCATCATATGGCCCAAGTAGAAGTCTTCCTCTGTACTTTCTTGCATGACCCCTTTTCCAAAGCTGACTTCTGTGTCACCAACTAAATCAGTAGAAGTATTCCCAAATGTGGAATATGCTGTCTCCATAATCTCAAGAAGCTGTTCTTCCTCCTTAGTGACAGGAGGGACTAGCTACAATAATTTGTCCTTGATTACAGATGGTGTATTTTGGCATGTTCCACTGGACTCATGAACACTTCACTAATATAAGTAGCTCCTAAATCTTCATAGGTTTTAAACTCCTACCTTGTTGACTACATAGTTTTTACCAAAGTTGCCAACATGCTACTTGTCACTCATCATGTCCAACTAACATGATACCAACCATGTGGTAATGTTCTACAGAATATCCATAAGATCCCTTTGTAGTGTATCTACTATAATAGAAAGAAGGAGAATTGACATAAACTAGGGCAAGATCATAAATATATACTCTTGTCCATTCCATGTGAATGTCAACTGCATTTGATTCACCTTCCATATAAGGATGAAAAAAGATGCTTTCTTCAGATAATGACTATATATATATATATATATATATATATATATATATTGCATAACATAAAGTTATGCTAATGTGCTCTAACAACTTCTGCCACAAACACAGAAATCGGGGCCACTCCTTAGCTGAACTTCTGATAGTCCATTGTCAAACTTCAGGCTCCCTCTGGCTTTTATAGGGGCTACACTAGTAAATTAAATAGGAACACAATATAGACTATCATCCCTCATCCTTTAAGACTCCAAGTGTGACATTAATCTCTGCCATTATTTCTAGAACACGACTCTAGATTTTGATTTACTACCTTGATAAGTTATTGAAGGGACAGTTCCAGAAACTTTCTTTGGCCTTTCCCATTATAACTGTTAGCACACAAGAATCCGTGGAAAGTGTGGCAATTTTAATACATAGTTTCAAAATTCCCTTCAATGCCTCCCATTCTCTTCCCTTTGAGTTTTGATAGTTTGTGACTGATTTGACCAATAAGATAGAGTGGTATTTATGCTATATGCCTTTCAGAGCTGAGTCAAAAAAGGCTGTGCACTTTCCACTTGTTCCCCATGGAATGCTTGCCCTGGGAGAAACCATCTACCATGTAAAAAGCCTGAATACCCTGAGAATACCATGCTAAGGAGTCAGCATGCACTGCTGGACATGATGTCTCAGCTGAGCTCTTAGCCAAAGCCAGCATCAGCCGCTATCCAGGTGAGTGAGCAATCTTGGACATCTACCTAATCCAGCTGAGCCTTCAGATGAATGAAGCTTCAGCCAACATATTATTGCACCAACATGAGAAGCCAAAAACCCAACTGAGCTCTTCTACAATTCTGGACCTACCAAACATGAGAAAAATAAAAGGTTTATTTTATGCCACTAAGCTTTGGGATAATATTTACTTACAATAGTAACCAGAGCAGAGGATTATATTAATGAACATGATGTGCATTTCAGTTATATGTTTGGGAACTTAGGAAATTCCTAAAAGGCATATCTGTGGTACAACTGGAACCTGAGCCAGGTTCATTTATTATCTCACCACCAGGAACCCCCAAGTCATGGTTACTGAGTAAATATTCATAGATTCTTTTGGGAAAGATTGGGAAACCATTAATTTCCATGTTTCCTATGAAGTTTCAAGGTGCTGGAGACCCAGCCTCCCATTCAGTCTGTGGTTTCTTGGTCTGTAAACTGACACAAGTTTGGAAGCTAGGTTTTTATTGGGGCTCCTTTTCTTGACATGATCAAGCACCATGGATTTTTGTTTTGTTTTATAAATCAAACAACATCATTGTTGGCTGCCTTTATAGCTTTTTTCCAGAAACATTGTGTTCTATTAACAATCACCATAGTGGTGTCCGGTCTGGTACTTGGCTTCAACTCTGCCTTTGACACATATTTCAATAATTTCACTCATCTTACTCTTGACAATTAAGCCCTGCCACCTGGCCTCTGTTAATTTGATATTTCATCACCTTCCTTTCATTCAGATAATATCATCTTTTAAAATCATTCCTTCCTAGCCTACAGAGGATAGCTATGAAAGATATTTACATTGCTGGTGCACACCTCATTAACACATTCCTTTCCACTTTGCTCAGTGAATTCTACTGAGGGTTTCACAGGGTTTCACAAATGTATGTTCTGCATGCACTGTTTCCCAGGGTATCTCTGCACTTCTTTTTATTTAAGTTGGCAAACCCTTTTCCTAACCTTTCAAAAGCCACCCAATAGTACGTTAGCACCATCTCCCAGTATCCTTATCAAATTGCTAACTTCTGTGTTACAGGGTGGTGTTCCCATATGAAGAAATTTCCCCCTATATATAGCTTTATAGTTTGCCCTTCTTGATCCAGCACCCTCAGGTCCAATCCCATATATACTTTCCAGGGCCCTGCCTGTAATCTTGGCTAGGTCCTACAGTTTCTTTGACACCTAATCATTTTTCTTTTCCTTTAGCAGGCCCAGCACTCTCCCAGGCAAATCAATGTGTAATTTGAACTTAGCTAAAAGTCCTCGCACAAAGAACAGAAGTGGGGTTATCGCCCACGGAAGTATATGTTGTCCTGCAAGCAGAGGTGTATGCATCACCACTAAGCATGGATGAAATGCCAGTCTTTTAACAGGGAGAAGTGAGACACGTCTGAAAGCCAGGAGAATTTTACGTGATCTCAGGTGTCAAGGTTCTAAAGACCATCACCCAGATATCAGCATCCTTAATTTCAGGGTTCTACTCTTTCCCCATCAAAGCCCAGAGCACAGCATGTTGACTTGTTGGGGTTCTTCTAGCCTTCTAATTGAGCCCTGAGCCTGATCTTCACTTGTTTCTGCTCTATAGCATCACAAAATAAGAGTCTCTACATATTGCCAAAGAGGCATTGTGACCTTCATACATTGCTTTAAAACAATGATCGGTCACACTCTACTTTTATTTTGTCTTTTTCCAATGCACTGAGAGTACCCAGAAAGTCATTTAATTCCATACATTATAATGACTACTTTCCTTTTATTTCTTTAATGCTGAGATATTGTACTACCCAGTGCATTCATTTCCATTTGTTCACTTCTGGTAAAAGTTCAGTAATTACATTGCTCTAGCATACCAGGGCTTATGAATACCCCCTTACTACTAGCATAGGATTCCCAATGCTGACCAACCAGCAGGTGATCCAGCTCCACTACCCCATTTCACAGTTCACTCTTTAGGATCACTCTTGGACCAGTTGGCCTAGGTCAGCATCCTCATGAACATTATCTAAGATAGAAATTTCCATGCAGGAGCTATACTAGGAAATACATGTTGGAACAACACCAGTAAGGAAGTGAAGGAAGCAGGATTGGACAGAGGGAGAAGCTGAACTGTGACCATATGCAACAGAAGCCTCAGCCAGCCCCATGGACATTTATGGAACAGGTTGACTTCTCAGAATTGTCCCAAATTACAGCAATAGGGCTAGGCCTTCAGAAACTTGCATTTACCTCATTGCATGAGAGCTGACCCCAACAATGAGCATGACTTTGGGAAAGACAGCTTCCTTATGCAGAGGGTAATTTCCAAAGTGAACCAGTTATGAGCCAACTGTAGCTGAGACTCATGATTACTGGAGAGTGAATGTCTGAAGGAGGGATCTGGGAGGCATACAGCAAGATGCACTACAATTGGTAAGCATGTAGAGAAGGGTGTTCAGTGGTGATACACATATTCACTGGGGAATCTGTTTTCAACAAGAAACTGTAGGTGACAAATGATTCTGTGTCATAGAGCACTTTACCAGAAGATGTCTTATAGTGATTGTGGCAGGATAAAAGTGTATAGCAAATAGAGTACAGATAGCATGTTTAACTAAACTGGAGAGACAGATAGGACAATAATTGTTGCCATTTCTAATAACAAATAAAGCAAACACATAAGGTTTGGAGGTTAGTAGTATAAAGCAAAACTTCTATACGTAAAAGATGTTATTTTGAGCAAACGAAAATATAAGAACCAAAAGTTGTCTTCAGTAATAATAAGGCTCCTACATGACATAATGGAACTGGGACATTTCACAGTGAAAAGGTGGCCCAACCAAAGCTTACCAGAAATGTAACCCTCAGACTTCCACCCCAATTAGAGTTCTCATCATATCCTTTGTGAAACAGAAATCAGAACCTCAGGGAAGGGTATATCCCAAGGGAAACAATTACAGTTCTTTCCTATCCCTGTAGTTTAGACCGATGTAATTAGAGTAACCAACCTATAGTTCATATTGAACAATCCTCAAGTTAAAGAATGTTTGTAGAGTATTTATGTTTAGCAACCCTTGCAAGGCTAACTCTGCCCAATTGTGACAGTCAGTATCCTATGGTCTAGAACAGACAAAATCAGGTAGTCTCCACATGTAGCTATAACTTCCTAAGTAAGTCTTAGCCTACGTTCTGTTTAGATTGACCAACTGTAAGAACTGTTGCCACAATGAAAAGGATTTTGATAGAATTTAATTGTTAAAAAGATTGAAAGCTCAATTTTGAATGAAACTGTTTAAACTACATTGAATCAGAAATATTTTAGTAATATAAAAATATATAACACATTTTTTATTGGCAGGAAGTAGGACAGTGGAAACATCAGAACATTTCTGTTTCTCTAGATTATAAGCAATCCAGGGACAGGCTTTGACTTTATCATGTTGACCTTTGCAGTCACATTAATTAGCAGGTTTGACACCGATATTTGTTCAGTGAAGTGTTAACTTCAATATCAACAATTGATATTGATAACAACAATATCAATGTAATTGTTTTATAGACCTCTAAAGACTTGTGTCTCTGGTTTTCCTAATTCTAATACTTGCTCTGCTTTGAAATTTGACTCTACGTTTGTTATATCACCCCATTCCCTGTTTGTGACCTATCTTATCCAGCTCTGTACATTTAATGTCATTTTCTATCTCCTAATGCCTGAGATAGGTCTTCCTTCAGTGTTCTCCTCTGTCTGAAGTTCAGTTAAGGCTTTTGGATATACAACAATGACCTTCAAATACATGCAGTGGAGCCCTTTTTCTTCTCTACTGACTGAAGGTAGAAGGAAAAAAAAAAAAATCTACCCTGTCAGCTCTTTGCTATCCTTCATAGATTTCAATTGCTTATAACTTTAACTGTCTAAATTGAAAGTCATGCTTTCAAGTCCGAAATTCAAAAAGTGTAAGTGACTGTCCAGGATCATGTAACTGGTGTAGACAGTTCACTAAGCAACATCAACTTGTAGTGATATAAACATGTAACTATTTTGTTTATGCAAATACTGCTATATAGTGAGTCTCTTAATATCTTAAGAGTTTTCAATAAATTTATAGTCCTCAGTAGAAGAGTTTCATTTCAATATGTAATATGCTGTCCTATTATTTTAATAAAATAAACTAGATTCAAATATTTTTTTTCTCTTTCCCACCATCCCGGATAAAATCTCTTGTGGTTTTAGTGTTTTGAAGGAGGAAGAGAGAGAAGGAAGATCTGGCAGGGTCACTATTTACACACTCACCTCCTTCCTTTTCTAGTTCTAGTTATTCTGTTTGGAAGGAGGAATGGAGACAGGAAATGGTAGTGTTTCTTGACTTTGGGAATGGTGGCAATCTGGTTAGTTTGATTATTGTTAGTTCTTTGGACAGCAGAAACTGGCTACTCTTGGTTTCTATGTAGCAGCTACCTAAATACTGAATTTCTAGGGAAGCACACCTATTGGATATTAAGGATTCCTTCCAAAGTGGTGTTTAATGGCAGAATTTCCTACTGTCAGCGATAAGGCTAGACCTACTCAAATGCCACTCATTTCCCACTAACATCAATATATCACAGAGACCATTCTGTCGATTCGGCAGGCATTGCCAAATGGTGAAGGGCAAGCAGCTCCACCCAGATCCCTCTTTCTTAGCTCTGTCATTTCTTTCCAATTCTCTGTCTGCCTGGGTAATACAGGAGCACAACAACAAGTGTGCTGCTTAAGCATACAGTCACTGGAGGAAAAAAAAAAAAAAATTCTCTTCCTTTCTTTTGGACACCTACTCCTAAGAAGTAATTCTCTTGGCTTTGGAAAGGGGAACACTTTAAAAAAAATCACATTCACAGCCTTCTTCAAGGGTTCATCTCATTTCATTTTTTTATTATACCATCACCTCTGCTTGGATCACACTTTTGGGAAAACAAAAACAAAAAAAAAACTCTACTCAGTCTCACTTGACATTAGTAAGAAATACAACCAACATTATGAGTTTCTACTTCTTCCCTTAAGGGAAGCATGGTGGGGAAGACCCACCAGGCATGGGCCAGAGGGGTTTGACTGCTACAGCTGACAGATCCTTTCAAGTCAACCAAATCAAAAGGACTGACTGAGATCTATAAAAGTCTGGCCAGATGGCAATCAAAGTAAGAAAGGATAGTAGGAGATAATTATTGTTAAAGTTTGGATCAGGATAAACTGATTCCTATGAAATATCAAAAGGAAGTGCATTACTTATGAGAACCACATATATAGCAGTTTTTAAATAAAAAAAAAACTTATAAATTTATGTTTTGATTAAACCTGGATGTTCATAAATAAAAAAAGATTTCTTGGGCCACAACTAAATTAAGTCTTACATAATCGGGCTATGAATGCACTGTAAAATAAAACTAAAAAGGAATTGAATACTCTTTTCAATTTTTGTATGACAGTGTAATGGAAAGAACTTTATACAATAGAAAAATTACTGACTTTTGGGCCAGATTGTTTCAGTTGTTACCTCTAATTCTTACTCACTATGTTAAATTGAACAAATTTACTTCTTGTCTCAGTTTTCTTCATGTAGCAAGTAATATCAACACTTATATTCTTTATATCAGTTCTTATATTTGAACTAGGAGGCTCAAAGGAGTTGTTGGCGAATCCACTGTGTAGACAATAAAGTGTCATAGAAAAGTCAGATATTAGGTAGCTACATGATCAAGCCATACTACTTAATTTTATTGCAAAATTCCTAGTGTGTTTATTCAAAGTCAATCAATTCAATGCTGATTTTTTTGCCCCTTCTGTTAGTCTGACATAGATCACATTCCACAGCTGTGCGATATCTCTCAAACACATGTGTAAGTTTGAATCTACAGCTTTCTTTCTAAGTTCCATTCAACATACTGCATTGAAGTTGCCTAACTTTCACTGTCAGATATTTTTGCATACACTCAACCAAGCAGAGCTATATTTCTGCCCACCACCTCACACCCTCCCAGAGTTAGTAGTGGGCCACAGAAGAAAGTCTAGCAGTGGGAGTAAGGTTGCAAAGCAGAATATCTATAGCCCTGAGAACTGGAGAGACAAGTTCTGAGACATACACTGTGGCTAATCCCAGGGACAAGGGTGCAGATGCAGAAATAAGGTGCTGAGGACTGGCAGCTGCCATTACTGGGAGGAGAACAAAGCCTTGAACACACCAGTGGCCTCTCCCTACCAATCCCACCCCCCATCCTTCCAGGCTGATTCCACCTGAACTAGCTCAGACAGCATAGAACTGCATCTGAATGCAGGGGCAGCACTTGGATTTTAGGGTTCAGAACCCAATTGCTCACCACACTCTCCCATGAGGTGGTGCCCTTAGACCAACACCACCTCCCCAGGGAATACAAGGGATCTCCCATCACCCAGCAGAGACCCCAAAAGCCAAGAGAAAATAAAATGCTCCAGTGCCACCTTTTGGGAAATAAAAGAGAAACCTCTTTTTATCAACCTGCTGCAAAATTCACCTTCATAGATGCCTAGGCAGAGAAATAATCCATAAGTACCATGAACAACCAAGGTAACAAAGCAACTCAGAAAGAAAATGAAAAATCTCCAGAAAATAGACTTAAAAAATGGAAATATATGACTTAAATGACATCTCTTTAATTATTCAGGATTGCAGTTCTGAAAAAATTCAACAGATACAAGAAAACTCAATAGTCAGTTTAATGAACTCAGAAATACAAATCAACAAACAGAAGGAAAACTTTACCAAAGAGACTGAAATTTTTCAAAATAACCAAATAGAAATCCTCAAGCTGAAAAATTCAATAAAAGAGATGAAAAATGAAATCGTGAACTTAGGAATTGACTTTACTGAAAGAGGAAAGAATTAGTGATATCAAAGATAAATATCTGGAAATGACACAGATGGAAGAAGAGAGAGACTTGAGAGTTTTAAAAAATGTAAGAACTCTATGAGAACTATCTGATCCATCAAAAGAGCATTATAATAATAATGAGAGTACCACAAGAATAGGGGGAGAAAGGCACAGAAAGTCTATTCAAACAAGCAGTCAACAAGAATTTCTCAAACCAATGGAAAGAAGAGGAGCCAAATCTAAGTAGCAAACAGAACACTTAATTATCTCAATCCAAATATACCTTCTCTTATACACTTTATATTAAACTGTCAAAAATTAATGACAAAGAAAAAATTCTGAAGGCAGCCAAGGGAAAAAAGTAGTAACCTATAAAGAAAAACCCATTAGTTTATCATCAGATTTTTTTAGCAAAAACTATACAAGATAGGGGGGAATAGAATCAAATATTCAAATGATAAGACATACATAGGCTAAGGGAATTTTCCACCACAAGGCTTGTATTACAGGACATACTGAAGAGTGATATTCTACCTAAAACAAAAAGACAAAAGGATACAAAACTACAGATGACTAACAAGACAAACAGAAAAAGAAAATTGCAACCCCTATTCAGAATAGGGTGCTATACACTTACATATAACATAAAGGTTAAAGGGGGTAAAAATGAAAAAAAAAAATTGAGAAAAAATAGCAAATAATTTGCTATTGCAACTGAGAAATGAACTCACAACATAAATAGAGATAATTTGTGACAATAAAATCATAAAAAAGGAGGGTGTAAAGGTTTGGATTTGCAGAGGGGAATGGAAATAAGATGTATGCAGAGGGAAAAGGACTACTGTATATATGAAACTTTCTTTTATATAAACTTAGTGGCATACACACATCTACAACTGATACACATAACATGAAAAAAAAAAAAAGAAGAAGAAAATCATAGATGCCACCAAACTAAAATAACAGATAGAAACCCAAAGGCAAAGAAACAATGTAGGCATTGAGCTACCAGAAAACAAAAAGTAAAATGGCAATAAAATATTCTCATATATCAATTATCACCCTAAATGTGAAGGATCTGACCACATCAATAAAAAGACACAGACAAGCAGATTGGATCAAGAAACAAAAACAAAAAACAAAACAAACCCAACCATATACTG